>CM020180.1:11476372-11533136 GCA_009805545.1 Oryza longistaminata | reverse complement strand
CGGCGGCGGCGACGGCGGCGGCGCCAGCCTCCTCTTCTCCTCCCCCGCTCTCCCCTCCTCCTCCGGGTCGTCGATTGCATCGCCCCTCTCCCCTCTCTCCTCTAGCACGATGTGGGTCCTACCTGAGAGGAGGATCTCGTAGCCAAAGTTGGCCACGCGAAGCTGAGGAAGCTGCACGGATTGAGGATGTGGTATGGAATATTCGTTTTTTTTTGTTGAGGCTAAATGCCACATAAGCCCACCGTGAATGGCCTAAGCCAATCCTTTGCTATAGTAGATAATTTAAAGCAACTTTCCTATAATTTTTTTTTAAAAAAATACACCACAGTTTGGGAGGTGTGCGCGCAAAAAACACGTGAGCTAGCTCCCATACTCTCCTCCGGTCCTCCCTCGTTTTTCACGCGCAATTGCTTAACGACGTACTATTTTTATAAAAAAATAATAATAAAGTTGCTTTAAAAAATGGTACTAACCCATTTTTTATGGTTTTTTAGCTGATAGTTAATTAACCGTACACTAATCCATTACTCTGCTTTTTGTGTGGAGGTGAGGGGCTCCCAACCCTCACCCAACAATACATGAACTCAACCAACACACTTTAGGCCTAGGTCTTTAGGAATTTAGAAACCCGGGATGAAATGTAAATTGAGACTGTAAAATATTAAAAAAAACATATGTCCAATGTAAAATTGAGATTGCAACATTGCGTGGGTGTGTAACTTGGACAGCTGACAACGTCTTGAACTCTAGGCATTGGCGAGACAATAAATGAACATGCGGCGAGCTAGCAACAGTGGGGACTCGAAAGTCTAGGATTTTTGGTGCCGACGTGTTGTCGTGGCAAGATGAACAATTGATTTGTGATGTATTGCTCACTCTTGTAGGTCGCAGCCTCTTGACGCAGGGGCTGGCCAAACCCGAACAAGTAGAAGAAGTCGAATAGGTACAAGCAGACGATTGGATGGCGGACTAGACATTAAAGGCAACAACCAAGCGACACAACTCTACAACAATTGCGCATAATGAGCTCATCTCTGGCAAGTGCTCCAAATTTCTAAGGCCCTTGTGCGATCGAGCAGACTACATGCCCTCATCGACAGGGTTGGACATAACATCCCTAGTTCAATATAAAGCGAATATAGAGGGTTGTGGCTACATCTGTCTACTTAGAACCGTGCATAGCTAACAAATATACTATTTTGTTGCGGGTTCACTGTTATATATTCCCTCCGTCTCAAAATATAGCTAGTAGACTAGTATGGAGTACATAGCTATGTGCCAATTAGTCAGCTAAAGCAGAGCATTGTTCATTTTTTCGACTTGAACTAGAGTAAAACTTGTTCTAAAAAAACTAGAGTAAATCCATATTTCGCTCAAAGTAAGATGAACCATAACTTATAAGTAGAATTAAGTAACCAGATCAATTGAACAAAGCCAATATGTAACAGTTGCCCATTGTGTACTCATAATCATTCATCCATGTATAATGTTCTCAGTAAAAAAAACACTAAGGCAAGACAATCCCCATGTTGTTTATCTCTTTATTTAAGTTAATACTCTACTATTCTAGCATCATGTTGCCTCATGGTCATGGTTATGTTTGAAGTGATCCCAATGTGTTTATAGAGAGTGATAGCTTTTGAACAATTTTAATAGTTAATATACAACAAGAATTAACTTCTCGACATGTTTGATCCGTTCTATTCCAATATATGTGCAAATTATTTTCATGAAGCATAGTTTAATAAATTATATTTAAAGGAGCTGCATAATTTGTACCCTACAAGAATACATTTTTTATTTTTTGTTTATATATGACTATGATTCAATGAGTTACCAATATAGTCTAGGATCAAATGATTAGGGTTTTATATACTATACTTATATTACTACGTAGTAGAAAATTTTAATATTATTTCAATATTATTTACATGCATGTGTTACTTTTTTTTTTCACATAAACTGCAAAAATTGAGCCATCGATATTTGGAGGATGGAAGTGGAACCATGAATTTTGTTGTAACTTCAATGCACCAGACCGGTTGTGAACTTGCTGATTGTGCCGCTTGCTGTTTTGCAAGTTGCAACGAAGCTATACTCGCATTCCTCTTCCCTAGTCTTCGTCGCATCGACTTATCGCTTCCCCTATCCACCCACCGTGGGGGACTCTACTGGTGTAAACACTCGGTGGGGGACCCGTTGTCAGGGGTACATAAGGGCACGTGCGTTGTTCCAAGACGGGAGCTCTCAACTTTAAGCTAAGCCAAGCCTTTGCTATAGAAAATTTAAGGCAACTTTCCTATAAAAAAATTTACAAAAAATACCACATTTAGCAATTTAGTAAGCGTGCACACGAAAAATATGTGAGCTAGCTCCCATACTCTCCTCCATCGTTTTTCGTGCGTGTAGTGTAGGACCCATCCCACACTACAACTGCTTAACGGTGTATTTTTTAAAAAATATATATAGGAAAGTTGTTTTAAAAAAATCATATTAACCTATTTTTTATGTTTTTTAAGCTGATCGTTAATTAATTGTGCACTAATTTATAGCTCTGTGTTTTCGTGTGGGAGGTGAGGGGCTCCTAACCCTCACCAGGAACACAGGAACTCAACCAACAAACTTTAGCCCTAGGTCTTTAGGAAATTAGAGACCTAGGACAATATGTAAATTGAGATTATAAAATATTTTAAAATAACACATGTCCAATGTAAAATTGAGATCGCAATATTGCGTGGGTGTTTAACTTGGACGGTTGACAACATCTCGTACTCTAGGTGTTGGCGAGACAACGAGATGAACATGCGGCAAACCAGCATCTCGTACTCTAGGTGTTGAAAGTCAGGGATTTTGGGTGCCGACATGTTGTTGTGGCAAGATGAACAATTGATTGCGAAGTCAAATGTCTGGCTCACTCTTGTAAGTCGCGGCCTCTTGACACAGGGGCTAGCCAGGCCCGAACGACTAGACGAAGTCGAATACGCACAATCAAACAATTTGATGGCGGGCTAGACTCTGAAGGCAACGACCAATCGACACAACACTACAACAAATTGCGCCTAATGAGCTTATCTCTGGCTAGTGCTCCAAATTTCTAAGGTCCTTGTGCGATCAAGCAGACTACGTGCCCTCATTGATAGGGTTGGACATAACATCCCTAATTCAATATAGAGTGAATATAGAAGGTTGCGGCTGCATCTGTCTACTTAGAACCGTGCATAGCTAACAAATACACTATTGTGTTGAGGGTTCACTGTCTAGCTAGTAGACTAGTATGGAGTACATAATTATAACTATAGCTATGTGCCAAATTAGTTAGTTAAAGCGGAGCATTGTTCATTTTTTCGACTTGAACTAGAGTAAAACCATATTTCGTTATAAGTACGATCAACCATAAATTATAAGTAGAATTGATGTAACTAGAACAATTGAACAAAACCAATATGTGCCAATTGGCTATTATGTACGTATAATGGTCTCATTAAAAAAATACTAACGCAAGATAATCCGCATATTGTTTACCCCTTTATTTAAGTTAACACTCTACAATTCTAGTACAATTCTAGCATCATGTTGCCTCGTGGTCATGGTGGTGTTTGAAGTGATCCCAATGTGTTTATAGAGAGTGATAGCTTTCGAACAATTTTAATAGTTATTAGTCTATAATAAGAATTAACTTCTCTACATGTTTTGTCCGTTCTATTTTAATGAACGTGCAAATTATTTTCATGAAGCATAGTTTAATCAATTATATTTGAAGGAGTTGCACACCCCTCCGTCCCCAAAAAAAACTCAACCTCGTACTAGGATGGGACATATCCTACTACAACAAATCTACAAAAATACATTTTTTATTTTTTGTTTATGTATGTCTATAATTCACGGCCCCATCTTTTCGCTTATGCTTATGCTTATCAGCGAAAATTTGAATTTTAACCTTAAAATTGAAGCTGATTTCGAGGTTTTATCATCGAAGTTTATTTTTCAGCCTTTGCTTTTAGGTCGCTAAGAACACGTATATAAAAGTTTTATTCATAAATTACTTCTCTTTTGCAAATATGCGAAGCCAAACAATGAGACCGTCAATAAGTTATCCATACAGTTTAGGATCAAATTATTGTACTTATGTTACGTAGTAGAAAATTCTAATATTATTTCAATAGTACTTACATGCATGCATGTGTTACTTTTTTTTTTTTTTGCATAAACTGCAAAAATTGAGCCATCGATATTCGGAGGATGGAAGTGGAACCATGAATTTTGTTGTAACTTCAATGCACCAGACCGGTTGTGAACTTGCTGATTGTGCCGCTTGCTGTTTTGCAAGTTGCAACGAAGCTATACTCGCATTCCTCTTCCCTAGTCTTCGTCGCATCGACTTATCGCTTCCCCTATCCACCCACCGTGGGGGACTCTACTGGTGTAAACACTCGGTGGGGGACCCGTTGTCAGGGGTACATAAGGGCACGTGCGTTGTTCCAAGACGGGAGCTCTCAACTTTAAGCTAAGCCAAGCCTTTGCTATAGAAAATTTAAGGCAACTTTCCTATAAAAAAATTTACAAAAAATACCACATTTAGCAATTTAGTAAGCGTGCACACGAAAAATATGTGAGCTAGCTCCCATACTCTCCTCCATCGTTTTTCGTGCGTGTAGTGTAGGACCCATCCCACACTACAACTGCTTAACGGTGTATTTTTTAAAAAATATATATAGGAAAGTTGTTTTAAAAAAATCATATTAACCTATTTTTTATGTTTTTTAAGCTGATCGTTAATTAATTGTGCACTAATTTATAGCTCTGTGTTTTCGTGTGGGAGGTGAGGGGCTCCTAACCCTCACCAGGAACACAGGAACTCAACCAACAAACTTTAGCCCTAGGTCTTTAGGAAATTAGAGACCTAGGACAATATGTAAATTGAGATTATAAAATATTTTAAAATAACACATGTCCAATGTAAAATTGAGATCGCAATATTGCGTGGGTGTTTAACTTGGACGGTTGACAACATCTCGTACTCTAGGTGTTGGCGAGACAACGAGATGAACATGCGGCAAACCAGCATCTCGTACTCTAGGTGTTGAAAGTCAGGGATTTTGGGTGCCGACATGTTGTTGTGGCAAGATGAACAATTGATTGCGAAGTCAAATGTCTGGCTCACTCTTGTAAGTCGCGGCCTCTTGACACAGGGGCTAGCCAGGCCCGAACGACTAGACGAAGTCGAATACGCACAATCAAACAATTTGATGGCGGGCTAGACTCTGAAGGCAACGACCAATCGACACAACACTACAACAAATTGCGCCTAATGAGCTTATCTCTGGCTAGTGCTCCAAATTTCTAAGGTCCTTGTGCGATCAAGCAGACTACGTGCCCTCATTGATAGGGTTGGACATAACATCCCTAATTCAATATAGAGTGAATATAGAAGGTTGCGGCTGCATCTGTCTACTTAGAACCGTGCATAGCTAACAAATACACTATTGTGTTGAGGGTTCACTGTCTAGCTAGTAGACTAGTATGGAGTACATAATTATAACTATAGCTATGTGCCAAATTAGTTAGTTAAAGCGGAGCATTGTTCATTTTTTCGACTTGAACTAGAGTAAAACCATATTTCGTTATAAGTACGATCAACCATAAATTATAAGTAGAATTGATGTAACTAGAACAATTGAACAAAACCAATATGTGCCAATTGGCTATTATGTACGTATAATGGTCTCATTAAAAAAATACTAACACAAGATAATCCGCATATTGTTTACCCCTTTATTTAAGTTAACACTCTACAATTCTAGTACAATTCTAGCATCATGTTGCCTCGTGGTCATGGTGGTGTTTGAAGTGATCCCAATGTGTTTATAGAGAGTGATAGCTTTCGAACAATTTTAATAGTTATTAGTCTATAATAAGAATTAACTTCTCTACATGTTTTGTCCGTTCTATTTTAATGAACGTGCAAATTATTTTCATGAAGCATAGTTTAATCAATTATATTTGAAGGAGTTGCACACCCCTCCGTCCCCAAAAAAAACTCAACCTCGTACTAGGATGGGACATATCCTACTACAACAAATCTACAAAAATACATTTTTTATTTTTTGTTTATGTATGTCTATAATTCACGGCCCCATCTTTTCGCTTATGCTTATGCTTATCAGCGAAAATTTGAATTTTAACCTTAAAATTGAAGCTGATTTCGAGGTTTTATCATCGAAGTTTATTTTTCAGCCTTTGCTTTTAGGTCGCTAAGAACACGTATATAAAAGTTTTATTCATAAATTACTTCTCTTTTGCAAATATGCGAAGCCAAACAATGAGACCGTCAATAAGTTATCCATACAGTTTAGGATCAAATTATTGTACTTATGTTACGTAGTAGAAAATTCTAATATTATTTCAATAGTACTTACATGCATGCATGTGTTACTTTTTTTTTTTTTTGCATAAACTGCAAAAATTGAGCCATCGATATTCGGAGGATGGAAGTGGAACCATGAATTTTGTTGTAACTTCAATGCACCAGACCGGTTGTGAACTTGCTGATTGTGCCGCTTGCTGTTTTGCAAGTTGCAACGAAGCTATACTCGCATTCCTCTTCCCTACTCTTCGTCGCATCGACTTATCGCTTCCCCTATCCACCCGCAGAAATCCCCCCGAAAACCTCCGCCCGCCATGGCGACCGCCGCCCAGGCCGCCACCGCGGCGTTCCTCTCCTTCCTCTCCTCCTCCCCGCACCACACCGCGCCCTCATCCTCCGTCTCCTTCCTGGCAGCCCGTGTGCTGCCCGCCTCCCTCAGGGCCGCTGCCGCGGGGTCCCCAACTTCCGCCTCCCGCTCCCGGGGCCGAGGTGTCGCGGCCGTCGTCGCTCAGCTCCCCACCGCGTAAGAGCAAGCTACTAATGCTCCCACCCCCACTCATCAATGTTTATCATGAGATACTCCTTCACTTCGGGTGTTTCTCAAAGTCCCTAGTCTCTCTCTTCGAATTTAGCTCATAAGAGTAACCGATTCGATTGCGAGATTTGAGTTTTGTATTTTTGGATTCTGCCACTTTTGATACGGTGATTGACGTTTTTTCAGGAATCCAGAGGTGGCTTCTGGGGAGAAGAAGATCCGGTGAGTACAATTTCTCTTGATATTCCGGTTCCATCTGTCTATATTTGGGAGCTGACACGGGTTTAGGTGGTCATCACGAGCGGTGAGGTCATTTGCAATGGCGGAGCTGGAGGCTCGGAAGATGAGGTACCCAACCACTGGCACTGAAGGACTCCTCATGGGCATCCTTGTCGAGGGTGAGGCAAATGATCTTGGATTATCACCGAAATTTGTTCGCTTGCATCTCTGGTGCCTAAGGGGGTGAATTATTTGTGAATTGTGATGGAAATTGGAACAGATGAGTGGGGAAAGAGAAAAAAATATGATATATAATGCTATAGGGGTTAAACCTTTGTAGTGGCATGAAGGTTTTACAAAGATACTATAACGGCATTTTCCTTACTTAAAATACGTTTAAACAAAACTGTAGAAGTCAGGGTAATTTTGGTGCACGTCTACATGCCTCATGCCTGGTGAAAAATATGGAGCAGCATGCCAAATGCAAACACAATGGAATACTATTGAATAATAATCATCTGCCTTATAGGTTGTAATATTCATCATCTGAGTGCAGGGTTGTTAAGTTCTCAAGTTCCTATTGCTCTATCCATGTACATCCACAATAGTGACACCTGGAGTGTCTAGTCATGGAAAATATAAGAAAGAAAAAAAAAAGGCCATTTTAATGTAGCCTCATTGGTATTTCCCCAGAATGAGTAGCCAGGATAACACAGTAAACTGTCTAAAAAGTAAACATGCTTCAATGTAAAACAGTTGGGAGTAAGACAACCCTTTTGGTTCATAATGTTAACAATGTTTAGACCTTTGCTTGCTGACTTATGTAGATTTTGTGTGATGGAGTCCACAAATAAATCCAATGTCTTCTATAAAAATAAGATGGAGAGAGACTATGATAATTTAGGGGTGTTGGTAAACTCTGCAATTCTAGCCTCACTCAACCTTTGATTGGTTTTCAGTGGTTCAGATATGATTTTTTTTTCAGGTTTTATTTTGATTTCTTGGGACAGCAGCAAACTGCGCTGTGCCCTGAGACTATGTTCACGAGCCTACATAAGATATGAGCCTCTAAACTGTCAGGAGTTCTTATTGACTTCTTAAAATTGTAATTGACATATATACCATGGCAGTACCCAGCTGTTGAACTAGCATTCGTAGTTCCTTTTTGGTTTGCTACTTCATTATACTCATGGGACTGCACTTAGTCGCAACTTCATTGCTTACAGGAACTAGTGATGCAGCAAAACTTTTGCGTGCTAATGGAATTACACTGCTCAAAGTGCGCGAGGAGGCAGCAAATGTACTTGGGAAATCAGAAATGTTCTACTTTAGTCCTATGCATCCACCATTGACTGAAGCTGCACAACGAGCGCTTGATTGGGCTATCAATGAAAAACTGAAATCAGGTTACTTCTCTTTGAAATATGAATCCATTTATTGTTCAATTCTTATTTAGGTCCAGAAGACAATCAGTTGGTTGTCTTTAGTTTTGGTCTTTGATGAAACTCATGTCTTTTTCTTACTGTTTTGGTACTCTTGGACAATAGGCAGTTTTTTTTATCATGTTTGTAGAACAGAAGTGTTTGCATATTGTATGGTTACTTCCATTTTTAGTGATGTTTTACTATTGGATTTAGTTGAGAAAATGATTTGATTCATGGAGCACATTGTGTTGCTTAATAATTCTACACTTGAATTTGTTTTTTATTCTCTCGTAGTTTACATCTTGATTCTTGAGCCTTACTATTAATTACACTTTGACTATCGTAAATTTATAGTCTATTTCATGCAATTCGATCAGATATACGCATCTACTGTCTCCGATCATCCATCGGAGCAACGGTCCAAAATATGAATTTTCACGCCAGTCTGATGAGATAAAACATGTCCAATTGATTTCTTATGTTGATGTGCTGTATACTTTTATCTTGTATATTTTTTCATTTCCTTAATGAGTTTCTATCAGACCTATGCACCTTTATGTGTGCAATGGATATAAATGAAGAACACCGCTGGCATATCTTGTGATTTCATTTCTGGAAAGTTAGTTGCATTGATTATGACTTGTTCTCAATAAGTCAATATGAAGTATTGGTGAGTTGCTTTGCTTAATCACTAAGGATTCTTGGTCACCGCTCAATGTGGTGTCTGGCATTGTTGATCTGCAATAACCCTACAATTACATGGTGCAACCTTCATAAATTATCACCTTCCTTTAGAACGTAGTAAATATAAAATGCTTTGTAATTCTTAACTTCTTATCCTAGCATTTCAGAGTCAATACGCTTGTATGCTACCGGTACTAGCTATATCAGTTGAATGAAGGATGTAATTTTATTTGCCATATCATGTTCTTGTTTGATTGGTTTGTTCAGCAGAGTTTAGCTTCTTTCATTGGCTGATATTTTATTGTCTTAGATATATTTATCTAGTATCTTAGACAACATTTGGCATTTCGGTGGATTACGATAATCTTGTTTGGTGCCATTTCTTTTAGACAATTTGGCATTTGTCAAACTGCCTTTGTTTTCAATTTATGTTGTAAAGAGTAATATTATTATGTTCCGAAAATATGGAACAATTGGCGGGAGAGACATGAAAGTTTAACATATTTTTGTCTAACCTTAATTTTCATGTATAAACCAACTATAATGACTATGAGTAATGCTCGGATTTTTTATCATAAGCTAGAACCAGAAACAAATTAAATGATGTGTTTGCTTTCACTCCTCTCTAGACAGTTATGTTGGGCTCCAATGCAAACTAAGAACAATGATACAGTTATTTTTGAGCTTCAACGCAAATTAAGAATAATGGTACTTCATTCAGTTAGATGATGTGGTCCAAACTGGACATATGATCCTCCATAATGTACAAAGTTACCGTTTTCAGTAATGATGAATCAAGAATAGACTTATTCTATTTCTTTTACTAACAGAGGTTTATACCTATTGGAGTAGCATTGCATGCATCAATATGATAGGTGTACCAATAGGATTGCACTGATATTCTAGGACATATGGTGTTAGTTTTATGACTCTTTTGACATTGGTCCCTTGGCTTGTTGAACTAATCACCGAATCTCCTGTTCGAAAATCCCTCTCCTTTTTTTTTTGGTAAATATCCATATATTTATCAGATGTCTGACGAGTGAGAGAATGGCTGTACAGAAAGCTCGAGTGGCATAGAAGCTCCAGTGAATAGGACTTGTCATGGTTGAACCATTAGTCTGTATAGCAAATATCAGAAAGTGATATTATGTGTCTCCTTCAGTACTTGTAGAGCCTGCCCTTATGTCTACTTTATGGTGTAACAAATGGAGTAAGCATAAGCCAACAATTCACAAACTTGGTTCTAAATATTTGGTTGTTCATTGGAATCAATATACTTTTGATAGTTGCCAAAATTATTTCAGGATTATGTTCACACTAATGTCTCAGTTTTTTTTTTTATGAATATCGCTAAATTTCAAAGTAACATGTCTGTTTGTTCAAATTCTGGTGCAAATTGCTAGTGCAAAATGTATCAAGCCCACCCAAATGTGCTATTTAGTGACTTAAAAAGCATAGGAGTCCTAAAACCTACTTAATAATTTCTTTCTTTAATACATCTTTGTTGCTTGATGGTGTATTGCTAAGTTCCTTCTTGTGATGGTTTGAGAAAACTAATTCAGAGAATCATACATACTAGATATGTTGCAACTAGACAGTATCTTGCATGCAACCTAGTATCCTAGATCTCCGTCAGCTTATGCTGATTTCTCGCTGCAGTGGTGCATTAGCAATTGTCTGCGACGAAGCTGTACAAAATGATCTGTTAGTCTGATGTATTACTCTTGCACTGATTATGCTGATTCAGTAGCTCGCAGCCCATAGCAGTTAGTACCATAACTAGCTTGGGTTGACAATTCTAGCTCCAAATTCGTGAGATGTTATATGCAGACATAAGTAACTTATGACAGACCAACTGTGCAGTGTTATGCCAGTTTCTGTTTGTTTGAAACTCCAACATGGCTAATTTAAATGGAGAGAATATTGGATCAAGCATGAAGTCAGTATTGAAGCTTTTCTGGATGTCATTTTGCCTTGGAGATTGTATTTTTTTAGAAGTATCTGGAACTGAAGTCATACTCTTGCCTCTTGGTACTTGAATGTTTGGTATAGTACTCCCTCTGTCTTAAAATATAAAAATCTAGGACCGGATGAGACATTTACTAGTACTACGAATCTAAACTGGAGTAGATATCAACTATAGTAATAGTTTTAAATTGAATCAGAACCTTTACACGAAATGACTGTTCCCTGGTCCAACTGTAGCTACAGCCAGTCTAGAAGATGCTTACAGCTTAGTAGGTTTATTGCTACGTGTTGGGTCTAAGACTACTCTGAAAGTCTAAGGCTAGAGGCCTGGGTAGTGAATTTTGACTGGAGTTTTCCGTGGAAAGGACCATTGTACTTCAATAGATTTGTTTTTTTTTATGCCAGCTCCTCCTTAATTACACTTTGGTTTATTGATGCTAATGCACTTATAATCGAGCATGAATAACCTTCCGCATCTCTTTAACTTTTTTTGCCAATATACAATGAGGACATATCCGGTGAAAATGAGCTAATTGTTGGAAACTCGTGAAAACTGAAAATCATACCTAAAAGTTTTGTAAATTCATGAAAAAAATACTAGAGATAGGTGTAGATATGAAATACATTCTCCAATCTTAACTCCAAACTCAACTTCATTTAAGAGAAACAAAAAAGACAAATTTCGGGTGAATAGTGTCATGTTACTATTCACCTAAAATTTGTCTTTTTTTGTTACTCCTAAATAAAGTTAGAGTTTGGAGTTGAGATTTGGTGATAATGTATTTCATATCTACACCTATCTCTAGGATTTTTTTTCATGAATTTACAAAACTTTTAGGTATGATAAGCATCATTGCTACTATAGCATTTTCTGATGATTTGAATTCTGATTAAAAGGTGAAGATGGAGAAGTAACCGCCAATCATCTGCTCCTGGGGATATGGTCAGATAAAGAGTCAGCTGGTCATAAAGTACTGGCTTCCCTTGGTTTTGATGATGAGAAAGCCAATTCACTGGCCAAAACGGTAATGCTCTATTTTCTTTCAAAATGTATATGCTTCAAAGAGCGCATATGTACCATTTCATGGTTCCTCACATCTTTAAATCTTGTGCAGCTATTGGAGTAGCATTGCATGCATCAATATGATAGGTGTACCAATAGGATTGCACTGATATTCTAGGACATATGGTGTTAGTTTTATGACTCTTTTGACATTGGTCCCTTGGCTTGTTGAACTAATCACCGAATCTCCTGTTCGAAAATCCCTCTCCTTTTTTTTTTGGTAAATATCCATATATTTATCAGATGTCTGACGAGTGAGAGAATGGCTGTACAGAAAGCTCGAGTGGCATAGAAGCTCCAGTGAATAGGACTTGTCATGGTTGAACCATTAGTCTGTATAGCAAATATCAGAAAGTGATATTATGTGTCTCCTTCAGTACTTGTAGAGCCTGCCCTTATGTCTACTTTATGGTGTAACAAATGGAGTAAGCATAAGCCAACAATTCACAAACTTGGTTCTAAATATTTGGTTGTTCATTGGAATCAATATACTTTTGATAGTTGCCAAAATTATTTCAGGATTATGTTCACACTAATGTCTCAGTTTTTTTTTTTATGAATATCGCTAAATTTCAAAGTAACATGTCTGTTTGTTCAAATTCTGGTGCAAATTGCTAGTGCAAAATGTATCAAGCCCACCCAAATGTGCTATTTAGTGACTTAAAAAGCATAGGAGTCCTAAAACCTACTTAATAATTTCTTTCTTTAATACATCTTTGTTGCTTGATGGTGTATTGCTAAGTTCCTTCTTGTGATGGTTTGAGAAAACTAATTCAGAGAATCATACATACTAGATATGTTGCAACTAGACAGTATCTTGCATGCAACCTAGTATCCTAGATCTCCGTCAGCTTATGCTGATTTCTCGCTGCAGTGGTGCATTAGCAATTGTCTGCGACGAAGCTGTACAAAATGATCTGTTAGTCTGATGTATTACTCTTGCACTGATTATGCTGATTCAGTAGCTCGCAGCCCATAGCAGTTAGTACCATAACTAGCTTGGGTTGACAATTCTAGCTCCAAATTCGTGAGATGTTATATGCAGACATAAGTAACTTATGACAGACCAACTGTGCAGTGTTATGCCAGTTGCTGTTTGTTTGAAACTACAACAAGGCTAATTTAAATGGAGAGAATATTGGATCAAGCATGAAGTCAGTATTGAAGCTTTTCTGGATGTCATTTTGCCTTAGAGATCGTATTTTTGTAGAAGTATCTGGAACTGAAGTCATACTCTTGCCTCTTGGTACTTGAATGTTTGGTATAATACTCCCTCTATCTCGAAATATAAGAATCTAGGACCGGATGAGACATTTCCTAGTACTATGAATCTGAACGGACTGGAGTAGATATCAACTACAGTAATAGTTTTAAATTGAATCAGAACCTTTACACGAAATGACTGTTCCCTGGTCCAACTGTAGCTACAGCCAGTCTAGAAGATGCTTACAGCTTAGTAGGTTTATTGCTACGTGTTGGGTCTAAGACTACTCTGAAAGTCTAAGGCTAGAGGCCTGGTTAGTGAATTTTGACTGGAGTTTTCTGTGGAAAGGACCATTGTACTTCAATAGATTTGTTTTTTTATACCAGCTCCTCCTTAATTACACTTTGGTTTATTGATGTTAATGCACTTATAATCGAGCATGAATAACTTTCTGCATCTCTTTAACTTTTTTTTTGCCAATATACAATATAAGCATCGTTGCTACTATAGCATTGTCTGATGATTTGAATTCTGATTAAAAGGTGAAGATGGAGAAGTAACCGCCAATCATCTGCTCCTGGGGATATGGTCAGATAAAGAGTCAGCTGGTCATAAAGTACTGGCTTCCCTTGGTTTTGATGATGAGAAAGCCAATTCACTGGCCAAAACGGTAATGCTCTATTTTCTTTCAAAAGGTACATGCTTCAAAGAGCGCATATGTACCATTTCATGGTTTCTCACATCTTTAAATCTTGTGCAGGCTGGTGAAGAGGCTGCTATGAGTCCTAGATAGCAAAAGGAGCCTTATAGTTTACTACTGAACTTCCCTGTGATGCAATGTGCTTGCATTTGGAACCTCAAGTAACTTCTTGGCGACTCCAGTATCATGGCCCACGCATTAAGTTAACTTGAAGAGATTGCTTCTGCAAGTTTTAGGGCTTTATTAAGATTGTTAGACTGAATGCAATATGTCAGACTCCCCTATGCCCATACCTGTAAAAGCAGTGCAATGTATTTTCAAAATGAGCATTTCTGTTGCTTGCTCAGCTGGATTGGTGCAATTCTATTAAAAGATCCTTTTGAAAGATACAGATTTTGAACGGGTTCAGAGCTAATGTTTACTAGCATTCCATGGAAAGTGTCTGGTACGTTTTTCATTAGTGTTGAAAGTAGGCAGTGGACTTTGGACTGTTCAATGGAGCCATGTGAGTATGTGACACGCCATCTTCAGATTTCCATTTTTTAAATATAGAAATTATATTTTGATATCTGTCCAACATGTACCCCTAAATACGTAGCACGATTTTATTTTTTTTAGTTGGAGGAGATTTGCCTTCTTACGCCAAATGTGCAACACGAGTTTGGTATTGACACTATACTTTGATTCCAAGGACATCTACCTTTAAATCTTACGTTTATTATTATGTTCCACCTTGCCTTGTGCTATAAATTTCTGCTTATTGGCGCATAACCATTCTGACAGAATCTGTATGATCAGGTGGACGTCATACATTATATTTCGTCGATACTGAAGTGTCATGACTTGACGAGAAGTATGTACTACATACTGAAAGCTGACTCCATGTTGGTATGATCAGGTGACCTGCCGCCTTCGTAGGTTTCAGCTGTGAAGTCTTCATCAGGTATCAATTCTACTCCTATCTGCCACACGGAAAGGGCACTTCCTATTGGATCAGAACTCGAGGATGAATGGAATGGTACGTGATCCATGACCGTTCTCTTGCTGTGATGCTCTGCTACTGTATGTAGGATAGGAAGGAAAGCAATGGAATTAATTAGAATTCTTGCGTGTCAGCAACTGCATAAACTCTGGAATCAAGTTTATGGTTCACTGTTTACACTGTTCCCCCCATTTTAGCATGATCTTTCCGATTACATGAATCTATTATTCCTTCTATTACGAAATATAACAATTTCTAGTTATAAATCTGAACATGTATTTTGGAATTGAGTACCATTCATTCACTTCGCTGACATTGCATGCATACTTAAAAGAGGTAACTGGGTATTATAAAAACTTGCTTGTACTCCTCCGCATTCACTTTAATTTGCTGGCATTACATGTTTATAAGAGAGGTAAATGAGCATTATAAAAACTTGCTTGTACTTCTCTGGGAGAATGTAAACGTCAACCCTCATGCCTACGGAAGTAACTAGCTATGATTATACTAAGCCCTCAAGCTAATCAATGAACAAGCAAAAATCTGTGTGCAACTCCGTGTTGACCCTTTCCCTGTCAAATTCAAGCGTGTACCATCATAATGATAGACTGTAAACAATTGGTAGAATTTCACTTCTCCAACGCACTTCATCGATCATTTTACTCTTTTATATATCCTTCCTTCAGTTCCTTAGAATGTTTGCATCAAAAAGCATGTGCCCCTGCTTGTTTATTTCTGGATTGGAGTTCCCTTAGGTCCTAATCCAGATCTCTTTGGGAGCTGTGACCAGTGAGCTCTGAGCAGGGCACCCCTCAATGCAAGTCTCCTCCACTCTAAAACAAATCACTGTCATAATCTCTAGTTCTCTGCGAGTCTATGAGTCAGAGCATGCATCCATGAGTCTGTAGTCCTATAGATATCATAGCTCATGCCTAAATAATACTATTCTTTTTCCAAGATGTTTTGACCATATTAACAATGCACGGGATGGTAGTATTAGCATATGGTTTCTCACATCACATGCCATCGAGCACTGGACAACAGGACAAGTAGCCAAGTAGGAGTACTGTAGTGCTGAAACTTTAGGAAGCAGGTTCTTCCTTCCCCACACTGAAGTCACTTCGGGTGGAATAGAATGGACACTTCTGGCTTTGGTTCGGCATGGATGTATGCCCAGGTGCCTGTCACGCTTTGGGTCCAATCATTCAGTTATCTCAATCTCAGGATAGATTGTACTAGCATGGGCGGTGGTCGTTGTCGTAGTGCTCTCAACTTAGCTAGGCTGATGAAAAATTTTCTTTGCTCATTTCCTTTGGCCATAATACAAGAATTTGGCTAACATGATTATCAAAACTAGCGACAATCACATGAAAACATGGAAAAGATTGGAAACATATATATGTATGATATTAACGATCGGGCAATTTCAATCTAACATTAGCATACTACAGTATAGCAAATTTCCCCTTATTTTTGTACTAGCTGTCGGCAAAACAGATGTCTCCCTGTTGTATTCTGAGCTGACATCTTGTCACTGAAACCCATTACCTCCCGCAGGATTTCTGCGAGGAGGTAGCACTCCCCAGCTCACTGAAACCAATAGAGAAATGGAAGAGGTGGGCCGACGCCTCAGACCTCAGCTTTTGTGATATCTATGCGCTGACCACACGAGTGGAAAGAAAGAACTCAAAGTAGCATGTGTGCATACTCCTATGTTGCATAGGCAACCTGCATAGGTACTATAATTAATTAATTTGCATCATGCATAGTTGCTCTATTATAATTAATTAAGGATTTTCTTTTGGATAAATGGTCTTTAAAGGAAATTCATATTATTTTCCCCCTATTTTTGATTTTATGGAACAAAGGAGTAGGGGTTCTAGAATCATGTGAAATTCCTTAGGAAAGGCTTAACACATGGTGATTTTGGAGGAAAATTAATCTGATGTCCAATCTCATTCGTTTTTCCTGTCGTCTATCAAGTTGGTGATTATTTCCGAATGTTTTTTTATCCTATGTTTTCTGATATTCTATTTTGCACATCAGCACATGCGTTGGTATAAAAAAAAAGTCTTACATAATTGTTTCTTATTCCTGTATTCTACCGTTCTTGCTTTCGGAAAAGCTCTATAAAATAGTCGAAGAAAATTCGACGTCAATGTATTTTCTTCAGCTATTATTGTTATATTACAAATTCATTCATTTTTTAAAAAATAATTCATTAAAAAATAATTTTGTAACATAACAATAACATGGAAGTGTTTCTAATAAAAAAAAGAACGGAGAAATTAAGCAATGGATCGGAGAAGTTCATCTTAATGATTGTTCATGCTTGCGGCACTAGCTAAGGCTGTGTTTAGATCCAAAAGTTTAGATCCAAACTTCAGTACTTTTCCATCACATCAACCTGTCATACACACAACTTTTCAGTCACATCATCTCCAATTTCAACCAAAATCCAAACTTTGCGCTGAACTAAGCACAACCTAATCCATGGAGAAATTGTTGGACAGTTTATGAATCATCTGTGCGTGCTAGCTAGCTACATATGTAACGGCAAAATAGTTACTCCTTTCATCCTAAAATATCATAAATTTTAATCGAATGTGATACATCTTAGTACTACGAATCTAAACAGGGAGTCTGTCTAGATTAATAGTACTAGACGTATTATACACATCGGGTCAAAATCCTTTATATTATTTTAGGATGGATGAAGTAACTAAGATAAATAGCATTCTCAGAAGGCATGAACAAACCATGAATGAATAGTTTGCATCCGACCCGTTACAGTTTTTTTTTTCAAGTACCTGCAGTAGACGACTAGACATTCATGTCAAGATATATATTTTTTTCGTGCAAGTATATATAGCGCTTGATTATAGGCTGGCTTAACCGGTCGATAGTCACGCGTCATTTTGATGCCGGCTGCAGCCTGCAAACGAACGAAAGCAAAGTTACAAAGACATGCGCAGCTTTCCTGAAGATTGCATCCAACAGTTTCCCCGAAATCTACGACTTAAAGTTTAGCAACTGCAATATCATTGTGAGGGTAATTATGAACTTCTGTAAGGCCCTGCTTAATTTGAGATTTCTTCTAAAAAACTAAAGCCCGACCAGGACAATGATCTTACACTAAAACAAGATTACTATTAGGAAAAAAGTTGTCATGCATGTATAAACAGCTAGCTAGCAGCACAACATGTATATATGTACAAAGGAAAATGCATGCTTTAGTGTGTGAGCTAGCAAGCCTTACAGTATGAGTTTAGTGTTTCTTTCAGATAACTTCACACGTAATTAATTATCGATACCTGGCCACCCCTAATTTATTGACAATATATTGCATGCTAGCGCATCGCATAAATATCCTTATCAATGTACTGCTAATGGCTGGACTTGTACGTTAATCCAACCCTTCCCATCAGCATCATCAACGCAGAAACTACTGTTAACTAACTTAGGTTTGCCAAGCTCAAGCTTGAAAATCCTGGTGCATGCATGTAGCTAGGAGTAGTAGCCCTTTTCTGACTTTCTGTGTGCGAGGAGCAAGAATACACCTGCGTGTCCATGTAGGCATGTAGCTCTCCCTGTATAGTACCTCTCTCTCTGTCTCCGTCTCTGTCTCTGTCTCTGTATGTGGACTTGTGGAGCGACCAAGATCATATGCACCATGCGTAGGAGTATGGCTGCATGCACAGTGCGCGCTAGCTGCAGCACACTGCTGCATTCTGATCGATCAGGGTGCTAGTATATACTCCCTCCGTCTCAAAAAAAGACAAACCCTAGTTTCCGTGTCCCATGTTTGATCGTCCGTCTTATTTAAAAAAATTATGAAAAAAATTAAAAAGATAAGTCACGCATAAAATATTAATCATGTTTTATCATCTAACAACAATAAAAATACTAATTATAAAAAAATTTTATATAAAACGAACAGTCAAATGTTGGTACGGAAACTTAGGGTAATGCCTTTTTTTTTTTTTGGAGGAGGGAGTAGCTAGTCTTTTGAGCTTTGACCAAGACGTCAAGCTGTGCGTGTGTCCGGCCGGGCGACCGACCAGCGGCATGCAGATGCAGTGCAGCGAAGCTAAGCTAGGATCGATCGATGCCAAGTGAAATCCATAGACTTCACTGGGGGGGATCGGATCATGCAAGACCGTGGCCACGGGAGACTACACACGCAGTCACACGGCCACCCACAGGCCCAGCTGCCGCCTGCCGGCCGGCCACGCCAGCCGCGATCGACGTGCCACTGAACGCGGCAGCGGAATGTGTGCGAGATCGACACAGTAGTGGTACAGTGTGTGATGGATGTGTCGACGCGAAATGGGATGGCTAAGGCTAGCTCGACCTCGCATGCATGCTTGCTTCACGCAATCTTCTAGTAGCCCTTTTTAAGAGAGCGAAAGAGCTACTAGCAGAAAGATCAGCAGGAAGAGCAAGGAAGGAAGGCCAGCCGGCCGGGTGGGTTGTACAACCAGCAAGCTATGCTCTTCTTCCATGCCGTGGCTTTAAAGTCTCATCAATACCACGAGAACAAAACACACATAGTAGTAGCAGTACGACAAGCATTGTTGCAGTAGTATAGTGTAGGGGAAACTATTCTAATCCCTCGAGGGGATGTTCCCTCGTTTGCTCAAAAACCATCTAAACAGTTATGGAAAATTCTGGAAAAATTTGACAACATTCATATAACACATATATACAACTCCACAAAATCTTAAGTCCAAATCAACTCACACGTCGAGATATAAAAAAGACAAATTCAGCGTATGAATAGTAGCGTACTGTTTATATCTAAATTTGTCTTTTTTGTTTCTCGATGTGTAGATCGAATTTGAACATGAATTTTGGTGGACTAGTAGGTATCATTATACTCTACATTGTCAATTTTTTTCAGAATTTTTGCAACTATTTCATCGAATTTAGAAGAAAAATATATATGAGGGAATATCCCCTCGAGGGATCAGAATCCACTCCCGTGTAGTGTAGCCAAAGTACAGGTGCGAGAGAAGAGGAGAATACTGTCAGGAGGGAGGAAAGAAAAAAAAAAGGTGCAAGGAGAAGGAAACAGGAAAAAAAAAGAGAGAGCAAAATCCAGAGATGGAATGGAACTGAAACTTAACCCCTGTGCCTATGACCTTCCACCAATAGGACAAGCACCAAAAGGAGAGAGATCGGGGAGGCGACTTCAGTTTCCATATTACGCATATGCCCTTCCCTCCTCCACTTCTACCACTACCATAATACCATCACCATTCCTCCTCCTCTTCTTCTTCTCTTGCTCTCTCTCTCTCGTGCTGCATCGATCGATCGATCTCTACCAACACAACTATACACTTGTTTACCTAGCTAGATCATCTCATCAGGTAATAAGAGCTCTCGAGATCGATCGAGCAATGAGCTCGGGAGGCGGAGCCAGCAGCGCGCTCGGCGGCGGCGGCGGCGGAAGCGGAGGAGGAGGAGGAGGGCCGAGCGGCGGCGGCGGTGGAGGAGGCGGGCCGTGCGGGGCGTGCAAGTTCCTGCGGCGCAAGTGCGTGAGCGGGTGCATCTTCGCGCCCTACTTCGACTCGGAGCAGGGCGCGGCGCACTTCGCGGCGGTGCACAAGGTGTTCGGCGCCAGCAACGTGTCCAAGCTGCTCCTCCAGATCCCGGCGCACAAGCGCCCCGACGCCGTCGTCACCATCTGCTACGAGGCCCAGGCCCGCCTCCGCGACCCCGTCTACGGCTGCGTCGCCCACATCTTCGCCCTCCAGCAGCAGGTACTACTACCACTTGCTTAACTCCATGATTTGATTTCCAACGAGTTTGATATCGACTGATCGATCCATCGGCTTGATTGATTGATTGATAGTATTGTTCGATTTGCTTGGAAAATCCTTGGTCTACTTCTGCTGCGTGCATGCATGCATGGACCGATCGATGCGTATGGATCTGGATCGTCGTCTTGTCCTCAAGCTAGCTCATCAGCAGTTGGGGGGACAAGACGATTTTCTGGAGTAGGCGTGTTTCTTTCTCGAGAAAGGCAAGGTCTCTTTCCATGGAGGAAACCAACACGGCCAAGCCAAGCAACGAGCAGTGCGAAAAAGAGGCTAACACGCCAAGCGTGTAACCAGGAGACTGTTTCCCTGCATCTGGTAGTACCTGCCATGAATGATATGCAAGTCTCATCCGTCGCCGTCCGCGTCGTCCGATCTCCATCGACGGGATCGATATATGATCGTACGTTCACCGTCTGGCCGCGTGTGATACAATCTTGGGCTCTGAACAATCCACGAAGTGGTGGGAGTACTTGTGCTTGGTTTTCGATCTGACCTCTCGAAAGAACAGCCCTAGCGCCAATCTCTAGTCCTAGAAATCCAAACTTTTGAGTTCTTTTTCTACCAATCATTTGATGATCTGTTTGCACAATTCAACTCGTTAATTTCATCTCGTTATTATTATTACATGCATGTGATCTACTATATGTGATTGCGTGATTTGAACCTTGCACGTACTAACAGTTTTCTCTGTACTGATGCATGTACGTTTCTGCCACGTACGATCCTGTGATCATGTACTCCCACAGGTGGTGAATCTCCAGGCCGAGCTGACCTACTTGCAAGCCCACCTCGCCACGCTGGAGCTGCCGTCCCCGCCGCCGCTGATGCCGGCGCCGCCGCAGATGCCGATGCCGGCGCCGTTCTCCATCTCGGACCTCCCGTCGTCGACGAGCGTCCCGACCACCGTCGACCTCTCAGCTCTCTTCGACCCGCCGCCGCAGCCGCAATGGGCATCGCCGCTCCAGCATCAGCAGCAGCAGCAGCACCACCATCATCACCAACAGCAGCAGCAGCACCAGCTCCGACAGCCTTCGTATGCCACGCTGGCCAGGGCGTCGTCCGGCATGACGGCGGCGGCGGAGAGCTCGGGAGGAGGAGGAGGAGGAGGCGGCGGCGGAGACCTGCAGGCGCTCGCAAGGGAGCTCCTGGATCGCCACCGGTCCGCAGTGAAGCTCGAGCAGCCGCCGCCGCCGCCGCACTCAAGATCATGAACGACGACGATCGATATAATCAATCGATGGGGAGCGAGGCGCAAGATTTGGTGCGGCATGGACGGAGTTCGCGACGACGACGACGACGAGGAGGAGGAGAGCAAGCAACGGGATTGGAAACGGCCGGTGATGGCGAGCAGGTCAGCAAGGAGTAGGTAAGCAGCAATGGCCGGTTTTCGCGTATCCGCCTTGTTGTTAGCCGAGGGTGCAAGAAGATGCCCCACTTGCTGCTTGGTTACAATGCGGCTTTGCTTCAATTCTGCAGGCTGCAGGAGAGGAAGGTGGCATGGGGGAGCATCAGTAGTAGTATAGCTTTGACATGTAGGAGTAACATTTGTCACTGGTAGCATTTGTCACCGTTCCATTAATTGAAAGATTTTAAGAAGCTTCTGTTCCTAGTAACGGCTGATAAATGAAAGAGAAAAAAAAACTGATTTCATTTTTTTGTTGCGACTAATAACTGTGAGTTGTGATGGTCATGGATGAATTTTTGGGCGTGCTCATCTTGTAGTTATGAATGGTTGCATTTTATGTGGAAAGGCTATAATTAAAATCAGCTACCGTGGAAAAATTATACTGCTCCATCGATGTATTATTTAATAAAATATAGTCTGTAAGTATTAATTAGGTGTGCATGATGTAAAAAGTAACCCCTCTGACTTCATCATGGGCTGAGAACATTATTAACTTTAACCATTCTTATCCACTCTAAAGATCCAAGTCCATCTTGGTACAGTTGAAAATAAAAAGCTTAGGCCATTTTCCTATAGTTGGAAAGAAGCTTTAGGCATGGTCGCTAGTACTACTCTCCAATTTCGGTCTCTGATAGCCAGCTAGCTGATCTAATAAGTCTACTCTCTCTATCTCTCAGGTCTCACATTGGGAGGTATAAAAGCATTTGAATTTTCCATCATTATTACCAACATTTTAAGTAGTACATTATATAGATATTTTGAGGGTCGATATATATGGATCAGTTTTAAAAGTGGTTGATTTGAATATACCTTCGTATGCATGAATAATAGTTAAAGGCAAAATGCAATTAAGACCATGTTAAGCTAGCCAATTTATGCAAGGAGTAGCTCAGAATTACTATATACTCCATACCTTAATTTATGTGATGTTCACACTTTTTTTTTTACAAAATGGGATAATTGCATCTATGCCCCCATTTTGAAAGCCAATTGCTGTTTTACCCCCACTTTTTAGGGTTTGCACTATTACCCCCACCTTTTGAATCTGAACCAGCCGTCTACCCTCATTTGTGACCGCCGTTTGGTGGGTCCCACGTTTTGTGTTAAAGAAATACAAAAGAAAATAAAAAAAGGTTTTAGAAAATATGAAATTACCTTTGTACCCCTGGGGGAATGGATAAGGCCTTAGTAGTCTGTTCCGTGCGGGCGAGGCTTTCATGCGGCTTCCTTAGCGCCGACGGCCGGAGCACGCGAGGCGGCCGCGGTGCGAGGGCGCAGGTGGCCGCGGGCGAGCGCCAGTGGCGGCAGCTGCCGCGGGGTGAGGCGACAACGGCGGCCGCGGGTGCGCGCGGAGCGGCGGACCCTACAGCACCGACGGCGAGCACGCGAGGCGGCGGTGACGGCCGATGACGAGGGCGCGCACGGGCGGCAGGCGGAGGCGGTGACGGCCGCGGGCAGGCGCTGAGGCGGCGGGGACGCGGCGGTGGCCGCCGCGTCGAGGGCCTGCCGGCTGGCCGCTCCCAGGAGTGTGGCAGCCGGCGGCCGTGGCCTTCCACGCGGGGCAGCGCTCCCAGCGACGAGGAAGGGCTATCGCTGCCGCCGGCGTCGAAAGTGGACGACGCGAACTTCAGCAAGTGCGCCAACTTCACCATCACCGACGCACGTGCTGAAGTACTCCTTCTTCAAGCAACACGGCATTGACTAGCTGATTTTGGTTTAAATTTGTAAATGTTGTCGAAATTTTATTAAACTTTTGGTTAAATTTTGTAATTGGCGCTCATATTGTGTCGAAATACACATCACACAAGCTGGAAATCACAAAAATAGGGGCAAAATCACACAAAGCTGAAAAAAAGTGAGGCAAAAATGCAATAACCACCAAGGGTAAAATGTCCTTTTTTTACAACTAACACCGCTAAAACTGGCTGTTAGAAGTGGGGTACACACTGATCAGATTCAAAAGTGTGGTAAAAATGCAAACCCCTAAAAAGTGGGTTTAAAACAACAATTGGCTTCGAAAGTGGGTGCACGGATGCAAATTGCCCCTTAACAAAATAGGATAATTAAAGCCTAACATCTACATCCAACCGATGTACACAGCTAATGCAATGTTCACATAACTAGTAGTACTTCCTCCGTTTACAATGTAAGACTTTCTAGCATTGTCCATATTTATATAGATGTTAATGAATCGGAGGAAGTACTAATTTATTTATGCTGGCGTGCAGTAGTCTTCTTCTGTTCTTTGGTCATGGTAGTTTATGCTGTGTATTCCATAGTTAAATACTGTACGTATATATATATATCTGACCAGCAATCTCCTGCCGCAAGCCCTGGCCTGTCAATTGACGCAACGACATGTATCATTCTCCACGTACGCATGCCTCTCTTGCGTGTTATCGAAAAAGGCTAGGTTAGTGAAGAAACATTGCGTGTTTCGCGCACCTGGTGTTATTTTTCATATCACTGTAGATCATTCCATGGGTTTAAACATATGATGCTACACATGGCGAATAAGGCCTGTTCACTTTGATGTCCAAAAAAAACCTTACTAAATTTTTGGCAATTATACCAAAATTTTGGTATTAATGATTTCTTATATAGTTACCAAAATTTGGAGCAAAACTAAATGTAGCCACTTTTTTAACAACTTTAACAAATTTGTAAGGTAAAATGACAGCAAAGTGAACGCCTAATTTTCCGTGGCCACGAAACGCTCAATATTCGCCATGTGAGCAAAAATTGCAGCTGAACTGGACCTGGTTCTACTGGCCCAATTTATGATGGCCCATTAGTCACCCAACTTAGGTACAGCCCAAAGACCATAGCCCATGAAAGCCTCCGCATTGACTCCTCGGCCCCTATTGCGTCACTGGGCTCGCCTCCCCTTTCTCGATCACCGCGTATTATTATGCCCTTATAATAGCCGCAACCCCCAGTAATCACCCACTGACATACGGGCCCACAAGTACGCGTCCCCACCAGCCATAGACTGCTCCTAGACCCGTCGCACCGAAGCTCCCCTGCCAAATCTACGCACGCGACGCGGCCATCTCTCTCCCTTCTCCCCCAACCTCCATTAGCCGATCCA
Source organism: Oryza longistaminata (assembly GCA_009805545.1). Taxonomy (NCBI): domain Eukaryota; kingdom Viridiplantae; phylum Streptophyta; class Magnoliopsida; order Poales; family Poaceae; genus Oryza; species Oryza longistaminata. Next base: position 11,507,669 of record CM020180.1, on the reverse strand, counting down.
AACCACCTCAAAGCCCCGGACCGCATCACTCTCCTTCTCCCCCTCCACGCCCAGATCCAGATCCACCCGCGCGGCGGCGGATCCGTCGAGGAATAATGGCTTCCCCGCGGCGGCGCCGCCGCCTACCCCGCCGGAGTCCGACCCGCGGCTCGTGGAGGCCTTCGTGCCCTTCCTCGAGAAGCTCATCAAAAACGCCTCGTGGCGCAACAAGGCGCACTCCAAGCTCTCCCACACTGCCAAGTCCATCCTCGACCGCCTCCAGAACCCGCCGCCGCCGGCGGCGCGGCGCACGGCACCGTCCCACGCCCACCTCGTCGTCCTCGCAGCCGGGCCCGCTCCGCAGCCTCTCGCTCGCGGACTCGGAGCTGCTGCTCGGCCCGATCAACTCCGCGCTCGGCTCCGCAGCGCCAAGCTCGCCGAGGCCGGGCTCGAGCTGCTCCACAGGCTGATCCGCGCACTCCTACATCCATGGCGAGGCCGACCCGTCCGCCGACCCCTCGGCCCAGCTCGTCGCGTCCCTCCTCGATGCCGCCTGCAACGCGCTCCACCTCGACGACGAGCACATCGAGCTCCTTCCTACTCAAGACGCTCCTCTCGGCGGTCACCTCCACGTCGGTGCGCCTCCATGGAGATTGCCTGCTTCGCGCCGTGCGCGCTTGCTATGATATGTACCTGGGGAGCCGCAGCGTGGTGAACCAGGCCACTGCCAAGGCGTCACTCGTGCAAATGTTGGTGATCGTTTTCCGCCGCATGGAGGCAGACTCCTCCACAGTGCCCGTGCAACCCATCGTTGTGGCTGATGTGATCGAGCTGCCTGAAGCTGCTTCTGGTGCTTCGCCTGCCGCTGATGCCAACTTTGTACAGGGATTCATCTCGAAGATCATTGGAGACATTGATGGTGCAATCACACCGCTGGCACGGACAACTTCTTCAGCAGCTGCAGGCGCAGGTGGAGCAGCGGCTCATGATGGTGCATTTGAGACAACAGCAGCAGAGGAAGGGGCACATCCAGCAGATTTGCTTGATTCAACAGACAAGGACATGCTAGACGCCAAGTACTGGGAGATCAACATGTACAAATCTGCTCTTGAGGGTCGTAAGGATGAGATTGGTGTGGAGGGGGCAGTGGTGGGCGCTTTGGATGATGATGCTGATGTGAGGATTGGGAATAAACTGCGAAGAGACGCTTTCTTGGTTTTCCGGGCATTGTGCAAGCTCTCCATGAAGACACCACCCAAGGATGCTCCAGCTGATCCCATTGTGATGCGTGGGAAGATCCTTGCTCTTGAACTTCTCAAGATATTGCTTGAAAATGCTGGGGCTGTTTTCCGGACCAGCGAGAGGTACAGCTGCTCTTTCCTCGAATTCAGTTTGTGTTTTTGTTTCACGCTGTTTGCATCCTGAATTTATTGTTATATTAACCAGCAACATCAACCAAAATTTGGCTCATCACTTTATTGTTTATTCCATGAAAAATGGTGTAGTAACATCCAGCTGTCCAAGTAGGAAAAAGCTCATAACTTATCATCCTGAAAAGATCAGGCATTGGTTTGCTAATGGTAGTGCAGTTGTGGATAATGTTGCTATGTAAAATTTTGTTACCAGAAGTCAGTTCTGATTGCAATTTTATGGAAGTTAGAGTAGCGTGATTTCTATTTATTTCATAAATATTGAGGCTGGAACACATTGAACTTAAACCACTGCCACTTTTCTTTGCTGATGTTGATTCCAATAGTGACAACTGTTGGCACTGATTTAAGCGTATAGGCTGCACCTAGTAAGGCATAGCACTGTTTGACCGTTAATTTTAATGGACTATGCAATTGGTCAATTATCCTAACGGTAGTATGCACTTGTATGCTGCTGGCATTCTGAGCTTTTTGAATCAGAATTTTGGCGAAATGGCAACTAGTAAGCTACCAAAATGAAGCCCAAGTGGATGGATTGAAAGTCCTGCTCTATAGAATCCATGTATAAATTTTTTATTGAAAAGATCCATGGCCTGATGGCCCCATATTCCTTGCACTGTTCTATTTGATTATAGCAAGTTTCTGCAAGATGATGACTGCGATGTGTTATGAGGAAAAGGCGAGCTTTGCACTGTCATTTTGTTTTGTGCAACCTGTTTTGTAGTATTTAAATTGGTGCATTAGATCTGCTGTACTTTATGCTTGGAAAATAGCTGAAAATATTGAGAGATGGGTTTGTCATGAAGCCATAAAAAATGGACGTATAAAACACTAAAATCTTGGACTGAAAGTTCACTAAGCCCACCCCTGGAACAGTAAGTTTCCGTAACAACTTGCTTGTTTCATCACCACTTAGCACACAAAGGGTTATCTGGAAATATATATTTGTATTCTCAAGCATTATTTGTTAGCATTACACTTCATCTGAGATCAGTCCTACTCCCATGACATCTACTCCACATGGACTAGCACTAATTCAGTTAGGTTGTTGCCCTCAACTTTTCTTCTGAAGCTGACACTCGTGACAGGAAACCATATTCAGTGCAAATGGCCATATAATCACCACTCAGATTAATTTTAAGGTCGGGAAACTTGATGCCCAAAATTTGTTGAAATAAAAATGATGAACATAGCTTATGAATGATTATTACCATTCACCTGTCCACTTCGAGCATCTTCTTTTCAAATATGTGATGAACGCAGTATGTTTGGTTTGTATAGGTGATGCAATTGTATTTTGATATTGCACGTGCCATTGTCATATTACTCTATATCAGCTAATGTAGAGCTGTTACCTATCTTCTTGGTGCTTTTGTTTTCTCGAATATTTCTAGTTCTAACTACTTTGTCTCAATTTATACAGATTTCTAGGGGCTATCAAGCAGTATCTATGCCTCTCGCTTTTGAAGAACTGTGCCTCGGCACATATGATAGTCTTTCAGCTATCTTGTTCAATTTTTATTAGCTTGGTTTCAAGATTCAGACCAGGATTGAAGGCAGAAATTGGAGTATTCTTTCCCATGATCATTCTGAGAGTTTTGGAAAATATTGCTCAACCAAATTATCAAGCAAAGTTGATTGTTCTTCGTTTCCTGGAAAAACTCTGTGCTGATTCTCAAATCTTGGTAGACATTTTTCTCAATTATGATTGTGATGTACACTCATCAAACATATTTGAGAGGTAATTTATAATACTGTAATTGAGCTATAGTGAGCTTCTTTTTAAAGGTCCCCCGAAGGACCTATAACACTCATTAGGATGCTAACCAGATATTGTGTTATCTTAATTTTGGACTACAGGATGGTTAATGGTCTACTAAAAACAGCACAAGGGCCTCCAGCAGGCGTGTCTACCACATTGGTTCCGCCTCAGGACACCACAATGAAAAGTGAAGCCATGAAATGCTTGGTTGCTATTCTGAGATCCATGGGAGATTGGATGAATAAGCAGCTACGCATTCCAGATCCTGACTCTCCTAAAGTAGAGTTGGAGCAAAATGATAATGATGGAGGACACGAGATTGCCCACACAGAGGATAATGGAGACGAATGTAGTGAAGCATCTGATTCTCATTCAGAAATGTCAAATGGGGTTTCAGAGGCTGCATCTTTGGAGCAGCGCCGAGCTTACAAGATGGAACTTCAGGTGGATGATATTCCATAGTTATTTCTATATGTGTAGTTGTTGGTGGGAATTTGCTGGATGCTGTCCTTTGCCGTATGACTTGCTGCTGTTCTGTTGCATATTTGATTTTATCCATTTACTTATCTGTATTGGTCAATTGATTTATATGAATGGCAGGAGGGTATCTCTCTATTTAATCGAAAGCCCAGGAAGGGAATTGAGTTCCTAATAAATGCCAACAAGGTGGGGGAATCACCTGAGGAAATTGCTGCTTTCTTAAAAAGTTCTTCTGGTTTGAACAAGACTATGATTGGAGATTATTTAGGGGAGAGGGAAGATTTATCCCTCAAAGTCATGCATTCATATGTGGATTCATTTGATTTTCAAGGCATGGAGTTTGATGAAGCCATTAGAGCCTTTCTTCAAGGTTTCAGATTGCCTGGAGAAGCTCAAAAGATTGATCGGATTATGGAAAAATTTGCTGAGCGTTACTGCAAATGCAACCCAAAGGCCTTTTCCAGTGCAGATACAGCTTATGTCCTTGCTTATTCAGTCATAATGCTCAACACCGATGCACATAATCCAATGGTAAAAAATAAGGTATGTATCTTATTGGCTAAGTTTTTGTGTAATATACCATAGACAGCCTTTGGTTCTGTTGTGATGTATTAATTAATGCAGATGTCACCAGAAGATTTCATTAGAAACAATCGAGGTATTGATGATGGGAAAGACCTGCCTGAAGAATTTATGAGGTCCTTATATGAAAGGATTTGGAAAAAAGAGATTAAGATGAAAGAAGAAGAATTTGTTCCCCAGCAGCAAAAATCAACAAGCTCGAACAAAATTCTTGGATTGGATAACATTCTTAATATTGTCGTACGCAAACGAGATTCACGTATGGAAACAAGCGATGATCTCATTAAGCATATGCAGGAGCAATTCAAAGAAAAGGCTCGTATGTCCGAGTAAGTCATGCTAGATGTCTAGATGGATAGCTCAATACCTGTATACACTAAATGCATGTTTTCCTTGGTCATTTTTCTTTGCTGCCCATTTGATTTCTGCAACTACATTATTTTACTGATTTGTCTCATGTCAATTATTTATCTAGAATATTTTATGAATGAATCAGGTCAGTATTCTATCCAGCAACAGATGTAGTAGTTTTGAAATTCATGGTCGAGGTTTGCTGGGCTCCTATGCTTGCTGCCTTCAGTGTTCCACTTGACCAGAGTGATGATGAGATTGTCATATCCCAGTGCCTTGAAGGATTTCGCAGTGCAATCCATGTTACTGCAGCTATGTCGATGAAGACTCAAAGGGATGCATTTGTCACTTCACTTGCTAAGTTTACATCACTTCACTCTGCTGCGGATATTAAGCAGAAAAATATTGAAGCCATTAAGGTTTGTTCTACTTACTGTGATGCAAATATTAGTAGCGATCAGCTGCTATCACTGGCAGGAAATTACTACTTTTGTTGTTACCATTATTTTGAAAAATATATGGCTGAAAATTATTGGAATGAAACTGACACATTGATGTTTTGTTTCACTTTTACTGGCTTCAGGTGTATAGTTGTATCTTTCTCCATTTGACTGTTTCATATTATTGGATTGTCTAGCGCATGTTGAATGTTCGTGAAAGTGTAATATCTGAATTTAGTGATGACTGGAAGCGGCTGGTCCTGTACTTGTTAGAGCTGCTATAAACTAACTTTCCATTAAAGTTTAACGTTAGTTCCTTTTGGTTGGCATTTTGAATATTTGTATTATGCTTTTCGTTCTAATCATATTCCATGGTGCTTATTGCATGGTTTTATATATTAGTTTTAGCATAATCATAAATTCAGCCTTTTCTGTTCTCATGCTAATTTGTTGTGGCTACGAATTGCTTCACAGGCAATTCTATTAATTGCAGATGAAGATGGAAATTACTTGCAAGAAGCATGGGAGCATATATTGACCTGTGTTTCTCGTTTTGAAAATCTACATCTCGTAGGAGAAGGTGCTCCTCCAGATGCTACTTTCTTTGCACTGCAACAGCCGGACCTCGATAAATCAAAACAGGCTAAGTCATCCATTCTTCCTGTTTTGAAAAAGAAGTCTCCAAATACTGTTCCAGCTTCTAAACGAGGTTCCTATGATAGTGCTGGTGTGGGTGGCAAAGCTTCTGGGGTTGATCAAATGAACAATGTGGTGACAAGCCTCTTAGAACAAGTTGGCATGGCTGAAATGAATCGTGTATTTGCAAGAAGTCAAAAACTCAACAGTGAGGGCATAATTGATTTTGTAAAGGCTCTCTGTAAAGTTTCCATGGAGGAATTGCGATCTGCTTCTGATCCACGGGTTTTTAGTCTGACAAAGATTGTTGAGATTGCGTAAGTACAGGGCTTCCTATATTCACATTGCAATGTATTTCCCCATACTTTTCTTTGATGTATTTATAGTATATAGGCAGTATATGATTGTGTTTCCCTTTCTCTTGTAGGCACTACAATATGAATCGCATCAGGCTTGTCTGGTCAAGCATATGGCATGTCTTGTCTGATTTTTTTGTTACAATTGGCTGCTCAGAGAATCTCTCAATTGCAATATTTGCTATGGATTCATTGAGGCAGCTGGCAATGAAGTTCCTGGAACGAGAAGAGCTGGCTAACTACAATTTCCAGAATGAATTTATGAAGCCTTTTGTTGTTGTAATGAGGAAGAGCCGAGCTGTTGAGATCAGAGAACTAATCATCAGATGTGTCTCTCAAATGGTCTTGGCACGTGTTAGTCATGTGAAATCAGGGTGGAAGAGTATGTTTATGGTATGGAATCTTTACTTGCACCCATGTACCTTGATTTTTACATGTAGATTGTTCTGGTTTGTTTCATTCCTTATCTCTGAGTATTGATTATTTGCTACATATTTTTCAGGTCTTTGCAACAGCATCATATGATGACCATAAAAATATTGTACTCCTGGCGTTTGAAATTATCGAGAAGATTTTGCGGGAGTACTTTCCCTACATTACTGAGACCGAGTCGACAACTTTCACTGATTGTGTGAACTGTCTTATTGCATTTACTAACAGTAGGTTTAACAAGGATATAAGCCTCAATGCAATTGGTTTTCTTCGATTCTGTGCGGCAAAGCTAGCGGAAGGTGACATTGGATCCTCTTCAAGGTTGAAGGAGAATCCTCCTTCTCCTCGCTTGACCTTGACCAAGGATGGAAAGCAGGAAAGTGCAGTTCTTGTTGATAAGGATGATACTATACACTTTTGGTTTCCTTTATTAGCAGGTAACCACATTTCTTGTTCTGCATGTACCTTCTGCTGCTTTCAGTTGATTTGTGTACAAATAGTACAAATAATGTGTCCCCAACTTTTCAAAACCTTGCAGGATTATCTGAACTTACCTTCGACCTACGACCTGAAATCAGGAAAAGTGCCTTGCAGGTGTTATTTGACACATTAAGAAACCATGGTCATCTCTTCTCCTTGCCTTTGTGGGAGAAGGTGTTTGATTCAGTGCTTTTCCCAATATTTGATTACGTACGGCATGCCATTGATCCATCAAGTGGTTCTCCACAAGGACAGAATGTGGAAAGTGATCCTTCAGAACTTGATCAAGATGCATGGATGTACGAGACATGCACTTTGGCCCTGCAGCTAGTTGTGGACCTCTTTGTTAAGTTCTATGACACAGTAAACCCTCTTCTTAGCAAAATTCTGTTGCTCTTGACAAGTTTCATAAAGCGTCCCCACCAGAGCCTTGCCGGTATAGGTATTGCCGCATTTGTTCGTTTGATGAGCAGTGCCGGATCTGTCTTCGTTGATGAAAAATGGTTAGAGGTGGTTTTATCGTTGAAAGAAGCTGCCACTGAGACCCTTCCTGATTTTTCTTATATTGCATCCGGAGCTTACCTTGAGAATGTACCAATAGAAAATGGGGGTTCTTCAGAAAAGACAGAAGACGAGTCTCGACCATTGGAGGATGGCACTGGAGAAGCTTCTAGATCAAGGAACTTGTATTTTGCAATTGGTGATGCCAAGTGCCGGGCTGCTGTCCAACTCCTATTGATTCAGGTATGCACTATTCCTTTAGAGAACCGTTGTTTGATAACTAGTTCTTAATTGATCTTTTTCTGGAAGCATATTTCTTCATCACCCTATGATTTCCTGATTTTTTTTTTTTCAAATCTCCCTCCTGGTGATATGGATGATTTCTCTAGTCACTGTAGGAACGAATTTCTTCATTCAGAAACAACAGAAGAACTTTGATGGAGAACTAGTTATCAATCCTATGAATACCTATCAACTTATTTTGTTTTCAAGATTGACATACTGGAACTTTCAAGTGTTATTCTAGTTTCACTTGTTTATAGAATTTATTACCACACCTCCACTATAGGGTCTTAGTTTCCTAGCATTATCTTTTGCAATTTGTACATGTGGTCTTCGTTACATTGTTCTTACATTATCCCTGTTTATATATATTCATGCTGTTTTGTAGGCTGTGATGGAGATATATAACATGTACAGAGCTCGGTTATCATCACAGAACACTGTGATCCTCTTTGAGGCATTGCACACTGTTGCTACTCATGCTCATAAAATAAACAGTGATAATGACCTGCGATCCAAGTTGCAGGAGTTGGGCTCGATGACCCAAATGCAGGACCCACCTTTGTTACGCCTGGAGAACGAGTCGTATCAGTTGTGCTTGACTATCCTGCAGAACATTTGCTTGGACAGATCTCCCAATGAGAGGAGTGTAGAGGTGGAAAGCCACCTTGTTGGCTTATGTAAGGAGGTCCTTGAGGTGTACCTGAGCACTGCAAACCCATCTCAGCTTTCTGGTGCTGCGCAGCCACTTGGTCATTGGCTTATTCCGGTCGGTTCTTCAAAGCGGAGAGAGCTTGCAGCCCGGGCACCTCTTGTTGTCTCAACCTTGCAAGCTATCAGTGGCTTTGGTGACTCATCTTTCGAGAAGAACCTTGGCCAGTTCTTCCCCCTTCTTGCTGGTCTGATAAGTTGCGAACATGGTTCAAGCGAAGTGCAGGTGGCATTGAGTGATATGTTTAGCACTTGGGTTGGCCCGGTTGTTCTTCAAACCTGCTGATGCTGAGCCCCATATCTGTTATATAGTATATCTCCACATGTAAGTTATTCTTTGCTTTATTGCCATTTCTTGATGTTTTGTCATTCCCCATTTTGTTCTGTTTTATCATTCTAGTTACTGGGGGAGGTTGTCTCGTGCAGAGCTGAGCACTGTAGTTCTTTTTACATTAATTTCTTTTAGCTTTGGGGAGTGTATGTTACAAGATGACTGAATTCTGTACGGTAGCTTAGTTCAAAATTGTGCCCGTTCTGTTGGCCAAGTTCAAAGTAGATATGTTTTGCATTATGTAATTTATATTGTTGAAATAATGGCAGCTTCTGTGCTGTTTATTCTTACCCTTTAGGATCTTTGGCACAAGTTTTGATTGACTAAACTAGAAATTCTAAAAACTATGTTCAAACACACGAAACACGAGTATAGTTCACTTCAGATTGGACATATATATCCACACGTTCCTAGCTTCATCCTAACTAGCGAAATTCCGTGCTTTGCTACGGATAAAAGAAAACAAATCATAATATTTCCTAAAATAAATAAAAGCGTGTTTTTCAACAATGTTGCCCACCTTATTGCTACATGTGAATACTCACTTCAATTTAATTTAATTTTATATAGAGAGAATATACTCTGTCTTTGAGTTTGTCATAGTTCAACGATTTGTTAGTTTGACAAACTCAAAGATAGAGTATATTCTCTTTATATGACATTGTCTCTTTCTATAATATACCGATGAATTTATTAATTGTTTTACAATATGTTACTGGAATAGGCTTTTTTTAATAAAAAAAAACCTTAAAGATATACAAGGTTAACAATTGATTTATCTCATTAGAATAAAAAATAAATAAATTATGTGGCCTTTTTACACAACATGAAAGTTTTTTATAAGTTACAAGTTATTTTTGGTATTTTTAATTTTTAGAAAAAAAATCTATTTTTGTGTGATATATGCAAGAGAAATTGCTTACACAAAAGATAATAGCCAAAAATATCTTATGTAGCATATGAAAGTTGATTTAATTAAAAATAACAACACAAAAGTAGTGTAAGAATGCCAAATATTTTTTTTTAAAAAAAGCCAAAACATATATTTTTTAAAAAATAAATATGCAACTTATTTATTAACTTTCATGTGTGTAAGAAGGCCAAATAAAAAAAATATTTTTTAAAACTTCTAATGAGATAGATCAATTGTTAACCTTGAATGACTATAAGGATGTTTCAGTTTTTTTAAGCCTAGTCCAATGACGTGTTGTAAAACAATTGATAAAGTCGCCGGCATATTATAGAAAGAGACAATATTAGTGGTAAATTGTTAAACTAGAATAAACTCATTGATATAAATTCATTGATATAAATTAGATTCTCTTTTATACATGGTATCCATTTAGATCTAGTTATGTAATATATTAAGATCAAGAGGTAATGTGTAGATTCAGTCACCATAATTGAAGTTTTTTTTAAAGGAGTATAAATAATAATAAGCAGTTGCAATGTGGTTCAAGTCTGTACTGTAAAGGAATCTTGCGTTCTACGTGTTTGTCTAGTTCGTCCAGAGTTCGTCCAGATTGCTTCATTCTGTAATTCTGTAATTATGTATGCCATGCTCTTCAGACGCTCTGTAAGAGCGAGTGATAATACTAGTGAAGTTTGAATATGTATGCTTCGGAATGATATCATAAGGTTACATTTCTGTTTACGTTGGACGCAATGAGTTTTGATAAGGCGGATCATGCAGAAGATAACCGTTTTCCCTGTACAGGACGAGAACTTTGCGGAGCAGCCGAATTTCTAATCAGTACGTTGCGTCGTTGCATTGTACAGTTTTTAGTTTCGTATATGAGAGACTTATAAAGCATTTCCCTGTACAGGACGAGAATTTTGCGGAGCAGCCGAATTTCTAATCAGTACGTTGCGTCGTTGCATTGTACAGTTTTTAGTTTCGTATATGAGAGACTTATAAAGCATTTCCCTGTACAGGACGAGAATTTTGCGGAGCAGCCGAATTTCTAATCAGTACGTTGCATTGTACACTTCAGTTTCGTATATGAGAGACTTATAAAGCATTTCCCTGTACAGGACGAGAATTTTGCGGAGCAGCCGAATTTCTAATCAGTACGTTGCATTGTACACTTCAGTTTCGTATATGAGAGACTTATAAAGCATTTCCCTGTACAGGACGAGAATTTTGCGGAGCAGCCGAATTTCTAATCAGTACGTTGCATTGTACACTTCAGTTTCGTATATGAGAGACTTATAAAACATAGCCTACCCCCTTTCGTTTTTACCCAAGTAAATACTACAAAAGGAAGAGCCCCAAGCCAGGCAGTGTTGGGGCGCCAACTGAAAATAGAGCCCATCGACACAATCGCTACGAATTGACACCACCACCGTCTCACACTTTCACTGCCGTTGGGAGAGATGGAAAAGAGAGGAGGAAGGAGAGAGAGGAGAGTCCTTAATATGTGGAACCACCATCTCGTTGCTGTTGGGAGAGATGGCGAGGAGCGGAAGAGTCCCTAACAGGTGGGATCCACCTACTGATTCAACGAGTTAACTGAGTTAACCTGCCACTTTAACACGTACCGCTTCCCAAACCGAAAGGAGGAAAAAAAAGGCCATTCACACTGCAAGCACCAACTGTGAGTTACCGCAGGATGACAGCTAGGATGAAGACCCTCTGTTCATAGCGCAAGCATCGAGTGGAACCCACAGTGCACGGCTTTACCAAATCACTCCCCAAACTCCTCCATCATCACGCACTCTCCGGCTCCTTCCTCCCTCCGGTGGCGGCTTCTCCTCTCTCCCCGCCGGCGGCTTCTCCCCTCTCCCTCTCCTCGCGGCGGCGGCGGCGGCGAAGGAGGTTGGGGACGCGGCGGCGGATTGAGAAGGCCGAGGCGGTGGCTCGTGACGAGCTCGGCGTCGCATGAGCGGCGGAGGGGAGGCGACGACAGATCCACGGTGCTGTGGAGGCTGGGGACGCGACGGATTGAGGAGACCGAGGCGGGAGCGGCGGAGCTCGGTGTCGACAGGCTCGACGCGCATGGCGGCGGCGGCTCAAGAACGGGCGTCGAGGAGGAAGCGGGCGAGGTGAGCGCGGGCGGTCCTTGGCGGGCGTGCGTCAGCGATTCTCGGCGGCGGGTGCGTCCGGCGGTTCTTGCGGGCGGCGGCTCAAGAACGGGCGTTGAGGAGGAAGCGGGCGAGGTGAGCGCCGAGCGGGCGGCGGCGGTTCTTGGCGGCGGGATGCGTCCCCGGCTGCCTCCTCCTCTCTCCCACGGCCGCGGCCTCACCTCCCACGCCGTGGCGGCACGCGGGGACGCCGCCGCCGTGGCCTGGCCTCCGTCGACCGCCGTCCCGCGCTGATTGTTGTCGATTGTGCCGGGCATGGGCGGTGCGAGGGCACGAGCTCCACAGTGTAGAAAAGCAGCCGTTTCCTCGCCTCGCGAAAAGAAGGAAACGGCGTCACAGGTTGGGGGCGAGGCGCTCTCCACGGCGCGCGCCCTCGCTCCACGCAAGCCAGAATCCAACGTGGCGCCCCATAGCACCGGTCCAACTGTGTGCAATGTGAAGGGCCTAAATTTATTCCTTTCAGCGTGACTGACAAAACTCAAGCCCAAGTGCGCGTGTCATTAGGCTGCGCGTGTGTCCGCCAACAATTTTTGGCTGATCTGGGAGCACAGGTCTGATCGGACGGATGCAGATCACCAAAGGGGGTCGGAGTTTTAAACCCCGACGTTGGTAACAAGAACGCCTTTGCATGCGAGAAAGCTAATGGGCGATCAGGCGCATCGTGCATTCGTGCCCGTGCCTGATCCCTGCTCCTTTGTTCATGGAGGCCTTCCTGCGGCACGGCCACAGCACAAGACACATCCTGCATCAATATGACACTATCGCTCCTTCAACGACGCCATCAGCGACGAGGCTGTACTATTGACAGCAAGAAGAGGCCACCGCCTCATTCGTGCCTCGCCTGCGCTGGCGACGACGAGGAATTGCTAGAAGGTACGGGACACCAACTTCCTACGATGGCCGGCAGAAATTACGTAGGGAGTCGGAGCCCCGCAAAAAGGGGAAAAAAACGCTCTTTGGAAAGAGCCTATAGTAGCTCCTCCGCAGAAGTAGATGTTTCAGAGTGATGGTACACTTAGAGCAAGTATAATAGTGAGTTATAAGAGCAAGAGATAATAATATAGCCCACTTCCTACTATTAGCCTATACTAAAGTCAACACAATAATAGATTAGCTATAAGGTTAGCTATAATTTTCTTCTTCTATCTCTACCTCTCACTATACATTTAATGTTATGTCTTGGACTTGTGTTAAGCTAACGCTTGCATGAGAGCCACACCCTTCTGTTTTGTTTACCTCTCTCCTCCACATAAGCTTAAGTAGCTTGCAGTATATAGTGACTAAGCTACTATAAGTTTATGTGGAGGAGAGGTAACAAAAAAATCAAAGGTGTTGGCTCTCATGCAAGAGCTAGCTTAACACAAGCTCCAAGACAAAATAATAAATATGTATAGTGAGAGATAGAGTAGGAGAAGAAAAATTGTAGCCAACCTTGTAACTAATTATTATATGTGTTGGCCTTAAGATGGGCTAATAGTAGATAGTTGAGCTCTACTATTATCCTTGCTCTTAGGTTCAAAGCAAAATAGCCCATAATGCAAGTCACCTGACCAGGCCATTGATGAATGAGTCAACACGAGGTTGTCAGACGATGATCAATAAGGGTGAGTTTAGTTCACACCAAAATTGGAAGTTTGGTTGAAATTGGAATGATGTGACGGAAAAGTTGGAAGTTTGTGTGTGTAGGAAAGTTTTGATATGATGGAAAAGTTAGAAGTTTGAAGAAAAATTTTGGAACTAAACTCGGCCTAAGGCCTTGTTTAGATCAAAAAATTTTGGCAAAAAACGTCACATCAAATGTTTGAACAATGCATGGAGCATTAAATGTGAGGAAAAAAAACCAATTACACAGTTTGATGTAAATTGCGAGAAAATCTTTTGAGCCTAATTATATTGCTAATAACAGATTAATTAGGCTTAATAAATTCGTTTCACAGTTTACAGGCGGAATCTGCAATTTTTAATTGTTTTTGTTATTAGTCTACGTTTAATATTTTAAATGTGTATCCGTATACTTCAAAAATTTTACACCCAAAGAACTATAAACACACCCTAACAAGGTCACAAAGTCGCAAGTTCCCTCTGAACACTGGTGATTCGAATTTGTACAATGGTCAACAAGCACAACAAATAACCTTCGGATTAATCCAGGTTAACTGTACAGCAAGCTTGGTTTGAGCAAACTACACAGGTTAATTCACAAGAGGTGTGTGACACTGACACACAAACCAACAACGATGATCTTCATGCAAGTAAGCACATGTACAGTGAGGTCTCAGTGAGGTTTCAAACACACGGCAACCCAGAACACTCTAGCGGGACGGAGGTACGGATGGCTAAACATTCTCACAAATAAATCTGGCCTTAACCGCTCGACTTCGAGCGAAGAAGAATTATTCCAGCAACTGAAGGCGTCACCTCGAAGAATACACAAGTAGCTCTACAGAAAACTCGTGGCTTGCATCATCCCGTCATTCACAGTAAAGAATCAGCAGGCCAACGCTAGCATCTTGCAAGCAGCTTTTTTTTTAGATCTTTTCCTTGGCGAAGAACCGACTGAAACCCCGGTTTTGTTTCTCGGGCAATTGGTTAGAAATTGAGGAAGATGATCTCGATCTATGCTTTGGGCGCTTGGATCCGTTTGGTGAAAGGAAAGGGCTTCCGTCCGCTTCAGAGGGGACAATGTGTGTCTTGTACCCATTCACTGGGGATTCATTTCCTGATGCATGCATTTCCTGATCTGTATCCAGTTGACCTGTTGGCTTCTGTGAGTATTCAACACCTTCGGTTGTTCCAGCCGCGTCCTGCAGGAAATCTTCCATTCGCCGGTTTGGTGAGGAACCCATTGATTCTGCTGGAGGACGCATAGATTGTAGTTGGCGACCAAGAATCAATATCGTCTCCTGGCATTCTGCAAGTTTCTCTGCTGCAGCTGCGATCTCTTTCTCCTGTCAACATTTTAAACGAATGTGCTGTCAGTGTCAGTCAAATGCCTGGAATTTCCAGAAAATATCAGTTTTGTGCACAGTACAGTTCTAAGTACTCCTGAAATAAGTTATGAATCTAAATTCAGCCTATTGATTTGACTAGTAAGTGATCTAATAGTAAATGAAAAGGTATAGCGAAAGCATTTCTACAAGAATAATAATAAACAACACATGAACAAAATGTATTAGCAGCCCTATCTCGAAGACAATTACTCCCTCCATCCCAAAATATAGCAACTTGTATTGTTCAAAATCATAGCTACCTCACATTTAATTTCTCTATCTAATTCCTCATGACAACAAAGCACAATCATCCCCCATTTAATTTCACATGTCTCCTTGATCCCGTGAAAAACTCCAAAAGTGTTTTTTTTTTTCTCGAACACATATGTGCTTATATTTTGGGACAGAGGAAGTATTAAACAAGAGTGATTTTACAGTCATTGACGAGGTACCGGAAGGTACCACATTTTCTAGTTTCAAATCTGGTACCTCTGGTACTAAGAGGTACCAAAATTTGCACTAAAAATGTTGGTACCTATTGGTACCTCTCAAGGACTGTAAAATTACTCATTAAACAAAGATATTGGGAAGTAGAAGATCCAAAGTTTGTTGTTCATACCTGCTTTGCTTTGGTATCTGCATCCTCATCCACACACATTGAATTCCTCTCGTTCTCATACCTTCATGTCAATGGATTAAGTAAGAAGAAAAACCTAGCAGAGGGCAGTAATATCTTTGTACCAACTATTAATCAATAATAATAAAATAAATTCAGTTTCACCTTTCAATCTTCTCCTCGAGATCTCTGTATCTTGTTATATCCTCCTGATGATTTTGTCTTTCATCATCAAGTTCAGCTGTCAAAGCTTCTATTTTGGACTGCAGCACTTTTATTTCGTTTTCTAATTCAGCTTTCCTTGACTCAAGTGACTTGTAGGATTCAGCCATACACTTCAACTGTGTCTCAGCCAAGCTGTTTGATTTCTCACTGGCAACCAACTTGGATGTTAACTCTTCAAGGCTCTTCTCCAACTCCTTAAACCTAAATTTTGTCTCTTCTATAACTTCATTGCACTTTGATAATTCTGCCTCCAAATTCAACTTCTCAGATTTAAGTTGCTCGAATTCCTCTGATGAGCATATCTGCACAGCAGTCTTGACATCACATCCAGAGTCAGTAGGACCTTCAATCTCAGGATCAGAAGATGAACGAGGAAGGCAAGGACCAGAAATGCTATCCTTTAGTGGCTCAAGCTGCACTTTATTTTCAAGTAAAGTCACTTTATCAACATAATCCAAATTATTATTGTCAGCTTCTTTGGTGTTCTCTTTCAACATCATGAACTTAATCTCACTGGTTCCTGACAAGATAAGAGACAGCGTCATAACAATGTCATTTAGAACATTCTCATTTGATAGAGCTTTCTCTACTAGTGCAGAGAACTGCTGTATTTTGTCACATAAACCATCACAATCTGAAGACTGCCCTTGGAACTTGGACACTTCTTGGTCAAGTGACTTAACGAAGTCTTGAATCTTTAAAATGGCATTGACTAGTTCTTGATCCATAGCATGCTTGCTCCCGCTGCTTGAATGCTTCATTAGTGATCCATTGTCAGCTACTTCAACCATGTCACCATGATGAGTCTTGCTATCATTTGATGAATCTGCCTCATCTTCAATATCCTTCAGAATATTTCTGATACTATCTAGTATATTTCCAGCATTGTTCTGTGGTGATTCAGAATCAAGCAAAGAAGATATTCTGGACTGTAGTTTCAAGAGTGGAGAGCTGTCAGACAGCTGCAGTTTATTAGATGGAGTCCCTGGCAATGCCAAAACTGACTGCGAATCTTTAACACCATCTCTTTCAGTAATACCAGACAAAGAAGCTTCTGTATCATCAATCTTCATTTTTTCAACAGTACTGACATGTCCATTTGCTTCAGATGACAAACAGGCTAGTTTCTCCATCTCTAGGAAGTCATCCATGAGTTCCAACCGATTGGAGCCTTCTGTCACACTGCTCTTAGCTCCTTTCTCTTTCTTGATGTGTGAGAGCTCAGAGACCAGAGCATTGGCCCAAGATTCAGTGCAACTTCCTTCATCATCAACACCATCTTCAGACATGGAGGTCATACTAGGTGGGTTGCTTCCATTTTGACTCAGTGCACCATCAAAGTGGATATCCATGTTGGGATTCGAAGTACTCTTACGTTGGCTACCAGTCAACATTTGAACTTCCAAGCCACGGAGTTTGCCTGCTGTCTTCGCATACATGTTTCTTGATGTTTGCAGCTCACTGTTCCTTTTGGCCAATGCCTCTTTTAGCATTTTGGTTTCATCCTCCATGGATAACAAACGTGCAGTCAGAAACTCATTCTCTTTCTGCATGTGCTGTAAGTTTTCAAAGGCATAATCAGGAACAGGGGACATAGGGGACATAGGACGATGGAAGCTGGAATTCTTTGCAGGCGATCGTCGCAACCTGCTTTCTCCATAATCTCTGCCCAAGCTCTCCACTTCCATTTTCATTTGAGCTAATGCAGCAGGCCCTGGTAACTTCTTTCGAACAAGACCCCGTAATCTTTGGCATTCAGCTTCCAGTTTTGATATTTTCTTTACATCCTCCATGTGCTGTTTAGTTGCAACATCAGCTGAGCGCACACTCATGTTCTTTTCCTCATTGCGGATTTCAAGCTCTTTGGAAACAACATGAATTTCATATTTCAGTGAATTAATTTCCCTTTCACCTGACTGAATTGTGTTTTTCAAGACTTCGATTTCAGCTTCTGCTCGAGCCTTTTCCTCATCAATCTTCATCAAAAGGTCTCCCCGTTCCTCGAGTGACCTTGAGAGTGCATCATTCTCAGCACCAGCCCTAATGAGCTCCTGTTCAAACTCAAGTAACTTTGCTTCAAACTCGGCCTTTATCTTCTCCCACTGTTTGGTTTTTGCAAAGACTACATCATGTAGCTTCTGCTCACCTTCTTCCTTCACAGTCCTTACTTGCTTCATGCATTCTTTCAGAGCACCATCCAGATGGGCAGCTCTTTCCTCAGCCGCTAGCTTAGCCAATGTAACAGTTTCTAGCTGAAGCTTCAGTGCTGAGGCCTCCGCTTCAGCTTTCTCCCAACCTAAACATGACAAAGCATATAGCCCATAAAAAATATATCTACTGTAGCAGTTTTATAAATCATTCAACCTTTAAGAAAACATATGAATGGTCGAATTCTGTTTCCACTTTAAAGAGAGCAGTACCACCTATACCAACATCCACTAGCACAAGGTTTATGAAAATAAAAGTAGTAGGTAGTAAGTTATTCTACTCAAATAGGAAGAGTAAAAGAACATAGTGATCCTCTGTGCACCTGATACAGCTTCTTCAGCAACTTTAGCATGCTGTTTCACTAGGGCATCTTTAGTAGTGATCTCAGACTGTGCCGCAGAGAGGTCCTCATTCAAGGCCTTCACCTTTTCATTTAAGGTTTTCACTTGTTCTTCTGATTCAGTAAGGTGTGCATATGTTTCTGGTGAAATCTGCACATATTTTGGAGCTTTGTCATCCTGAAAAGTGGAAACATGGCATTAGAAGAAATAAACATGTAAAGGTAAGGTAAAATTGGAAAACTTTCAGGATGCACCAGTAGACAATTCCATTTATAATGTCAGCTTTAGAGATAAGAATAAATGCAAGCAAATATCAAATGAACTGGTAATACCGATGTCCCCTATGGGTATTCTACTGACACCACACAGCAGTATGCACTTTAGCAGTTAGCAAAATATGTCATAATAAATTGTGTGCCACAAACAAAAATGCAATGAGTTGCTCTTTGACAAAATTATATGTAGAAAAAAAATTATGTCTTTCTGCGGTACAGTGGGTGAAAGAAAATGAAACAAAATACTATGTGAGTGATATAGTGAAGTCCTTAATTGAGCATCAGAGAGGGCCTATATAAAACTAAATCAGCAAATCCAAAATCAATCATGAACGAATCTACCACAAACATGAATAGTTATTTTCATTTTAAATATAAATGGACAATGATTAGCTTGACTCTAACATGCCGGATTGATCAGAGGTACACTGCTTTCAGTTTTTCATAGCTGTATATGACCTTAGCACCACTCAATTTAATTGTTGGGTCCTTGGCTCCTTGCTCAGTGAATAGTTTGCAACTTTGTACAGTATTTTTGCACCTTGTCAGATTTTGTTGATTTTTAGTATTGCTTATCCGATTGGTGATCCAAAATTGAGTGATCTATGTACTATGTACTCAAAAAGTTTTTATCCATTCAGTCTCTGTCCTGAAAAATTTGTGATAACTTGGGTCCATTAGTTTTTGTATTCTCGATCAACAGGATTTTACTATGAAGGTAACGCATTTCTGTTTGAAAATTTTCAGGGAGAACTGCAGTGACAAGATGGAACAGTTTCTGAAGAGATGCTTTTATCAATCTGGGCAGTACAATTCAGAGGAAGGGTTTTCTGAACTGGACAGAAAGCTAAAAGAAAAGGAGGTAATCCTCATGTTTTCATGATCTCTGTATCTTAAATTGAAGTGATGATCATGCATACGAAGTGTATGCCTAGTTACTCACCCAAATTCAGTTAAGGCTCCAAAATCCAAAACACATATGATGAATGTGGAATTATATGATTTGTCAAATAGGCAGTCCGGTAGGAAATATCCGGTAGTATTTCTTTATCAGTGAGACATTACATATAGATGTTCTGAAAGAAAACACTGTCTACAGACTATAGTTGTTGAATACACAAACTTGTATGAGCAAATACAGAATGGTTCTGATTGTGAAACTCATGAAAATACTTATCATCAGGCTGGCAAGGTACCAAACAGGCTCTTTTACCTGTCGATTCCACCGAACATATTTGTCGATGTGGTGAGATCTGCTAGTCGCACAGCATCATCTCAAGACGGGTGGACAAGGTTCATAGTGGAGAAGCCATTCGGCCGCGATTCCGAGTCGTCAGGGGAGCTCACTCGAAACTTGAAGAAGTACTTGGCCGAGGAGCAGATATTCAGGTTTAGAGCAACTTCAGAAGTTCAGATACTTCGATACTAATATAATCCTGCAAAATGAACAACATCTTCTGAATGTACTGTTGTTTATGTAGGATTGACCATTATTTGGGGAAGGAGCTGGTTGAGAACCTCTCGGTGCTCCGTTTCTCCAATCTCGTCTTCGAGCCACTGTGGTCGAGGAACTACATCAGGAACGTGCAGCTCATATTTTCTGAAGATTTCGGCACGGAGGGTCGAGGCGGGTCTGCCTTATCTTTGCCCTTTGCTTTCTTGCATCCAATGTTACCATGAACTGAAATACTCAAATAGAGTAGCAATCAGCCGACGATGATGATGATGAATTCTGTGTGTTGGGGGTTTCTGCAGCTACTTCGACAACTACGGGATCATCAGGGACATAATGCAGAACCACCTTCTGCAGATCCTGGCCCTGTTCGCCATGGAGACTCCGGTCAGCCTCGACGCCGAGGACATCCGCAACGAGAAGGTCTCAGATCATGATCAAATCTTGATTCCAACGTGATGATTAAGAACATGAATAAACATCTTTCTTGATTAGATAACTGAAACTGAAAGTATGGAGGCGATTAATCATAATCAGGTGAAAGTGTTGAGGTCGATGAGGCAGCTGAGGCTGGAGGACGTGGTGGTGGGTCAGTACAAGGGGCACAGCAAGGGCGGGAAGACGTACCCGGCGTACGTGGACGACCCGACGGTGCCGAGCGGCAGCATCACGCCGACGTTCGCCGCCGCCGCCCTCTTCATCGACAACGCCCGCTGGGACGGCGTCCCCTTCCTCATGAAGGCCGGCAAGGCCCTGCACACGCGACGGTCCGTACAATCTCTTCTTCCTCATTCTTGTCACTACTCCATCCGTTTCATCGTATCATTAGCCATTTTAAACTTTCTTCTAGTCATTTTTTAAAAGTTTGGCTAAGTTTATATAAAACCATAATAATATTTTTAAACTAAAACAAATATCTTATCAAAATATATTCAATATTAAATTTAATAAATCTAATTTGAAACTTTTATATAAACTTAATAAAGTTCGACTAAAAAGAAGTTATAGTACTTTTTCCGTTTGTCGTTTTGACTTTTTTTCTAATCAAAATTATTTTAGCTTTGATCAAATTTATAGAGGAATTAGTTTTATTAAATATAGCATGGAATATTATAATATCTTTGTTTTGTATTAAAATTATTATTATTATATCTATAAATCTTGATCATACTTAATTTTTTTTAAAAAAGATCAAAAATAACTTGTAATACTATAAAACAGAGGGTACGGCCATGGCGGCGACTGACTGATTGAATTGAATGAATTAATCACTGCATCTGCATGCGGGACAGGGCGGAGATCAGGGTGCAGTTCCGGCGGGTGCCGGGGAACCTGTACGGGCGGCGGAGCCGGAGCGTGGGCGGCGGCGGGACGACGGCGACGAGGGAGCTGGAGAAGGCGACGAACGAGCTGGTGCTGCGGGTGCAGCCCGACGAGGCGATCTACCTCAAGATCAACAGCAAGGTGCCCGGGCTGGGGATGAGGCTGGACAGCAGCGACCTCAACCTGCTCTACTCCGAGCGCTACCCCGCAGAGATCCCCGACGCCTACGAGCGCCTGCTGCTCGACGCCATCGAGGGCGAGCGCCGCCTCTTCATCCGCAGCGACGAGCTCGACGCCGCCTGGGCCATCTTCACCCCCGTCCTCGCGGACCTCGAGGCCAAGAAGGTGGCACCCGAGCTCTACCCGTACGGCAGCCGGGGACCCGTCGGAGCTCACTACCTCGCCGCCAACCACAACGTCCGCTGGGGTGACATTAGCTAGCTCAGAAAATGAAAAGATCGATCGGAGTCGCTGTTACCGTGCTTGCTATAATCTTCATTTACCATTTGCATTGATGAATTCTTTATTGGACTGCTCAGGGACCAAAATTAATAAAACAAAGCTCTAGTCATTCGAAATTGTTTTGTTTCGCATCATACTCCTCCTCAAAATTATGAGATACACGTTTATTTTTCTAGGAAAACTTTAATCAATAATATCTATCTATCTATCTATCTATTATCTATCTATCTATCTATCTATCTATAAAAAATAGATACATTTTGTTTGTTTTCATGTCCATTTTTAAAAGAAATTTGGAGAATTCCACTCTATGAAGCATCTTTGAAATTATTTGATCTCTGCAATTTGGGTTGAAAACATAAGTGGGTTGAGCCTACAAACATGAGGTAAAGTCATCTCTTCTAAATTATCTCACTTCAATAGAGTAAAAAATATTAAAATAGAGGTCATGTAATAAATACACATTTCTAAATTGTTCTACACTAAATGTTAGGAATTTACAACGTAGCGTAGCAAGTTCTACCAAAAAGAAATAAATGAACATGATTTTTAATTCCTATATGGAAGTGACTCATTATATTGGTAAGGCCACCTCATCATTGTTTCACTGCTAAGATTCTTTGTTGCAACCCACATGCTTGTACGATCAATATGATGTTCAACTGAGCATGTTTTTATTTTTATTATGTTGTCTATAAAAAATTAACGCTAGATGGGGTACACATTATGACTAAAAACAATATCATTTAACGCTAGTGGTTTAGAAATATTTATAAGATGTTTAATGTAGTTTTAAGTCATTAACATTGTAGGGGCAGGGAGGGAGGAAATGAGGTTTGGGAGTTTTTTAAAATAAAAATCTAATAACAACCTAAATGATATGTTCATCGATTTACGTCGAAACCATAGTTTGATGTTTTGTTCTTAAATTTTTATGATTTTTTCTAATTTAGAAGTGTCACTGGGTGGTTTAGAAACATTTATAAGATGGTTAATTTGCTTTAAGGCCGCATGGGAGCGCGGAGGGAGATTTGGGATGTTTTTTTTTAAAAAAAAGATAGATCTAATAACCTGAAATAATGTAAATCGATTGTCGAATGTTTTTTTTTTAAGATTTCCTCTAATTTAAGAGTGCTATATACTCCCTCCGTCTCATAAAAATTCAAATTAGAATATGATGGGATATATCCAATAACAACGAATCTGGACATTGTTTACAAATATTTATTTGATATTGAATGAACTATTTATTAGGAGAGAATATACGAAGAGTTGGCTATATCTAATAGGTTGATGGGCTTTTTAGGCCTATGAAAAAGTATTTTATTTTAATTGTTATGGGGATTAAAAGAAAACAGAGGAACGATGGTTTGGAGGGATCGTACGTACGTGCGAATGAAGGTTGACGTCCGGACTTCGTACGGAGATTTTTTTTTCCTGTGAAGATAAATCTAACGATTAAAATTAAAGGGCCCACCAATTTAAATGAAAATCAATGGTCAGATTTTTACTATTTTATTAGAGTGACACATGGTGACTCGAGAGCGTTTATAGGATGCCACATGGCAGCCTAAGAGCATTTGTAGGAAGTTTAATGGACTTTTAGTATATAATAAATAGATAGATTTTGTCAATGAATGTTGGGAGGTTTGGAGGATTTCTCCACTATTTGTAGGCTTCACATATACATTCTCTGTACAATTTGTAGTACAATCTAGTTACGATTTAACGAGGAAATGGATTTAGATCTGCACATAGCTTTTTATGAAAAGTAAATTGTTTGGCACTTGCGAAAGGACATGTAGCCTAGTAGTTGCAGTGATCTGAGTGGCAAGCTAGGAAATACTTGTATAGTTTTTGCTTTCGGATATGTCAAATTCCAAGCAGGCAAAATAAGAGAAAAGTTAAATTAAAAATTCATTGAAAAAACAAACAAGGGAAAGTAAAAACTTAACAAAAAGCACATGGCAGAGGAAGGAGCTCTGAACCGAGTGTGCAAACGTAAAGCTGAAATATTTGTCCTGTAGAACACACAACGACATGGACAAACTTTACAGGTCTTTTTCATGCGAACCTAATTTTTGTGTGAGAATTTACACCAATTGATAGTATTTCAGTTCCATTGGTGTCACTAGTAATTGGTCTGTAGAAGCTGATAATCCTAGGCTCGATGCCATTGATCACCTTTTCTTTCAGTTATGCTGAATGGGGATTGCAGATGACATCACTACCATCCTAGAAATCCACTGGTAGTTCCATGCAGCAGGTGATTGCTAAGCAGGGATTGCATGATGGCTAGCAATTGATGCAGTTACGCATAAGCACAACTGAACTATATTGCTTGGCTTTGTTAGCATTGCAAGCAGAAACTATCGATGAAGGAGCACATTGCATAGGGTTCAATTCCCATGGTCTGTCATGTACATATTGCTTGACCTTTTCGCAGTTGCTAATTGGTTGTTGGGGATTTCAGGCAAAGTATTATGTTTCTTTAACAAAATCTTCTATTATATACTAAAAGTCCATTAAACTTCCTACAAACGCTCTTAAGCCGCCATGTGGTACTCCTACAAACGCTCCTAAGTCGCCATATGGCACTATCTAATCTTACCGTCGATTTTCGCTAAAATTGGTGGACCCGTTATTTTACACCGTTAGATTAGATCTGTTATTAAAAAATAATAACCTTCTCATATTTATATAGCATACACGCGCTACTGTTCAGCCATAGAGTTTATATTATATACTATACAAAACGTTTCTGCTGTTCTTCCATATATACGTAATGAAAATAAAACAATAAAGTTTTCCTAATGTTACGGTCTTTAAAATACGATTTTCTACAATATAAAGAAAAAATTTATTTACTTCACAAATATAAATATATTTACTTAAATTAAGATGTATAATAAATATCCAATCAATGTTCTTTAAAACATCTTATAAATCTACCTATTATCTATGAACTATATATATATATACTAAAAGTATGTTAAACTTACTACGAACGCTCTTACGCCGCTACGTGTCTCTCTATTTCTAAATCCTAGAAATCTGTTATATACAAAAAGTAAATTAAACGTCCTACAATAGTGTTACGCCGTCACGCCGTGCTATAATAAATTAGATAAGTCCTAGAAATTCAGAGAAAAAAAAAAAAAAGCATCCGACACTTTACTTTTCACTTAAATTGGTGGACCCATTATTTTAAACATTGGATTAGATCTATTAAAATCCCGCTCTGCTAATCACTTTCCAAGAAAAACATAACGTGCGTACATCATACGGTCGTCTCCATCCTGAAGAAACAAAACATAAATACCTACACCATATACGATAAAGAAAAAAAGATAAAGCCAAATAAATAAAAGAAAACATGCACACACACATAGAATCGGAAATAAATACTAATAGTGAGAAATCACATGTACTGTCAACAACCTTTAAACTACGATTTTATTAAAAATAACACTACACAGATATGCACATTAAACTTAATCTCTGATAGAGAAAATATCAAAGCAACCGTCTGACAAAACCTAGCATTGTGTTTTAAGTATATTTGTTTAGGTTTATTTAATTTTGGAGAGATTGAGATTCTCAAAATATTTGGAATTGTTCAAAACTTTTTTATTATTATTTGAGGACTGAGAAGCATAAATAATAGATAGATGAGAAAAATTAAATTAACAATGGCTTTGCGATAATAAAACTACATAATTTAGCTTTGGTTTTTAAGTGGATCATTTGAGGTCTATTTTGGGTGACATTGAGATATTAAGTATCTGAAAATTTTTCAAAATTTTTTGTTGCTATTTGAGGAGAGAGAAGCATACATGATAGATAATGATAGATAGATGTGAATGAATGAATGAATGAATAAATAAATAAATAAATAAATAAATAAATAAGATTGATTTAGACAGTTATTTTGCTACAATACAACCCCTCAATTCATTATGAGAATTATAATTATCCATGCATGTATTTTCTTTGCCAAGTAGGATTGGCAAACATGCATAATTGTCTTTTTTTTTACCACAAATCGACTCAAAACTTAAAAATTATATTATTTTCATCACCTCCACCTTTCTGTACCTCTATGTCCTTCAATGTTGGGTGTAGTACTTGCTATGCCATCGTAAATATTGCAGGGGCATGTACATGGTTGAGTTAGGTTATGTTCTGAAAGGCCACCGTAGCAAATGTAACTAAAATGACATACTTACCAATGCAATCATTTGTGAGTGTGCCAATAGTGAATTACTCCCTTATTCCCAAATTGATCATCATATAATGGAATTTGAAATTTATTAAATTGATCATCCTATAACCGTATGGACATAGATTTCATCAGAATATAATTAATACAACATGGGAGAATGTGTGCATGCTAAGGTGTAATTGGCATGGTGTTTTAATCGATGCATGTATTGTGGGAGAATGTGTGCATGGTATCTTGATTAATGTGATTTAAATTATTCTTGGTCTTGGTGAATAAACATATATGATGATCAATTTGGGAAGGAGAGAGTAAGTGTTAAAATTATACTCTGAGATGGTCTTTAGGGGCATGACTACATCGATGCGAGTCCCATGTTTCAAGGCATTACGTGGTTGGCAACTACAGTCGACTTCATCCGTTAGAAAAACATTCCATGAATATTTTTAACGGTGTTATCGTATTATCTGGTAGATATTGTATTTTTAGACTATTTATATATAGATGTGAAAATAAGTTATGAACACCGAGTTATGCAGTGTAGATGATATTTTTAGCGTATTAATAATGTATCTATTTTAATGGTACAAATACAATTTCCTTTATTAAAAGTGCTACTAACTTTCAAAACAATGATAATAAGTAGTAGTGACAAAAGATGAGTTTATCTATGACCAAGACAAAGGATTTTTATTTAAATCTGAGAGACATTCTTATCATATTTAGTAATCTACCGTCTACTTTATGACAAATATATATATTTTTATTTAGGATAATCTACATTCCCTTACAGGTTGTATATACTGACATATGATTTATTTTAGTATTCTTTTTATTGAACAATAAATAAGATACCCATGCATATGTGCGGCTTCTTTTCCGATTCCGGAAATATCCTCCAATTTATATTTTGTCCTTCCAGTGTTTGAAACACAACCTACGATGCATGCATGCCCGCGTGAATACGCGGGCTACCTTCCTAGTTATATACTAAAAGTCCATTAAACTTCCTACAAACGCTCTCAAGCCGCCATGTGGCATCCTACAAATGCTCATAAGCCGCTATGTGGCGCTCTAATAAATTATGGAAACTATAAGAAAAAACAAAAATATCTGACCGTCGATTTTCATTTAAAACGGTGGACCCAGTGATTTTAACCATCAGATCAAAATAAAATCTATCCTCACCCTTCTCTCCTGGGCCCACACGTGCACTTTCCCTCTGTACGTACGCATCCTCCCCTCATTTTCTCTTTTTTTTTCTTTTTTCTAATTAAGGTAGTTATTACGAGATACACACCATAACGTATTATTGTAAATGGTTATATCTCTTCTTGCATGGAGCAACAAGGTGGCTGTGCAACCTGCAAGCAGTAATTTTTTTTATGGACGATATATACTTTATGATATAAGCTTGAATGGTTGTATTTTTTATTTAAATTAATCAACAAGCTAAGTCCTATATTCACTATATTTACTATGTTTTTATATAGAAATAGACATGTGATGGGTATCTAATGGGTAAAAAAAATTAGCCGTTTGAGATATAACTATGGGATATGAGTTCCTCTGTTACATGCATGGTTGGTGGCGGATCGTCACATAGTATAAATGATTGTATATAAACAATAGATAGCTAAATGATTATATTTTTTAATATATTCACTTTTAGTTTGATCCATTTAGGCCTTTCTTGATATCTGATAAATATATTATTAGGCATAAACCCATATCCTTTCCGTGACAACTAAACAGCAATGAAACGTTGTATAAAAATTGATAACCTATATCATATCATCATCTATTAGATGTCCATTGCAACATCTCTATGTCTACACATTTCACATATAATAAATTACAAAAAAAACTTAAAAATTTTGAGAAAAAAAAGAGCATATGACCATGAGTTTTATTTGAATCGATGGACCCTTCCCTCTCCGAAAAGCTCAGTGCTCTCCTCTCCTCTTCCCCTTCTTATTATCTAGCTAAAGTCTATTAAACTTCCTACAAACGCTTCTAAGTTGCCACATAACACTCTAACAAATTAGAGAAATCGAAGAAACTACAAGAAAAAAGCAAAACATCTAGCCCTCGATTTTCACTTAATACGGTGGACCCAATATTCTACATTATTAGAAAAATCCCAAAACCCATCTCCACCGCCCCCCTCCTCCTGGGCCACCTCTTCTCGCGGTACATACATCCCTCCCTCTCTCTTTCCTTCCTTCCTTCTTTTAATCTTCTAGCTAACAAATTAATAAAAATCATAAAAATTCTAATTTTATAAAAGTTGATGGACCCATTAATTTTAACCATCTGATCTTCATTTGAAAAGAAAATCTGGTACCTGCACCCTCACCGCCACATCCATACGTGCGTGCGCACATAACCCTCCTAACTCTCCCCTCCTTTTCTATTTCTTAAGTTAACTTCTATTTTTTAGCTAAGACTCAATCTATCAAAAATTAATAATTGGATTTCTAAATGATCGTAAATATCAAGTTAATTTTTTTCTCATTTTTTGAATTATTGTGCTATATATAATTAAATACATAATTTGAGATCCATATACATAGCTCAAACTTCTAATATAAATGTTTAAGAGCAAATTTTTAAACAACATATTAAACAAATATTAAATTTAGATCCTATAAACGCTCCTAAATCGCCACGCGGCAATCATACCAATGCTCCTAAATGACATGTGACTGCTCCTAAATGACATGTGACCCTCTAATAAATTATAAAAAATCACAGGAATTATATTTAAAATAATCTAACCATTGATTTTTTTTCAATATTTACAATCATTAGATCTAATATTAATCTTAACCTACTTAAAAACTTCAAGATGATTCCATCCTCCATTGCTTGATGATGCCATCTATGAGTCAGCCGCATGTACTCCGCGTATATGTTCCGTTCACGAGAGAGAGAGAGAGCGCGCGATTCTGACGCAAATTGAAAAAAAAAGGAACCAAATCATTTGACTCAGCTCACTGAAAGAAAAAAGCAAATGAAAAAACATCTTACTTCTAATTTGAAATTAATTTGCCATACCTGTTTTTAACAAGCCAATACATATGCCCGCGCATTGCGCAGGCTACCTTCCTAGTTTAAATTAAATAAATAATGTAAAAAATATCACTAGATTTGACAATCATTAGATCTAATATTAATCTTAACCTACTTAAAAACTTCAAGATGATTCCATCCTCCATTGCTTGATGATGCCATCTATGAGTCAGCCGCATGTACTCCGCGTATATGTTCCGTTCACGAGAGAGAGAGAGAGCGCGCGATTCTGACGCAAATTGAAAAATAAAGGAACCAAATCATTTGACTCAGCTCACTGAAAGAAAAAAGCAAATGAAAAAACATCTTACTTCTAATTTGAAATTAATTTGCCATACCTGTTTTTAACTAGCCAATACATATGCCCGCGCATTGCGCGGGCTACCTTCCTAGTTGTATGAGTGAACGTACTATTAGGTTGGCTGTAGATGATATGTGTTAACTTTTAAAGATAGTAGTTGACAATATTATTAAACTTGCTCTTAGACTGACGGTAAAAGTTCAATGTAAGAAACTACATGAGCTTATGGAATTATATTCCTTCTTGCATACAGACTTCGTGGGTACACAAGTCTATATATGGTTAGTAACTTTGCACGTGGTCCGGTACAGATGACATGTGTCAGAACGTGCAACTATCGATCAGCCTACTCTATGGCTGTCTAACTGTTCACTGCAGATGTTGGGGCGGCAAAACAAAATGAGAAGAAAAGAGAAAGATGTATGAAAAAATAAAACCATTACCCTAATCATGCGATAAGACTGAGCTTAGTGACCTTCTTGCCAACTTATTATAGCTGGTACTTTTTAATTTATATACTCTTTTCTTAAGTGGTGTCAAGTGTAAAAGAGAACATTTTTCTTCACTTCTTTTGCTATATAGAGTTCATTTCTTCTTTTTTTTCAATTGGTATATACATATTGTTTCCGATGGAGGTTCATATCTTTGTCCTAAGATATAGGACCTAATATCGTACAAATATTAGGCTAGTACATATGTATCAAACCTTATACCTACATGTATTAGTCTGATATCAATGGGTATCAGGGCTACTAAGTCTTGTATTGATTGGTATTAGACCTGGTACCAATTGGTATCGCATAGGTACCGACGGGTATCAGGAGTAGTAACTCTGGTATCGATGAGTATCAGACCTGATATCGACCTGGTACTAATAAGGGTAACAAGTTTGTACTGACCAATATACTCTACCTAGTACCGATCGGTATTAGCTTAGTACCGATGGGTATCAGGAGTACCATGTGTAGCATCGATGAGTATTAGACCTAGGGCCTGTTTGTCACAGCTCCAACTCCAGCTCCACCTCTTCTGGAGCTGGAGCTCAGCCAAACAGTTTTAGCTCCACCTAAAATGGGAGCGGGCTTGGGTGGAGGTCTCTCACAAAATGAACTAGAGAGGTGGAGTTAGGTTTAAGTAGCTCCACAACTCCACTTCAGATCCAACTCCTGGAGATAAATTTAGGAGTTGGAGCTCTACCAAACAGGCCCCTAATACCGGCCTGGTACCAATAGAGGGTACAAAGAGTGGTACTAAACGTTATCGGACCTAGTGCTGATTGGTATAGTCTTGGTATCGATAGGTATCAGGGGATGATGTCTGATGCCGACTAGTATCGCTCGACACGAGTACCATTTGGAAGGTATATATGTGATGATACTTTTAAGCATCAATTAAGTATCATAGACATGTACTGGTCAAGACTATGAATATATGTGTGGTGAGAACTTGATAATGAGAAAAGAGCTAGATGGAACTACCGAACTAGCCCAACCGAATGGAGTCGAAACCTCCCACCCTTTGGTCCCTAGAACCAACCAAACTTGACTAGTAGGTTCAGCCCGATAAATACATATCAAGATGGCTTGACGTAATGGATGCATATGGCGTGTGTCAGGCGCTCACGTGTCGGGAGTTGCGTGCTCGCATGGAGTGGGAGAGTGAGTGGACGCATGAGCATTTGAAATGGGGGGTTATACCATTACGGCGGTATAATAGTTGTGCCCTTATAGAAATAGTTTTGCATCCATTACGATTTGGTCTCCGATCAGGTACTAAGACCCTGTTTAGATGGGACTAAAACTTTTAAGTTCCTATCACATCGGATGTTTAAAAATTAATTATAAATATTAAACGTAGACTATTAATAAAACCCATCCATAATCTTGGACTAATTCGCGAGACGAATCTATTGAGCCTAATTAATCCATGATTAGCCTATGTGATGCTACAGTAAACATTCTCTAATTAT
>CM020180.1:11428926-11473441 GCA_009805545.1 Oryza longistaminata | reverse complement strand
GAATATTAAGAGAAGGGTCCATATAAGAACCCAATACGAGATTAATTAATATTCAAAATAAAAATAAAAATAAAATCCGAAATTAGCAAAAAGAAAAGAATAGTTCAAGTAGGAATAAAATTTAAAATTAATTAAAATTCGAAATTTAATATAAGCAATATTAAAAGAAGAATCCATATAATAACCCAATACGAGATTAATTAAAATTCAAAATAAAAATAAAATAAAATCCAAAATTAGAAAAACTAAAAAAGAGTTTAAGTAGGAATACAATTTTGAAACAACTAAAATTCAAAAATAAAATATTAAAAGAACATTGTACGATATTAATTAAAATCTGAAATTTGAAAAAGAAAAAAAATATTTCAATTAGGAATACAATTTATAATTAACTAAAATTGATGAAAAAAATAAATACTATTGAAAGAAAAGACCACCTAAAACACATGACGAGATAATTTAAGTAATAGGCCTATGAAGGAGTAGAGCGGTGGCGGTTAATACGACATATAAAAACTGTTAATAAAATATCAAATAGAATCCTAATGACGATTAAAATAAGGGACGACAGGCAAGTCGTGAAGCAAACGGGCAAGGCGGTTGTCGGGACTTCTAGAAAGTAAAAAAATAAACCTCATTGATAATTATATTCGATTTTTAAAATCTCAATGACAATAAAAATGAGAAGCAGTGGGCGGGGTGTATTGGAGTATAGTTGTAGAACCGCCGACGGTTGGGGGACTTCTAGAAAATAAAAAAAAAATGAATTCCAACGATATACTAATAACAAAACACATTATAGATTTCGTATGTGAACAACGAGACGAATCTATTAAGCCTAATTAGTTCGTCATTAGCAAATATTTACGCCTAATTAGTCTGTCATTAGCAAATATTTACTGTAACACCATATTCTCAAATCATGACGTAATTAGTCTTAAAAATTTCATCTCGCAATTTACATGTAAACTATATAATTGGTTTTTTTCCGTCCACGTTTAGTGTTCCATGCATGCATGTACTGTCCAAACATTTCATGGGACGAAAAAGTTGAAAGTTTGAAGGGAACTAAACACGAATTGTAGTTTTGGTAGAGCGGAATACTTGTAGCTGGTCCCTTGAGATTCCTCACAAGCTTCGTCGCTGTAACCCATCTTAGAGTGGTGTTTTTCCTTTCTTTTTTCTGTTTAGTTCCCAAAAACTTTTTTTTAAAAACATCACATCAAATCTTTGGACATATGCATGGATCAGTATTAAATATAGATAAATTAAAAAACTAATTGCACAGTTAGGGGGAAAATTACGTGACGAATCTTTTGAGGCTAATTAGTCCATGATTAGCCATAAGTGCTACAGTAACCCACATGTGCTAATGACGGATTAATTAGGCTCAAAAGATTCATCTCGCGGTTTCCAGGCGAGTTATGAAATTAGTTTTTTCATTCGTGTCCAAAAACCCCTTCCGATATTCGGTCAAACATCCGACGTGACACCCAAAAATTTTCTTTTCGCGAACTAAACATGCCCTAAGATTGAGAATTGAATGGAACGCTGAAGAGCCGAATAGATGAATGATTGAACTGGCATTGTCATTCGCGATCATATGGGTGACGTGCTCCTGACTTCATGGAATATGTATCGCAGTTGTCAGTGGGCCGAGGAAGCAGAAGCGTTTGCGTGCAGAAACGGGCTTCGGCTAGCAGCAGAATGGATTCAGGTGCCGGTTATCCTGGAAACTGACCGTGCCAACGTTAAGGCTAGCCTGTTGTGGCAGACTATCCAGGAAATTAAGGCTCTGTTTACTTCGTGTACCAAATTTTTTAAAATATATGAACACACACATTTCAAGTAATATTAAAAACATTTTGTATTGATATTTTTAAAAAAAATACAGTGTCTTTTATATTGGGAGAAAAAGAAAAAGAAAAAAAACCACTCTCGTCTACCATCGCCGCTCTCGCCTGCTGCCCCTGCATGCTTCGCACACCCCCCTGTGGGTACTGACATGTGGGCTCAGGGTTTTTATTATTTTCCAAATCAAATTGCCACGTAAGCGTCACGTTAATGCCACGTTAGAGGAAGACCGAGTAAAATTAGCCACCTAGCAGCTACGTCAACTGTAATCGCCATCCAAACCTCCTTGGACTTATTTTGCACTGGTTTTGACAGCTGAGGGACCTGTTGTATCCGGTTTTCTGGTTGAAGGACGAAAATCGGATTCGCTGACAAGTTAAGGGATCTCATATGAACTTATTCCTGTTGATAATGCTATCCTTGGGCCAAATCAGCCATCAATTGCACATTTATCTCCGGCCTAGCCCAGTCGGATTGCGCACAACATATAAAGTGGGAAGGGGTCTTACTATGTACGTGCTGTACTGAAATAATACCGCAATTCTTCAATTTCTCCTTGTATATTTTAACAAAAACCATTTTAAGATGCAGGGTATGTTAGATTTTGATCTCTGGCTAACGGGTTTGAGAATGTGTGGTGGGTTTGGTCCACTCGAGCGACGCGCTTACAGGACAGAACAGAGTTGTCACCTCGCACACAACCTCAAAAATCTCATGCGTCAATCGGTTCTTGCACCTAATCTATTAACTTATTAAAAGGAATAAAAAAAAAGCCTCCATGTTTACTCTCACAGCCTAGAAAGAAATTCTTATATTAATCGGAGAAAAAGAAAAAAACAGAGTCCATATAGAAATATAATTTAGAAATAGTTGAAATTCGGAATTAAAAAATAAGGAATATTGAAAGAGGAGACTAGAGTCCATATAAAAATACAATTAAGAAATAATAGAAATTCTGAATTAAAAATAAGGAATATTTTAAGTAGAGTATAAAGTCCGTATATAATACAATTAAGAAGTAATATAAATTCGGAATTAAAAATAAGAAATATTAGAAGTAGAGTATAAAGTCCATATAGAAATACAATTAAGAGATTATAGAAATTCATAATTAAAAATAAGGAATATTAGAAGTAGAGTATAGAATCCATATAGGAATTTAAAACTAACTAAAATTCGGAATAAACATAATAAAAGTTTTAAAACTAACTAAAATTCGGAATAAACATAATAAAAGTAAAAGTAGAGTTTAGAGTTTGTATAAAAATACAATTTACAAATAACTAAAATTCGAAATTAAAAAAAAACATGGGAAGAAGAGTCTAAAATCAATATAGGAATACAATTTAGAAGTAACTGAAATTCGAAATTAAAGAATATTGAAAGAGGAGTTTAGAGTCCACATAGAAATATAATTAGAAATAATAAAAATTCAGAATTAAAAATAAATAATATTGGAAGAAGAGCCTAGAGTCTATATAGAAATACAATTTACAATTTACAGATAACGAAAATACGGAATTTTAAAAAAAGAAATATTGAAAAACGAGTCTAGAGTCCATATAGGAATATAATTTAGAAATAACTAAAATTTGATATTAAAAATAATTAATAACTAACACGTACATAAAATACAATATGAATATTGCACATTAGTAGTCAACATGAATATTTATATAAAATACAATATGAATTAAAAATAAGGAATATTGAGAGAAGGGTCCATATAATGTGATCAACATGGCGGCAGCCAATGCCAAGATGGCCAATGGTGCCCAGAAGAACACTGGCGCCATCAATGGGATGATGGGCCTCAACCATGGCCTCGGAACAGCCGGTGCCACTCCTGGCTTTCAGGGCTACACTGGCTTCAACCACCCGTCCTATGCTTCTGCCGGCTATGGAGGACTTCAACAACAGCATCTCCAGCAACAACAGCAGAACAACAATCTCATGGCAAGCATGCAGGGTTACCATCATCACCCAGCAGCCACGGCGGCGATGATGAACAACCTGAGGGGTCTAAACAACAACATGATGATGATGCATCAGCCACAACAGCAGCCACAGATGATGTACCACCGGTCTCCTCAGATTAGCCCTTACACCGCCTACTACAACCCTTACAGCTACTACTACCACCCTGGCGCCGCCGGTTATCATCCCGCCAGCAATGGCGATGTGGAGACCATGTTCAGTGATGAGAATACCAAGGGTTGTGTTGTCATGTAGTAGGGATGCTGTTACAGTGTTACAATGTAGAGGTTGGTGATGAAGCATGGGAATGGTTATGCAATCCTACTGTTTTTTTCTTCTTCTTTTTCTTCATTGTTTTTCTGCTTTTATTGGGTTCTCCTGTATCAAGAATGAATCATGCATGTTGACTTAGATGTCATGTTTGAAAGTAGTAGCACTTCAGAGGATGATCAAAAGTGTAATGTAATAGTTTTACCGCCTAGTGCTTTGCCCTGCCTGGCTTCTTATACTTTGTATATTGGTGTTTGTGGTGGACTTCTATGCCTCCAATGGTGCTCATGGCATCGGACTAAACAGTGAATAATCCACTGTTAGCAGTCAGCAACTGCATTGGGGATGATGTATAATGTATAGAATTGCTGGCAGAATTGTCGCACGCCACCCAAAACATGATCATGCATAGAAGTGGAGC
The DNA here is from genome assembly GCA_009805545.1 of Oryza longistaminata. Classification (NCBI taxonomy): domain Eukaryota; kingdom Viridiplantae; phylum Streptophyta; class Magnoliopsida; order Poales; family Poaceae; genus Oryza; species Oryza longistaminata. Next base: position 11,468,919 of record CM020180.1, on the reverse strand, counting down.
TAATGAGCATGCCCATGTGAACAGAAAACAAATAGTTTACCGGTTAATTAAGTACATATGACTTGTCTGTAAAAGTTATGACTCTTATTTCAGGTTTCCCAATTTTCCAGGGTAGCGTTCTTGGTGAAAACTGCAGGAGAATATATCAGTCGAGAGACGATTTCAGAACCGAAATGAGAAGCTTGCTTACCTGTAACACCCACGATCCATCGCGAAATGCGAACCTGCAAGGGTGAAAATTCCATTGGAGATTAAAGCAAATAGTGAGCCTGCTAAAAACCATAGATGCCAACTATGATTGAATTTCATGATGAAAGTGTATGCTGGTAAAGGTAGTTGAAAATGAATGCACACCATAATGGCTGTTGCTCCCTTCATGAACTCATTGGTCCTGGTCCCTAACCAAAATAAATTCTGATTTCCCGTCTGTCCTTTTTACCGCTTTTGCCAGACTTGTAGTACAGAAATCATAATGCACCCACCAAATAGGCCAAAAAAGATGTATATTGAAAAAGGAAATGGACCGGTGACATAAAGCAAATTATTAGAGGTTTATCAAGTTCATTTATACAGGGTACCATGAGATGAGTGAGGTGAGCATGGTGCAAACCATCGAATTAACCACTTTTGTCAGTGTTTGTTATTAACTATATTTAAGAAAACTTTAAGGATGCAAGAAGCTGGCAAGCAACAACGAGCATGACCGTACCAGACATGAATGTGCATAAATCCAAGGTGATTCTCATGTTCCAAACCTTTCTTTCTTTATTTCCCCTAAAGATAATTAGAGATTGTAAATCTTTATTAACATGTTTACAGAAGAAGATCTAGGTGGAGGAGATCTAGATCATACAAGTTAGAATATGTGTATTTCTGAATACATCTTTGTTCAAAACCTTCCAATCTGCACTCCTCTGTAACATGTGATCTGATCTTTGTGTTTTTCTAATGGTCTCACGAATGGTATTTTCTGTTTTCGGTGCAGATGGGTGAGCAAGCATGTTTTCTTACAAATTAAATTAAGGATTTCTACTTTGATGAGGGCAGCTGGGTAGGTGTACTTACAACAACAATGATGAAGGTAAAAGAAATATTCCCTCCAATTTAGCCCACCTTTTTTTTATCAAATCTTAAAGAGTATCGTAAGTGCAAACTTCCATTGGAGTTTTGACCTGTATATATGCACAACACTATCAAATTGCCACTCCCTGTTACACTCATCTGTTGTCAGAACAGGTTAGTTAAAATTGGTATACTAATTCAGTTCCATTTTTTAAATGGTTTTTACATAAATATTGTGATTTTCCTTTCTAATCATGGTTTGGCCCATTCCATGCTGTAAAAATAAGACTTTTCAGATACTCAAATACCTAACGCATATTTATAATGGTGAGGGTTATAATGCTACTATGGGGATGTAATGTTCTCTCAACTTAGAAAATTAATTCAATACCTTAGACTTACCTCTGAGTAAATCGCATTGACACATATTGCGCTAATGGAAATTAACTGAATTAGAGCAGCCGGGAAATTCATATATTGATCCTGCATATTGGTCATGCTCTGCTTCTAGACTGTTTTTTACATGTCAATGTTTTTTTATGTTTTCCATATTCATGATCTATCACATATTTGAATATTTCAATCGCTTCTCTATATGACAACATGTGCAATTAAGGTTTAATAATTTACCGATATAGACTAACTAGAAATGTCTGCTTGGCCATATTAACAATTTAGTGCACTCGAGTTGAGAAGAAAGCATGCTATAGAGAGGTACGCCTCCCCCGTTGCCGAGTAGAAGGAAGTAAGAATAAAAAAGAACCATTAGTTGCAGCACAAGGAGGCATCAAGCGCCATATGCAAGTCTGCTTATACTACTGTTGTCGATATCGTGTTCACTTCATTTAATGTTAATAGTATATATAATGAACATATGTTTTCCATATTCATGATCTATCACATATTTGAATATTTCAATCGCTTCTCTATATGACAACATGTGCAATTAAGGTTTAATAATTTACCGATATAGACTAACTAGAAATGTCTGCTTGGCCATATTAACAATTTAGTGCACTCGAGTTGAGAAGAAAGCATGCTATAGAGAGGTACGCCTCCCCCGTTGCCGAGTAGAAGGAAGTAAGAATAAAAAAGAACCATTAGTTGCAGCACAAGGAGGCATCAAGCGCCATATGCAAGTCTGCTTATACTACTGTTGTCGATATCGTGTTCACTTCATTTAATGTTAATAGTATATATAATGAACATTAGTATAAGTCACCAAGTCAATATTCTTGCAATAAACATTTTATTTTGGAAACGAGAATCGACAACCTGTTATGACACTCGGACGCCTCCCATTTACAGAGAACAACAACGAGGCTTCCAGACATGGTTGACTTGCTTTTAGCTGCTTGGTAAAGCAACCAGAACAAAGCAACTTCACGAGCCCAAAGTAATCAATCTTGATTGCAATCTATATATAGCTGTGCAATAATTTTTTTCCTGCAACTAATTAACATGCTCATCATTGTTGTTCTGATTAAGCAGGAATGCATCATCGACAACCTATTGTGATAGCTAGGTGCCTTACCAAAGAATTCAGCCTCGACAACCTATTGTGATAGCTAGGCGCCTCACCAAAGAGGATTGCAAACTGCAACGATCGAGCTTGCTAAGATATGGATGATGTTATTCCTATGAGTTGCTTGATTCAGCAAATGAAGCAAAAATCAACATTATTAATTGTAAAATTCAGGTACATATTCATGTCTCCATTATGTATACAGCAGTGCCGTAAGAATGTTATTGCACATCTTATTCATTCTTTCAAAAATGCTGGACTGATTTTCAAAGTGACTAATACATGTTTAACTCTATACCATTGTTTCTGTCTATAGGATAGGACCACATACTTATTGTTGACCTTGCTCTCAACTCCTGATGGACAGAAGAGAGATGTTAGTGATGACTACTCCTCGCTGCTCAAGAAGGCCGATAGATGTTGGTAACTTCTACAAGGACTAGGCTCCATATGTAAATATTTGCACATGCACATACAGGTTGATTGCTTCTATTTGTTATGTACAAGACTCTGCTAACTGGCCTCTATGGTTAATGCGTACTCCACATGTTTAATTGTTTCTCGCCTTCATGAATATTGTATATACTACTTGATACATTGATATCCACCTATTACTTTATGTTGGGATTGATATCCACCTCTTCCTTTAATTTTGGTATTTGAACAGAAGTATCTATCTATCTAACAGTGCAACTATTATTATCATTTTATTAAGGTTCACATGCATTGGGTGTTTTTTTCTCAATTTACTCCATTCAATATATGTTGACGTGCCTTGTACGTGCACGCTCACTAGTCCATTAAAATAAAGGACATATTTCCTGGATTAGCTAGACGAATACTCTCCAAAAGTAAATACGTATAAATATATTGGTCCAAACAGTCTCAAATGTTCACTAGATAAATGTCCAAATCACAAAGCATTTGTGACAGGGGGAGTATAGGTAGTACATGCAAGTGTCCTGGTGCAATGGCCATGGGTGCAAAACAATTGATCTATAAAGAGAAACTATAATTTCTTTGTGGAGATGCACAGTGTAATTTATTCTCTTCATTTTCTTGTAATAAAGAAAAGTAAAACGACAATTATGATATTTATCCATGCTTTCTTACTTTGTGTGCTTAATTTTATGAGTTGTACATGTGAAGTGGTAAGAATTGAGTGAAATTTCATATTTTGTTTTGTTCTGGTCTTAAGATCACTACTCACTAGGCATGTTACCAATGTGCTGTTGCTCACACCGAAAAAAAGAGAGGAGGAAATGCATGCACCACTAGGAATCCAGGATGGTGAGCTTACTACTGATGCCATAGAGAACAGGTAGTGTTAGCAACAACCTTTTTTTAAGAAGACAATCACAGTCAGGATACCTAAACGCCTTGGTTTTGTTTTGGGTCTGATCGAGTGTTGGGTGCCATGGGCGTGCAGCTGCAGCAGTTCAGGAAGAAGAAGGAGAAGAGGGGTCCTGGTAAGAAGGCCGAAGCCAAGGCGGATGCGGCGGAGGCTGAGGAGGGCTCGTCGAAGTCGGGGGCAGACGCCGAGGAGGCCGTGCCGGAGCCGAAATCTCCCGTTGGATTGAAGTTGCTCGCCGGTGAGGGCGGTGCTAGTCATCGCACGCCGTTTGAGGTGAAGCTTGTGCTTCTTCTCGGTGTGGGTGTGGGTTTGGATCAGTGCTTGTTGTGTTTAATACTGATGTTTCAATGCAGGAAGCGGCGAGGTCGCAGGTGGAGCAATGCAATGGGCAGGGGCCTGATACCGCGGAGTCCTGCGTCGTGGATAATTCCGATGTCTTGCCTGTACAGGAGGGTGGTGATGGTGGTGGTAATGCACAGGATGTAGGTGTAAGTGAACATGGCAGTTTAGAGCACGTAAACCCTGGAACAGATGATGGCGAAGGTGCAACGATCCCAGTTACCGGTGCAGATGGTTCTGGCCTTCTTATAGAAGGAGCTCAGCCAGTGGAGATGGATGTTGATGAGAAACTGCCAGATAATAGTTTAAAGGAAAACATGGAGCTGTGCACATCTTCCCAAGGTGCCATTGCTGATGATAATGGCGACAGCCAAGCAGAGGAACACCAGCAGGTGGAGATGTACCCTGTTGAGAGGCCGACCAGTTCTGATTCCAAAGAAATTACAGATATCATTGGTCACTCTCAAGACATTGGAGCTGGTAATACTAATAAGGGGGAAGGAAGGGCTAGAGAAACGGAGATTGATGTTTCTGGGATGCCATCTGGTGCTGTGGTAGAGTGTGAAGGAGAATTGAATGTTAGAGCTTCACATGAGGCTTCTGAGAGTACTTCAAGAGAAGACACTGACAAGGAAGCTGATGCACTGGGGGAAGAAGCTGCTGTTCAAGAAGATCCAGGTGTGGCAAATGCTACAGAGGGAGTTGTCATGGTAGATGATTTGAGTTTACATGCTAAGTCAATTGGGGCAGTCTCTCTTCCTCCGCATAAGGAGATTGACCAAGCTTTACTTGCAAGTGATATATCACAAGACATGGCGCCATACCATTTAGAGGATATCCAGAGGCATCTCTACTTGGCAACTATGTCAAGGGATTTTCTCCAGCTGCAGATGGATGAGAGTGCAGACCTGAATACAGATGGTACACCAGAGTCTTCTAATGAAGTCACCAATCTCCAGGTACTACTAGAAGAGACTGAAAAAAGCAAGCTAGCTGTCTGTGAAGAGCTTCAGCAATGTAGACATGAGCTCTCGGACATGAATACTGTGAAGGAAGAACTTGAACTAACTGTAGCTTCTCTGAAAGACAGAATCAATACTAGCAACAATAAATGCGAACATCTGGAGTTTGAGTTACAGTCCTCCAAGGAGAACACACAACAAATTCTGAATGAGTTAGCTGGTTGCAGAGCAATGCTGGAAGCTCTACAGAAGGAGAACCTGGAGCTAACTGCGACTCTTACTTTTGAGAAAGAAGCTAGAAAGGAAGTTGAGGAGCAACGGGAGCATCTGTGTAGTGAAAACAAAAGGGTTTTGTCAAATCTGTCTGACCTTGAACTTAGTTTAGCTTCTTTGAAAGAGGAAATGAATGATGGCAGTAATAGATGTGCAGATTTAGAGTGTGAACTGCGTTCCACCAAGGAGAACATGGAACGTACTTTGGTTGAATTAGCAAGTTGCAGGAATTCGTTGGAAACTCTGCAAAATGATAATTTGGAGTTATCTGCAAATTCTTCCTTTGAAAAAGAAGCAATCAAGAAACTTGAGGAGGACAATTTATGTCTATCTAATGAAAAGCAGGGCCTTTTATTAGATTTGTCTGAAACAAAGGAGGAGCTGCATCTTTCATATGCCAAACATGAGCATCTTGAGTCGCACGCCAGAGATATGGAAACATACTTTGGACAACTTACGGAGCAATTAATTGAAGAAAATATTTACACAAGTACCAGCGTCGATATTTATCAAACTATAACCAAAGAGTTGTATGCTGAGTGCAATGTTGTGCTGGGTGAAGCCCGGAATGCACATCAAGACAATGAGGCCTGTCTGGACTCATCAGAAATCATTGTTGAAAATGTGGAAAGAGAAACCACAAGTCCTGAATTAATTGGACATGATGATAATCAGCGTCCGCTTCTAGTCGCTGAGAATGACTCGTGTAACTCTACTGCTTTACAGTCACTGAAAGGCCATCTGAAGGTCGCTAAAGGTGATTTGCGTGACCTTCAAAAGTTAGTAGAGAGGATTTCCTCTCGGTCTGATGGACGTGTGCTGGTATCAAAGCTCATTCAGTCCTTTGAGTCAAAAGGAAATCAGGAAGATCTTGGGATGTCTGAGGGAGAGCATGACAATTTAAGAAAATTAACTCAGGAGATGATATGCCGCCTTGTGGAGAAGTTGAAGGCTATGACGTCAGACATTGCAAAGACAGAAGAATATGTGGCTGAGCTGTGCAACAGAATAGAACTTTCTGTGAAGTTTATGTCACAGCATGAAGCAGAAATAGAGCATACTGCAGTTCTTGTGGCCAAAATGGATGGGTTTGCTGGTAAGCTGAGCAACTACAAGGACACAATTGATCAACTGGTTAGTCAAGTTGCTAATGTACACCAGGATGCAGATAATCATGCTGGAAGGCTCATTGATCAAGCAGAACTTTTGCAGAATGATGTGACTGAAAGGATTTCCACTCTTGAGAAGGAAAGGACGTCCTTGACAGATGTGCTCATGGAAGTAACCGATAAGCTCAGCGCTTTGAGTAAAAATGCACTTCCTAGTGATTTGGGTGGGAGTGAAGGTCTTGGCTCTCTTGCTTTGAGTTCTGTGGAATGCGCTGCTAAGTTAGTCCAAAATCTTCAGGAGAAACTAGAGGATGCTCAAACTGACAATGCTGAGCTTAATGCTTCTCTGGTGGAGCTCAAAACTGCACACTCTGATGTTCAAGAAAGGAGTAAACATGCACATGGAATTGTCAAGAAAATGTACATTTCCCTGCAGGAACTTCTATTCAACTCATTGGGAAATCCAGATGAATCAGGTGTCGAATACAATGCTGAAGAACCAATAGAAGCTCTTTTTAGTCAATATGGAGACATTATTGAGCATTTGAAGAGTTTATTGCACGAGCGGCAATATTTGCTATCAAAGAATACTGACCTAGAGTCAAGATTGTTGAGCAAATGTGAAGAAACTGAAGCTCTCAGCAGTTCTCTGACAAAAAGTATGAACGATTTTAGCTTGCTGAACGAGGAGCTTAAATCGGTTTCTATAAGTAGAATTGAAGCGCAGGATGAACTGCATGGTAGATGCCTCGCTATAGCAGAAAAAATGGTTCATCGTTCCACAAGCCATTCATCAACAGTACTTTCTTCGATGGAAATGTCCAGCAAGGCAAACCATATTCTTACTACATTATTGCCATGTATTGAGGAGGGTGTGGCTTCATACATTGAAGAATTTGAAAATATGGCAGAAGAAATCCGCTTATCAAAGATCTGTTTGCAAGAAAGCAATATTATTGGCCAAAGTTCATCTGAAAAGTGGTCAGTGTCCTTGCCTGTGTTGATCAAAGAAGAAATTGTACCCATATTTTTTGACCTGCAGGGTAGAATTGATCAGCTCAGCACGTTAAACATTCAGCTAGAAACTGAAGTTCCAGTCCTGAGGGATGGCTTGACAAAGCTGGATAGTGCTCTCGAAACTTCACGTGCTGAACTTCAGAAGAAGGTTTTTGAACTTGAACAATCAGAGCAGAAACTTTCTTCTGTCAAGGAAAAGCTTAGCATCGCTGTTGCAAAAGGTAAGGGATTGATAGTTCAGCGGGACAGCCTTAAGCAGACCCTGTTGGAAAAGTCTGGGGAGCTTGAGAAGCTTGCGCATGAACTGCAGTCAAAGGATTCATTGCTGATAGAGTTGGAAGCCAAGATCAAGTCCTATGCGGATGCAGATCGAATTGAAGCTTTGGAGTCAGAGCTCTCTTACATACGGAATTCAGCCACTGCTTTAAGGGACTCATTCCTCCAAAAGGATTCTGTTCTTCAGAGAATTGAAGAAGTGTTAGAAGACCTAGATTTGCCAGAGAATTTTCATTTTAGAGATATAGTAGAAAAAATAGAACTTCTGTCAAAGATGGCTGTTGGTGCTTCTTTTACTGTACCTGATGGTAATAAACAATCATCTGTGGATGGGAATTCTGAGTCTGGTGCGGCCATTGATAGTATAAATGATGAACAAAACTCAAATTCAAATTCAGGGGCAGAAGAAATAAAAATAAAATATGATGAGCTACATAGGAGATTCTATGAACTTGCTGAGCACAATAACATGTTGGAACAATCTCTAGTGGAGAGGAACAATCTTATACAGAAATGGGAAGAAGTCCTTGGTCAGATTAGCATCCCCCAGCAGTTCAGGATGCTTGAACCGGAAGATAGAATAGCTTGGTTGGGAAACAGGCTACTGGAGGTTGAGCATGAAAGAGATGCATTACATTTGAAGATTGAGCACCTTGAGGATTCCTCTGAGATGTTAATTTCTGACCTAGAAGAATCACACAAAAGGATTTCTGAACTAAGTGCAGAGATAGTTGCTGTAAAGGCTGAGAAGGAATTCTTCTCACAAAGCCTGGAGAAACTGAGATTTGACTTCCTTGGACTCTCTGAGAAAGCTGTTCAGGATGAGTATGTCAGAGATAATTTGCGGAAAGATCTAGCTGAACTGCAGGAGAAGTTAGCTGAGAAGACTGAGGAGAGCAAGCTTTACCATGATATGGAAATGGAGATCAATAAACTTATGGATTTAGTACGAGATGCATTGCAGGATGACAGTAATACTGAAATCCCATCGGGTGCTGGTGTTGGTGCTGCTGTGTTGTGCTTGGGTAGTCTGTTGAGTAGACTTATAGATGGCTATAAGACTCATTTGTCAGAATCAACTGTTCGCAGTTCTGCGGAGATGGAAACACTCTCGGAAACCAAAATATCTAAAGATGCCTCTACATCAGAGAGGGGTATGGAGGAAAAAGAGATGGCATTGAATACTTTGAGTGGTGAGTTAGAACACACTCGCAATAGTCTGGCCTTGCTTGAGCAACAACGTGATGAAGCTGTGGAGAAGACACAATCACTAACAATCGAACTGGAGACTCTACGTGCTCAAATAGACCAGTTGCAGGGAGATGGTGCTGAACAGATGAATAGGTACCAATCTCTTATGCTTGAACTAGAATCAATGACTAAGCAGCGTGATGATCTGCAAGAGAAACTGGGTCAGGAGGAGCAAAAATGCACCTCATTGAGAGAGAAACTAAATGTTGCTGTAAGAAAAGGGAAGGGCCTGGTGCAACATAGAGATAGCCTGAAGCAAACTATGGAAGAGATGAACACTATGATAGAAAAACTAAAAGTTGAAAGGAAACAACACATCGAATCACTTGAATCTGAGAGATCTTCGTTGATGGGTCGATTAGCTGAGAATGAGAAGAGCTTGCATGATGCAACCCAATATCTGAGTAGATTATTAAATTCTCTGAGTACAGTGGATATTGGTAGAGAATTCGATACTGACCCAATCACCAAGGTTGAAAATTTTTCGAAATTTTGCCTTGACCTACAAAATGAAGTGAAGAAATCGAAGCAAGCAACAGAGCTGCTTCTGGCTGAGCTAAATGAAGTTCATGAAAGAGCTGACAACCTGCAGGATGAACTGGTCAAAGCAGAAGCTGCACTGTCGGAATCATTTAAGCAGAACTGTGTTGTAGAGTCTGCTAGAGCTGATGCCGTTCGCCATCTTGAACGTATTATGCATATGCAGTCACAGACAAAAAGGAAACAGATAGATCATTTGATGGAGCTGAACTCCACCAGCAGTCAACTAAGAGAGATCTTCTCTGAACTTTTACATCATCTTCTCAACACTTTCAGTAAGGATGTGGACATAATCAACTACATGGAGAGCTTTGTGAAATCTTCTGATAAATGGATGGACAGCACGAGTATGGTGGAGATACCCATCACATCTAATCATCATTTGTCAAATAGCATAAGCAGCAAGGTAATTTCAATGAGTTTTTTTTTTTAAAAAAATTGACATATATATAAACTCACAACACTTCCTATGGTTTAGAAAATATTATGCTGTTCAGAAATGTCGGAAATGATATCGATCAAAATAAATCCCTTTTTCTTGCATTTACTGCTAACTCTCGTGAGTTTTTCATAATTAGATAACTGAAATGTGTTTTTTTTTAAAGATGAGACTCACACTTCTTTATCACTCTAACTGTACTCGATTCACCATGAAAAAAATCAATATGTTGCTGTCAAAAAAAGGGAAATCAATGTGTTTTCTTGGAGTTGATTTTCAATACAATTAGAAACCCAGATGACCATTATCTTTCTATTGCTGCTTTATATGTAATTATTTGTGGTACATGAAATTCTGGTAGTATTTGACAACTCATAATTCATCGTACTACATGATATTTTGGTAGAGTTATTCTTTTGGGTTTGCAAATATTGCTCTCTGATGTGTCAGACTTGCTCCTCGCAGATGGCTCATATTCCAAATGTTCCACTGGAAATTACGTTGGACAATGCCGATGAAACCCAGATTTTGCATCATCTTGCTACTGCATGCCATGCTGTAGCTGATTGTGTAAATGACTGCAATGATATCAAAAGTAGGATTCACGAGCATGGTTTTTCAGTTGACCAGAAAGCTGCCGATCTGTTCAATGTTATGTCCAACTTGCAGAACAAATTTACTTCTCAAAATAATGAGTTGGAATCTTTGAGAGAGAATATTATTGAATTACAGTCAGAGATCAAACAGAGAGATGAGGAAATTTTGTCAATGCGCAGAAATTTGAGTTTGCTTTATGAAGCATGCACTAGTTCAGTTGCTGAGATTGAAGGGATGACTGGTATTGAGTCTGGTGACCATAGTTGTTCTGTTGTGCAGAACCATTTATCTGCAGATGACCATATAAAATCAGTAGTTAATCAATTAGTTGCGGCCATAAAGACTACTCAGAACAGTAACGAAGGCAACACAAAGGAACTAAAGGCCACTGTTCTTGAATTGCAGCAGGAGCTTCAAGAAAAACATATCCAAATAAGTACAGTCAGTGCAGAACTTGCATCTCAGGTAAGGGAAGCTGAATCTTCTGCGAAGCAGCTATCTGTTGAGCTTGCAAATGCTAGAATGGAAATCCACAACTTAGAGAAACACTCTGAAATGTTGCTTAATCAGAAGAAGAATTTAGAGACTCAAGTAAGCGAGCTTAAAGATATGGAGGCAGTGGCACATGATCAGCATGGAAGAATAAAGGACTTGAGTGATGAACTTAGCAAAAAAGACCAAGGTGAGCCAATGCAGTTTTCTTTAATTGGGTTTGCTTCAGTTAGTTGTGTTTTATTTGTAATAACATGATATTGTTTTCATGAACTATCCTTTTTCATTTATGCTTTTATTGATATATTTTTTTTATGTATTGTGCAGAGATTGAAGGTTTGATGCAAGCACTTGATGAAGAAGAAAGGGAGCTTGAGGTCTTGGAGAACAAAAGCAATGACTTAGAGAAAATGCTTCAAGAAAAAGAATTCGCTTTAAAGAGTCTTGAAGTTTCTAGGACCAAAGCCTTGACAAAACTTGCAACAACTGTTGACAAGTTTGATGAGTTGCATAGCTTGTCTGAAAGCCTTCTTGCTGAAGTGGAAAACCTACAGTCACAACTGCAAGAGAGAGATTCAGAGATCTCTTTTCTGCGGCAAGAAATCACGAGAAGTACCAATGAACTGCTAACAACTGAAGAGAGCAACAAGAAGTACTCATCTCAGATAAATGATTTCACTAAATGGTTGGAAACTGCACTATTGCAGTTTAGTGTACACTGTGATAGCACGAATGATTATGAATGCACTCAAGTTCCTGTATATATGGATATGTTGGAGAAGAAAATAGGATCTCTGATATCTGAATCAGATGAATTAAGGGTGACCCTGCAAAGTAAAGATTCTTTATTACAGGCTGAGAGAACCAGAATGGAAGAATTGCTGCGTAAATCAGAGGTTCTTGAATCTTCTTTGAGCCAAAAAGATTCTCAGATAGGGTTGCTTCGTCGAGACAGGACATCAGGCCAACCTAGCAGATTTATAAACTTGCCAGGCACTTCAGAGATTGAGCAAGTGGTGAGTGAGCTTTTTTTATGTGTCGTTTATCTGCACAAAGTGTATGAAACAAATTAATATTAACCCTGCTGACTTGTATGCTTTGATTCCAATGCAGAATGAAAAAGTAAGCCCAGCTGCGGTTGTCACTCAGATTCGAGGGGCACGAAAAGTCAATACCGACCAAGTTGCTATTGATGTAGAGGTGGAGAAGGACAAGCCATTAGATGATGAAGATGATGATAAAGGTAAATTTAGTCCCTGGTATACTTAATTCAAATTGAAGTGTCCGCTTCATTCTCCGATTGACCTCCTGTTTGTTATTTCAGCACATGGTTTCAAGTCACTGACGATGTCACGCATTGTTCCAAAGTTCACTCGACCTATATCAGATAGGATTGATGGAATGTGGTGAGTACAATTTTAGTTCTTACCGAATACTGATTAAAGGTGTTTTCTCAGGGTTCCCCCTTCTTTTTTCTTAACAGGGTCTCAGGAGATAGATTGCTCATGAGACAACCAACATTGAGACTTGGCGTTTTGCTATATTGGATTGTGCTGCATGCATTGCTTGCTAGTTTTATTTGAAGATTATATGTAAAGGTAAGTGATGCTTTTCGTCTGTCATTAAAATTTGAGCGGTATAGCTCTGCAGCTATTTACCTGTGGTGATCTGTACAATGTGCTCGGTGAATCATATTTTATTGCATCTATGCTTGAGTTTGAACTTTGCACTTAACTTTCACTTAATGCCACCTGGCTACCTGCAGGCCCTGCTGTTCAGAAGAGATATAATTAAGCAGTGTGTACCTTTTATAGTTCTTTACACTAAATCGAAAGAAATTCACAATCTATTTCTTTAACTCTACCTCGTGATCTAACCCAAACACTCATGATATGCACTTTCCAGTCAAGATCTTGTACAAGTTTGTTCAATACAGGCATTGGTCAAGATAAATAATTTTAGGTTTGACATATAAGAGTTAAATATGAGCAAGATTAAATGGTAAGCTTTCTTTAATAAATGCTCTGGACCACCGTTAATATTTGGTCTGAATATCGATGAGTTAGCATCAAACTTCTACTGATTTGTTGTATGCTGTCTCCACAATCCACATAGCTCACGACACATCCCTTTTTGGTGTAACTACATGATATTTGCATGATGAAGTCGTGTTTGCGTCTCAGCAATATACTAATTAAATTCTTTGAATGGTATTTTTGCAGCTGTAGTGATCTCCTTTGGTGAGCTACTGTACAGTAGTATGTCTATACTCCATAGCAAGCTACACAAAGAAAGTAGTCCGCGCTAATGTTGTTGATTCTTTTGGATACGTTACAAGGATACTCGTATTGCCAGCTGCGAATCAACTTCAGGTTGTCTTCGAGATGCATTTGTCCTGCCTCAGCTGGAATAGAGAACTGAAGAAAGCAGCAGCAGCAGCGGCAAAGATCCCCTCTGTAAATACTCTCATTTTTGTTTGCTCTATTCTTTGCTTTTAGAAAGATGTAGGGCATAATTTTGAATGGTAGTAGAATCTACATTATACGTAACAGCTTTACAGAAGAATGACAAGTAGTTCTCAAAGTTTTAGGGTATTGGGATGGTAACAGCTTTTCCCCCACTTTGAAAGTTGGCTCCCTGTATTCTCTCTCTCTACCCAATATTTTTGTTTACATGTGCAACACAGCAATTATTTCATTATTATTATTACCACACTGACCTGCCATGGGGAGCTTTCATGTTTTTTTCTCCCTCTCTGAAACTGTGTTGAGAACATTATTACCACAATGTGATGTGGCCTGTGGGGAGCTTTGGCATTTTCAGTTTTTCTTCTGTGAAAGTGAAACTGCAAGAAGAATTATTATGTCGGAGTATATCGATCCGAAGGCCAGATTTGTTCGGTTTGAAGGAATTTTAATTCATAAGAGAAATGGAAAAGGTGAAGAAATATGAATAGGAAAGTAAATATTCGTTTGATTTGTACATGTTAATCGTGCAGCTCAGCCAACATTGATATGTTGTTTACTCCATGTAGTCCCAAAATATCCCAAAATGAGATGTTATATTTTAGAATTAAAGCGAGTAGAACACTTCACATTTGATCCATAATAAACTATTACGGCGTAATGGGCGATGTAGAACGGAGGCTGCATTCCCGTTCCGGCCCATGAAGTCACTGACTTTGAGGCCCCGTTACGCCTAATGTTGGCCGTGGGGGCCCACTAGTCAGCGTGTTAGGCCGCGGGTGGGTTCGCCCACTAGCGGAGACACTCCGTACGAGATAGGCACGCGCGCTCATGGAGCCACTCGTGCGATCCCCCGTCACATCGCCGCCGGCGATCGCCGGAGCAGCGTCTCCATCCCCGTCCCACTCCCGCCGCAGAGCCCCTCCGGACGCCGCGGCCTTCCCTAAGCCCCGGGTGATCCCTTCCGCCAGCGTCAAATCCGCCGCGTGCCTGCAGCTGCAGCAGGCGCGCGCTCCCCGCCGATCCGCGCGGCTCCTCGCCGGCGCCGGCGGAGGAGGAGGTCGAGGGGAGGCCTCCTCCAGTGATGCGGATGACCAGGCGGAAGCCTTGCCCTTCCTCGAGGTAGGTACACCTCTCTGACTCGAGATATTTTTGGATGAATGAAATCAATGGATGGCTGGCTGGGTTTGGTGACATTTTAGTTGATTTAATCAGCTGGGAAACTGGATGTTTCTATTTTATTTTAATTAACAGGAGAGTAACTGATAGTCTGATACAGATTTTGCTTGTTATAATGAGGAACTTAGAAAATTGCAAGGCTAAGAAGGAAGGTTGATTGGTTATTTAATGTCTGTGAGGTATTCAAGATTCTATGATAGATGATTGTTTTCCTACTTTTTATAATATATTGCAAGAGTGATAGTCATCATATGCAAACAAGTAAACATGGTGAGAGTGGTGGGAGCAACTCTGGTGGATCTAGAGCCGGCCTATTCAGAACACCAATTTCAGGGGGCGTACACACTGCGACTTCTGTTCATGATTTACCCCCACCAGCTCGAGCTGTTCGCAATCTGATGGAGCAGGTATAATATTGTGGACTCTTAAATATGATCTATCAGTAGCTAGTAGCCTA
Source organism: Oryza longistaminata (assembly GCA_009805545.1). NCBI lineage: Eukaryota > Viridiplantae > Streptophyta > Magnoliopsida > Poales > Poaceae > Oryza > Oryza longistaminata. The sequence continues at coordinate 11,453,582 of CM020180.1, read as the reverse complement.
GTAATCGTTATTCATGCAAAATGTTTGGGAACTTGGGTTTATCATACGGAGCCCAAAAAAAAAAAACTTAATAGTTTCACCACTTGTACAAAACCAGGCACGGTTTGCTCATCTGTGTACTGTCATGTCTCGGATGCATCATCGACGTGCAGGATACCCGTTTGGTTCTCTAGTGGATTTTGCGCCTGATCCAATGGGACGTAAGTTCTCAATCATCCTTTTCTGTTGTATACAACGTTTTGGAACCTTATTAGGATTGTTTTCCCTAATTTCTTTATGCAGACCCCATTTTTTCACTGTCCCCTTTAGCCATCCACACAAGGAATCTTCTGGAAGATCCGAGGTGCACAGTCGTTGTACAGGTAATTTTGATGTATTTTATAATCATATCCAGGTTATTTTTGTGCTAAAGCTTCTCATCTTTCCTTGTTTCAGGTGCCTGGATGGAGTGGACTGTCAAATGCACGTGTAACAATTTTTGGTGATGTTGTTCCCTTGCCTGCAGACCTGCAGGTTTGTACCAAAACTGCTACCTGCTCATTAATTCCTTATGATGCCTTGATATCATTGTTGGTTACGTTACTCTATTTGGTAAATTGACTTGTACTGAAGTCTGAAGTATGCCATTTTTCACTCTACCAGTATACCTCATTACCTGGGATCTACCTTTCTTGACTGTCCAAATTGAGCTGGACCACTGGGTAGCTCTTACGTTTTATCCTAGCTGACATGTACTGTCTGGAACCATTTCACTAACCATTCCAATAAAAAAAAAAGATAAAAAAAAAACAACACACCCAGACATGAGCTATGGGTTATACCTGAGGTTTTTAATCTCCAAGAATGTGACTTATATGATACAAATAACTAACATGGCCAACAGAGTCTGAAATGGAAGACAAGCAAAAACTATTTGCATGTGATTATCTCTGCCATTATTTTTCTTTTCTTCAGGTCTTGGTTGATTTTGTCAATGGAAATAGTGACTTGAAAGTTAATCTTTTTTTTTCAGGAATGGGCTCATCAACAGTATGTTTCGAAGCACCAACAGTGGGCATCCCATCAGTGGGGCAACTTTTACTATTACAAAATGCAGACAATAAGGTAGTTTTTGGAGTTGTTACATGGATAATTACTTCTCTTAATATTTAATTGTGGCTCTTTATTTAGCATGTGGGATTTCACAAAGTTTAGTAGCTTAAACTTGCGATTGTACAATTGTTTGTGGTATCTATTGATTGACACGCCCTTTCATAACATGCTATCGATCTTCTGTGGTTTTCATAATGTTTGTGAATTGTGAACATTCCAGTGACATATATTTCATTGGAGGTTTTGGCACTGTTGCTTGGTTAGATGTGAAAGAATATGAGGCTCTGAAACCTGATAAGATTGCGACTGATGGTGGGGAGCAAAGTTTAAAGGTAAGCCTATGATTCTTTTCTCAAAAATAACCTGGGGAATTTTTTTTGGGAACATATTCAGTCTTTAGACTATTTGAAAGTCTTCTATTGCTCTTGGGCTCTTTGCATAAGTACTTCATTGCATCGTTTATTCTTTTCATCAGGAACTTAATGCAATGTACTCAAAGCCTTTGAAAGAGCTTTTATCAACCGAAATAGAGGTAGATGATGCAGCTCTTATATCAATTGATAGCAAAGGTATCGATATACGAGTTCGACAAGGTGCACAGGTAAAATATTTGGGAAAACTACTTACTATTAGTTTCTGGATAGGCTACTTCATTTTATTGTTATAATGATCTGAACTGCATAGATCTGGTGCACTTTACATAGATTCGCACTGTAATGTTTGTTTTCATAAGCAGTAGGCGGTTCTTATCGTGTGTGTTATACTGTCATTGATGCCATATATTCCTCAAGCTTTTGTTGTGGGTTTTGCAGTTCAACATCCAGAGGATAGCCTTTGAGCTGCATCACAGCGTAGAAACACTTGAAGAAGCCAAGGAAGCGATTAGGAGGATACTAGGCAAATCAAGATGGCATGCCAAATTTTAGACGTCCTTCCAAGTCTGAATGATGAAAACTATCAAGCGCCTGAATCCTGTAAAATATTTGTATATACTCACGTAATTTTTGTCTTTGTGGTGTGCCAGATGGACTAGGGAATTCCATTTCACTCGTGTGTTATAAGGGTCTAAAAGGCCTGAAGGCTAAGGAATAGAGCCAAATGTCACTAGCTTCTGTACAGTCAATTCGCTAGCTGCCGGGTTTGATAGGAAACGAAGTACGTGCAGCTAACAAAGTGTAATATCCAAAAATGGCTTGACAATTGAGATTATGCAAGTCTATTTTATAGATGTTGCTCAGGTTTATGTCCATGTTGAGTTTAAGACCGTGTTTCCAAACTGTTCAATTTCCTTGAAACTTGACTACAGTTTAAACTTTCATGGAACTGTATAGAACCAATGAAACCTGATCGTCCCCCACAGAACAATTTTCCCTGCTGTCATTGCAATAATTCATTAGTTGCCAGTAATAGAGCAGCAAACGAACAAAGAAGAACAACTTTTGGCACTCAAATAATTCATTCGATGAATGCGTTTTAGCTTAGATGAGTAATGCAAAATCAAGATACAATCAGTGTTTGTAAGAAGTTTGCGTTGTTTCTTTTTTACATGTATCATTTTTCTAACAAAGATGAATTCCATGAAACTGGGGTCAATCTAAATTATAGAAAACCGCATGGTTTCGCCTGCTGGACATAATCTTGGGTACACCACTAATTGACTTTCCTGGAATCCACCACACGTACACCTAAAATTATGTTGAAATATACTAGTTCTTTTAATTTATTATTAAATTGTTGTAGTCATGTATGCTGAACCTTTTTTTTATTTTTCTACAGTACTATTAAATGGACTAGTTAACATCGTGGTTTTATGAAAGTTAAGGACCATAATAGCGTATTACCGTGGCCATGTGCCACATACCTAAACGCATACGATTTTATGTAATTTTAATCACAACATCTAAGTTCTATGAAATTTACTATAAGAAGAATAAATTAAAAAGAACCAGATAATAAACTAATAAACTAATAAACTCACACAGTCGCAAACGAAGAAAGTATAAAAACAAATAAAAGAAAAAAACATATTCACACTCTATCCATATAGGTAGATGATGCAGCTCTTATATCAATTGATAGCAAAGGTATCGATATACGAGTTCGACAAGGTGCACAGGTAAAATATTTGGGAAAACTACTTGCTATTAGTTTCTGGATAGGCTACTTCATTTCATTGTTATAATGATCTGAACTGCGTAGATCTGGTGCACTTCACATAGATTCGCACTGTAATGCTTGTTTTCATAAGCTGTACGCAGTTCTTATCGTGTGTGTTATACTGTCATTGATGCCATATATTCCTCAAGCTTTTGTTGTGGGGTTTTGCAGTTCAACATCCAGAGGATAGCCTTTGAGCTGCATCACAGCGTAGAAACACTTGAAGAAGCCAAGGAAGCGATTAGGAGGATACTAGGCAAATCAAGATGGCATGCCAAATTTTAGACGTCCTTCCAAGTCTGAATGATGAAAACTATCAAGCGCCTGAATCCTGTAAAATATTTGTATATACTCACGTAATTTTTGTCTTTGTGGTGTGCCAGATGGACTAGGGAATTCCATTTCACTCGTGTGTTATAAGGGTCTAAAAGGCCTGAAGGCTAAGGAATAGAGCCAAATGTCACTAGCTTCTGTACAGTCAATTCGCTAGCTGCCGGGTTTGATAGGAAACGAAGTACGTGCAGCTAACAAAGTGTAATATCCAAAAATGGCTTGACAATTGAGATTATGCAAGTCTATTTTATAGATGTTGCTCAGGTTTATGTCCATGTTGAGTTTAAGACCGTGTTTCCAAACTGTTCAATTTCCTTGAAACTTGACTACAGTTTAAACTTTCATGGAACTGTATAGAACCAATGAAACCTGATCGTCCCCCACAGAACAATTTTCCCTGCTGTCATTGCAATAATTCATTAGTTGCCAGTAATAGAGCAGCAAACGAACAAAGAAGAACAACTTTTGGCACTCAAATAATTCATTCGATGAATGCGTTTTAGCTTAGATGAGTAATGCAAAATCAAGATACAATCAGTGTTTGTAAGAAGTTTGCGTTGTTTCTTTTTTACATGTATCATTTTTCTAACAAAGATGAATTCCATGAAACTGGGGTCAATCTAAATTATAGAAAACCGCATGGTTTCGCCTGCTGGACATAATCTTGGGTACACCACTAATTGACTTTCCTGGAATCCACCACACGTACACCTAAAATTATGTTGAAATATACTAGTTCTTTTAATTTATTATTAAATTGTTGTAGTCATGTATGCTGAACCTTTTTTTTATTTTTCTACAGTACTATTAAATGGACTAGTTAACATCGTGGTTTTATGAAAGTTAAGGACCATAATAGCGTATTACCGTGGCCATGTGCCACATACCTAAACGCATACGATTTTATGTAATTTTAATCACAACATCTAAGTTCTATGAAATTTACTATAAGAAGAATAAATTAAAAAGAACCAGATAATAAACTAATAAACTAATAAACTCACACAGTCGCAAACGAAGAAAGTATAAAAACAAATAAAAGAAAAAAACATATTCACACTCTATCCATATTTTAGCGTGTCAAACACTCTGAACTGACACGCGATGACTTAGCTGGAAGCGGCACGGACGGCCACGATTCGCCCGCGAAAAATCCGCACGACGCGCTCCCCGCGGAAAGAAACCGAGCATTTTCCGAAAAAAGAAAAGAAAAGGACAGAATGCAGACAATAAGGTAGTTTTTGGAGTTGCTAAATGGATAACTACTTCTCTCAATATTTCATTGTGGCTCTTTATTTAGCATGTGGGATTTCACAAAGTTTAGTAGCTTAAGCTTGCGATTCTACAATTGTTTGTGGTATCTATTGATTGACACACCCTTTCATAACATGCTATCGATCTTCTTCTGTGGTTTTCATAATGTTTGTGAATTGTGAACATTCCAGTGACATATATTTCATTGGAGGTTTTGGCACTGTTGCTTGGTTAGATGTGAAAGAATATGAGGCTCTGAAACCTGATAAGATTGCGACTGATGGTGGGGAGCAAAGTTTAAAGGTAAGCCTGTGATTCGGGAGTTTTTTTTTTCTGGAAACATGTATGGTTTGCATATTCAGTCTTTAGACTATTTGAAAGTCTTCGATTGCTCTTTGGCTCTTTGCATAAGTACTTCATTGCATCGTTTATTCTTTTCATCAGGAACTTAATGCAATGTACTCAAAGCCTTTGAAAGAGCTTTTATCAACCGAAATAGAGGTAGATGATGCAGCTCTTATATCAATTGATAGCAAAGGTATCGATATACGAGTTCGACAAGGTGCACAGGTAAAATATTTGGGAAAACTACTTACTATTAGTTTCTGGATAGGCTACTTCATTTTATTGTTATAATGATCTGAACTGCATAGATCTGGTGCACTTTACATAGATTCGCACTGTAATGTTTGTTTTCATAAGCAGTAGGCGGTTCTTATCGTGTGTGTTATACTGTTATTGATGCCATATATTCCTCAAGCTTTTGTTGTGGGTTTTGCAGTTCAACATCCAGAGGATAGCCTTTGAGCTGCATCACAGCGTAGAAACACTTGAAGAAGCCAAGGAAGCGATTAGGAGGATATTAGGCAAATCAAGATGGCATGCCAAATTTTAGACTTCCTTCAAATCTGAATGATGAATTCATGGATGGAAACTATCAAGCGCCTGAATCCTGTAAAATATTTGTATATACTCATGTAATTTTTGACTTTGTGGTGTGCCAGATGGAATAAGGGAATTCCATTTCACTCTTGTGTTATGAGGGCCTAAAAGCCTGAAGACTAAGGATAGAGTCAAATGTTATTAGCTTCTGTACAGTCAATTCACTTCTAGTGCTGGGTTTGATAGGAAACGAAGTACGTGCAGCTAACAAAATGTAATATCCAAAAATGGTTTGACAATTGAGATTATGCAAGTCTATTTTATAGATGTTGCTCAGGTTTATGACATGTCGAGTTCAAGACGCGTTCGTGAAAAAAAAACGTTGAGTTCAAGACACTGTTTACGAACTGTTCAATTTCCTTGAAACTTGACAACAGTTTAAACTTTAAATGGAGCTGTATAAAACCAATGAAACCTGATCGTCCCCCACAGAACAAATTGTCCCGGCTATCATTGCAATAATTCATCAGTTGCCAGTAGCAGAGCAGCAAACGAATAAAGAAGAAGCAACTTTTGGCACTCAAACAGTTCATTCGATGAATAAAAGAAAAAACTTAGCTCAATGCGTTTTAGCTTTAGATGAGTAATGCAAAATTTCGCAATAATTTTTTGTCCATGTATGTTTTTCTAATCGAGATAAATTCCATAAAACTATAGGTGTAAAAAAAATAATCTAAATTATACAAAACCGCATGGTTTCGCCCGCTGGAAAAGTCTTATAATATGGAATAGATGAAGTAGTTATTTTAATTTACATTAAAATGTTGTAGTCATGTATGCTGAATCTTTTTTTTATTTTTCTATAGTATTATTAAATAGACTGGTTAACGTCGTGGTTTTATGAAAGTTAAGGACCATAATAGCGTATTACCATGGCTATGTGCAAACATACCTAAACTAATACGATTTTATGTAACTTTAATCACAACATCTAAGTTCTATGAGATTTACTATAAGAAGAGTAAATTAAAAAGAACCAGATAATAATCTAATAAACTCACACAGTCGCAAATGAAGAAAGTATAAAAACAAATAAAAGAAAAAAACATATTCACACTCTATCCATATTGTAGCGTGTCAAACACTCTGAAGTCTGAACTGACACGTGATGACTTAGCTGGAAGCGGCACGGACGGCCACGATTCGCCCGCGAAAAATCCGCACGACGCGCTCCCCGCGGAAAGAAACCGAGCATTTTCCGGAAAAAGGAAAAGAAAAGAAAAGGAAAAAAAAAACCGCCCGCGGCTATACACCCGAGACTCCTACGGATCGAAGCCCTAGGGTTTGGTCTCGCCTCCATCCCTGTGGGATTTCACAAAGTTTAGTAGCTTAAACTTGCGATTGTACAATTGTTTGTGGTATCTATTGATTGACACGCCCTTTCATAACATGCTATCGATCTTCTGTGGTTTTCATAATGTTTGTGAATTGTGAACATTCCAGTGACATATATTTCATTGGAGGTTTTGGCACTGTTGCTTGGTTAGATGTGAAAGAATATGAGGCTCTGAAACCTGATAAGATTGCGACTGATGGTGGGGAGCAAAGTTTAAAGGTAAGCCTATGATTCTTTTCTCAAAAATAACCTGGGGAATTTTTTTTGGGAACATATTCAGCGAGGAGGCGGGCGGCGGGTACCCGCACGTGGCGTCGAACACCCTCACGCTGTCGTTCCAGGGCGAGGTCTACGTCTTCGAGTCCGTTTCCGCCGAGAGGGTGCTGTGCCTGCGCCGCTCATCCATGATTTCAGTTTTTTTTTGTGTGTGTTTTGCGCACCTGAATTGCTCGGTGAATCGGTGATGAGTTTGAATTACTTGTGTTGGCAGGTGCAAGCTGTGCTGTTACTGCTTGGAGGAAGAGAGCTAGCACCAGGGTCGGGTTCGGTACCATCATCTTCAGCGGCATACAGTAAGGTGAAGTCATCGCTGGGCGAATTATGGTGATTGCCAGTTGAGACTATTTTAAATTGTAATGGTGCTTATGTGACTGTGTGTACTCTCTTATGCAGAAGATGAATTTTCCTCACCGGATGGCATCATTGATGAGGTTCCGGGAAAAGAGAAAAGAGAGAAACTTTGATAAGAAGATCCGGTATACTGTTAGGAAGGAAGTTGCACTTAGGTTAGTTAGACTAGCCTTTTAATATAGCCTTCTTTTCCCTGTCTATATTCTAGAGTATTTGTTATGTTGTGTATTTAGTGTTAGCTTATTAATATAATCCATTTTCTCTGTTTAATATTATGAAGTTTTCTTATGGTGGATGAACTTGTTATTGCATTTGATTTTGTATATTTGGCAATGTGAATTTTCCTTTTTAAGTTTTATGAGATAGTAGTAATTATTTTCTATACATTTACAGGATGCAGCGTAATAGAGGCCAGTTTACATCATCAAAATCGAAGGCTGAAGAAGCAACATCCGCCATAACTAGTTTGGAAGGTTCGCCAAATTGGGGCGCAGTTGAAGGTCGACCTCCATCAGCTGCTGAGTATGTATTCAAACTATTGTACTTATTATATCTTTATATGTTCATACTTCCCATTAGTATAATATAAATGCATGAAAATCATTACAACCATATTTATATGAGGGATGGCCATTTCTTTATGTAGTAAATAAGTGTGCCATTCATGGATCCTGATTTCCCACCTGGGCAACTGAATTGTGTTGTTTCGAAAATTCATCCATAATTGGGAAATATATTCAATATGCTCCAATTATAAGAAAATCAGTTTCCATTGCAACACATGGGTGCACTGCTAGGTATATCTTTGACCTAGTAAGGATGCATTATCTCATGCTCGCACTGTCCACAGGGACATTGGGCTATCATACAGAGACTTTGTCGTTTTCTCTCAGTCACCAACCCAACCTCCACCATGTGCCATGCAGCATGCATGCACGTCGCTGGAGCTAGCTAGCTAGCCATTTTTTAATTGAACACTTCTGGGTAGTGAGAACTGTGAAGCCTTGAATCAAGCCTTTAACTCAGTTTGATATTTGAAAATTTACAGCACAACTATCCTGCATATATTTCAATTGTAGTTGGGTGCAAAAAATAAATCAAAATGCATGGGAAACCTCCAGCGGAAAATGGATCAATGTATACATCTTTTTAGTTCCTGATAAAAAAAATGTAGCATCAATTTCTGTACCAGGCAAGGTAGAAGCATGTAATTCTAAATCTTGACTATTCAAGGTGTTTGCCATGTGGCGAATGTGACACTGCACTTTCGTACTGTAGAAGGTCATGCAGCATAAAATTAAAAATTTCGAAATGAGAATTGTCTGACTTGCATCATTCACTGCTTACCAGATCTAGCTCTTCCATTTCAGACAGGTTTTTGCTATTTGGCTGTTGATAACTAAAAAATGATAGTTGGTCTTGATCAATTGTTTGCCACCCACATGATAATAGATGCCTCTTGCCTCTTGCACCTGTTGCTTGTATATTTGCCTTATATTTTCTAGCTTCTTTTGCTTCAGAATTTGAAACTTAGTTCTTGTTGTGAGAGTTACTTTCCATGCACAATTCTTTCAGGTGCCATCATTGTGGTATTAGTGCAGCGTCAACACCTATGATGCGCCGTGGTCCTGATGGCCCAAGAACATTGTGCAATGCATGTGGACTTATGTGGGCAAACAAGGTACTTCCAATCTTTATTGCACTGCACCAGTATCTTTCTATACATTGGTGCTAATTGCAACTTCTAGAATAGGCTGTATGTTGTTTGCATAACCTTTGTTGCATCGAGGGTGTCTCCTTCAATATTAATATAATGAACAATTATTTGCCTTTCTAGAGCCCAGGTACTGTAAAATTTCCCTTTTACCATATGCTAAGTTTGGTGGTAAAAGTTATACTGTTCTAGCTTGATTGTTGTAGCTCTCAGGGTGGATCTTTTGTGTGATCTGTTGAGTGTCCAATGCATCCCAAATCACAGTTCACATGTATGGTCCCATCGTGAAAGTTGGAACACCAGTAAACAGTCATGGAAATTGTAACGTCCCCACCCAAAACCTCCATTACCCCAGTGGTTCAGTGTTGGTTTTAAGTTCTTAGCTTGCAGACAAGTTGCATTTAGCGTTTTTAGGGTCAGTCTTGGTGTTATTGACAATATTCTGTTCCAATTTGTTCGTATTTCGTAGGGTACGATGAGAGAGGTAACAAAAGGTCCCCCTGTGCCCTTGCAAATTGTGCCAGCTGCAACCAATGATGTTGTAAGTCACTATGTTTGCACTTCATTCATTCAGAATTTTAGATTGCAAATTTTATTTATAGATTTACCCCTCATCCTTTTCTAACTCAAATTTAGCGTTGTGTAAAACCGTTGTTTGGGCCTGATGAAATTGGCATTAGAGTGTAAGACATATGGACTGATGAAATGCATCCTTAGGGTGCACTTGTTCTTTCTTTATAGGATGAGGATTTGTGACTTGTGAGCACGAAACAATCATGTATTGCAGTTTCTAGAAAAAATAACTGTTCTAGAGCAGTGAATTTTAAACTGGGTCAGTAGTCTTACTCAAAATGTGAATTACCCGTGTTTTTCAGCAGAACGGAATCGTCGAGGCAACAGGTGTCGAGCAGCACAATTCTGCAGTCGAGGAGGCAGTTTCTGCTGCAAATGGCCATGAATCGCAGTCGGGAGTCGCGTGATGCTTGAGGGTTCAGACTTGAGAAAGAGGAGGAGGATGCGTATCAATCAACAATCAAGTAGTCATGGTGCTCAACAAGTTAACCGGATGTATGATATGACCGGCTCTAGGATTCATGTGGTTCTGCAATGCCGGTCTCTCCGAGATGATATATGCTTGTGGCCGGCTTTTTCTATGCTTGTATTTGAGTTTTATAGCTTTGCCTTTGGCAGTAGATAAATGGACGAGTTCAGCTTGAGCGCATGTGACATATTTTGCATTTTACTCTCTTGTCAGATGTAATCGTTGATTTACAGATGACACTGGGCAAGCAGGCAGGTTAATTTCACAATCGCAGCATCAGTGCATTGTCTGATTTTGTCTCGTTTCTTTCTCCTACTTAGGGTTCAACTTTTCGATTGAGCCGACAAATTTCGATCCAAATAACTTTTGGTCGAATTTTATCGTTTTAAATTTAAATTATCGAGAACCATTTGACACGAATCTACTCTCGTCCCGCGTCGAACCCTCAAAATTTCGTGGTTTTCCGTTTTTGGATTGTTATTTGTCGAAAACGTAAACACTGCTAAGTGCAAACATTGCAACCGATGCTGGGCTTCGCAGTTAGTTTCTCTGCGCTTGTAGCGTGATGCGAAGGCCGTTGGATCAAGGTTTGACGGCCCAGAACGCGACACGTGTGGCGCAGATTTGCAAAAGAGCCCTCGCGATGATTTGTATTGCATCAGGCCTCCTCTTCCTCTTGTCTTCCATCCCCACCACGCGTGCGAGACGAGACCAGCGCGACGACGGCCATGGCCGCGGCGGCGACGGCGGCGGGGGACGAGGAGTTGGAGTCGCTGCTCCGAAACTTCCACCGCTTTTCCCAGGTCCCCACACCCATTCTCTCCAGCGTATCGCAAACTCGCGGTTCGAACTCGCTCTTTGTATCCTCGCGCCGTCTCGTTTTTGGGTTTTAGGATTAGGGTTCATCTAGCGAAGTGCTGATCACCAATGCTGGTAGCTGCTTCCAGTTTCGATGCCATATCATGCCGATTCCATCCCACCCGCCGTGGCTGATTTGATCCCTGGAATTTACAAGTAGATGGTGTACGAGCTCAAGTTCGGGTAGGAGATTAGTACCGCATGATCTCTGATTCCAGGGCTCGAATGTTATTCCGTGTCAAGGAACATGATCTAATACCCTAGCATGTCCAAATTTCGATGATACATTGTGATCTTCTATTGCTGTTCTCTTGTTTCGAACAGGGGTACAAGGATGCACTTGTGGAGGCCCAGGCTTTAAGGGTGAACTGCAGCTCTGAATCCGAGAGGCGTCAGGCTCTCGAGTCGCACGTTGCAGATCTCAAGAGTGGTTAGCTGATATTTGAGAGTTGTTTTACAAGCTTAAGCTTCAGTTTGTGTTGCCTTTTCTGTTAATGTGAATACTGTGTGGTAGCTGATGGTTTGTGTTGCTTGTTAAGGTTGAAACAATGAGTGAGTTCAATGTTTTGTGCTGTGCAGATAATGAGCGATTGAGAAGGCTGTATACTGAAACTTTGTTCAAGTTCACCAATCAGGTCTGGTGCTATTTACTCTGTGCAATCGTAAGGAGGATGGAACTGTACTGCTACAATAATGTGCAGAAAACTTAGTTGATCTATTTCAGTATTAACTGAGATGCACTTGATAATGCAGTGGCAAGGGGTGTGTGGTTTCAACCCTAAGATCCCGTGTTTAATTCCCAAAATGCTCACAATTTCTTCTTAGAAAATGTTTTGAGGGACGTCTCTCCCTCCAATTTTCGTTTTTTATTTGAGTGTTAACTGGTTGGTATAGATGAACTCACCTTAATAAGTTCTATCGACACCATTTCACCTGTGCTGTTGATTGTCTGGTGCTTTCAATACTACATTAAATCTCAAATTGTGCAACTTAGTCTAGTTTTTTATTTTTCTACTTGGAGTCTGGAAACTGGCTGTAAGATTGTTAACAGGACAGCTATTGAAATGGTTATATGCAGCACATTCATGTCTATGAAACACTGGATTAGTTCTGAATTTCTGATGTGCTTGATATTCTTCAGATGAAATTTCACACAGAGTCTCGTAATCTGAAGGAAGAACTGGAAAAGGCAAACACGAGATTGCTATCCATGGAAGAGGTTAAGAGGGAAATATAGTGCATAACTAGTGTTTCTTGTCAATCCATAGAACATATAGTGTATAATTAGTGTTCATTTCATGCAGGAGTATAAGAGGGAAATCGAACAACTTAAGCTTGGCAGTGAAATGAACAGCAATGACCTGGAGAACAAGCTCAGGTAAAGTTTCCTTTCAAGGAGGGCAGCTAATTGCATAATTTCTATATGTGATTAATAAAATCTAACATCTGCTGTAAACAGCTGCGCTCTTGTTCAGCAAGCAACCAATGAAGCTGTGATAAAGCAACTCAATCTGGAACTGGAAGCTCATAAAGCTCACATTGACATGCTAAGTAGCAGGTTGGAGCAGGTTACTGCTAATGTGCACCAGCAGTGTAATGCTCTAAATCCTTTCCATGTGAAAGATTAAATTCCTTTGGAATACGCTCTCTAGCTCTTATGATGCACATATTTCCTGGCTCCTACTACAGATAAAAACGAGATCCAGGATCTGAAGGATGTAGTCATTGTTGAACAGGAGGAGAAAAATGACATGCACAGGAAGCTTCAGAATACTGAAAATGAACGTAAGTTCAACCTGTATTGTTCTGTTGAAACACACAAATCTTGTTCTCCCAAACCACCCATATTTCCTGTGTCAATTGAAACAGAAGAATGAACCATAATGCTTCACCGTGAAGAACATGGATTTGAAGAACAGAACTGGAGCTAACAAATTTCAGTTATTCGACGACACGTTTTTGCTCCTTTCCCCTAGTTGGTTAACCCTTGACAGGATTGTTTTGTCATGGTGCAGTGAGGATTATGAAGATGAAGCAGGCAGAGCAGCAAAGGGATTCCATCTCGGTCCAGCACGTGGAGACACTGAAGCAGAAGGTGATGAAGCTCCGGAAGGAGAACGAGTCCCTAAAGCGGAGGCTGGCGACCTCTGAACTTGACTGCTCATGAGAGAATGAACCGGTTCCCCTCTTCCTTTGATGCTCTCACCCACTGTACGTACCACCAAACCATCAGAGGCTAGAAAATTAGATCGTTTGGCTGGCTGCAAGTCCCACATGTTCACTGGGTTGATCTAGAACTGCACATGCTTCAGTAAAAATGAATGCAACCAATTCAGTCACTTATTGCAGCTTTGTCCTCTACCAAGATTGAATCAAGGCAGTTCATCCCTGCCTGACATCTGATATCGCAAATCTTCAAAGCCATTCACATTTCATTTAGGCCGTGTTTAGTTATAAAATTTTTCTTCCAACTTCCAACTTTTCCATCACATCAAAACTTTCCTAAACACAAACTTCCAACTTTTCCGTCACATCGTTCCAATTTCAACCAAACTTCCAATTTTGGTGTGAACTAAACACAGCCTTATTTTCTTTTGCAATTTGCTGAGCTATGCTGCACTTGATCAGTTCAGTGGCCTGCAGCTTCAGAGGCCTACAGCTCCAGGCTGCAACCTGTGTATTAATCGCCATGCAATTTTTATACTGACAAAATAGAGTGTCAGTGTGCCTTAAATTGGGCTCTCTTGTGCAACACACATGAAGAGCCCATTACGATTGCGGCCCAAGACAAATCCATACTAGTTTTGAGTTTTGACCAATCCAAAGTGAGATTTGGCAGCTCAAAGTGAAACATAGCTTAAGAAGCGGTCCAATTTTTTCATATAAAGATACATAGGCCAAGTGCAATTTACTCTGTATATCGATCAATCACCACAAATATGAGACTGGCAGAACATGACAGACCAAAAGACAATAGAAATAATAAATTAGAGACATACATGCGCTTCGATTTATTAGCAAACTAAGCAGGTAGCTAAGCAATGGATCATTAAACTAACCTATCGATCTTATAATGCTATATATTTATGTATATGTAAAATGGAACAAATTTAAATGCTTACATGTTTACATGCTAACCTTGGATAAAGTATCTAGCTAATTGTTGTTTTCAAATAGCTCCATCCAGCACGGCGTGTATGGAAATGACTGCGCTATATCGATGACACAACGTAAGTCACCCAACTCTTGAATCTTTGAGGTGTTCAAATCATAAGAAGCCGCGCGTGAGAATGAGATCCAAAAGAAGGCAATCTCTTTGTAAGGATGAAACCCGAGAAAACGGATCAAGTTATCATGCCATGCTCTGGCCTTCTTTTCTTTCGTTTCGGGGATGAAGCCGTTTTCAAAGTCCCATTCCAGTTCCTCCTCCACTTGTGCCCTATGTATTGCTTCCTCCCTCTCATAGTTAAGTATCCATGATGTGCTAAAACTACTCCCTCCTTCTCTAAATGTTTGACGCTGTTGACTTTTTTAAACATGTTTGACCGTTCGTCTTATTCAAAAACTTTTGTGAAATATGTAAAACTATATGTATACATAAAAGTATATTTAACAATAAATCAAATGATAGGAAAAGAATTAATAATTACTTAATTTTTTTGAATAAGACGAACGGTCAAACATTTTTAAAAAAGTCAACGACGTCAAACATTTTAGGATGGAGGGAGTATTAGCATAGTTATAGTGAAAATTATCTATAACTGCTTCAAGGCTGATGTTAGTCCTCAACACCCACTCTATCTGACCACCGCATGATGAGAGTCCTCAACACCCACTCCTGGCTGGGCAAGGGGTCCCTAGCTAATAGATTCCCTGTACTTATTGCTATCACCTTTACTAGAAATGTAACTGTGGCAAAGGTGTTCTCTGAGGGATGCTTTACTAGAAATGTAACTGTGGCAAAGGTGTTCTCTGAGGGATGGGGTTATTTGAAATTTAGGAGAACTTTAACAGGAAACAAATTGAAACAATGGGAAGAAGTACAACAGGAATGCCAGGGGATTTCCCTGACTGACCAGAAGGATAAATTGGTATGGACACTAACTAGTAATGGTAGTTTTACTGGAAACTCCTTTTATAAAGCTTTGAAAAACCAGAGCATTGCTTACCCATACAGGAAGATTAAATTTCCTTTGAAAGTGAGAATTTTCATGGCTGTTGCTTAAGAAAGAGTCCTGACAAAGGATAATTTATATAGGAGAGACTGGAGAAAAGGAGACAAAAATTGTCAGTTTTGCACTTTTGCTCCACTGTAGAAACTATTGATCATCTTTTTATTCAGTGTCTTCTTGCCCACTTCACATGGAATGTGCTTGGCCTGTGCCTTTAATGTGAAGCCTGCTAATAGTGTGACCCATTTATTTGGTTCTTGGTTGCAGAATTTTGGTAAAGAGATAAAAAATCTTGTGGTGGTGGGGATTCTGGGCTTCTGGCAATGTATTGGGCCATCTGGAAAGCTAGGAATGAGAGGCTTTGCTTCCAGAATAATAAAAATTCTTGACTGAAATAATCTTCCCAACATGTTCTTGGATTTCTTATTAACATGTTGTTGGATTTCTTATTGGGCTGCTTTGCAGGTGTGGGAGGAAAAAAAACAAGGGTGCTGCGGTGGGGAGCCAAGCTGTAGAAGTGAAGACGGTCCTGAGGAGGAAGATGTATGAAATGGAGATATGCTCTTGCTGCTTTGTTTCTCTTCATTTTTGTGTTGGCCACATCCTGATCAAAAAGCTAAACATAGCCGGCTTACACATGGTCCAAAGATAAAAGGATTAAGCAATACTAGATTTTAACCATTTTAAGTTTCTCAAGAACGCATAAACGGTAAGGTAAGGATTTAATCCTAGCTACGTTATACAGTGTATATAACAAGGTGATTTTAGGTATGGCAACTTATCAGTAGTACTCCTTTTGTCTTATAATATAACAACTTTTAGGTATAAATATAGATAAGTGTACGCTAATTAAAAGCTGTTATATTTTAAGATGGATGTAGTAGTATTCATTGTACTACGTGTATAATATAATAAATAAATATTATATAATGTCTGTTATGGCATTGGGCAAAGCAGAAAATCAACTAGGTCGAGAGCATTGGTGACATTGTGGACGTTAATGTAGCTGAAGTCTCTACCAAACTGGCTGAGTGGACCTGGCCAATGAGTATAGCGACTTTGCTTCCACCTCACAATGGCGGTAGACAGCCGTCCCCAGTAAACCACATACTCGGCTTGAGCCGGTTCCATGAAGGTCACCTCCTCCCATCGCCCCCTGAACGTGTTCCTGATTTGGGTGAACCGCATGGCCTCGGACACCATGATCGCGAACCTGGCGAACGCCTGTCTAAGACCCGCATCGGCGGCGGCGGCGGCGATGTCGTAGCTCGCCAACGTCCTGACGGCTTGCACGGCGGACTGCTTGCCGAGGGGGACCCGGTAGAGGTATTGGTAGCCGCCGGGCGACAAGGTTCACCGTAGCTGGGTCGATGCGGAGCGTGGTGAGGGGATCGGGTAGGCCGCGGAACCCGTCCACGACGTGCCAGTGGCCGCTGCGGTTGGCGAAGCCGAGGATGTAGAGGTAGTCAGCGGCGAGGGCCAGCGTGCCTTCGTCTCTTCGCCCGCGTCCGGGGCCCGACGACGTTGATCAAGATCCATTTCAGTGGCACGCTCTGGAAGCTGGGACCCGCCTCCCGAGGACGTACCTGAATGCAAGTACAACAATATACATATTACTACTACTAATATATATTGTAATATCTTTACTATTTCACTTGCGACAGTTTTTTTTCACTTTTCATCTGTAGAATCTTGCATTAAGATTTGTTTCTTATACATCTAAGGGTGATAGTCGATCCGTATATATCCAATAAAACTGACTAATATACACTACCTCCATATATTTATATGTATGACATGGCTAGCTAGTTAAATTTTAACTAGCCAACGTCATATAAAAGAACCGGACCAGCACACACTATATATAGAGATATATCTCCGTTTTTTAATAATGCGCGTGACTTTATCGCATTTTGACCATTCCTTATTCAAATTACGTATTATATTATGATAATGTTTTATCACTCAAGTTTTAAGTGTGATTATATCTTATACATGCATAAAATTGAATAAGCGAATGGTCAAACGTGAGAATCAACAGTATTATAAGGAGTATATTTATGTATGGAGCACCATTTAATGTACCATACTCCCATCACATCGGTGGGTTGTATGGGGGAGAACTTGGGCGGGACAGCTTCCTGCGCAGCTCGCGGAGAAGTCATCATATGTGTTGGTACAGGTTAAATTAACGCTGAAATCAACCGGGAGTTACTCGGAATTGCAGGTGATGGCTGGGCGTTGGGCAAGCGCGAGAAGCGACGGCGATCGCCGTCAAAACCAAGCGCTGCAGACGACGACGATGATCCATGCGGCGCGTACGAGAGGCGGCCGTTATCACGGTAATAAACTGATGGTATTTTAATTAGCAAGAGAGGAGGGAAAAAAATAAATTGGTGTTTAATTTGGAGGATTTAGTACGATCCTCGTACGTACGGCGGCCATTAGAGCAGGTACAATAGCAGGCTATAACCTAGCTGAAACTATTTTAAGAAGATAAATCAGGAGAGAGAAGAGTAGCGGCTAAGATTTGTAGCCAGCTGTAGCACGGACTCCAAGACGCAGTATGTCTATGATAGGTGGGAACTAGATATTAATAGTGTAGTATGTAACTATTTGAATGAGTGAACTATTAGATTGGCTATAGATGAATTGGAGCCAGTAGTTGCTTACTATTGAACTTGCTCTTAGTTATATTTGACGGCATGGTATGTATCCGGTGCGATCCTATCCCTAGGTAGATTTTATTATGGGGATGAAATGAGGTTGGGATTTTCCACACCAGTTACATGCGAGTAAGGGCTTGTCCATTTCATTAAAAATAACATTACCATACTTTAATAATGCCAAATTTTGTTAGTTAAGGCCCTTTTATTTGTAGAAAAAAAAACATATAAATTTGGAGGATTTCAATATATGAAAAAATTTATATAAAGACGTTTGAAACAAAGTATTGAATCATATCTTATTTTTAAAATTCATACGAAATGAATAATACTATAGAGATTTTTGAGAAAAACTTAACCAGAGCTCAACCTTCTTAAAATTTTCCTTTGAGTCTATCTCGCTAATCCAATTCATGTTTTCCTATATTTACAATCATTTGTTTTACACTTACACTACTATCAGAACATGTGTCTTTTGTTTTCCCATTAATTCAAATGGGCCCTTAGCTGTGATGAATTTGAGTACAAGGTCTGAGAGTAAAAGTTTTGGAATATCAAAAAATTGGTAGGATACTAGTGTTGTGTTAGGGGCTATTCAGATTGAGGCTATTTTTCAACCATACTAATTTTGGGTAAATTGCTAAAAAAAATACTACATTTAGTTTTTTGCCAAACTTTGGTAAATACATAAGAAATCTTGCTAAAATTTTAGTAATATTGTCAACTTACTAAAATTTTAACATGCTAAAATTTTTAAGGTTTTATTTTGGCTACAATCTAAGCCATCCCTATTAATAGTACTCTCTTGTTTCACAATGTAAGTATTCTAGCTTTCTGATTCTAGTTCCATATTTATATTGATATTAATGAAGCTAGATAGATATGAATGTGAGAAATGTTGGAATACTTATATTGTGAAACGGGGAAGTAATATGTAAGATTTGCTGCTTCTTTAGATCGGTTGAGGGAATGGAACTAACTGAAGAGAGGAAATGAGAGGAAGACGAAGCGAGAAGTGAGCGAGGTGCATACTCCCCACGCTATCAGGGAACAACAATAAAGAAAACGGCAATCTCGCCATTGATGCCGCCGAAGCGAAGAATCGCCGCGATCTCTCGCTCGTCGACCCGGTTCCTCTTCCTCCCCTGTGCCGCCGCGCGCAGCCTCTCGAGGTGAGACAAAGTTCTTCCATCTGTCCACCAGATGGGGATTTCTTTTTCTAGAAAATTATTTTGCTGTGTTTTTTAATTTTAGGGTTTTGTGTGATCCAGCCTAGGTTTGGTGTAATATTGGTTTGGATGGGTTATGGGTTTGGGTCTGAAACGATAGAAGATTAAGCAGCTATATAATTCCGATCATCTGTGTCAGTATCGTCAGTTATATATCATGAGTAGTATTTATCAAATCTCAGTTTAGAATTTAGAACAAAAATGCTTGCGCATGTTTCATCTTTTGTCTCTCGGTACTCCGCCTGTTCGATCTACTACTACCTGTAGAAAGAAAAAAAATACTTTAGTTTTTCTTAGCTGCTGATCCTTTTGTTAGTAATTAATTTGTATCCGTAGAGTTTGTTAGTTTTTCAAAGTCTTTTCCACTCCAGGTTGTTGATTAGCGAATGCTGATCTAGAAAGAAGTAGCGAGTGAAGCTGAACAAACTAGATAAAACTTTAGCCCCTTTTCCCATGGGTGTATGGCAAAAAAAATTAGAGGGGGCTCAAATGGGGGCTTGTTGATTAGTGTTGCTATACCTGTACTTATTGTGAACTAAGGAGGTTTGGGGTGTATTTGTTGGTAACTTTCTACGGTAGTAGTAGTAGTACAATCTTCTGTCTATTATTAAAAACTGAAGGATGGACTCATGGGATGTGAAGGAGTTATTTATCTGTATTTATTGGTTAATTAATTTAATATATATGTGATGTTCTGTACATTGGTTTAGGATATGTAACATTTAGGAGTGATTTTTGCTCTGCTTTAGCTTATTTGTGCTCTGCTTACCGACTTCTATATATGGTTCATGTTGCTATATGCTCTAATTTATATATGCTGCAAACTTGTATCAATTATGTTCATTTGTGTTGATACACAGAACCATCTTGCACAGTCATTGCTTCTGATTGTAGACCGCGTGCTGCTGGTTGATCGATCGATCGAGCTAGAACAAGATGGAGGCGGCACTACCTGACGACTTGCTGGCCAACGTCCTCGGCCGCCTCCCGCCATCCAGCCTCGCGGTGTCACGCTGTGTCCGCAAGGACTGGCGTGCCCTCATCGACAACCGACGCCTCCTTCGCGCGGAACTCCTCCCTCTCCGCCTCTCCGCCTTCTTCTTCAAGGGCCAGATCCTCACGTCTAACCTCTACTTCTTCTCGTCGCGCTCCACGGCACGCCGGATCGGTGGCCGCCTCGACTTCCTCGACACCTTCGACGACGAAGATCTACAGATCATGGATCACTGCAATGGCCTGCTCCTGTTCTTCGAGCGGATCGCCAACCCCGCCACTCGCCAATGGATGCACCTGCCTACCATCCCGAATTCGCCGTGCGTCGCGCTGGGCTTGCGCACGGACTTCTGCCTCGTGTATGATCCCATGGTGGTATCGCCGCACCACTTCGAGGTATTTTGTGTCCCTTTGGTTCCCGAAAACATCTTCTATAGAAGCGGCGAAAAATTGGATCCCGACAGCAACAGCAGCGTTGGGGAGTCATTAGAATGGCCGTTGTCATCGCGGTGCACAACACACGTCTTCTCGTCGAGGAAATGGAGGGGGGAGGAGAGGTCATTTGCCCGCCAACAAGGAGTGGAGCCTGCCAATGAGACCATTGCCGACCTACAGTTTCATCCCTGGCAATTCCAACGCCGTGCCTTGTATTTGAAGGGAGAAATTTATGTGCAATGCAAGAACAATTCTCTTATGAGGTAAGTGAGTAAATCTGTGAGCTTTTTTAATGATACTAGTAAAAACACTTAGAACTTCAATGATAGAAGGATTTGTGAACATAATAAATTTTTTTTAAAAATCATTTAGGACAAAATATAGTTGGTTCATGAAACAAACTGATGTTGCTGGTGGGTCCTGTAATTATGGAAACCTTCACAGCTTGCTAGCTAGCACAGAGAGCCAGTCTCCAAGCCAAAAATATCAAACTGAAAAAGAAATACTCCCTCCTTGTATGCATGATTTTACTAACATGCTTTCTTGTTAATGGCTCAACCTCAATTTGCAGAATAACCCTGTCAAATGATAAGTACCAAATGATCAAATCGCCAGTAGAGAGCAAAATTGATGATGGCAACGGCGACCTTCAGTTGGGAAAATCAGAGAAAGGAGTCTACTTTGCGTTGCTTATGAAGGATAATAATTTCCCCCAATTTCAAGTTTGGTTGCTCAATAAATCTTCATCATGTGGTGGTCAGGTTGAGTGGGCGTTGAAGACTAACATCAGCCTTGAAGCAATTATGGATAATTTTCCTCTTAACACTGACAATAGTTTCAGCAGACCATGGATCCTAAACTATGTGACCGAAGAAGCAATACGGAGGGCACAAGAGGAGGAGGAGGAACTTGAATGGGACTTTGAAAATGGTATCATCCTTGAAACCAAAGATAAGACGGAAGCACACCATCTTAATAATATTTATTTTATAGGGTTTCATCCTTACAAAGAGATTGCCTTCTTTTGGGTCTCATCATCAAGAGTGATATCCTATCATTTGAATACCTCAAAGGTTCAAGAGTTGGGCATCTTATTTCATTTACCCGGTATAGCGCAGTCATTTCTATACACACCGTGCTGGATGGAACTATTTGGAAATAACAATTAGCTAGTAGTTACTTTATCAAAGTTAGCACGTATTCATACACACATTTAAATAAATTTGTTCCCTTTTAATATATATATGTATGAACGATTGTTTAATTTAATAATTCATTCCTGGCTCCTTGCGTTGATAATAATTAGAGTGCTGCACGTCTCCTATTTTATTAGGGTTAATTTGATCGGTGCCATTACAAATGTGCTCTGTCACGGTCACTATCATGTTTCGTCGACGGGTCTTTGTGGTGATAGATTATACTCTTGTTTTTTTAAAGTAGATGACGCATCGGAACATGTAAGACAACATTAATGATGGGGCTGTATTTTTTTTTGGCATTTACAAATTTGCCACCGGTTTTTTCAATATTGCAAGGATGCCACTCGAATGACGGTTCTAATGGTATTTTTACAATTTTTTAGTGGCAGTTTTGTAATAACGATTCAAAGTAGTGGTAAATTTGCAATTGCCCCTATTTTTTAC
Organism: Oryza longistaminata; assembly: GCA_009805545.1. Classification (NCBI taxonomy): domain Eukaryota; kingdom Viridiplantae; phylum Streptophyta; class Magnoliopsida; order Poales; family Poaceae; genus Oryza; species Oryza longistaminata. The sequence continues at coordinate 11,431,086 of CM020180.1, read as the reverse complement.
CATTCATCCTGTTTTAAAAAGTATATAAATATTATTTATTTTGTTGTGACATGTTTTACAGTTAAATAAGACTTTAAGTGTGACTTATATTAGCAATTAACACTAATTTTTCAACTAAGACATGATTAAACGTTATTTTAAAAGTCAACGGTATTAAAATTGTACTGCACTTGGCCTACGTAACTATATAATTATATGCTTCAAACCACTCTTTAATTAAGCTATGTTTTACTTTGAGCTGCCAAACCGCTCCTTAATTACGTGCGACCAAGATAACAACAGCATAATGTTTTAACGAGACGTCAGGGTTGTTCACTTTACAGACAAAATCAATCTTACTAACATTTGATAATACCAAATTTTAGTTTTTTTTTGTGTTATAAATTTTTGGTAGCGTTAGATATGTTTAGTCCGAAACCTTTCTAAAACTAATTTGGTGGTGTTTTTTTAGGAAACTTGTAATTTCTGGGTTTTTTAATGGAACTTCATTCCAACTATCACAGCCTAGAAAAATTGGACAACTGCACTGAATAATGGCTTACACATAGCAATGGCATTCTGCAATTGGTTCACTGACATAAAGGTTTCTTTCAGTAAGGTCACTCCAGTTGGGTCCGGTTTAGATTCCAAACTTTTTTTCTTCAAGGGCGTGCTTAGGCCTCGTTCGTTTGTGTGATAAAGGGTGAGAAAGCACCTCGTTTTCCGCACGCACGCTTCCCAAACTACTAAACGGTGCGTTTTTTGCAAAAAATTTATATAGAAAAGTTGCTTTAAAAAATCATATTAATCTATTTTTAAAAGTTAATACTCAATTAATCATGTGCTAATGGCTCACCTCGTTTTGCGTATCTTCCCAATCGCCCCAATCTCCTCCTCCTCAAAAACACCCTTAGTTCCTGAAAAAAAATTGGAAGTTTGAAGAAAGTTGGGGGTTTGGAAAAAAAAAGTTGAAAGTTTATGCGTGTAGAAAATTTATTGATGTGATATAATGTGATGGAAAGTTGGGAATAGGGGGAAACTAAACACGGCCCAAACCTTCAACTTTTCCATCACATTAAAACTTTCCTACACACACAAACTTCCAACTTTTCCATCACATTATTTCATTTTCAATCAAACTTCTAATTTTGACGTGAACTAAACACACCCTTGTATGTTCAGTGGTTGGTTGCTCTTGAACAACGACGTGTTTCATTACAAATGAATGCAATCCATTCAGTCGCTTTTACTGCAGCCGATCTCCTGTTTCATAGTAGTAGTTCATCCATCTCTGCCTGACATCTGATATCGCAAAACAACTGACATGAAAGCATTTAACAGGTCGAATTTACTTACCCATGTTTTCTGAATGCGCGAAACAGAAGGGAGCTGAATTAACCTACATGACCTGATTTTTGCCTGAATTCTGCTCTTTTCTTACACATGTTCTTTGGTATTTTTATGCACCCTGTTTTATTTTTTTCTCTACCCTCTATGAAGAACCTTGTTGTATCAGTACAGCACGTACTGTACGTATATGATGTAGTAGTAACTATTGTTAAACAGGAGAAAAATGAAATGTACCGGCCGGACGGAAGCTTCAGGATGCTGAAAACCGCCCATATTTTCTGTCAGTCAAAACAGAAGAATGATCATATCTTCACTATGAAGTTGCCCATGGCCATTCAAGGCCCAATATACGTAGTACTACTGTAGTGTAGCACTGAACCATCACAAGCTTGAAAAAATAGACCACTGCACTGAATAATGGCTTGCACAAAGCAATGACATTCTGCAATTGGTTCACTGGCATTATGGTTTTCTTCAGTAAAAATTAAGGTCACTCCGGTTGTTCACTGGGTTGGTTGTTCAGTAAAAATGAATGCAATGCATTCAGTCACTTTACTGCAGCCGATCTCCTGTATCAAAGATTCAAGGCACTTGTGTTTCACAGTAGTAGTTCATCCCTGCCTGACATCTGATTTATAGTGATATAGCAAATCTTCTTGTGTCAGCCTTGGCTTTTACTCGAGCCATTTGCATTTCCTCCTTTTTCTTCTTTGAATTAGCTGAGCTGTGTACTTGAGCAGTTCAGACTTCGAAGTTCAGAGGGCCAGTTCGATTCAGCTCAATGGTTATTGCTTTTCCTCGCACGTAAAACGAGTTGAGGCATTAGTGCAC
>CM020180.1:11391805-11422461 GCA_009805545.1 Oryza longistaminata | reverse complement strand
CGGCTCTCCCCGTCCCCGCCCCCGCCGCTGCCGCCCTTGCCTCCGAAGCGGCCGCGCTTGGACGGCCGCCGTAGCCCACCGCGCGGCGGGAGGTGAGGCGGCGGGAGGACGTTTTGGTTTACTTTCTCGGCTCTCGTCGGTGTTTGATTTCTCCTGTGAAGATCTCAAGCTAATGTGTGTTCCGTTCCGTTCGCGCGTGTTTCGTGCAGATTCGGATTCGAGCACGGGCGAGGCAGGGAAAGGAGCATGAACACTTCGCGTCGCGCTCCAGGTGAGCTATACTTGTTGAATATTTTCATCCTGCCCCTTCTGGGCGCAGGCATTTCCACCCAAAATCGTGCACTGCTACAAGTTTGCATAGCATTTCTCAAAGCAGAGTTTCTGTTTGTTACTTTGGGATTGGGAAGGGATTTCTCGAGCACTTAGGCAGATGGAAACTAGTAAGGTCTGAGGTCTCCTTCGTCCTGGATTCCTGGTAGCTCAAAATCTCTGGGCTTGCTTGGAGGCCAATGTGAGAAATTTTTTTTTCTCATTCCATCAAAACAAATATACTCTGTGCACTTCAGTAGTTCTCATGGTGAAATGGTGAGTGCAATTCGTCAGTTAGTGCTTTGGCACGCTTTTCGAGGGCGAGGAGCGTGGGACATTAAGCACTTTGTCTTGTACTCTTGTGTGATTTCATAATACTCACCTCGGCTGTCAACTCAATGCTATCACTATGAATTGCAGAATGCATCTTTGTATTAGTGAAAATTTTCTGATGTCCTCAGTTTTAAAAAAGAACTATGCCATCAATCAACACTAATTTTATTGGCACACTAGTAGGTGATTATCTTGTTGAGTTACCTATACACTTTGATAAATAGGAGTTGGCTTCAGTACTTGTAAATTTACTTGAGAACAAGAGAGCTAGTGGATTGCTATCAACATCGTGCATGTTTCTTGTTGGCTTACCTCTAGTCACAATTGAAGTTCTTAGTATGAAGCATTTTAACAACGATCTATTTATGATTAACCTACTTCTGCGGCATTAGATAAAAAAGTTAACATTAATTCCCCCCCCGATATAAACAATTTCAATGATCTAATAATAATTCATAGTCCTTCATGTGAGTATGTCTTGTAAGAACGATGATTCACAGCTAGAAGACTTAACTCGATCTTATTGCTTTTCTTCTAGATATCGATTCTGGATGTGATACCCCCTATAATGGTCAAAGTAACACCCGGAGGTATGTATGTGATTGCCCTATCATGGTGGTAGTTTTGATTTGTTAGGTATGTTGATATTGCTATTACTTCCAAGTAATTTGCTAATGTGGTGTTACATTTTGTTGAACTTTTCCTTCCTTTTTGTCTTTTTTTACGTTTTAAATCCCTCATATATTGTTGAGTGGATGGAGTGCCAATTGTATGAGATCTTATGTGATTCCAAATCATTTCAGGAAAGGGTTGATGACATACAAACAGTTTACCCAAAAACTTGAAGATGATGTTTCACCGGGTGAAGCTGAGAGCAGGTATTTATTAACAAAAAGTTACACAACATTCCAGAACTTGAATTATTCTGTTGGTACTAGATTGCACTTAAAGTTCAGTGAGCTATTTGTCTAATTACACTGTTATTAACTTGGTTAACAAGGTACCAAGAATACAAGACATCATACATTACTTCTCAGAAACAGGATTATTTTGATCACCATAAGAATGAAGATCGGTATGTTCAAAATGCGCTTCCTTTCCTTCTAGTGGTGCTAATTGTACATTGTTAAGTAAATTGATATTGTAGGTTCATTTCTTTGTTTTTGTAATTGCAGTTTGAAAGACATGTACCACCCAACAAACTTATTATCTGTTATTGAAAGGTAATAAGTTTGCTCTTCCTTCACTCAGAAGTTTACCTGCTGTCAGAAATTTCGTATTTGAATTCGTATTGAGCAGCATTCATAAACCGAACAGCGTTTTTTTATGTGCGCTATTCATTTCGCTCAGAAAAGGTTGTGTTGCTCATTGGTTTCTTATGTCTGTTTTTTATTTCACTCAGGCGGAATGAGCTTTGCAAGGCTGCAGCGAAGAATTTGATCCTTGATTTGCGGAGTGGAACTTTGGACCTGTGAGATGAATCTATGTATCATTTATGTTGTGAATGATGAATCCTATGGTATTTCAAGTTGGTTTTGCTGATATCTTGATTTTCATTGGCGTAGTGGTCCTGGAATGACTGCTGGTACAGCAAGTAAATCAGGAAATGACAGTGATAGAATCCCTGCAGATGATGAAGATTATCACAACAAGAGAAGAAGGCATCACAGAGATCCCCTGGAAGAAACTGAACTAGTTTCAGTTGCTCCTAAAGCTCACCCAGTCAGTTCGCATTATCGACGAATTCAAACTGACATACATCAAACTCTAGCCTTAGTGAAGAAGCTTGATGAAGAGAAGGGTATTGTGGGAAACATCCTGACAACTGGTGATCACACAAAGTCAAATGGTGACAAATCATATGCTGGATCTACAGGGCCTTTAGTTATTGTCCGGGGCTTATCAACTGTCAAGGGCCTTGATGGTTTTGAGCTCCTAGACACTCTCCTTACTTATTTGTGGCGTGTCCATGGTGTTGATTACTATGGGATGTCTGAGAGTACAAATGCAAAAGGTCTTCGTCATGTGAGAGCTGATACAAAGAATGCCAACATGGACAAAAGCAGTGCTGCTGATTGGGAGAAGAAACTGGATTATTTCTGGCAAGAGAGACTGACGAACGGCAAGGATCCTCTAGTTGCATTGACTGCCAAGGATAAAATTGATGCATCAGCTGATAAAGTTCTAGAATCTTATGTCACAAAGGTTAAGGATGATAACTACGGATGGACATACGGCTGTGGAGCCAAAGGATGTATAAAAGTTTTCCATGCTCCTGATTTTGTTCTCAAACATCTGAACCTCAAGCATCCTGATTTGGTCTCCAAATTGATTTCAAGAGTCCAAGAGGATATCTATTTCCAAAATTATATGAAGTATGTATTTAGATCTCCAAATGCAAATGACAAATTGTCATTTCCGACATGTCAAAAGGTAATGCTTCTGTTGTTGTTTCCTTTTGATGCAGTGATCCAAATGCTCCAGGTGGCACACCAGTTATGCAGCAACATTCACCAGTAAGAAACTATGCACTGTTTAGCTTGTTCCTTTTCACTGATATGCTTAAGAACATTCCCTTCTTGTTTGTATGGTGGGGTGAGAAAAACTATCATACTATTCTTAATAAACTCTGAAACTAAACTAATTTATCTGAACTGTTTCTCGGTCTTAGAAGGTTTACATTGCACCGGATTGTTAATTTATTCCGCAATTGCCCCCCTTTGAGATGCGTATTTCCATTTTTTAGTTGTTTTTGCTTATCATAAAAACAGTTTGTTTCTTTAGGAGTTTGTGAAATGTTTTTCCATGTCCCATGTTTGACTGACAGATCAATAGAAATTCAATCCATAATTTGTTGTGTTCACCTGTCACTAGTGAAGCTCTATGTTGTAGATCTTTCACCTTATTTCCACATTAATGAGTCATCAATGACAATATTTTACTTCTTGTAATATTTGTGTATGTGAAGTCTCTGATGTTTGATGCTGTTCGTTCTTCATCAGAATCCATGCAATTTCTCTAGTGCTGAATGCTCTTAATTTTGCATTTCAAGTATATTTGCTGGGGAAATTAAACATGCAGTGTATCACTTGAAACTTGAAAGTGTTGTGTATTACTCCCTCCGTTTAACAATATAAGTCATTCTAGTATTTCCCACATTCATATCGATGCTATATGTCTAGATTCATTAGCATCGATATGAATGTGGGAAATACTAGAATGACTTATATTGTTAAACGGAGGAAGTAGTTATTAAAAACCTAAACCTGCAGTATAATCCTTATTTATAAGCCCATTCTGGTTTGCAGGAGCAGCAAGGACCTACACCTTCTGAACTAACGTCTGGTGCTTTTGGCGGGCAGGGTTCCTTCGTTGAAATCCCCACTCCACCAGTACTAATACCTGTGCCTGGTGCTGGGTAGGTTAATTATGTTATGCCAGTTATCTAAATAATTAAGTACTCTATAAAAAGGAAAAACAAGTCAGTTATCCAGTCCAGTCACAATTCTAACTATGGTTGTCTTGGTTTCAGTCCATTGGGTCCATTTGTTCCTGCACCTCCAGAGGTAGTCATGCAGATGATGCGACCAGTGATGCCCATGTATCCACCTCGTCCACCTAACCCTCGTCGTTTGCGAAGGTCAGTACTGATCAACTAAAGTTTAATTAGTTTCCCCCTAAAGAACACTAAGCTTAATATTTTGATAAAATTTGGTATTCCTTAGGAAATGGAAATCCGCTACCAACAATATGGTTAGTTTTTGCACTTTCGAAATGATTTGCTAAATACGATCCCAATGACTCTATGCAATGCTCCTCTCTCTTGTCCTTGCCTGTTTCTGCACTGGTTTACTGCCCTACTATACTTTCTACTTTGTGCCAGCTTCTCTTGTGATCTTGTCCTATTGCATTTGATTGTGGAAGCAGAAAACATGATACACCTTTGTGTCGAACATATGGATATGCTTTGCTGTAGTTTCTGTTGCCTAACTCTCTAAAATTTAAATTCCTGATGTTGGATGCAGCTACAAAGATCTTGACGCTCCTGATGAAGAAGTCACTCTCGTGGACTACAGAAGTTTGTAGATGCGCGCTTTCGTGTTAACCAGCAGGTTAATTCGGTGATGGTTCCTCCAGACAGCGTAAAATTTTACTAACAACTGATATGAAAGCACGATTACCTCCCGTTGCTGCCACAATGAGGAGACGGACGACGGATAGGAAATTTTCGTCAAGTCTGACACTTAAGATGCGTGTCGCTTGAACGATCAACCATTCTATCATACATACATTGATCTGCTCCTGTGTTTTCTGACACTTGAATGGGCAACAGAAGTTACGGGATTAACATGATCTAATTTGCCACTGTACATGTTTGCTGCAGGATGATGGAAAACTTAGTTATTCTTCCCTCTTCTTAGACATGTTCTTTTGGATGCACTCCGTTTAACACCCTATATGAAGCGAGAAAGACCTCTTTCTTCTTCTTTTTTTCCTATTAACTATATATCTGTCTGGTGGATAATGGTTTGCTTAACACAGACCGCGTTACAATATATGTTCCCTTTGTAGTTTCTATTACTACTCCCTAACCTTTTTTTAGAGAATATCACTCCCTAATCAGCCTCGACGCTTTGAGAATTCGATCATGTGAAAGACGGAATATGGTTGTCGGTTGTCGAACGAAAAGGGTACCATTCACCGATTAATCGGAATACGAACGATTAATCAGAATTATACGGAAATTTAACGTTCACGAATATATGTACAAATTTTATTGTATTATATAGTTATTTGAAGATTTAGACATGTACAACTATATAAATCAAATATGTTCATGTTATTTTATAATTAAAAATATAAGTAAAACATTAACTCTTCTAACACTGGATTTATATATCACATAGTTTATATATCACATAGTGGTAGAATTGGCTGCATTAAATAAGTAGAATGGAATTCACTTCACTTGCTTATGAAGATGGGCCCACATTGGATGATGGGCTTTTCTTAGTTGTGATGGGCCTTAGGATATACGGCCTGGATTGGAGCTGACGTGCCTTGGGCCCAACTTTCTGCGGAATTGCAGCCCATTAAGCCTTCCTTGTTATTTTCTGAACGTTGATACTATATATGTGGTCAGAGCAAAAAATGAGGCAAAATTAACCAGTTAAAAAATGTAGGTCATGGACTGCTGCAGTTAATTCTAGTGGTATTCAAGGTGTGTTCTGTTGCCATGTCAACAATGGACAGAATGATAGGTATCTTTTATTTAGTCTTTTATTAAGTCCGGACACAAGTACACAACTGATCTCATATTTGCAAGCAAACACTAGGAATTGAAACAGCCTACAGTATATTACCATAAGAGCTATTTATGCAATGAGATAGTCTGTCTGGATCACTGCTGCTAAAAAAGATGAAGGCTCCATGAAGAATTGTAGGATTACATTTAAACTTGGCCTAATGTTGGCACTTACTCAGGATGAGGAACAGGTTTCCCTTATGTCCTTGATCAGTAGTTGGAGGAAACACAAACTGCAGGGGGTTAATAACTCATCAGCATGCCGAAGATGCAGACTCCATAAGGATCTTCAATTCATCCTGCAGCAATGCACACATGAATATATACACAAGAGAGTACAACAGTTACTGGAGTAGTAAATGGACATGCCTCACCTGAACTGACATAGATACAACCCCAGTACTAACAAATCATACCAGATCATAGTACAAGTTATTGCTTGCTTTGGCAATTGAACCTAACACCCCCATATCTGACTTGGCTGGAACAAGTCAATTTTCAGCAAGAACAGGAGAAGTGCGGCATTCTGGCCTCTTCAATTATTTTACAGTAACATCAGGGGAAAAAAAGTATTGCGATAGGGCTCACAGATTGCATAACTATCATGTAACTAGAGTATGTTCAGGTGTATATATGCTCCATTTTGCCATCTCACAGAACTTCTGCACACTGAGAAATCCAGGGACCGATTTGAACCAGTAAGCTGCCAGTGATTCTTCAAACTCTAGCTTTTCATATAATACATTGCATATCGGAGCTCAGTTTGTAGCACATGGAACATATAAAATAAATGTCTACAGCCAACCTAAAATGAAACCAATTTTTACATACACTACACAGCTGATTAAATATCAACATGTCCCCACAGAAGTTTCTAAATGAATGGTTATGGTGATAGGGACAATAACATAGTAATAACAGAAGGGAAGGCATTCGATAAGTAGGAAATGTCCCAATTACGCACATTGTCCCCCACCATCTTCTGTTCACCTTCACCATGAGAACTATAGAAGAGCCTATGTTCATATGCCACCAATGTTCTCATCACGGGTTCATTATTGGGCCTCACGTCCAGTGTGGAGCAATTTGCTGACTGGCGAAAAATGAATCGTTGTTACATATCCCATTATTGCATAAATAGTAGAACCAACCATTTGGTTCTTCAACCAAAGCTATTTCACTGTAGAAGCACTCCGATAGAACCCTGTCATCGCACTGGTAATCTTGTCATTTGTGTGCCTGATTTGGAAGCTCCCAGCCCTCCTGGGCCGGGGAATGAAGAGCGCACTGAGCATCTTCTCCAAACCATCAACTGTGTACTTTACATACTTGCTAGCACTTACATCCTGCTCCACTAGTGGCCCATAGTTCTGCATATAACTCCGGTAAGCAGGAACAATTGCCTGAACCACAAGACCACATGTCTTCTCCCTCAAGTCCTTCTCTGGTATAACCCATGCAGATTGTTTACGGAACATCTCATCAAAGCTCGCATTGAATGTTTTAAGGCGCTGCTTCACCAGGTCCTTTGCCGTGGCCCGGCCCTTGGAGAACAAGATTAGCCCCTCCCGGTTGAGCAGTGGTGAAACCACTCCCCAACTATCCCTCATAAACACCGTTAGATAGTAGTCCTTAAACTGTTCATGCTCTTGCAGCCACGCATCCCCCAAAAGCTCGCCTAACCTAGTAGCCTTCAAGTTCTTAAAGAAATGCCAGTGTGTGTTCATCATGAAGAGATATGACAGTGTCACGTTGTCATATGCCTTTGACCAGACATCAAAATTAGCTTCAAGGGCCTTGACGATGTTAAGCACCGCGTTGACAAGCATCTTGTCACTGAATGTCTCTTTGCGCCAACTGCGATGGATGGTGAGAACTTGCGCAAGCACAGGCCTGTACTTCTCACTAAGGAGGCGATTGCAGTACTCAACCACAAAGCTAACTAGTCGCGGCACACCCCCATCAGGTGGGGGAGGCATGTGCCGCTGCAGCTCCACCTGCACAAGCAACTCCTCAAAGATCTCAACAGCACCATCCACTAACAACTTCACAAGGTCCCTTGTTTGGTTCTGAATCTCTACACACGCCTTCTTTCCACCAAACAACCGGTTGAAGTCCAACCTTAGCTTGTTCAAAGAATCAAACACCTCCAGCAAACGCAGGAGCTTAATGGGGTCCTTCTTCGCATCAGCAGCCGCACGACCAAAGCTCAAGAAATCAAGAATGCCGGCATGCGCTGCAACATCAGCGAAGCACGCTGATGCGTCATCCTTGCGCTGCCCAAACACCTTGTTGCAGAGCTGTCGCTCGGACTCAAGGAGGCAGCGCACCACAAACTCCAAATGCCGCCCCCACAACTCAACTCCAGGGCCCAACGCCTGCGCGTCGTCAACCGGGTTTCGCAAGTAATCGAGGCCAAGGGCACGGAGGCTGGCACTCACCACGCCTCCGCGGGCATCAGCATACACGGACAAACAACGGTCCTGCCTGCCATTGGCAATGAGGCGGTCAAGAATCAGGCTGAGCTTGTGGACGGTGGCGGCCGGGATGAGAGACGGCGCGGCAGTAGATGCAGAGGTGGTGCTCAGCTGCTGCATCGCGAGCGGGAGCGGTGCAGAGTGGTCGGCGAGAAGGCGGCGGAACTCGGCCTCGAGCATGTCCAGAGCGGCCGCCAGGAGGCCACCGTCGAGGTCACCGGAAGGTTTCTTGAGCCCCTCGAGGGTGACGGCGAGGTCGGCGAGGAACCTTGGGTCAGCGAGGTCATGGTCGCCGAGGTACTCGACGATGTCCGCGAAGACCACTGCGCGGCGAGGCCGGAGTTATCGGAGAGGAACCTGAGGGCCTCCTCGAGGCGGCCGAGCACGGCGAGGTAACCGCGAGGCCCCGGCGACGGCGCCCGCGGCGAGGAGCGGCGGCTCGAGGCCGTGCACGGCGTCGAACACCTTGAGCACGGCCGCGGCGGGCCGACGGCGCGGTCGATGTGGGGCCCCGGCGGCCAGCTCGGCCCGCGGCGCACGGATCGGGCGCACGGCGGCCTCCAGCGCCGGCAGCGCGAGCTGGATCTCCTCCACCCGCGGCCCGCCCCGCGCCAGCGCCTGCCCCAGCGCCCGCGAACTTTCTTCCACCCCGGCTCGCAGCGACCGCGCCGCCGCCGCCACGCTCTCCATCTCCCCACCGCCGCCGCCGCCGCCGCTACAGGCTACAGAGCGAGATAGCGGCAACCCCGCCGCCGCCGGAGACCGCAATGTAGACGAGGAGTCCTCCTCCTCCTCCCCTTTCTCTCTCTCTCTCCTCCACGCGGCTTCGAGTTCGTCTTGGTGGGAGGAGAGAGAGAGGAGAGAGGTTTGGGGGGTTTAGGTTGAGGAGAAGAAGGTGGTAAAAAGAGAAGAGAGAGAAAGAAACCAAGGAGAGGAAGGGGAAAGGCATGTTTGAGAATGGATGGACGCATAGTTTTCTCTTCTTTTTTTTTAAGAACTTATAATATTATAAGATGTGTCATGTTGTTAATTTATTTTAAGATGAAGGAACTATGTATCACTTCCTTCATTTTAAAATGAATTTTATTTTTTAATATCCTACACATACTAATAAAAATAAAAAAAAGAATGTCACTACTTTATTAAATCGCAATGTGATTATTTCACACTTTATCTATTTTTATCTATTTTCAATGTAATTGTTCTCTATTTTCATAAACTCCAATACAACAATTACCTAAAATGAACATTATGTGATAACAAATAAGAAGAGGAATGAACTTATTATGAAACGGAGGGAGTAGAGAAGGGGGAGTACGGTTGTTTTCGGTTGTGATTTTCTTTATGATACTGTATTATTTTCTTGACAAATGAATGAAGAACAGAATTAGCTCATAGTCTTCATAAAACATTTCTATTAGTCCTTGCAAAAAAAAAAAACATTCTCTATTAGTATAACACAATGAGTCCATTTGCGATTAACAAGGTGGCTATAGCTTCTTTTGAAGTAAAGACCAATTTATCAGTTATGTTTAGAGAAACGAGTCCATATAGTCATGGATTGTGGATGTTACCATTGTTCGAACCACGGTAGCTGGAGTCTACTTCCATATACTTCTTGCTACATCCGGTGTTCAATGTCTCTCAAGCCTTACATGTAACCCACTTGCGAATTCGTAGCAGTATTTTAGTTCTATATATTACATGGTGATCATACACACATTATTATATTTCTCTTTCGAATAAAAAGAAGCATGTCAGTAGCTGGATCTTGATCTTCATCTTACATGAATCATGACCAAGATTGAAACATTGTCAAAAGGGAAAATATATTCATATGATCATTACATGTGGAATGCCGGATTATATATTGGATCCAAATGCAATGGGCAATGGCCCAGGCACATGCACCTTGCAGCACTGCTACAAGGTGACAAATCACAACGGGCTCAATTGGCAAACATTCCAGTAGGACCCCTATTTTTTCTTCTCACTTTCTACCGGACTAGCACATGCGTATCATCTGCCTGAAGATTTCTGAATTCGTAACATGAAAAAAGTTTGGACTTTGGAACTATATGTAATAATCAAGTTTAACTTTTTTGTTTAAAAAATTCAACCCCTAAAGATTTGAGGCCAGATTGAAACGATGTTTATAATAGTATCTAATCAAAGTTGTAGTTTGGCTCTTTGTAATCTGGCATACTCACTTCAGTTTGACAGGCTTGGATGGCCACAATTTGCATGGATTACAGCTACTACCTCCGTCCCAAAATAAGTGCAGTTTTACACTATTCACGTTCAACGTTTGACCGTCCGTCTTATTTGAAAAATTTGTGAAAAAATTAAAAACATTTAGTCACACATAAAGTACTATTCATGTTTTATTTTAGGACGGAGGGAGTATTTTTTAATCAAAAGCTGTGGTGACTACCAACAAGATTCGTGGGCTGCATGCTTCAGCCCAGTTAAACTCAATTTGCCCTTTTGGTGGGCTTTTTCCTGGGCCTTTTTTTCCCTGAATTTCTGAACATGAAACTGCACTTTCTCTTGCTCCTCTGCTACACTCATCGCCTCTGTTCTTCCTTTTCTTTTCTTTCTTCTTCTTTTGCCTTTCAGAACATTTTCATCATCTCTTTCTCTCTCTTTTTTTTTGCCAACTCATCAGATTTTGTCACAGTATGCAAAAGGCAAAAGAAAAGAAAAAGAAGATAAAAATAAAACATTGTGCGGTACAGAGAGAATACATCTTGATTGATGGTCCTGGAGATCGCCTAGTACACGAGCCATTCCTCTGGGAAGAAACTGCTGCGAGAATCTCACCTTTTCTACAACCTTTTTAGAGTCCATGAACACTATCTAGCAGCTGGCACACACTGATATGTGCTCAGAATCGAGTCCCATGCTGTCTCAACAAACGACATAACCTACTGTTCATAGACTAAGGCCCTGTTTAGATCCGGAGGGCTATTAAATAGCCCTCCGGAATCTTGTTATTAAGGAGTATTAAACGTAGATTACTGACAAAACCCATTCCATAACCCCTAAGCTATTTTGCGAGACGAATCTAATGAGGTATGTTAATCCATGATTTGCTACAGTGATGCTACAGTAATCAGCCGTTAACCATGGATTACTATACATCATTAGATTCGTCTCGCAAAATAGCCTAGGGGTTATGGAATCGGTTTTGTCGGTAATCTACGTTTAATACTCCTAAATAGCAAGATTCCGGATGGCTATTTAATAGCTCGGAGGATCCAAACAAGGCCTAAGTCACGAGTATTTTTCTTGTACCCAACTATTCGTGACACCTGTTTGGCAAAATCATGCGTTCCAACTTACTCCCTCCGTTTTAGCTTATAAGTTGTTTTGACTTTGGTCAAAGTTAAAATGTTTTAAGTTTGACTAAGTTTTATAATAAATATAATAATATTTATAATATTAAATTAGTTTCATCAAATCAATAATTAAATATATTTTCATAATAAATTTGTCTTGGATTAAAAATGTTACTACTTTTTTCTATAAACTTGGTTAAACTTAAAGCAGTTTGACTTTGACCAAAGTCAAAACGTCTTATAACCTGAAATGGAGGGAGGGAGTAACGCTGTAGAATAAAATGGCAGACTACCTTGGAAAGAAATCTAGAAATACCAACCTTCAAGTTACTACCCAAACCATGTATGTTTGTCAAAATATATCTCATACGTGTCATAAAAAATGCTGTCATGTTAAGGAAGCTCTCAACTCAGCTCTAGTAGCTGATGATGTAAACCTAATCCATGTACTTAGCTTTTAATGTTTAATATATTATGTTCTAAAAAACTTAACCCTGTAGTTCTACTGCCACGTTCAAACCAAAGGTTCGACCGAACTGATTTATCACACACGAAACGAGACACATCATTAGCAAGTATTAATTAAGTATTACTATAATACTTTTTAAAAATATATTTATTTGTTTTTAGAAAAAAATCTATATATATTTTATTTTTTACGAAAAACGAGTAAGTATCATATCCAAGTAGCTGATGTAAACACAGCCGTACATATGCATGTGTTTTTCCAATTAACCAATTTGGATATTTTTCTAGAATTGAATCAACTCACCGAAATATATATTCAGCGGTGGCAAAGCCAACTTTTGGGCAAGTCTGACGATCAACCAGGCTTCGATGCTAGATCTTCTCCGCTAACTGATGTCGGCGTATGAAAAATGTGATTAGCCAGTGACAAATACTATTAATCGTTTGGGCTCGATGTCGACGCTGCTAGCTAGCTTCATCACTGTATATATTGACCAATTGTTATTTGAAAATAGACATACACAAACAAGTTTTTTTCTTCATTCCATTAATAATATTCAGAGTTAGGTTTTACAAGGAGCTGCAGCCAAAAACCATGGGAGATTCATCCACTGATTTTGCAATGATGTTTTAAAGATGACTTGTCCATCTTTCTTTTCTTTCTTTCTATTTTTTTATTTTAGAGAGCAACCTGTCCAACTTCCACTTTGCAGCATGGAGGAGGACATGGCAATGGAGAAGAAAGAATTGGAGGAGAAACCTCACCTGATGGATACAAGGGTTGAAAGGTGTTTGGTCTCTTCTTTCCACGTCACACGTCTTCATCCCTCTCTGCGTCAACTTGGCATTATGAATAGAAAACGAGATATCACATATCTCTCACCATGTCTACCACTAGAGCTACCGTTGGTGCTCCAAAAAACAAAAGACATTATTAGAGTTTGCTACTTTTTGCTGGTCTTTCTCATCTTTAGCTTAAACGAGTACTACTTTTTTTTTGGTTAATTAGCTGACACGTAATGATGTTACATGTGTACATGTTAGTAAAGCGTGTACGATTAATTAACTAATTACTAAACAATATTTGTTGCACCATACATAGTAGGATGTGTTTGACACGAGAGAAATAGAGAAAATTGAGAAGATACGTAAAACAAGATGAGTCATTAGCATATGATTTAGTATTATTTAAGCTTGAAAATATGATTAAGTTACTTTAATATAATTTTTAAAGCAAATTTTCTATAGAATTTTTTTAAAAAACACATTTTTTTTAACCATTCAGGAGGTGTGCGAGTGAAAAAGAGAGATTTTTTTCCCTTTATCCTCCTAAATCATCCGGTTGTTGGTTATTAAACGGGAAACCTCTATTAAGGAGATTGCTATTTATTGAAGGTTTTTCTCTTTCTTATCTTCAAGTACTCTTGATTAATTAGCTGACACGTAATGATGTTGTATGTAAGCAAAGTGTGCAATTAACTAATAAAAAAAGAGGGTTTATTATATAATATCTAAATTATCTAGCTGTTCGTTATTGAACAGGAAACCTCTATTAAACAGATGGTTATTCATCGTATAAAGGTTTCGCTTCTTTTATCTTGAAGTACTTTTGGTTAAGCAGCTGCCATGCTATGATGTTACATGTGTTCATTTTGAGTAAAGTGTAAAATTAACTTATTAAGCAGTGGGAATTAATAGGTCCATTAAACAACACCTAAAGCATTCAACACATGATTACTGAAATGAAACCTTTATTAAAGTTATCCTCAATATGGTGCTTACACGAGAGCTGGGAAGAAAAAGGTATTTCTTTAGCCACATTGATTCGACCAGACGTTAAATCATTAGAAGTCGGTGCTTTATCAATTATCGATATCTATTAGTAGATATGCTTATTGATATATCTGTGTCTATTAGTAGCATATCCTAATTCATATATCTGACACTAATTTCTCATCTAAAACACCCGTTTAAATTGTTTAGTTAAGACAGCTTAATGGCGTGGCAACTTTTTTTTTTCTTCTTCTAAACACACACGGTTAATCATTTTGTATTGGATGTGTCTAAGAAGACTGCTAGTCATAGAAGGGTTATCAGATAACCCACTATTGCCAATGAGTGGCCTTTCTAATTTGATTAAAAAAGAAATCGTTGTATGAATTACAAAATACAATTGAACAATTGAGTGCTCACAAAGGTCTCATCAATCAAAACATGCTGCATAAGCTACACCAATTACCACCAAACAATAAGACACACAAATCCAATTGGAATTGACCAAACCAAGAGTTCATCATACGGCTCAAGGGTCCACGAACTTACTAAAAAATCAAATAACAAAATAAGCAATGTTAGCTGCTGGAGTAGATTGGGAGTGTTTGAGAGGAGGAGATGACTGAGAAGATACATAAAACAAGATGAATCATTAGCGCGTCATCAATTGAATTAATTATTTTAAATTTGAAAATAAGATTAATATGACTTTTTTAATAACTTTTCTATATAAAATTTGTACCAATAACCCGCTCTTTAGTATTTTGGGAACCACACACATGGAAAGTAATGTCTCCCAATCAACTTGCAACAAACGAAGATTAGTACCCTCTGTTCCAAACTAGTTGTCTTTATAGAATACTACAAAATTTGTCCCAAAATAGTTCGCTCTTAGATCTAGTAGTCCTATTAATCAGCTCCGATTTAAATTTCTTTTTATTTTATCATACCTCATCTTTCTACTCCCATTTAAATGAGGAATATTATAGGCTTTTATTCTTATAAATTTTAATCTATAAATTTATTGACGGGCTATACCTGCAGATGATATTTGTAAAGTATGGGGATCGTCAGAACCAGGATATATGTGGTATTTGTTATGTATGGGGATCGCTAGAATTAGAATAAACACGAGATCGGATATATGGAACATGGGATTACTGATTAATCTAGAAAAACAAGTAAGGTGAGAAGGATAAAACAGCAGGTGAGAGAGAAAAAAAAAAGTAAAAAACCAGAGAGAAAGCAAGCAAACCACAGACTAAAAGAACAAAAAACAAAATAAGCCAACGGCGCAACGCAAATAAACGGAGATGTACACGCAAACTGCAAACGAAGCCTATGGCCGGTGACCATCCATCCATCCGTTGACCCGGTCTCCTCTCCTCTCCTCCCCGCCACGTCACCACCCGCCGATCATTCCCATCCACTCCTCTTCTTCTTCTTCCTCCTCTCTCTCTCTCTACCTCGCCATCGCTCTCCTCCTCCTCCTCCATCCATTCCCCTCCTCCTCCTCCTCCTCCCATGCATGGGAGGCCGTCGAGGCCATTAGCTTCCTCCTCCTCGTCGTCGTCGTCCCGCGTCTTCTCCTTCTTCTTGGCGCCGCGGGTTTTCTTGTTCTTGGTGGTGGTGGTCGTCGTCGTCTTCTTGCCGGGTCGGTCGTCTTGCTGGTGGCTGGAGGGCACGGAGGAGTTGGAGGAGGAGATGGGGTTTGCCGGGGACTGCTCGCCGGTCAGCGGTGGCGGGCTCAGGTGCGTTCCTTCTCGCGATCTTGGGCTTTCTTGACTTCGACCCTCTTTTGTGTTGCCGTGGTTTCGTGTTAGGGGGAAGATCCAAGAGGAGGAGGAGGAGGAGAAGGATGAGAAGTTTTTCATGGCGCGGTCAGGGGCTTTGTGCTTGATTTGATTGGTGGCTAACTATCGAGTAGTGATTCTTCCTGAATCAGAGGCTAGGACACGAGGTTTCAGTGGCGGATTTCGCATTAGATCTGCCCGATTTTGCTCTGAATTAGATTAGCCTAATCGGGTTCCAGCTCCTGGCTGGTGTGAGGATGTGGCCATGAATTTGAATTTGAGGAGTGTTTGAAAAAAGAAAAGTCTATTCCTTTGTAAGGGCATGGTAGACGAATTAATCTTTTTCTTGTTTGATGTGTCTGTGTGTAGCAACTGATTTTTATGGAGTGTTATTAGTTGTAGGGATCTGTAGTCTGATCTGATTTGATAGGAGTGCCAAAAAGAACATTCATGAAATAACCATGTGAGAAATTGATTTATGCAAACAAGTTCTTTTTTGTCCATTTAGTATGTAGTAACAGTTTTGCGCCGTCGGCATAAAATTTTCCTGCAAATATTATCCTATTAATGTAACTGAGAACATACAGTACTGCTAGCTAATAAAGATAACGCATTTGATTGTCACATGAAATTAAGTGCACTGGAGTCCATGATTTTAGATTTTGCGTATGACTAATTAATAAATGTTCCCCTTTTCTGTTGACAGTGAAAACGGCAAGTTCAGTTATGGGTATGCAAGTGCTCCTGGGAAAAGGGCTTCAATGGAGGATTTCTACGAGACGAGAATCGATGGTGTTGATGGAGAGACCATTGGATTATTTGGCGTATTCGATGGTACTGTACAGTTCCACGAGAAATGTTATTAATTGTTTGGGTTTTGGTATGTCAGGACATCCTTGATCAACTTACTTGGTTGTACATATAGGCCATGGCGGAGCTCGAGCGGCTGAATATGTCAAGCAGCACCTTTTCAGCAATTTAATTAAGCATCCAAAGTTCATCAGTGATATCAAGTCCGCTATCGGTATGGCATTAATAATTCATGCATTACGGAGCAAAAATAATTGTAGCCAACCTAAAAGGTGGTTGTGATTTCTCTGTACTTTTCTTGCAGCTGAAACGTACAACCATACAGATTCAGAATTTCTGAAAGCCGAAAGTAGTCACACTAGGGATGCTGGCTCAACTGCCTCAACAGCTATTCTTGTAGGCGATCGCTTGCTGGTTGCTAATGTTGGAGATTCTAGAGCAGTTGTTTGTAGAGGCGGGGATGGTAAGTCACTAAATCTAATGTGTGTAACATACTTCAGTTAGTGTCCAGTGTTTTCCTCTATGTCCAATTTCAGCAGGATGCTTATATTATATGAGAAGGCATTTGCTGTCTTTCTTCCAATTTCCATGGTTGGGGTACATGGCAGTTCAAATTATCTGAATAACAGGATTTCATATTAGTCTTATTTAACACATGTTAATCGATCATAATATTTCTCCTGTCCACCCTTGCAGCAATTGCAGTTTCAAGGGATCACAAACCCGACCAGTCAGATGAGAGACAAAGAATTGAGGACGCTGGGGGCTTCGTGATGTGGGCTGGTAATTTCATGATTCCTTTGAAATTATCTATTTTGCTCTGTACTTGTAATGATCATTGGTTCTTTCTAACGGTTGAACGACTTTGCAGGGACGTGGCGTGTTGGTGGTGTTCTTGCTGTTTCTCGAGCATTTGGTGATAAGCTATTGAAGCAGTATGTAGTTGCTGATCCAGAGATCAAGGTTTGACTTAATTTGTTTGCTTAGTTCTCAACTAAAGCCTTCTATCTGCAAAATAATATTCATCATCGTAATTGCCATTCCCATGCATGTTACTCTAAAGTAGTCCACCAATGAACTCTACTTTCTACCTAAGTTCTTCATTGCTTTTATGCAAGAAAGCAAACAATGAGCCTGCTCCATCAACATATCATTTATCTTTCCATTTGGTAAAAGAAATGCATCTTGTTTTCATTTACAGGAGGAGGTTGTCGATAGCTCCCTCGAGTTCCTCATCCTTGCTAGCGATGGACTTTGGGATGTTGTAAGTAACAAGGTAACAACAGAAATTTCTTGAGTCTCCTTCACCCGCTTGTATGTTGCCATTGGCGCCTTATATATGTTACTCAATACATGAAACCCAAATTCTATTTCCAGGAAGCTGTTGACATGGTGAGGCCTATTCAGGATCCCGAACAGGCAGCGAAGAGGCTTCTCCAGGAGGCATACCAAAGGGGTAGCGCCGATAACATCACCGTTGTTATTGTCCGCTTTTTGGAGGGAACAACGACTGGTGGTGGCCCAAGTAGTGAGGCCGCCAGCGACCAAAACTCATAGTTTCTCCCAGGCAGCAGCATGGCTTGTTCCTGTCTGTCATATCTGATGCTCAAGGTAGACGATTACAGTGGCGGCACCACCCGCCATGCTGCCAAGAACTGACCGGCCCGAATTTCGTCCTCGCTTTCATGCTCCTGGCTGACCTTAGGTGGTGATGGTGGTGGTAATGTAGGAGCAGAATGGCGATGGGGCCAGTGTTGTTACATATGATATGATCGAAGGTGTATCGTGCCTTATATAAAACTTTGCAATGTAGATTCTATGCTTATGTTCCATGCTAGGTCTTTTTTTTTTCTTTTTTAGCATCAAATGCATGTAATAGAAGTAAATTTAAACGATTTGAACGAAGTTATACACTGCAGTATGTAACGAAATCTTTGCGTTTGTATTTCTGATACCATGAGCATTATGATTTCTCATAAGCTCCGAGGGCCAAAACTCCAAAATCTGTCTGGTTTTGTGGTTATGCATCAGGAGGAAAGCTTGTATCAATAGCTCTGTTTGCTTGTGGTCATTGTGGATTTGTAGGGAAGGGAAAAAAAACAAGAAAAGAAAACTCGCGTATAGGGGTGAAAACGGTCACCAAGTGTTGTTTCCGTAAAAGGGTACCATTTTGAACCGTACCGTTTTTGGCTATTTATAAATTTTGTTTTTTCTAATTTTTTTTGCATCGTATTAATGTTGACATTAAATATATGGTCAATTAACGACCGATCGAGCATCGTTTATGTAGATATGCTATTGATTCTGACTATTTCCGATCATTTTAACCCCTACTCCCGAATGTCTTGTGGTTCCATACACAAAAACATATTCGTTTTTTCTGTACATGAAATATTTTCGATACAAAAACATATTCGGTTTGACACACACCACGATTTATTATTATGCATAAAGAGACAGATTAGCGCTAAATTACCGACCTTGTTAAGATCGTACTAAAGCTACACCAGCAGCGTGAATATAACCATAAACACGAGGGTTTAAACCTGATAGGTAAAATGGCGGCAATCGTCTTGCTCAAGCGCTCCATGGATTCAGAATGGCTGCAGCGCTGCAGAAATGAGAGGGAATCAGCTGCTCCTGTCTCTCAGTTAATTTTGTACCAGGCATGCACAGTAAGTAGTGTTGATTGATTGATACAGCGGTTTTAAACATTGTTTTTTATTTTCTGATTTGAAATTGAACAAGAGTAGAGAGCTTGGGAACAAACCTGTTTGTGTAATTCTATCCCAGATCGTCAAGGAACTCCCTGCATCCAGTGGAAAAACCTAGCAAAAAGACTGCCATAACTCTGCATCAAGTAGCATCGGTTACAAGCAGAATATGATGTTTACTACCAGGACAGACATTACTTACTCCAGATTAATGATAATAAAATTCAGACATGCATGGTAAATTGGCAACAGCATGAGAACCAATGCTGGAAAACGGCCATACAAGAAAGATGACAGTTAGTATCACTGGACAATCTAACAACACATTGAGTGCAGCATGTGTCCTGTTCTGCTAGTAGAAGACTCATAGTAGCATGGGTGCAGTATTTAGTTATAGAATGAAAGACCCAGGATATCTAACATGCATATTGCCATGCCAGACATAAGTCACTAATAATAAGTAACATCATCATGATTAATAAATAAGTAACATAAGTCACTAAGCATTTCATTTGATAAAGACAGGGATGCTGAATAAACAGTGGCAGAAAGTAATTTGACGAAGATAGCAATGTTGAGATAGTTTCAGTTAACTTTGCAGCTCACTAGGGCTGTACTGAAATGAAATTGAGTTCAGCAAGAAAAACCTTTGTGCTTGAAAACTGAACCAAGATTCATTGTGAATAAATCTTTCAAGTCCACTTGAAGAAGAAGGCCAAGCTTCCCCGGCAAAGAGTGGTTGAAGAAGCCCAGAATCTTCTGACTCAATGTTCAGCTTAACGCCGCAATTACCAGCAAATGCCATCTCAAGAACACTCACAATATGAGACCTCCATCACTAAGCAATTCCTGAACGGCCTCAAAGGATTTCTTTAAGATGTCCTAGGTCAGGTCAATGCGCAGCAAAACTCCATCCTTGCCAAGCTTCAAATTAGGAGTTACTGTCAATGTTACATCAGGACAAGTCACATAAGCACTGGTGACCAGATTTCCAGGGGCCTTGAGCCCTTGACGACCCAAATTTCACATATAATTCCTCTTTTCCCCCCCATATATTCCCTCAAATTTTCACATATGTTTTTTTATTCCACCTATTCTTCGTCATTTTTCCTATTCCCCCTTATTTTTCTTTTCTTTTTTCCTTTTCATTCATTTTTAGCATTTTCTTGGCCTTATATTTCAAAATTTTTGGACCAAACATGCTAATGGGCCATACTGGATTACTGGCCCACACATCACATTTGGGCTCATGGCCTCCTTGGGCTATGTTTCGGCCTAGGTCTCAACACGTGGGTCGGCACGACACGGTCCGCTACAGAAAGCCGCGCTATTACAAAGTCAGTGCCATGCTGGTCCAGGGCTGCCCGTTTGGACACCTATAGTCTTACTATCTTCCCTCTCACACCGCCGTCGGAGCAATCTGCCAAAATGGACTTGGCCCTGTGCCGTCGTCAAGATGCAGCCATGCCGATGCATATGGTCGCCATTTCATGATTTCATCTCCATCCACACGAGCGACGACGCAGCCAGGGAGGGACGTGCTCACTTTGTTCGTAAGCAATAAAGATAGGGATTAAGTAAAGTCACATAAAACAATAAAACTATTACTCGTCTCCCTTCGTCCCATAATATAAGGGATTTTTGGTTTTTGCTTGCATTGTTTGCACTCGTCTTATTAAAAAAATTGTGCAAAATAAAAAACGAAAAGTTGTGCTTAAATTACTTTGGATAATAAAGTAAGTAAAAAAATAAATAATAATTTCATTTTTTTTAATAAGACGAGTGTTCAAACAGTGCAAGCAAAACTAAATCTCTTATATTATGGACGGAGGGAGTAGTAATGGTCATTGTTGGATGTAATTATTATTACAAACTTCAAAGTTGATTTATTTAATATTTTAGAACAATTTATATATAGAAAGTTTGTTTTACGAAACGTATTATTTAGCAGCTTTCAGCTCGAAAAACGTGTTAACAAAAGCTGAAGTAGATTATGTATTTTAATTAGAAACGAAAGGATATCCAGCTCCTCTGGGTTTTGACGAACCGTACCATGAACAATCCATGGATAATATATCCAGCTGATCAACACAACTACTTTTGGTCAATTCCTCCATCTCACTCTCGCTCCTTTTTTTTTTTCTTGTCTTGGTCTCTTTATTTTTTTCCCCTCTACATAATTGCATATGTACATATGCTTTGACAAGATCATACGTACGGTCGGTCGATGACGTCGTGGTCAGACAAAATATGTCACCAAATGTGACCGTGACACAGCTGACAACATCATTTTATACAAGAGCAGAAACAATGTACTACTACGCTTCTGATGAATTGCGAGACCATATATTTTTGTTTGTTTTTGCATGCATGATCATCACTTCAGTCATGCGTACGTACCTGTTCGATCTATTTTAGTGAGTGTTCAATGATCCATACATATTAGAATTGTTTTTGTTAATTAAGTATCTCACCTACTTATATCCTCTTATATATGTTCTCTCTTGATCTCCTCTGATGTTACCTATAAATAGCTACTACTACTATTTCTCTTTTTGAGAGACCAAATTAGCTAGTAGCTACTTCTTGACGTTTTTTTGAGATGTCTTATATGTTAATTGCCTTCTAATTAAACGTCAAACTCCACCATATACAAAATCCTTTTACACTTTCACTTTGTGGATTAGTAGAAATTAGCACACCTATACATATATATACTACATATGATAAGTGAACATGGAGCATGAGTCAAAAAGTGCAAAATCTCTGACCTTATCTAAGCCGCTTTTCTTCAGAAGGACCTTTCATTAGCCGAATCAGCTCTGGATTATTATTGATCGTTTGCTGCTTTAACTTCAGCATCACTGAAAAAGAAAGAAATTAACAAAGAGAAATTAAAACCACAGTATATGTGTGGTTGGTTCGTGACAGCTTCCGGCCTTTTGACGCCATCTAACAGCTGACAATTTCAAGAAACATATAAAGTCTGCACCTTCTTAATTCAACATCGAAGCAAATCAAGACTAATCGATCTCTGCATGCAATCATCGTACAATCAATCGATTAATTACTGCAACAATATTGACGAAACAGACGTATTTCTTCAGCTAGCCTTGGAACAGGTCTTTTTAAAACATTACTCCTAATCAATTTGCAGTATACATCTAAAATTGAGTGGAATGGGTACAAAAGCAGCTGTAGACCTGATCTTCTGCTACAATTTGCTGCAGTGAAGTCTTTTTTTTTTTTCACATCGTTGTACTACTAGCTAATTAATTACTTAACTAGCTAGATCACCTGAAACAGTCACTTGATCAATCTTGTTTTAGACTTTTTAGATGACTTTGTCAGTTGATCGAGCTACTGATGATTTAGAACACAGTAAGAGTTTGGATAATTAAAACGAATACAGGCACATAAATATAATATTAGCATCGATCTTGGACGTTATCAACGCCTGTAAGGCGTATTTACTGCTGGGTGTGTTCGGAACCCAGAGTTGCCAACTCACCCCTATCTTTTTCCGCGCGCATGTTTTTTCAACTACTAAACGATACCTTTTTTCTAAAAAAAGTTTCTATACAAAAGTTACTTAAAAAATCATATTATCCATTTTTTTAAAAAAATAGCAAATACTTAATTAATCACGCGCTAATGGACTACTCCGTTTTCCGTGCGGAATTTTAGTTCCCAACTCCCCATATCCGAGCACAGCCTAGGGATCATATTTCAAGAACACGGAAGGGTGCTTATTTTCGCATTGACATATTTATTAATTACTTTAATACTTAAAAATAGTGACATGATATATAACAACGTCATTATGACGTGATTGCTGATATGTAGACCCATGGACAATGGGTCTCACATGTCAGTAGTGACGATGTTACGGTGTACAATTTACGTTAGAGAAAACTCTTTTTCTTTCAAGTATGTAGATATTTTATCGTGTTATTAACTTATTTTTCCTCGACCCTTGAAGGATCTGTAAAGCCCCCCCTTTTTTTTAACCTTTTGTGAAAAAGCAATATGCCTTCTTTTGCTAACAAAAATTGCTGTCCGATCATGGCTTTTAGGATTTCATGTCTGCTGGTTGGGTGGACTACACAATTTTCAGCAACTACGGCACATAATATCCACAACACCAGCGTCGACGAATTTCGAAACCCAATCATAATATCGCATGACGGTCATATCCACGAATATGGTGTCAAAATCAAGAGATCTTTGTTCATCTAGTTTCAAGAAAAAACATATCTCTTTTACATGGCCCTAGACCCATTCAGCGCGCATTATTGTTTACTTCTCCAATGGGGTCCATTAATCACTCCATTTCACATGAGTAAGCCATGAAAATGAAGGCAAAGAAAATTTTAACCACCATATATATATTTAGTCAGATTATTCTCCCTGCAAGTTATCTCAGCCAAGATTTTCCTTCAACAACCTATGTTGTTAGCTGTAATATTTGCCAAAGACACGTAATCCCTTATTGCAACAACCAAGCAGCATACTGGACTCATGCACTACTAATCATGCTCTTGGAATATAATTAAGCTTAATTAATTGTTTATCTTTGCTATGCGGCTGCTTGCTGTCTCCGACATTGACCATGCTATGATCAACTTACACACGTGTGCGTGCGCGCACACATCACTAAAATATTTTTCCCGGTCGATTTTCCGACTCTCGCATAATTTTTTTATGATATTTTTACGTGATATGTTGGACTTCTAGACTTAAAAAAATTAAATATATAGTGGCGTAATACAACAAATGTATTATATTATTCCTAGCTATTTGAAATCAAGTCAGCGTTATTAACTTACATATATGCATGGAACCTGTAGTGACACAAAATATCTAAGTGACGATTTTGGCTATAACTAGTAAGGCTGCTTATATATAGGGGAAATATCATGTGATAATAAACTAAGTGTTGGCCGAAACTCGTAAAAATCATACATAAAAGTTTTGTAAATTCATGAAAAATTACTAGGGATAGATATAGATATGAAATACATTCTCACCAAATATTAATTCCAAACTCAACTTCATTTTAAAGAAACAAAAGTAACAAATTAATTTCAGGTGAATAGTCTCATATTACTACTCACCCTAAATTTGTCCTTTTTGTTACTCCCAAATAAAATTGAGTTTGAATTTGAGGTTTGGTGAGAATGTATTTCATATCTACACCTAACTATCTCTAGTAATTATGTTTCATAAATTTGCAAAAGTTTAGGTAAGACTTTCACGAGTTTCCAATACTACTAATTAACAGCTAGTTTCACCGGATATATGCTCGTTTATGTGTTCCAAATCGTACAAGTTAGTCAAACCGTACTAAATATGTCTGTTCAAAATGTTGGACTAGATTGTCTAATTAAGTCATTTTTTTCTTAAGTAGTGGTAAAGTCTAGTGATGACATGCATGAACGACCGTACCAATTTTCCACGTGTACATACTGCCTACCTGCTATGCATATATGCTGCAGCTAGCAAGACAGCAAATTAAGCTAAGGTTAATTGCCTAATTAATTAATTAATTAATTATATTGGTTAATTGGTCTCCTACTTGACCAGGATATTAGTAATGCCAAGATCGTGCAAGTAAGCGGATTTTTTTACTAGTATAATTTTCTCACGTTTGATCAATTATTAGCCTACGACCAGCTACTTAGCTACATCTGACTAATTAATTAACAGTGGCACGTACATATACGTACCATATATCACCTGGTGTTTATTGCTTAATATATCTCTGTCTTGACTTGTACCATAACTTTGAAAACATGAAATATACTACTCCATACTCATAAAGGAAGTCGTTTAGGACAATGTTTAAGTTAAACCTTGGGAATATAAATCATAAATAACTCTCAAGTTGTTAAGTTTGAAAATGTAAAAATTATATGTATAGATTTATCTTGAAAAGTACTTTCATAAAAGTATACATATATCACTTTTCAATAAATATTTTTGTTGAAATAAGAAGTCAAAGTTGTGTTTTGGAGACCGTGTCGCTGTTCTAAACGACTTCCCTTTACGAGTATGGAGGGAGTAATTAATAATTCATCTGTAAATCAAGGATGTACCAGGCCAGCATTGCGTCCCGATGGACCCCCAAATCGAATTGTAGCAACCGGTCAATTATCCATTTTCGACTGGTTAATTAATTCATTTACATGGCGGTCAGAATGTCATATTATCCTTGCAGGTGAAAAATTATTCCTGAGCCCCATTGAGACAAAGTATTTATAGAATACTTTAAAATAATTTTGTAGAATATAAATTTTATAGGATTTTTTTTCTATCTGGCACTTTAAAATATAGGATTAGACCCACTTTAATTTGTAGACAAAATAGGACGGACGGTCAAACGTTGAACACAAAAATCCACAAATGCATTTAAAAAGGGATAGAGGAAGTAGTACATCCTTTACAGATGAATTATTAATTATATTTATGATTATTGACTTTTTAACAGAGTTTTCTGACTTAATTTGGGAAACATCAATCCGTACCTGCATACGTACATCAGGAATTAAATTTGAAAATATACATTGTTTTTCAATATTTTGTGTTTATATACATGCATGTAAAACATTTGCACAAATATACCTCCTCCGCATGATGGGATAGCGGGATCGAAGCGGTGCCGCGCTTCCATTCTGCGGGACCGACGGTCGCGCAGTACGGCCGTGTGGCACCGCTCGCTCCCGCAGCCCGGGAGAGCGGCAGCGTGGTGGAGGGCGGCTGCACGCGGTGCTGAGGCGGTCGCACGGCGCCGATGCGCTGGACCGATCCAGTCGCGCGGCACCATGGCGCGCAGCACCGTCCCGTCCCGTCCCGCGCGTGCACATGTCGCGGTCGACGCGCACCATGCAAGCATCACCAGTCAAGCATGCATGGTCGCATGCAGGCAGTTGATCCAGTCAAACCCCACAATACATAGTCACTAGCTTAAGGGATTTATTAAACCTAATTAATTCGTTATTAGCAAATGTTTACTGTAGCACCACATTGTTAAATCATGGAGTAATTAGGCTTAAAAGATTCGTCGCGCAAATTAGTCACAACCTGTGCAATTAGTTATTTTTTTAGTTTATATTTAATACTTTATGTAGGTGTTAAAACGTTTGATGTAACATGGTGAAAAATTTTAGGGCGGGATTTAAACAGGCCTAGGGTGTGTTCGCTAGTATAGGTTCCCAACCAGGAATGCGCGGAAAATGGAGTGGTTCATTAGCGTGTGATTAATTAAGTATTAGCTAAATTTTTTTAAAAAATAGATTAATTTAATTTTTTTAAGCAGCTTTCGCATAAAAACTTTTTAAAAAACACACCGTTTAGCTGTTTAAAAAGCGTGCGAGTGAAAAATTGAGAGAGATGGGTTGGAAAATGGAGGTGCCGAACACACCCCTAAGCTAGTGCCTGAGATTTGACTGGATCAACTGCCTGCATGCGTGCTCGACATGTGATGCTTGCATGGCGCGTCAACCGCGACGGGAGAATTTACTATTTACTATTTGCGACACGCGCACACGCGGGACGGGACGGTGTTGCGCGACCGGCACGGTCCCGCGCCATGGTGCCGCGCGACCGGATCGGTTCCGCGCATCGGCGCCGCGGAGGCGGTCACCTCGACCGTGGGCAGCTGCCTCTACCACGCTGCCGCTCTCCCGGGCTGCGGGAGCGAGCGGTGCCGCACGGCCGTGCTGCGCGACCACCGGTTCCGCAGAATGAAAGCGCAGCACCGTCTCGGTCCCGCGTTTCCATCATACGGAGGAGGTGTATTTGTGCAAATGTTTTATAAACGCAAAATATTAAAAAACAATGTATATTTTCAAATTTAATTCGCTAACTCACTCCCATCCCATGCAGACGTACGCTAGCTGTCATCGGACGCCGTTGGCGGTTGGCGACTACGTCATCGTCCCGGCCTGGCCCATATTGATTGTTGCAGTGTACGTGACAACTTGCGGCCTCTTTTTATTGGGCTCGAACGAGATTGCGGATGCGGAGTAAGCGCGACCTATACTACAGGGCCGGACGGAAAGATGAGGGATGTTAAGTGAACTTATAATAGTGTGGCCCATACTTATTGGGCCGAACGTATAAGTTTTGGGCCGTAATTGTGTTACGGTGGATGAGAGGCCCATTTATATCCACGCGATTCACTGGCGAAGCAGAAGCTACCGCCGCCGATCACCGATGGCGATCGCCGCGGCGCGCCGGCGGCTGTGGCGCGGGCTGACGACTGCGGCCGCCGCCTCCGTAGGGGTGGAAGCGGACACCAGCGCCTTGCTCGCGCGCCTTGTCGCCGAGCCAGAGTACCGCGTGAAGGCGACGATGGAGGAGGCGAGCGGCTCCTCCGCGTTCTGGGGCAATTGATAATCATAATTATATATATTCTATCAAGATATTATTTTTGTTATTAAAAAATAATTATAACTACTCTCCTGTTCTAAATAATTTTATTTCTGGCTCTATGCCTCTATCCTTTCTCTTAGAATAAGTTCCCTTTTATCTCCTCCCTTACTCTTGATTCGCAAATCATAAATCAATAAGTTTTGTTCCTTCGCTAACCTTTATCTACTCCTTACCTACCACCCACGTCAATACTACTTTCACTAATATGAACAACATTTTAGTTTTTTTCCTCTCCCCTTGTTTTGAATACCATATGCCAAAGATGAACTTATTTTAGAGTGGAAGGAGTGAGTACCTTAAATTTCATATTATTATATCAGATAATAGTATAGTGAGCAATAGTTGGCCAAAGCTTTGTTGTGTAAAGAAACAAAATGTTTTGAAATGAAGGGAGTACATCTTCATGCATGGTGTGTAATAAGATGTTGTCTGACTAAGTTTACAACCTAGTGGAACTAAGCACTAGTAATTATTATGAGCATAATAGTATTTTTTTATAGAAATTATATATTATATATTCCTCGCAACAGTTTAGTTTTATTTAATTTTACAACGGCTAATAAACATTTCAAGCGGCAAGTACACAACATTATTGCTGAATTGCTCCTCCTGTTTTGAAAAATAAAACTGGTGTATGTACAGGTCTACGATGTACTTTTATTTATAAAGAAATACAATTTTTGAGTTAAGACCGCTGAACTAGAGTAATAAAATAATTTCTATTATATATGTAAAAATAGAATTACTCTTCCAAATATATGGAACACCAATTAATTGTAACCTATATTTTTTAGCACAAATTGTAGCCATATTATTAGTCCAAGTTTAAAATATTTTTGACTATACTTTAACAGTACGCAGTGAATAATTTAATTATATAAAATCACCGTAGCTAGCAGGGTGTTACTGTTGGTGGGAGTTGGAAGACGTCGCCCTAGCTACGGACTATTATAATTTAACTGACATCAAATCAATGTGTGTACGTGTGATTATCAGGTAGGGATTAACGTTAATAATCGCCCAAAATTATCAGCTAATTAGGAGTGATAAATTAAATCACGAGGGCTGCGTAGCACGTGCACGTTGATTGAAACCGAATATATATGGTCGATCGATTGATCAAACTGACCAAATATATATGTCCATGTTTTGCTTACGTGTTTGCATTCGCAGACTGCGTGCTGCAAATTGATCAACGAACTCGATCGAACGACTGAATTAATTAACGCTGTGCAGTCCAAATATATGTTCAAATTAACCGTCAATTTAATTGCATGTGGATGAACGAATTGTTGATTAATATACACAAATTTAATTTGAAAACATAACTGGCGTTGTTTATTATTATTATTATTATTATTATTATTATTATTATTATTATTATTATTATTTATTATAGAAAGTTAAGTTATTAGGATATCTCCCGGAGAGATGTATATGTTTTGAATCCTTAGAAATTAAAATGAATTTTTGAATGGAACACAGTTTTGGATTGCAGCTGGCCATGCTCTAGCTCTAACAGGGGACCAATGAAGTTTTATTGAAATGCAATTAACTAGCTAGCTACCACCTATCTCTAAATATATAGTTTCCACTATTTATTTTGAACTTGAATCTTTTTAAATATAAATTGAAATATTCCATATCATCAAAGTATTGTGCATCATAGATATACACACAACTTAATTTCGTTCATACTAAACTAATATCTAATTAAAAAAATCACTGTGATGAATTAGTAGTCAACACTCCAGTACGCATGCTAGAGCTCACCAAGCACTCAATTTCGGGTCAACCCCGCTAGGCTGCTATACGTACATGCATGTACTGATGTACGTATGCAGGTACGGATTGATGTTTCCCAAATTAAGTCAGAAAACTCTGTTAAAAAGTCAATAATCATAAATATATATTAATAATTCATCTGTAAAGGATGTACTACTTCCTCTGTCCCTTTTTAAAATGCAGTTGTGGATTTTTGTGTCAACGTTTGACTCCGTGCCTATTTTGTCTACAAATTAAAGTGGGTCTAATCCTATATTTTAAAGTGCCAGATAGAAAAAAAATCCTATAAATTTATATTCTACAAAATTATTTTAAGTATTCTATAATACTTTGTCTCAATGGGGCTCAGGAGTAATTTTTCACCTGCAGGGATAATATGACATTCTGACCGCCATGTAAATGAATTAATTAACCAGTCGAAATCGATAATTGACGCGTTGCTACATTTGATTTGGGGTCCATCGGGACGCAATGCTGGCCTGGTACATCCTTGATTTACAGATAGAATTATTAATTACTTCCTCCATACTCGTAAAGGAAGTCGTTTAGAACAGCGACACGGTCTCCAAAACACATTTGACTTCTTATTTCAACAAAAATATTTATTGAAAAGTGATATATGTATACTTTATGAAAGTATTTTTCAAGATAAATCTATACATATATTTTTTCCATTTTCAAACTCAACAACTTGAGAGTTATTCATGATTTATATTCGCAAGGTTTGATTTAAACATTGTCCTAAACGACTTCCTTTATGAGTATGGAGTAGTATATTTCATGTTTTCAAGTTATGGTACAAGTCAAGACAGAGATATATTAAGCAATAAACACCAGGTGATATATGGTACGTACTCCGTATATATATGTACGTGCCACTGTTAATTAATTAGTCAGATGTAGCTAAGTAGCTGGTCGTAGGCTAATAATTGATCAACGTGAGAAAATTATACTAGTAAAAAAATCCGCTTACTTGCACGATCTTGGCATTACTAATATCCTGGTCAAGTAGGAGACCAATTAACCAATATAATTAATTAATTAATTAATTAGGCAATTAACCTTAGCTTAATTTGCTGTCTTGCTAGCTGCAGCATATATGCATAGCAGGT
>CM020180.1:11293847-11384320 GCA_009805545.1 Oryza longistaminata | reverse complement strand
CGGGGCAAGCAAGCGCACGCGCGAACGACAGACGCCGGCGGCGGCGGCGGCGAGCGGCGAGCCGGCAACGGCGTGGCTCCGACGAGCCTGACGCGTAGCGAAGTAGCGAAGCTGCAGAAGGAGAGGAGGCGAGGAAACGAGAGAAGAAGAGAAGAGACAACTTTGGCTTGCAAAACCCGTTTATATGGAGTACCTCTTTCTCACAATATTTTGGCGCTTAAAATAATATACTCGTTCAAACTTTTATAATTTTGACTAATTAGAGATTACATAATTTGATGTATTTTTAAGGTGGGCGAATAATAAATTATGTTTGTTACTTGAGTAAATTTCACGAAACTACAGAGTTAAAACGTCGTATTACAAAACTACGGATTTAATACAAGACTTTTCAAAAAAAAAACTACAAATTTAAGGTCAAGCATAAAAAAGACAGATTTGATACTCGAATTATCACAAAACTACATATGTTACGGTGTAAATTTCTACCACTACTATTTTGTCAGAGTTATAAATGTTGTAGTTTTGTAATTAACTTGGTGCAAAACATATAGTTTTGTGATATTTTTATTACTAAACATGTAATTTTATGATACTCCATCTTAAATACGTAGTTTTTCGATAAATTTGGTCCTAAATCTATAGTTTTGTGATACATCGTCTTAAATATTTATTTTTGTGATACATCGTGTTAAAATCTATAGTTTTGTGATAGCTTGAGTACATGTAGTTTTATGAATTTTACTCTTGTTATTTTGTATTAGTGAAATGTCTGTATGTTAGATATTTATTTCGTGAAACAAGGTAGTGCCACATGTGACAAACTAACATTAAGTCATGACATCTCTTGAATTATTTTTTTAGAAAAAAAACATTAGCCCTCCTTTGGAATAGAGAAATTTTGTAAACAAATTTGAGGAAATGAAGGTGTGAAAATATTCATGTGTTCAAAATGAACCCTTGTGCCCTGTTTGGCTAATGGGTTAAGGAAATGATTTTCCACCCACCAAAGAGTGTGTCTTTAAATCCTTGCTATCCATTATCCCTCTCTTATTTCATCCTAACCCTTCACCCATTTTCCTACCTCAATTCCACTCCTCTCCCCATTATCCAAACACACTGTTAATATTGACTATTTTGTTGATACCAAAATGTGGAGTGTATGGACCATCCTACTAAGAAAAAGATGATGGGAAATTTAGGCCCAATATGTAATTTTCTGAATATTGGAATCCATTACACTTGGCCAATAAAAGCATTGATTTTGTGATCAGAGAGCTAGAACAGGAGGTGCATAAAAGAGGGGGTCAAAGAGGGACTCCTAGGATTAACAGTAGGAAAAGCTGCAAGGCCAGCCCCATCCCTTTGATGCAGCACTGCCACCAAACCACATTGATGAGCCTTCAATCACCTATATGCCTCAGAGAACACTCTGATAATCATACTATGTGTCAGCTACTGCTAATTAGTACTCCCCGCTCTAAAATATAAGCATTTATGCGTGTTTTTCAAAATGAATAGACGGAGAAATGTTCAGAAATATTTTGAAAAACACGGAGAAATGCTCATATTTTGAAACGAGGGTATTAATCACTTACTACTGATGAAGTGTCAGTAATTACTGCTAATATAATATGCAGCAGTGATGCAAGAGATTGATAGAGATTAGAGATGGTCGTCGTCTTTTTGCTCTTCTTCTCCTTGCTTGGCCGCCATGGCTGGCAATGGCAATGGCGTGAGAGCTCGCCTTGATTTGCTTCGGTTTCCTTAGCTGTACACGCGGCGCGCGCTCATCGGTTGTGAAGGGGGTTGGAGCCGGTGGGGACGACCCTCTCGTCGGCGGCGGCGGCGGCGGGCGGCGACCACCCGCAGGCGGCGGCGGCGGTGAGAGCTCGCTTTGATTTGCTCCTCTGCTTCTTGCACCGGGAGGCGGCGGAGGTGGCGTCGAAGGCGGCCGTGGAGGAGGCGGTGGCCACGCCCGTCGTCTGCCCGTCCTGCGCCCACGACGACAAGCGCCGCCTCGCCTTCGCCACCGCCGCCGCCGCCGGCGACATGGCCAGTAACTGATCGAGCTGGGCTCCTGCTTGCCGGCCATCACAAACACTGTTTAATTAATTAATTAGACACGAACAATTATTTATATTAAGGTTGATTTTGCTACTACTAGTTTAGCTAGCTAGCTAGCTACCACGGGCTTAATAATTCGTTTGGATTATTGGGGAGATTTTATACTCTTTATCAATTAGGAACATGATTAATTTTGCATTTTTACTGACCAATACATATGTTTCGTATATATATATGATCAGATATGTATGTATGTATGTATGCATGTATATATATACACATACATATTTGGTACAATCAGTAAGTCGATTTTTCTGTCACTCATGTGCTTGATTATTGTTTCTATATATTTTTTCATGCGAATCTCATATTTAATTCCATGAAGAGATGCATCTTCTCTGAATTCGTTTAGATCAGATTGAACAGAAATGGCTAGGTGAAAGATCACAGTTTTTTTTATCAGTCGCAACAGTTTCATATTCAGAGTCTCAGACTCGTTAGGAAATAGCACATGCGGAGGATTTC
The DNA here is from genome assembly GCA_009805545.1 of Oryza longistaminata. NCBI lineage: Eukaryota > Viridiplantae > Streptophyta > Magnoliopsida > Poales > Poaceae > Oryza > Oryza longistaminata. The sequence continues at coordinate 11,381,728 of CM020180.1, read as the reverse complement.
TTCAACTCGGTAGCCTTTGCATTCACTTCCATCAGTTAAACCAAGCATGTTATAAGCCAAAATGGAGAAAAATAATTACATGTTATCTGTTACTACAAACATTATTAATAATCAATAACCACTAATTAAATGACTAGGAGAGGAGGGCAAATACACTGCATACAAGCATACAATTCACAAGCTTAGTATAGATATGTTTGGGCCATTTTGGAGGCCATGTGTATGGTTGAACAGAAAGCCCAAACAACACCAGCTAGGCCCTATTTGCACAAAAACAGCAGTAATGATTATGAATTCAAAAACCAAAACAAAAGAAAATGTTTCAAAAACCTTCAGGAGGCAAAATTCCCAAACCTCCATGAATCAAACATCCATCCCCTGCTCTCCATGTGCTACTCTGAAATAACATTTCTCAGCTACCCAAAAAAAATCATGCGTTCCAAATATTGTTTGTACTGCATAAAAGATGAAATCTTTCCAACTTTTCAAGAGAGATTGGATGGAACAAGCAAGTGAAACAAGTGATGGATTGGATGCTCTGTTTTTCATCCAACCAACTGATGAAGAATCCTTCCTCTTGTGGAGTCAGAACAAACACCCTCGCAGCCAAAAGGCGATGGAGAATCTGATCGAATCAGACACAGTTCTTGTTATTATTGGCCCTGACCAGAAAACAAAAGCAAGAAACCAAACTACACGGACAGAATATCCAAAGCTGAAGTGATCATGATCATGCATGAATCATACTGGAGGACATAAAACAGAAATCTTTTTCACCAGCAATATATACATATATATATATGATATAGTAGCATTGTAGTAGCTTCAGATGATCATTCATGGTGAGCAAAACAAGAGAAGAAAAGCCAAGGGGTTGTTACTGATAATCATACTATGTGTCAGCTACTGCTAATTAGTACTCCCCGCTCTAAAATATAAGCATTTATGCGTGTTTTTCAAAATGAATAGACGGAGAAATGTTCAGAAATATTTTGAAAAACACGGAGAAATGCTCATATTTTGAAACGAGGGTATTAATCACTTACTACTGATGAAGTGTCAGTAATTACTGCTAATATAATATGCAGCAGTGATGCAAGAGATTGATAGAGATTAGAGATGGTCGTCGTCTTTTTGCTCTTCTTCTCCTTGCTTGGCCGCCATGGCTGGCAATGGCAATGGCGTGAGAGCTCGCCTTGATTTGGTTCGGTTTCCTTAGCTGTACACGCGCCGCGCGCTCATCGGTTGTGAAGGGGGTTGGAGCCGGTGGGGACGACCCTCTCGTCGGCGGCGGCGGCGGCGGGCGGCGACCACCCGCAGGCGGCGGCGGCGGTGAGAGCTCGCTTTGATTTGCTCCTCTGCTTCTTGCACCGGGAGGCGGCGGAGGTGGCGTCGAAGGCGGCCGTGGAGGAGGCGACGACGGCGCGGCCTCCTCCACGGTGTGCGCGACGCCGCCGCCGATAGGCGCGCCACGCGCGGCGGCGGCGGCGAGCAGCACGAGCGCCAGGCACGCCGCCGGGAGGGAGTACTGTCACCGCCGCCGCCACCTCATGGCGCGGCCACGTCGCCACATCGTGCTCGCGCCAATGCCAAGCCGGGGCAAGCAAGCGCACGCACGCGCGCACGACAGACGCCGGCGGCGAGCGGCGAGCCGGCAACGGCGTGGCTCCGACGAGCTTGAAGCCTAGCGAAGTAGCGAAGCTGCAGAAGGAGAGGAAACGAGAGAAGAGAAGAGAAGAGAAGAGAAGAGAGACCTTTGGCTTGCAAAACCCGTTTATAGGCATGCACCTTCCCAAATAGTATTCCACTATATCGCTACCTCTTTGTCATAATATTTAGCGCTTAAAATAATACTCCCTCTATCCACAGAAGTTAGAGCAGGTACAATAGCAGACTATAAGCAAGCTGCAAACATATTTTAAGGAGATAAATGAGGAGAGAGAAAGGCAACGGGCTACAGATTTATAGCCAGCTGTAGCACGGACTCCAAGACACCGTGTGTGTATGACAGGTGGGACCAGGTATTAATAGTGTAGTATGTACCTATTGTATGAATGAGCTATTACATTGGCTATAGATGAATTGGAGCTAGTAGTTGGCTATACTATTGAACTTGCTCTTATACCTATTTTATATTTGAGTTTTTCTAAATAAGTTGTTCCTATTTGTAATCTTTATGAACTCAAGACTTAAATGAGGAGATAAATTAAATGTTTTATTAGAACCAAGGAGTCATTTAAATACTTGATGGTTGTATGCTTGCATTCACTCATTGATTTTGTAACATCTAAGGTGATTTAATTTCGTCTTTGCCTTGGTGACAAAAGTAATAGGTGCAACTTTTATGGATGAAGGGAGTATAACCGTTCAAATTTTAAAATTTTGACTAACTAGAGAGTATATAATTTGATTTATTTTTAAGGTGAGCGAATAATAAATTATGTTTGTTATTTGAGTAAATTTCACGAAATTACATGTACTTTGACCGAATTATCGCAAAACTACATATTTAAGACGTTGTATTACGAAACTACATATTTAACACATGATTTATCACAAAACTATAGATTTAACGTCAAGCATAAAAAGAACTACATATTTAATACTCAAATTATCCCAAAACTACATATTTTACAGTTTAAATTTCTACCACTACTATAATGTTGGTTATAAATGTTGTACTTTTGTATTTAACTTGGTACAAAACATATAATTCTATGATAATTTTGTTACTAAACATGTAGTTTTACGATATTCTATCTTAAATATGTAGTTCTTCGATAAATTTGATCCTAAATCTATAATTTTGTAATACATTGTCTTAAATATATAATTTTGTGATAGTTTGAGCAAAGTACATGTAATTTTGTAAATTTTACTCTTGTTATTTTGTAGTATTTATTGATTAGTGGAATGTCCGTATGTTACAATAGTCATGTGAAGATGAACCTTCGATATTTGTTTCATGGAACAAGATAGTACCACATACAAACTAACATTAAGTCGTGATATCCCTCCGTTGGAATAGATAAATTTTGTAAACGAATTCAAGGAAATGAAGGTGTGAAAATATTCGTGTGTTCTAAATGAACCCTTATGCCCTGTTAAGATAATAGGTTCGGGACATGATTTTTCACCCACCAAAGAGTAGAGTGTCTTTAAATTCTAGCCGTTCATTATCCCTCTCTTATTTCATCTAACCCTTCACCTATTATTCTACCTCAATTCCACTCCTCTTCCCATTATCCAAACACACTGTTAATATTGACTATTTTGTCGATACCAAATGTGGAGTGTATGGACCATCCTACTAAGAAAAAGATGATGGGAAATTTAGGCCCAATATGTAATTTTCTGAATATTGGAATCCATTACACTTGGCCAATAAAAGCATTGATTTTGTGATCAGAGAGCTAGAACAGGAGGTGCATAAAAGAGGGGGGTCAAAGAGGGACTCCTAGGATTAACAGTAGGAAAAGCTGCAAGGCCAGCCCCATCCCTTTGATGCAGCACTGCCACCAAACCACATTGATGAGCCTTCAATCACCTATATGCCTCAGAGAACACTGAGAAGACTAGAGAGAAAACCACAGCAAATGGGGAGAGACCTACTTAAAGCAAAGGTGTAGACCATTGAGGCCCTTGTGATGGAATGGAATGGAATGGAAATGTACATCATGGGTTGTGTTGTGCACTTGTGCCTCACCCTTCCAGTGCTCATCCATTGCTATATGTATCCATGACATTTGTTACAATGTGCCCATTCTCATTCCATACACCAATTTGCTAGGTTCCTCTCTTTGGGGCCAATGTGTGTACTTCTTGTATTATCCTAATTGTATGTGTAGTTTACACTAAGGTACTTTTCTGGAAGATTGTACTTAAGCCCACCCAAAAAGAGAACCATGGAACTAGAAGATCTCATGCTTTGTCATTGACTCATTGCTCTTCACTTTGGTCGAAAAAAATGGTTTCATACCAGCAGAAGATCGAAAGTTTGATTGGGTATATGCCACTGGACTTTTTTTATACTGTTTGATGATCTTGGAAAAATGCGTTAATATTTTTTCTTTACAATAAAGGAAGCTTTATTGATATAAAACAATTAAATCAAGATGATACAATAATCTTAGAACCACTTTTGACTTATGCATAGCTAGAATACATATAGTCTACAAAGTTTCTGGTAAACATAATGGACACACTAATGACTAATGACTATCTATCCGTAGACTAAATCAGCATGTATATACCTAGGTAAAAAAAAGTTTCCTAACCATCTAGTCCAAATTTGACAGCCCACATCAACTAAATCATGTGATCCTGTGAATAACCAAGTAGATAATTAATTTTCTTTTTGTAAAAAATCACAATATTTCTGCTTAGCCATAAAGACTAACAATGTAGCAATGCACAATGATTGTCTTAGGTAGTACATCAAACAAAAATGATCCTTTTCTTAATTCTTCAAAATTCATGGCTAATAAAAACAAGGAAAGGAGATGGAAAGTACACAACTCCATGGCTTTCCATGCTCATTATCCTCTATATCAAACAAATGATCCTTTTCAATTCTTCAAAATTCATGGCCAATAAAAACAAGGAAAGGAGATGGTAAAGTACACAACTCCATCCTTACAGGGCTCTCAAAAAAAAAAACTCCATCCTTACAGGAGGATTAGACATGTCCCTTTTTTCCACCAGAAGGAAATAATTGATATGTTCTCCAGCTTTGGTGGTAGTAGGGCTTTCGGTTCTGTCACGTTGCCATCACTGTTGATGCCATCACCTTGGTACGTGCTGAGTTATATGCTTCATTCAATGCAAAGCGTAGCTTGTACATGCCGGCCGTACTGTGGCCCATCAGGTAGAGCCAGGCAGGCCACAGGACAAAGATTTGTTCAATGATTCCATCAACATCAACATCAATATTTACAATTGTTTTTTTTTAAAAAAAATTGGCTTGATCAGACCAGAATGATCTTTGAAGTGATGTCTTTCTCAATTGCTTTGGTTTTTTTTGACATGAGTGTTAATCTTGATGCCTATTGCAGTAGTTTAGTAGTACTATTTGCTTATCCATCGATTTACCTAGATCTGACTATAACCCATAATAATGGAGTATTTGTTAGCAAACAAAAAATAATTTATAGGTAAAATGAAAGTAAAATGAATACCTGATTTCAAATTCTCTGATCTCGAAAAGTTCCTTCCCACAAGTGTCAGTCCACTGAACTTTTCTCCGTTCCATTGTGTTGGGATTCCATAGGGGAGAGAGCTGTTTTAGGACCCGATTGGGTTCAACAGACCGCAGAACGGATAGCAGAAATACGAAAACACATGCTTGCAGCTCAAAGTAGGCAGAAGAGCTATGCTGATGTCAGAAGACGGGAATTAGAGTTTGAAGTAGGTGACCAAGTACTTCTAAAGTGCTAAACATAAGCTATTGTGACAAAAACATTAAAATTTAATTTTGGATGCAGCTGATAAGCTGTAGAGCGAACAATGAAGCTGGAATTCAAATTTAGGGGTTGTAAATAAAGCTTGTTATTATATAGTTTGGTCTAATTTGCTTAATGATGATGGATTGTTCAGGAAGAGATTAATTAGTACTCGTTCTTGGCCAATTCATGTTGCACACAGCTAGTAAGAGGATGCATTTCCCAAAAAAAAGGAAACAGCATTTGAATATGAGGTTCTCAGATTAGTGACCCACATGATCAGATGTTGCCATTCCCATACCTAAAAGTTTGGTTTCTTGATAACTGGCTTGATGTCGACTGTCACCAGAAGATTTTGTGGAAGTTAGTGAAATTGCTGCTGCTTCTCTCTCTCTCTCTATCTCTCTTTAAGGTGCTCCTGTGTATAACTTGGTTGGTTCGTTGCATAGCCATTGTCCCGGCGCGATTAATAGAGAGGCTGACGGATCAGTGTGCCGGAGACGCAAAGCCTGGTAAATTGTCTCCAAGTACTAGTGGCTGGCTTGCTGCTGCTGCTTCAGTTCTTCTCCTCTTTTTTTTTTTTTTCTGAGACATTGTAGTAATGGCACTGTTCATCTTGATGTTCTGATAGAACGGTTCGATGATCCTCCAGTACTCTGCCTGCAGTGAGAGTGTGAGGTGAGTGATATGATTCAGGAACGACGAAGGAAGAAAAGAAAAGGATGCAATCAGCAGAGCAAAGCTGGTACAGGATGGATGCAGCCATGAAAGGACATGTATGAAGTAATATAGTGGTAAAACCCTACTTCATCTATTGCAGTTTATGGCTCTTTTGAATGCAGAAATTTCATCTATTGGAGTAGTATTTTCATAGGAGTCCGTTCAATTTTCAAAAAAATTGTAACTACATTCTTCTGTACCGAATAGCTGAATAGATGAAAAATTTGTGATAATTATTCGAGGATATAAGCGAATGAATTAACTATTATAGAGTTGAAAATAGATTTAAATCAATACTTTAAGAAACTCATATATAAAAAGTTCTTATAAAAATAGCATCGTTTAGAAGGTCAGAAAGCATATGCCCCTCTATCCATTTATATATGCACTGAAAAAGAACACACTAGTCAGGCTATTACTCTTCATAACTATACAATAACACCAGGAAATAAGTCCAGACAAATATAGACGATTCTTAGAATGCTTCAGGCCGAATAAAAATATTAAGTGATTTTTAGAATGCTTCAGGCCGAATAAAAACAAGAGACATACAGTGTTGCTACATGAATGAAACCTGTAGCCAGGGACTGCTATATACTCTCTGTAGCAGTATAAATAGCACACGAGTATTATTTGTAGTTGTACTGGCAATGCCAGAGCAGCATCAGCATGAGAGTATTGCGTCCTGCCATAGACGCATGCAGGAGCAGGAGCTGTTCGATGAGCAGTGACACTGTGACAGTTAAGAGTGAGAGTGCTTCATTCAGTTCTCCCAACAGCAATGCAGGCCGGACACCGGACATGCAATACAGTAACACACTAACACCAGAGTATCTCACCTCTACCAACTGCCTCACTGTTGTTGTAGCAGCATCAACTGTAATTTCATAGCAATAACGGATCAGATTTCAGAAGGCATGGTAAGATTATACAATGGAAACACATTGGTTACTGCTTAAAATACTCCCCCTCTCAAAATTTTGATAGAGATGCTACTCGTTCAATATTGCCTCCAGGTTACATTTTACAACATAACATGTCAACACCCTTGAGAGATGTCAAGCCCCTCTCCGTGTGGTGGTTAATGCTATCAAACAACAATATATTGCATACGAAGCAGCAGCACTAACAACCATGCAATGAGGTAGTATCAGGAGATCTTTCTTCAAGATGGCTACGGAGGAGCTTCAGCTTGTGCTTACAATGTTGTATCTTAGGTGCCATAAAACAATAGCAACATACGAATTTCTCCTAGAACAATCATATTTCTCCTCTGTAGCCTCCACCGCCATAGTAATCTCTTCTAGAGCCCGCGATCGCCATGGACTTCTGGTGCTCCAGCTTTGGACAGTCGGTAACACGATGGCCAAGACCACCACAGTATGCACATCCCTTAACACCGCTCTCCTTGGCCATGGTTTCCTCATCTTCCAATGGGTCATTGAGCTCAGCCAACACTGGCGGTATTCTTTGCTTAGCTTCCTTAAGCAAGTGCTTAAGGTCAAGAAGGGTAGTCTCCGTTTGATTCTTGTTTATGAAGGTTGTTGCTATTCCAGTTTTCCCACATCGACCAGTTCGACCAATCCGGTGAACATAGTTTTCTATTTCAGCAGGCATATCATAGTTAATCACATGCTGGATATCAGGGAAATCAAGACCTTTCGAGGCAACATCAGTAGCCACCAAAACATCCTTCTTTCCATTCTTGAAGAACTCGATTGCATTCTCTCTTTCCTCTTGATCCTTTCCTCCATGGATTGCAACAGCCTCTACACCCTTCAGAAGAAGATACTCATGGATATAGTCGACATCAGCTTTGTTTTCACAAAAGACAAGAACTGGAGGTGGAGTCTTCTGGAGGCATTCCAGGAGATATATAATTCTGGCATCCTCCTTGACATACTCAACTTCTTGGATGACATCCAGATTTGCCGCACCAGCTCTACCAACATTCACAATAACAGGTTTCACAAGGGCACTCTTCGCAAAGTTTTGAATCTTCTTCGGCATAGTGGCAGAAAATAGAAGTGTCTGCCTTTGTGCCTTGAAATGGTCAAAAACCTCACGGATATCATCCTCAAACCCAAGATCGACAAGCCTATCAGCTTCATCCAAGGTCAAGTACCTGTACAAATCATAAAAGGGCGTTAAGCAAACTGTAAAGCACGTGTTCCTAACATTAAGATATCCTCTAGTCCAACACAATGTTTTTCGAACAAAACAGAATCTGAAACGATAACAGGCAGTACTGGGACATATTATTATATGCTAACTCACCTAGATTGCTGATAGACAGTTGGAACCTGCATCTTAACTAAATCAAACAGGTAAGGCATATTAGCATTTTGGCGCAGTAGAACTATGAAATAAAATGGCACATGGATGCCTGGGTGGGAATAGCAAGTCTCCCATGTTTCATATTCCCTCTGTCCCAAAATGTAAGCGTTTCTAGAGGCTTTCACGGAAAGAAATTAAGTAGTAGGATTGAATGGTAGCAATACTTTGGGACAAATTTTGTAATCAAGAAATAGCTACAGTTTGGGGATTGAGGGAGTATACAGCTATTGAAGCCAAAAATATTAATATTTAGAACCTATATATATCATCAAAGAATAAATAATGATGACTGACATAAATAATGATGACTGACATGTGAGGTCTTACAACCAAAATTCAAACATCATGACACAATACTTTGGTGAGATGTGACGAAATGTATACACTTCACCATGTACATATATTACATATTCAGGGATAGTTGTTTATTTAATTATTTATCAGTACAGATGGAAAAAGAAACAGTTGTGTTCAGAAGAAATTTTCAATATGCACTGCAGGGACAATGATTTGATTAAGTATCAAAGTAGCACGTATATCCTCAAGAATTCACTTTGATTTAAAATATCATAATTCAGAGCTGGTTGTCCACTAAGAGGACTTCAAAAGTGCAGGATAATAATATAGTCTTGGAGCTTCGGACAATTAAGAGTGAAACAACTCTAGGCCCAACGAAGAGTAAAAAATCTGAAGGTCTTGAGTTTTTGTGTTTCTCTCTACTATTACTCTGTTTAGTGTGTACAGTGCAACTCTAACCCTTGGCACAGAACGAGTCATGCGTTTTATACATGAAAGTTTTCACTTCTAACTCACAAAATTTTACACATCTATAAACTATTAAAGTGTCTGTGTCTATTATGTTGAAGCTATGAGAACAACCCATTGTACAGGGAAGGCATACACATTAGCTAAAGCGTAGTACTAGTTCCACCATTTATGTGGTAAGAAGAATATGAAACTATGACATAAATATAATATATATATTCTGCTTGTGGTAGAAAGCACCAAATTCATTGAAAACATCCAGAACTCACCTGCAATTGTCGAGGTTCATCTTTTTCTTGGCAAGTAAATCCTTGAGTCGGCCAGGTGTAGCCACCACAATATGTACTCCCTTCTTGACTACATCCAGCTGCGCCCTCATATCGACACCCCCAATGCAAAGCAACGGGCGTATCTCCGGGTACCCAGCCTCCTTAAGTGGAACAAGGAACTGCTCAATGACATCGTACGTTTGCTTGGCCAGCTCTCGCGATGGACAGATGATCATCCCAAATGGCCCTTCACCCGGCACGATTGGCATCATCATCTCCTCCTGTAATGCCACCATGATGAGCGGCAGCACAAACACCAGCGTCTTCCCGGACCCTGTGAAGGCAATGCCAATCATGTCGCGCCCGGAGAGCACCACGGGCAATCCCTGCACCTGGATGGGAGTGGGCTGGACGATGCCCTTCTCGCGGAGCTTGCGCAGCATGGGCTCGGGCAGGCGGAGGTCGCGGAAGTCCCGAGCGGGAGGCGGCACGTCGTCCCCGTCCACGAGGATGTGCCACTTGCGGCGGAGCTCGTCGGCCTTGGCGCGCGGCATGTGGCGGAGGCGGAGCGGCGGCTTCCACCCCGTCTTGAGCGGGTCGGAGTAGGTGATCCCCTTGGCGAGCTCGCGCACCGACATGAGCGTCTTGCGGTCGGAGAGGTGCTCGATCATCTCCTTCTCCTGCATGATGAGCTGCTCCGTGTGGGTCACCTCCGGCGCGGCCCGCTTGAGCTGCGTCGCCTTGACGAGGAGGCTGGGCTTCGCGGAGGCTTCGAGGCCGCCACCGCCACCGCCGGCTGAGGGCTGGTTCGGCGGCGGGGGAGGGGGAGGCGGGAGATCCGAGGCGGCCTCCGCGGCGGAGGAGGATGGGGGCGCGGGCTTGGAGAGGCGGAGGCGGCGGAGGCGGTCGGCCTCCATGGCCCGGCGCTTGGCGACGGGGATGTACTCCTCGTAGTTGTCTTCGTCATTGGAGTTGGCGGCGGCGGCGGTCGCCGGCGAGGAGGCCGTGGCGGCGGCCATGGCGGGGGGATTAGGGTTTGGAGAGGGAGGCGGAGATGGGGAATTCGCGAGGAGGAAGAATCGACTTGATCCGATCGGGTATATTTTATTTTCTTTTTCTTTTTCGTTTTTTTCTTCTGTCGAGATTGAGAGCTGAGACGCGTATCGATTTACCGACATGAGATCGTGATGGAGATTGGGCCGTAAGAGATGGACCCTGGCCCATAGCTACATGGGCCTCAATCTCAAAGCCAGGGTGAATAGCCAGCCCATTTTTTGCTGTAATTGCCTCCTATGTTCGTTTAACGACAGATGTCTTCAATGTACTCCTTTGACTTTCATTATTAGTGTTACTCCCTAATTATTTTTTACAAAAGTAGGATTAGCTCAACTGGTGTTAAGTTTTTACTCACATGTAAGTTTTAGATTTGGTATGGGTGCTTGAATTTACGACTAATTATTATTTTACTGATAAGCGATGTATCCATCGACAACGAAACTTCTGTGTACATTTTATAGAATCAAGTGTGTGTTATAATATGAGTGCATGTGTTTTGGAAAAAAATAATTTCTTTCTCCTTTTGCATTTGTTTGCGAAATAATTGTATTTTTTTTACTATTTTCGTTTTTACCACTAATAAACTAGTATGATGAACAGAATTTTATTGCTTAAGTTTTATTATGCGACACTCTTTGATCATATAATACATTTTCATAAATATTTGCATGCAAAATAAAACGTGTGATCAAAGTTTATTTACGATTGTCAAAATACATGCTTGTTTATCTTTTCAAATACTATCGTGCTTGGGTTACGTTGTCCCTTGTGCAAAATGGTTATACAGAGTGTGTAGGAACTTTTTATCCAAGTACAAGAACTGAATGAAGAACACGGATAACTAGGGGGATCCAGCCCAAAGCATAGGCCCAAGCCAGAAAGGCCAATACCGACGGACATGGAAAAAAAGAAGAAAAAAAAACTGAAAGAATTGCTAAGATTAAACTACCAAAAAGAAATTGCTCCTATATAGAGAGAGATTAAGGCAGAAGAAACCCCGTTATATTTCCAACAGACCCCATATGAAGCGGCACCCCACCGATGACCAAAGTCAGCCTTCCTGCAAGATGGACTCCATAACCACTAACATCGACAAGAGCGAGGAATCGATACCATAGGGTTCCGTTTCTTCCACAACCGCCAGAATACCAGGAGGATTAAAAGGTCGAAGCTCTTACGAGATACCATAGAGTTCCGTTCCTTTTACGGCTGTCAGAATACCAAGAGAACTAAAAAGTCAAAACCCTTACGAAGATTATATGGTTACTAAAAAGTCTAAAGATAGCAGTCACGGGAAGGAGCGAGGTCAGGCCAACCAAGTAACCATGGGGAGGACCCAGTGCTAGACCTGACGCACCAACACACGGTCGGGAAGATGTTAACCATTTCAAGTTCTTGGACGCAAAAGAACAGGCCGAGTGTTAACATGAGCGTATCCCATATATAGTGAAAAACCATAATTATATAGTGAAAAACCATACCGGCATATGGCTTTCAACGCCAGGTCTCGAGGTTTATAGAATGAGATGGAACAACATGGATGTTTACTTTACGGGGCGAAACTATTTTTTCATTGAGATCTTTCGTTAGGCGAGTGCGATGGGATTTTATTGATGTGGAAGAATTGAATGAAAAACACAGATGACTAAGGTGTCGTCCTGGTAATGTAATGCCCAAATTAAGTTTGGTTTTCCTCTAATTTATAAATCGTTGCATATGAAACATGTACATGCATTTGTGATTGGTTCGTGTAACTCTTTCTTAATTACTCATATTTCATCATCTCATTATTCTCGTGATAATTGATCATTAGAATTTGAGAATGGAACATAGAGCCAGGACACAAACATATATATATATATATAAATACGAGGAAGCGATGCGATATCAGTGCAGAAATTTTTCTGAAACAAAATGAGTACATCATCCTCCTCTATCATCTCCCTCCTTAATTAAATCATCACAGAATAATCATATATTTACTCCGTGATGCAGTAGTATAGTGTGTGACGAAAAGTCGGAGCAGTAAATAAATAAATCCAAAAGGCGAATTTACGAAGCAAGCAAGCATTAGTGGTTATTAATCTCCTTCAATTAAGGCCTCCTCCTCCTTAATCAACGGCGAGGGTGGTAGTGCTGCGGCTTGGCGGCGGCGCCGTCGCCGGCGGGCTTGGCGTCCATGACGGTCTCGAAGGCGCCGACGAGCGCCTTCACCCTGCTGCACTGCCGCTTCTCCAGGAGCTTGCTCCGCGCCTCCTCGATCACGTCGTTGCTCCGCCGCGCCATCTCCCGCCGGCGAGGCTGCTCCTCCTCCGACCTCTTCTCCATCGCCGTCTTCACCCTGCTCCCCTTGAACCTCCGCACCAGCTCGTCGCCGTCGGCGGCGTCGTCACGCTGCTTCTTGATCGCCTCCTTCACCACCGCCACGAACTTGTCCTCCTCCGTCGCGGCCTCGGCGGTGGCGGCGGAGTCGACGTCGGTGGACACCGGAGGAGCAGCGGCGGCGTCGCCTTTCTTGGGCTCGTCGTCGACGACCACCTCCTCCTCCTCTTTGATTATGGTGGCTGCAGCGGTGGTCGTGATCTCCTTCTCCGGCTCCGGCTCCGGATCCGGCGAGGTCGTGATCTCCTTCTCCGGCTCCGGCTCCGGATCCGGCGAGGTCGTGATCTCCTTCTCCGGCTCCGGCTCCGGATCCGGCGAGGTCGTGATCTCCTTCTCCGGCTCCGGCTCCGGATCCGGCGAGGTCGTGATCTCCTTCTCCGGCTCCGGCTCCGGATCCGGCGAGGTCGTGATCTCCTTCTCCGGCTCCGGCTCCGGATCCGGCGAGGTCGTGATCTCCTTCTCCGGCTCCGGCTCCGGATCCGGCGAGGTCGTGATCTCCTTCTCCGGCTCCGGCTCCGGATCCGGCGAGGTCGTGATCTCCTTCTCCGGCTCCGGCTCCGGATCCGGCGAGGTCGTGATCTCCTTCTCCGGCTCCGGCTCCGGATCCGGCGAGGTCGTGATCTCCTTCTCCGGCTCCGGCTCCGGATCCGGCGAGGTCGTGATCTCCTTCTCCGGCTCCGGCTCCGGATCCGGCGACTTGATCATGTTGGGCTCTTCTTCCTCCACCGCCGCGACGGCGATCACCACCGGCGTGTTCGCCTCGTGTATGATCTTCTCCGGGACGACCTCCTGCTGATCTTGCCTTGCGCCGCCGCCATGGACGTCGTCGTCGGTGGTAGTGATCGCATCCAAGGAAGGCACGCTCGCCGACGACTCGGAGCCCTTGCCGTTGACCGAGGCCGAGATGCCGCCGCCGACGCCGACGACGACGTCGTCCTTGTTCTTCCTCCGGCGAGACGACTTGCTGCGGCGGAACGCGCGGGACGCGCGCTGCATGAGCTTCCTCGGCGACAGCATCGACGAGTAGTACGACAGCGAGGGCGACGGCTGCATGGCTGCTTGGCTGCCGCCTTGTCCTTGTGGGTGGTGGCCGGCGGCGGCGAGTCGTCGTCAGTCCTGACCGTCAAGCAGCTGATGCCTCAAACCGGGCATGAACCAATACAGAGAATATATACGGCTGGTTAAGGATGTTGAGCTAATTTCCTAATACAAAGGGATACTGACGCTAACATGTGGGGCCCGCATGATTCCCATACTGATTCAGCCGACACATAAACCAAAACCGGGGTCAAAATCACCAAAAGACGTTGGGTGATCTGTTTTGTATAGTTAAGGGACCCTGTATATCTGGTTTTACGGTTCGAGGATGTTTTTTATCCCGATAACAAGCTGAGGGACCTTCGGTGTACTTTTCCCAAGAATATATGGTCTTTTGGTACCGATGGATTTCATCATAGGCTATCATTAACTGATCTAATACAACCTGACCCAATGGGCCACAGGAGATCGGGGCCTGACCCGATGAACCCGCTGGGCAGAATTTGTTGAATCTGCATACAAACATCCATCCATCCAGGCACGCATTAGGCATTAAAATAGATGAAATGCTCCGGTGTATAATGACATAATGAAATCCCTACATGGTAGGTGGCTCACACCGTGATAAATCTTGACGTGCACATATTAGCATTGCTCACGCCATAACACACTTGAACAACATCGTACGTATAGCATCTCTCTATTTTTTTTTTCAATAACATTAATTGTGTAGCAAGCATCTAATGTGAATCTCATTTTTTTTTTCAAAACTAGAAGAAAGAGTGAATCTCTAATAGAAGCGCAATACAAGTATCTATTTTTCTTTTTCCAAAACCAATACATTATTATCACATTTTGTTTTCAATATTCTTGCATTTCAAACAAGCCTCCAAAGACAATAGCAACCAATAACAATAACGAGTTACCTTAAGCTGAGTGGTCACCTTCATTTCTTCAGATATGAAGATGCGATGATGGATTTGCACACACTACACAAATGCTATGAAAAAATGAAGGAGGCCGAGAGCCATTCAAAGGCCCTCAGATGGCCTAAAACTACACGATGATGAGTTTGTGGGAGAGATGATGGTAGAGGAGGAGGCTATCGAGAAGGTAACAAATAGGCGAATTTTAAGATCTATAATAGAGAGAAAGACGGAGAAGCAAACAATTAATTAGAGTCCTACAAAATTACATGTGTTAAAGAAAACCATGCTAATATTTGTATGGTCGACAATTTTTCAGTGTGATGGTGACATGTTAGAAGCTATTTTTGACTTGGCATATATAGTTAGATCCATTGACAGCCACCGCTTAAATCCAGCAGAACCAATAAAACAACATTTGTGTGCATGTATACCAATCTACAATGGGTTTCCATATTATGCATCTAGCTTAAATTAAGCCCTAAAATGACATTACTGGATGGCCACATCGAAATAACACTAAAGTCAAAACCACAGTGTAGATAAAAAAAATAAATAACCAAATCAATCCAGCACTGATTAATAAAAAGCTACTCAGCCTTGCAACTGAAGTAATGAATCGAATCAAATATATATATCTTCTTCCAAAAATGAATAAACCAACCATGAACAGTCATACCATCTATTGCTTTTTTTTTTTTAAGAACCATTGGGAAGAATGGATCGTCAAATCAAGAGAAATTGATTTATTATCAGGTAGCCATTCTTTTCTTTTTATCATCTTTTACTATCCCTCCTTGGAGGTAAAGCATCTCCATCTAGATTCTAGAAGCAAAGGCCATCGACTAATCACTGCCGTCGAAACACAAGTGGACGGTTCGATGCGATAACGGAAAGGCACGCGAATGCAAGTGGCCAAGTGGACGGTTCGATGCGATAACAGAAAGGCACGCTTATTTGCAGCAAGAAAAAAAAAATACTCCACCGTCTTAAAATATAATTATTTTTAAGAATAGTATCATTTTTAACTTACATTATTAATAGTAAAAAAATAAAAAGAATTAATCATGTAAAATTGATGTTACCAGATTTATCATTAAATAAACTATCATAACATGTAAAACTTTTATTTGAAATATATTACTTTTATACAGATATTATTGGTTAAAGTAGCATCTTGAAGACTGAGTCGAAATTTGAAAATGATTACTCTCTCCGTCCCTCTGTCTCATAATATAAGGGATTTTGACTTTCTGCTTGCACTGTTTGACCATTCATCTTATTCAAAATTTTTTGGAATTATTATTTATTTTATTTGTGACTTACTTTATTATTCAAAGTACTTTAAACATAACTTTTTATTTTTTATATTTATATATTTTTTTAATAAAACAAGTGATGCAAGACCAAAAGTCAAAATCCATCCATGTATATTATGGGAGGGAGTATATTTTGAGAGTGAGGAGTATTTTTTTTTTTGGAGTGAGGAGTATTAAAAATATAAAAAAGGGGAGGCGAGGAACCCGAGAAGAGAAAGCAGTAGAGTGGTAGGCGAGTCGCTGGGCAGCGAGGGAGACAGCGCGGCGGCGGCGGCGGCGAGGATATCCAGGCGGCGGCGGGCGGAGATGGCGGCGGAGGGGAAGGCGAGGGTGGTGGTGGTCGGCGGCGGCATCGCCGGATCGCTCCTCGCCAAGACCATGCAGCCCCACGCCGACGTCGTGCTCCTCGATCCGTAAGCCTCGTCCTCCGCACGTTCCCCTCATGCTCGCCCTGTGCTTGTGGAAATGCTTGCTCCTAGTGAATCATTGGGATCTAGCTTGTTCTAGCGATTGTTTTTTGATGGAATAGGTGTGTCGACATGTCACTGGATTGGATGCTGCCGTACTGGGCTGACAAGTGCATTTAGCTGCTACCATGATTTTAGGTGTAGGAAAATGCGCGCTGATTTTAGGTTGGGAAGCCATGTTTCTGCGTTTTCCTAGCATTTGTCTGGCCCCAGGTAATCGAGGATGTTTCTGAAGCATCATAATTCATAGAGCCGTACAGGATGAATACGAATTTCATCAATTCAAGTTTTGAAAAATGCGGGGAACAGCCTAAAGGGTCGCATTGTCATGTTCAAACTAATTGCACAACGAACTCTACATGACTGTTTTCCATTTAACTTCAATCAGCAACATATGGGATGGGTGTAATTGTTTCCTCAATTTCGCTGGCATGTACTTTGTGGTCCAGTGAGTTAATGTCATAAGATGAATTTCCACTTACTTTTTGTTGATTCTGAAATTTTTTATGCTCGCCCAAGTTGCTCATCCTTCTGTATAATAAGTTGTAGCATCTCAAATGATGCACAAGTAGGCTTGTTCATCTAGAATGCAGATCAGTTTTGCTGAAAGTTTAATGGTTATGTCCTCTGCGAATCTATGCAGACAATAAACAAGCTTCATACCCTTACACTTAAGAATCATCAATCATGTCATAATTGGCTATATCTTCTGATGACAGGAAGGACTATTTAGAGATCCCTTGGGCTGAATTGAGATCAATGGTTGAACCCTCTTTTGCTGAGAGATCATTAATCTATCACAGAGATTACCTCACCAATTCAACTATTGTAACCTCTTCTGCAGTCAATATCACGGAACAAGCCGTGCTGACCGCTGATGGTCAATCTCTTGCGTATGATTATCTAGTTATAGCAACTGGCCATGCATTAACTTCTCCTGGGAGCAGAAGCGAGAGGATAAAAGAATTCCAAAGAGGTAACTGGAGTTCAAGCACATAGTGAAAAGTTGATTTCTGACCTTATCTTCCTACTTATGCTTTGTAATCTTGTTGTAGATAAAGGGAAGATTGAATCCTCCGAATCAGTTCTGATAATTGGAGGCGGCCCAACTGGTGTTGAGCTAGCTGGAGAGATTGCAGTAGATTACCCAGAGAAGAAGGTGACCCTTGTCCATAGAGGATCACGGTTACTAGAATTTATTGGAGACAAAGCTTCCAAAAAGTGTCTTGATTGGCTCACTTCAAAGAAAGTAGATGTGCTTTTCCAGCAGTCGATTGACTTGGATTCATTATCGAACACAGAGAAGTTGTACAGAACATCAGCTGGAGAAACAGTAACAGCTGATTGCCACTTTGTGTGTATCGGTAAGCCACTCAGTTCATCATGGCTACATGATACCATTCTAAAGGAATCCTTGGACAACAAGGGAAGATTAATGGTGGAAAAGGATTTAAGAATAAAAGGTTATAATAACATTTTTGCAATTGGTGACATCACAGATATTCCTGTAAGTCTCCTATAAACTTCTTGCACATTCTGTTATTCGATCTACTTGCAGATGTTCCAATACTCCCTCTGTTTGAGAATGTTCTGTTTTCTACAACTGAGAGTTCTTATTTTGGCTACTACTGAGGGAGGGTGAATTGATTTTCTTTTCCCACCATTTGGCACATATCATTGACTAAATCAAGATACAGCTCAAACTTGAACATAATTAAATATTCTGTGTCCTTGTCGACTGATACATTGACTACATGAATGCACATCTGGTGTCTTGTGATGAGTATACACTGCTTTTTATTCATATCTAAAAGCCTATATCTTTTTTTACTTAAGAAAACATTTTCCCCCCATAGTATCCCCTAATGGAACTTTCTGTGATTCGTATATCACTTTCTGGGTATTGAAACACTTTGATATACGAATCTGAAGTTTGACTTTTGCATGTCCAAAAGAACTGTGCATTAACAGTAACGCCCGTTAATTTTTCAGGAAATTAAGCAAGGTTACCTTGCCCATAAGCATGCTCTGCTAGTAGCAAAGAACTTGAGATTATTGATTAAAGGTTCTCCTAACAGCAAACTGGAGACTTACAGCCCTGGATTTGCATTGGCACTTATCTCTCTTGGAAGGAACGAAGGGTTGGCTCAGTTGCCGTTCCTCACACTCGGTGGCTGCTTACCAGGCAAGATTAAATCTCGAGATCTGTTTATTGGTAGGACAAGGAAGCAGATGGGTCTAAATGCTTGAAGTATTTCTTTTCAAACAAATATGCTTCGCCCATATTGTGCTGTATCTGCACAAGCAAAGAATGATGGTGTGAAATTGTGAATAGCAATGGACTATGTGCATTTACTTTGTATGCTGAGATCTTTTGCCATTGTAATGGGTGTGACAATCAATTCATGGATTTGTTTGTTGGCATTCTGAATACTACTTTGCTTGTCTGTAATGATATTATTATTGTCAGCGACGAATATTTGATACACAAAGACTCCTGTATGAAAAGAGAAGATACTTGTATACGCGGATTTTGCAACCTCCACCGGTAAGCACATTTCTGCCCGAATTTTCAATTTTTTTTCAATCTTTGTGAAGTTGGTCAAAATTATCAAAGGTTCAAATGATTTTCGGCCAAAAACACGCATCGAAATTCCCGAAGAACTAGTGTGAAAATTTTCCCTAACATAAAAATGTGTCAGATTGCTGCTGTATAGCATTTCCGTTATGCTCAAGGAAGAGATTCGCTTGTCGTCTCTGGGCCTTGTTGGGCCGTAGTTGGGGGCCCTCGAAGCGCACGCGATCACCCCAATCAATCCTTGGGCTCTTGGTGGTACTAGCTGGGGCAGCTGGCTTCTTCCACCCCGCCGCGGCGGCGCCGGTGAAATCCAAGCCGGAGCCCCGGCGAGGTCCGACCCCGGCGACGCGGAAGCGAACCCAAGGATGCCGCGGTGGGCGCCCGACGCGGCCGGTGTCTGGCGTGGCCCGCCCCGTTCCGCCGCCTTGGCACCGCGCGCGCGCCCTTCCGAGGGCGGCCGTATGCCCACAAGGTGTTCGATGGATTGACCGACCTGTTCTGTTCATGCAGTAGTGGGAATCGATTCGTTCACCATCTAGTTTGGCGTGGAAGGTATTCTACGGATCTTTCTTTGGCATGCGTTTTTTTGTTTGTTTGTTTGCTCAATGGCATCCAATCAGGTGTTCAGGCTAGCTGCAACCGTGCGTGATTTTACTTTGGCTTCACTTTTTTATCCATGGATTTTATATTCCAGTTAGTAATCCGAGTTCCTCTCTTAATTTAGTTCATCTAAGAAGACGTTGTCCTGTCCTTCGGGCAACCATATACCTGCAACGATGTCTCGGAATAGCTTCTAGTCCACTCCAGGTATCTGTGCAAAAGCTTCAGGATATATGTATACAAATGCACGCACAACATGTCGGCTATAAGTCTATCTGCAAATTCGATCTCTTTCTGGACAACACAACAACAACAACACCACACCAGTACATCACAAAGAAAATTCCTGCGCGTGCGAAAGAGCAATTAAGGCATGAGTGGGGGAGCAGAGATGATCGCGGGTGCTGTAGTGCAGCGTGCTGCCGGCATGCTGGGCGATATCGCCTGGGAGAGGATCCAGCTGCTGTGGAATTTCAAAGAGGATGTTCAAGAGATGGAAAGCAAGATGACTGACCTGAAGGTTGCGCTTAGCTATGCGGACAAGCGCTCCAGGGAGACTGACGATGATGCATTGGTGCTACGACATTGGCTCAACAAGTACAAGTCTGTTGCCTACGACATGGAAGACACATTGGATGAGTTGTTGACTAATGCGATGATATGGTTCAAGCTGGCTCGCAAGCCTTAACGAGCTAGGGTAACCAGGCCACACAGGTCCACAGACCAACAGTCCACATAACGTATGGCCCATTGGCCCAATAGAAACATAAAAAAAAGAGTAAATTTCATATCGGACCACTAACTTTTATCTAAGTTGCAACTTGGACTAGGGATAGGACTAAGTTTTCACTTTGGACCAGGGAAGTCTATATTAATGTTTCACTTTGGGCCAGTTCTTCCACTGCCGCTGTTCTCAACAACTCCTGCCGACGCACGCTTGATCTATCCTGCCTCATCTCCATTTATTCTAGATGCTCTAGACAAACTTGAGGTGGAGAGAGGAGAGGCTGGATGAGAAGACTAAGCACGCTCAAACTCTACTGGCGCTGCAGCCACGCTCGACCTCCGCTGAAGGCTGCGACACTCCCGATTTGCAATTTGAAGGAAATAATTAAGTCCAAGACAATTGGAGGAGAGCTGATAATGCAGTGGTTGTCCTGCACCATTCTCATGCCATATGCATGCATTGATTCAATTATTCAATCTCGTTGTTCTTCGTCTTGTGCGCTCCCTGGCACTTTTGCAGGCTGCAGCCGGCCGTGTAACAGGAGTTGGAGTGGGCCTGAGAGGGCTAGCTAGCCGGCTGCTATTTGCTTCTACTGGCTGAAGAGACAAGCTCACCGGTATGGATAGAGTTGGGCTCAGGGAGTTTTGAGGAGGAAGAAGGAGAAAGATCCACTGGAATGTGGGCCACCGGTACAAGGTGCAAAATTGGTAACAATACCTAGTTCTAGTTGAAAAGGCTTACTTATGCCTGGTCTACTTTGTAACATAGGTAACTAAACTTAGTCCAAAGTGGAATTCACTCTAAAAAAAAGTGCAGTGACATCGAAAACCATAAAGCACGAAGTATACTGTACTGTCCAATCATTGTATAAAAATAAGCATGCTAATGTCTTGTTTAGTTCATCGATTGAAATTTAGACTTAGCATTTCGAAGGGAAGGGGCAACAAGTGTGTAGGTTCGTGCTGCACGCCTACAGCCCACGAAGATCGACGTTCTGCACGTTAACGTTGTTGCGTACTCCGTAGTCATCCGAAAGTTGGACGATCTAGTCGTGTGTGTAGCATTTTCGAAATATTTAATCTCGGATGGACGTCAAGATTTCTACCACGTTATCGGGCCTGGAACACAGTTTTAGGTTTGGATCCGTTTTGTGTAGACCCATTTCCAACCATACCGATCCAACAAGGCTTCGTGATATTTCTGACACACAAGGTGGGGTGTTATTTTTTAAAAAAATAGTGTTACCCCCTCTCCACACCGGCAATGTCATCGAGGGAAGGGGGTGAATCTAGCGGCGACGATTCTCCTCGCCGATGAGAGGAGGCCAGCCCACATAGCAAGGTCAAGAATGGGACTCCTTTGCGGCAACCGGGCTCTGCCGGCGAGTGTAGTGCGGCGCCCTCCGCTGCAATGTCGTCGAGTGGAGAGGGTGGGCCCGCCCAATGATTGTCCTCGGCGGTGTGGGGAGTCCAGCTCGCGCAACAAGGCTATAAGCTAGATGCCTTTGCTACAACCAGGCTCAGCCAGCGAGCGCGGTGTGGTGCCCTCCGCCACCGCCGTGGAGACAGGCTTGGGGTTCGCCAAGATTGACGCCAAGGGCTGTGTTTAGATCCAAAGTTTGGATCCAAACTTCACTCATTTTCCATCACATCAACCTGTCATACACACACAACTTTTCAGTCACATCATCTCCAATTTCAACTAAAATCTAAACTTTGCGCTGAACTAAACACAGCCAAGATTTACTAGCTAGAAGGAATCATAAGTGCCACAGTTTTTAAATCCAAAACTGTAGTCTAGCATTAATGTCCACACTACAAGGAAATACAAGTGTTGCTTTATCGAAATCCGACCCTATACGCTAAAACTAATACCCAGCTAACACAACCGACTTATTTAAATAGAAAACACCAAACATCCCATGTGCGTATGATAATACAAATATATACCCAGATATGTAGAAGAAAATAAAGAGACGTAGTAGCATCATGTATTTCCACATTTTACATGTGTTCAAAATGGTGTCTAAACAGGAATTGACTAAACTTGATGTTGCAGCAACAATTTGAATATATTGAGCTTGATGATGAACCGAAAATGGTGTCACTGTTGGCATTGAGCTTGGCATGTTGACAGCAGTCGTTTTCTGCAAAAAAGAAGAAGAAGAAATAACAAGGCATATATATCAAGAATAATAGCCAGCACATAGCAATGATGAATCGTCATTAACGAATTGGTTTGCTGCTACCGGAAAATATGCTGTTCCAAGGTGGAGTTCAGATATGCCATCAGAAATCCAACCCAATGCCTCCATTTTAGGCGCTGCAATCACCCGGATGGTCGCTGGACCATTATTCAGATAAGGTGTAAGCAATCTCTGGAGGCAAGGGGCATCCTCGATCACCACCTCCTGCAACTTGCCATCATCTCGTGCATTCCACGAATAACAGAGGCCCAAGCTCCTGAGAGTTTGGGAGGCGATGCGGAGGCGACGAACGCCGAAGCTCTTCTCCTCTAGCAGAAGGCTCTCCAATGCAGGGCAGCGTGAGAGCACGCCATGGATGGCGTCCTCGGAGATGCTGACGTCGGACAGCGTGATCTGCTTGAGACGGGGGAAATGCGGCCGCGATGCCATCCCGCTGGGGAAATCGCACCAACCGAGCTTGGCCACGCGGAGGGTGGGCGCGAACCGCAGCGCGGGAAGCGGCAGCGGGTGCGGCTGCGCCACGCCGTCGAGGGCGGTGAGGGCGCCGGAGCGGAGCCAGCCGTCAGCCATGGGAATATATAATTGTACTCCATCCGTTTCAGGTTACAAGACGTTTTGACTTTGGTCAAGGTTAAACTGCTTCAAATTTGACTAAGTTTATAGAAAAATATAGTAATATTTATAATACCAAAGTAGTTTCATTAAATCAATAATTGAATATATTTTCATAATAAATTTGTCTTCGGTTGAAAATGTTATTATTCTTTTTCTACAAATTTAGTCAAATTTGAAGCTGTTGGACTTTGAACAAAGTCAAAACATCTTATAGCATGAAACGGAGAGAGTATTATTGTAAGAAGCACACACTCTTCGTTCGTTGGCAATATTAGGACTCTATGTGATTTGCGAACAATTAATTGGCTGCTCATAAAATATTATACTTAACAAAGTGCACTTCTCAATTCTCCAACCGAGAAATAGAAAAGGAACATTCACCCATATCTTGCCTACACAAGTTTACTACCGTGGGGTGTGAGTTTGAAACTACCACGATTTGGTTGTCAGTGTTGGTATACACGCATGGAAACACATTTGCACTGTTATAAGTTATTTTTTTCCTACAATAAAAAAGTATTTATGTCCTAGTTGTGAGCCTACTTCATAAAAAATAGATTAACATTATATTTTAAGAACCTCTTTTCTCACTCATGCATGCTGAGTAAGAGGTATATTTGTGGTTATTTGTCTAAATTAGAAAAATGCTACAGGTTAAATTGTTCTTCTCATCAATCAACCCACTCATTGTGCGCATCGCCATGTCACATAAGATGAGAAATATTCGGGTGAACCTAGATAAGATTGTTGAGAACCAGAAGAAATCCCCTCGTCTGACATTGCCTACCCCAACCAGACAAGATAGTAACGAAAATTGGCGAGAAACATTTATTGGTCACACAGATGAAATTGAGATGGTAGGAAGGGAAAGTGAGAAGAAAGAGATATTAACCAAGGTGTTGCTGAAAGATGGAGGCCAGGAAAGCTCTACCATTCAACCATTCCAAGAAAGTTCTATCATTCCTATTGTTGGCCTTGGCGGTATGGGTAAGACGACATTGGCAAAAGCTGTTTACACTGACAAAGAGACAGATATGTTTGATGTGAAAGCATGGGTCCATGTCTCGATGGAATTTCAGTTAAATAAGATTGTGTCTGGCATTATATCTCATGTGGAGGGTAGCACTCCAGCTAAGGATTCTGATCTACAATATTTAAAATCTCAGCTGGACCGCATACTCTGCGACAAGTTATATCTCATTGTCTTGGATGATTTATGGGAGGAAGGGAGGTCTAAATTGGAGAAGCTGATGAACATGTTGCAATCTGGAAAGAAAGGAAGCAAGATAATAGTCACCACCCGTAGTGAAAAGGTTGCAAATACATTATCTACCATACATTCTTCATATTTTCATACCATTGATCCAATTAAACTGGTGGGTATGTCAATTGATGAATGTTGGTTTATCATGAAGCCTCACAATTTGGAAAATTGTCAATTCCCTGACCTTGATCACATTGGAAAAGAAATTGCACAGCGATGCAGTGGAGTACCTCTAGTTGCCAAGGCTCTTGGTTATGTGATGCAGAGGCACTGCACAAGAGAAGAATGGTTGGAAATTAAAAATAGTAACATTCTGGATACTACCAAGGATGATGATGAAGGAATTCTGAAAGGCTTGCTGTTGAGCTATTACCACATGCCTCCACAGCTTAAACTTTGTTTCATGTACTGCTCTATGTTTCCTAAGAGCCATGTTATAGATCATGACTGCTTGATCCAACAGTGGATTGCTTTAGGGTTTATTCAAGATACTGATGGGCAACCACTTCAGAAGGTTGCTATGGAATATGTTGATGAATTATTGGGGATGTCCTTCCTTACAATTCTCACTTCTCCTACGGTAAGTGAAAACATCAGTTACCTGATTGTAATTATGTAATTGCAATAGTTTGTCTTGAAGATCTGAACTATGCTCTCTTTTTTTTTATTCCCAAGGTGCTGGCTGCAAGGATGATATTCAAACCCACGCTCAGACTTCATATGCATGATATGGTCCATGAGCTTGCAAGACATGTTGCTGGTGATGAATTCTCTTACACAAATGGTACAGAAAACAGAAATCCTAAGAGGGACAAACTGAATCGCCACTATCATTTATTGTTAAATCAAAACGATACATCATCAGCCTACAAGTCTTTGGCAACAAAGGTTAGGGCCCTGCATTTTATGGTATGCGATAAAATGCATCTTCCTAAGCAAGCATTCTCACATACATTATGTTTGAGAGTTTTGGATTTGGGTGGATGCCAAGTGTCAGAGCTACCAAGTTCTGTTTATAAACTAAACCTATTAAGGTATCTCGATGCCTCTAGCCTTTGTATCTCAAACTTGCCTAAATCCTTGAACCGTCTGCTAAACTTGCAAACCTTGATACTTTCAAATACTCCCCTAAAGACATTGCCCACAAACATTGGTTGCCTCCAAAAGCTGCAATACTTTGACCTATCAGGGTGTGCCAACCTTAATGTGCTTCCCACCTCTTTTGGGGACCTTAGTGATCTTCTCTTCCTAAACTTAGCAAGTTGCCATGAATTGGAGGCGCTTCCCATGTCCTTTGGTGATCTGAATAGACTTCAGTTTCTGAGCCTATCAGATTGCTACAAACTCAACTCACTGCCAGAATCTTGTTGTCAACTTCATGATCTGGCACATCTTGATCTGTCGGATTGCCATAACCTTGGAAAGCTCCCAGACTGCATTGATCAATTCTCTAAGCTTGAGTATTTGAACATGACAAGTTGTTCCAAGGTTCAAGCGTTGCCCGAGTCTCTATGCAAGCTCATGATGTTAAGGCATCTAAATTTGTCATATTGTCTAAGGCTAGAAAATCTGCCCTCATGTATTGGTGATTTACAGCTTCAAAGTTTAGACACATTTTTGCGTCCAAAAAAAGTTTAGACATTCAAGGCTCCTTTCCCCTTGAAGACCTACCGGATAGCATTTTTAACATGTCCACACTTAAAAATGTTGGAACATTTACATTTTCATTAGTATCTTCTAAAGTAGAAAAACTGAGGGAGAATCTGAAATTGGAAGGGTTTTGTAAGCTCGATGGAGGAAGCGTTGACCTATGCAGTCGGATTACGGAACTAAAAAAGACACACTGCCATGAACTAGAGGTACAAGGGCTCGAGAATTTTAAGCATTCGGAAGGGATAGAGCATGCTATACTGTTAAATAGCTTGAAGCTTACAAAGTTGATTCTTTCATGGCAACTGAAGCAGTATACAAATGAAACTGCTCATGACAAAATGGTGTTGGGGATGCTCGTGCCTCCTAGAAGTCTCCATCACCTTAGTATTGAAGGTTATTGTGGCATCGAGTTGCCTAAGTGGACGTTGGAAATTTGTTCCTACCTACCTCATCTTACCACCATCCATTTGTTCTTTCTGATGGAATGCAACCGCCTCCCTCCACTTGGGTGTCTACCAAACCTGAGAGCATTGTTAATGACCAAAATGCCTAAAATCAAGAGTATTGGCCCGGAATTTTATGGGGACTATGGAAGCTGCCAGAAGCTAAGAATGATTGCCTTGTTTTCGATGAACAATTTGGAAGAGTGGTGGACAACTAGATCATCTAAACAAGATAACGAATTATTCTTAATCCCTAATTTACATATGTTGTATGCTTCCGATTGTCCAAAGTTGAAGTTCCTGCCTTATCCACCAAGGAGCATGACATGGCACATAGAGAATAGCAATCACGTGTTGCCAGAACATGGGTTTGGGAACCTTACATCTGCTACTTCTCCACTTATTCTTTCCATCAAGCATGCACCCAATTCTCCCGAAATGTGGCGTAGGGCTCAGCACCTCTCTTCAATCGAGACTCTTATTCTCATCTCTATAGCTGGCCTTAGAGCCCTGCCAGAGGCTATTCAGTGCTTCACGTCCCTCCGGAGACTCCGTATAGGGGGATGTGGTGAGTTGGAGACGCTGCCGGAATGGCTAGGAGATTATTTCACTTGTCTGGAAGAGATTTTGATCAAAACTTGCCCAATGCTATCTTCACTGCCGGAAAGCATACGACGCCTTACTAAGCTGAAGAAGCTGGTGATCACCAACTGCCCTGTACTGTCAGAGAAGTGCCAAGGGGAGGACAGGCACAAGATTGCTCATATTCTAGAGCCCATATTCCTGTAAAAGAAGCTCCCACCTAGATCAGCAGGCATACAGGCCGAGATGTAGCATGCATGGTGAGATGAGACATATATATCCCTCTTGATTGCTAGTAGTAGTAAAATGCGTGCCAGTTTTCCTTAACTTTTGTGACTTCTGTCTGCATATTGCAGGTTGGCTGATACTGTTAGCAGGGTAAGTTTACAAAACTTTTAAGGTAATATGAAAAACTATTTGATCTTTCACCAGCGGATCTATATTTGAACTAGAGGGCTGGGACCTCATACGTGCAGGCAATTGGACCGTAAAGCGAAAGCGGCTGCTTGTGTACGTATTTTCCTCGACTACATATGCTGCTTGCCCCACTACCAGACTTCATACTTTAGAGCTATCCTGAGGTTGGTTATATTTTTCTGTGATTTGTTGGTCACTTTTTGGCTATTGGATACTTGGGCTGGTATAAGCATCATAAATTTCGCTTTTGCATCCAAAGAAATTGTGCATTAACAGTAGCACCGGTTAATTTTCCAAAGAAATTGTGCATTAATAGTAGCACCCCTTAATTTCCAGGAAATTAAGCGAGGTTACCTTACCCAGAAGGACGCTCTGCTAAGGTTCGTGTAACAGCAAACTGGAGATCTACATCACTGGATTTCCGTTGGCACTTGTCTCTCTTGGAAGAAACGAAAATCCAGAGAGACTGCTTACCAGGCTGGATTAAATCTCGGTATGTGTTTGTCAGTAAGAGAAGGGTAGCAGATGGGTAAGCATGATGCCAATTTCCTTTTTATTTTCAAGCAGATATGCTTGTTGAGTTGTTGTTGTGTTGTGCTCTTAGTATGTTGTATCTGCACAAGTATATGTGAAAGACCAAGAACGGCTATAGAGGGGGGGGGTGAATATAGCAATTCAAATCTTGCCCCCGAAAATACTCATCAAGCCGGATTTCTCAAAATCCTTACTAGAACCGCGGCTATTAGAGAAGCCGGATCTAGAAAAGAAGAGAGAAAAAGAAGAGAGAAGGAATTCCCAAAACTAGAAGAGGAAGAGAAAAGGAATTTCCGAAACTAGAAGAGAGGTGAGGAGGAGAGAGCAAAACTCATCATCGCAAAGTTCAAATTGCAAGCGGAATTTAAATTGCGGAATTTAAATGGATAAGGCAAAAATGAAATCCTTCAAATCATTTCATTCATAGGTGATGCAAAATAACCGCTCAACTAGGAGCAAACATACACCTCCAGAGGAACATTAACACAAACTTAAAATCTCTCGGACAAACACACTCCAAACTAATCCTAATACAAAAGGCATTGGTGCTACGACATTGGCTCAACAAGTACAAGTCTGTTGCCTACGACATGGAAGACACATTGGATGAGTTGTTGACTAATGCGATGATATGGAAAAATAGCCGATGCACGGTTTGTACCCTCCAGGCACTGAGTCCTCCTCACATGCTTGTGTGCATAAGTTTAATTAATTTTTCTGATTGGGAATAACATATATAATCTTAGCTGTTAAAACTTACTTTGATGGGAGAATATATAATTGTACTCCATCCGTTTCAGATTACAAGACGTTTTGACTTTGGTCAAGGTTAAACTGCTTCAAATTTGACTAAGTTTATAGAAAAATATAGTAATATTTATAATACCAAAGTAGTTTCATTAAATCAATAATTGAATATATTTTCATAATAAATTTGTCTTCGGTTGAAAATGTTATTATTCTTTTTCTACAAATTTAGTCAAATTTGAAGCTGTTGGACTTTGAACAAAGTCAAAACATCTTATAGCATGAAACGGAGAGAGTATTATTGTAAGAAGCACACACTCTTCGTTCGTTGGCAATATTAGGACTCTATGTGATTTGCGAACAATTAATTGGCTGCTCATAAAATATTATACTTAACAAAGTGCACTTCTCAATTCTCCAACCGAGAAATAGAAAAGGAACATTCACCCATATCTTGCCTACACAAGTTTACTACCGTGGGGTGTGAGTTTGAAACTACCACGATTTGGTTGTCAGTGTTGGTATACACGCATGGAAACACATTTGCACTGTTATAAGTTATTTTTTTCCTACAATAAAAAAGTATTTATGTCCTAGTTGTGAGCCTACTTCATAAAAAATAGATTAACATTTTAAGAACCTCTTTTCTCACTCATGCATGCTGAGTAAGAGGTATATTTGTGGTTATTTGTCTAAATTAGAAAAATGCTACAGGTTAAATTGTTCTTCTCATCAATCAACCCACTCATTGTGCGCATCGCCATGTCACATAAGATGAGAAATATTCGGGTGAACCTAGATAAGATTGTTGAGAACCAGAAGAAATCCCCTCGTCTGACATTGCCTACCCCAACCAGACAAGATAGTAACGAAAATTGGCGAGAAACATTTATTGGTCACACAGATGAAATTGAGATGGTAGGAAGGGAAAGTGAGAAGAAAGAGATATTAACCAAGGTGTTGCTGAAAGATGGAGGCCAGGAAAGCTCTACCATTCAACCATTCCAAGAAAGTTCTATCATTCCTATTGTTGGCCTTGGCGGTATGGGTAAGACGACATTGGCAAAAGCTGTTTACACTGACAAAGAGACAGATATGTTTGATGTGAAAGCATGGGTCCATGTCTCGATGGAATTTCAGTTAAATAAGATTGTGTCTGGCATTATATCTCATGTGGAGGGTAGCACTCCAGCTAAGGATGCTGATCTACAATATTTAAAATCTCAGCTGGACCGCATACTCTGCGACAAGTTATATCTCATTGTCTTGGATGATTTATGGGAGGAAGGGAGGTCTAAATTGGAGAAGCTGATGAACATGTTGCAATCTGGAAAGAAAGGAAGCAAGATAATAGTCACCACCCGTAGTGAAAAGGTTGCAAATACATTATCTACCATACATTCTTCATATTTTCATACCATTGATCCAATTAAACTGGTGGGTATGTCAATTGATGAATGTTGGTTTATCATGAAGCCTCACAATTTGGAAAATTGTCAATTCCCTGACCTTGATCACATTGGAAAAGAAATTGCACAGCGATGCAGTGGAGTACCTCTAGTTGCCAAGGCTCTTGGTTATGTGATGCAGAGGCACTGCACAAGAGAAGAATGGTTGGAAATTAAAAATAGTAACATTCTGGATACTACCAAGGATGATGATGAAGGAATTCTGAAAGGCTTGCTGTTGAGCTATTACCACATGCCTCCACAGCTTAAACTTTGTTTCATGTACTGCTCTATGTTTCCTAAGAGCCATGTTATAGATCATGACTGCTTGATCCAACAGTGGATTGCTTTAGGGTTTATTCAAGATACTGATGGGCAACCACTTCAGAAGGTTGCTATGGAATATGTTGATGAATTATTGGGGATGTCCTTCCTTACAATTCTCACTTCTCCTACGGTAAGTGAAAACATCAGTTACCTGATTGTAATTATGTAATTGCAATAGTTTGTCTTGAAGATCTGAACTATGCTCTCTTTTTTTTTATTCCCAAGGTGCTGGCTGCAAGGATGATATTCAAACCCACGCTCAGACTTCATATGCATGATATGGTCCATGAGCTTGCAAGACATGTTGCTGGTGATGAATTCTCTTACACAAATGGTACAGAAAACAGAAATCCTAAGAGGGACAAACTGAATCGCCACTATCATTTATTGTTAAATCAAAACGATACATCATCAGCCTACAAGTCTTTGGCAACAAAGGTTAGGGCCCTGCATTTTATGGTATGCGATAAAATGCATCTTCCTAAGCAAGCATTCTCACATACATTATGTTTGAGAGTTTTGGATTTGGGTGGATGCCAAGTGTCAGAGCTACCAAGTTCTGTTTATAAACTAAACCTATTAAGGTATCTCGATGCCTCTAGCCTTTGTATCTCAAACTTGCCTAAATCCTTGAACCGTCTGCTAAACTTGCAAACCTTGATACTTTCAAATACTCCCCTAAAGACATTGCCCACAAACATTGGTTGCCTCCAAAAGCTGCAATACTTTGACCTATCAGGGTGTGCCAACCTTAATGTGCTTCCCACCTCTTTTGGGGACCTTAGTGATCTTCTCTTCCTAAACTTAGCAAGTTGCCATGAATTGGAGGCGCTTCCCATGTCCTTTGGTGATCTGAATAGACTTCAGTTTCTGAGCCTATCAGATTGCTACAAACTCAACTCACTGCCAGAATCTTGTTGTCAACTTCATGATCTGGCACATCTTGATCTGTCGGATTGCCATAACCTTGGAAAGCTCCCAGACTGCATTGATCAATTCTCTAAGCTTGAGTATTTGAACATGACAAGTTGTTCCAAGGTTCAAGCGTTGCCCGAGTCTCTATGCAAGCTCATGATGTTAAGGCATCTAAATTTGTCATATTGTCTAAGGCTAGAAAATCTGCCCTCATGTATTGGTGATTTACAGCTTCAAAGTTTAGACATTCAAGGCTCCTTTTCCCTTGAAGACCTACCGGATAGCATTTTTAACATGTCCACACTTAAAACTGTTGATGGAACATTCACATATTTAGTATCTTCTAAAGTAGAAAAACTGAGGGAGAATCTGAAATTGGAAGGGTTTTGTAAGCTCGATGGAGGAAGCGTTGACCTATGCAGTCGGATTACGGAACTAAAAAAGACACACTGCCATGAACTAGAGGTACAAGGGCTCGAGAATTTTAAGCATTCGGAAGGGATAGAGCATGCTATACTGTTAAATAGCTTGAAGCTTACAAAGTTGATTCTTTCATGGCAACTGAAGCAGTATACAAATGAAACTGCTCATGACAAAATGGTGTTGGGGATGCTCGTGCCTCCTAGAAGTCTCCATCACCTTAGTATTGAAGGTTATTGTGGCATCGAGTTGCCTAAGTGGACGTTGGAAATTTGTTCCTACCTACCTCATCTTACCACCATCCATTTGTTCTTTCTGATGGAATGCAACCGCCTCCCTCCACTTGGGTGTCTACCAAACCTGAGAGCATTGTTAATGACCAAAATGCCTAAAATCAAGAGTATTGGCCCGGAATTTTATGGGGACTATGGAAGCTGCCAGAAGCTAAGAATGATTGCCTTGTTTTCGATGAACAATTTGGAAGAGTGGTGGACAACTAGATCATCTAAACAAGATAACGAATTATTCTTAATCCCTAATTTACATATGTTGTATGCTTCCGATTGTCCAAAGTTGAAGTTCCTGCCTTATCCACCAAGGAGCATGACATGGCACATAGAGAATAGCAATCACGTGTTGCCAGAACATGGGTTTGGGAACCTTACATCTGCTACTTCTCCACTTATTCTTTCCATCAAGCATGCACCCAATTCTCCCGAAATGTGGCGTAGGGCTCAGCACCTCTCTTCAATCGAGACTCTTATTCTCATCTCTATAGCTGGCCTTAGAGCCCTGCCAGAGGCTATTCAGTGCTTCACGTCCCTCCGGAGACTCCGTATAGGGGGATGTGGTGAGTTGGAGACGCTGCCGGAATGGCTAGGAGATTATTTCACTTGTCTGGAAGAGATTTTGATCAAAACTTGCCCAATGCTATCTTCACTGCCGGAAAGCATACGACGTCTTACTAAGCTGGAGAAGCTAAAGATCATCAACTTCCCTTCACTGTCAGAGAAGTACCAAGGAGAGGACAGGCACAAGATTGCTCATATTCTAGAGCCCATATTCCTGTAAAAGAAGCTCCCACCTAGATCAGCAGGCATACAGGCCGAGATGTAGCATGCATGGTGAGATGAGACATATATATCCCTCTTGATTGCTAGTAGTAGTAAAATGCGTGCCAGTTTTCCTTAACTTTTGTGACTTCTGTCTGCATATTGCAGGTTGGCTGATACTGTTAGCAGGGTAAGTTTACAAAACTTTTAAGGTAATATGAAAAACTATTTGATCTTTCACCAGCGGATCTATATTTGAACTAGAGGGCTGGGACCTCATACGTGCAGGCAATTGGACCGTAAAGCGAAAGCGCAATGACAATTCAGGTGGGGCAGCCCCCCCCCCCGGGTGAGCTAGTCAAAAAAAAAATGTCACCAATGAATATCTGATAAATATACTAGATATCTTGTCGATTGCAATGTTGCAAACACATCCATGAAAAGATGCTCTGAGTGGTCCTGAACTGGTGCTTTCTCAGAAAGAAAATGAGAGAGAGGAAGATCCTGAGCCTGGCAAGAACAGCTACTATGCAACTGTGCAAGTACAAGCCTTGAAATCTTGAAAGGACATCCTGCAATTTCACTCCTTTTTGCCCTGTTTTCATGAGCCGTGAAGAGGAGACATCTCATTGCAATCCTGAATTTTGGGAGTGTGTGTGGCAGATGCTCAATTTGTTTGGTCTTTGTCCTATAAGGTTTAGGTTAGGTTCCTGGCTCTTCAACTTTGACCTGTCTGTATGAGGTCTGGTCAGTGGAATTTCTGGGAATCTTTGCAAGTTGTGTACTTCACTTGTACTACCGAATCAGCCAAATTTTAAGCACTATTTGTTACTACCATTCACTAGTTTTATTATAGAGATGACATGATGGTGAGAAGATGACCCAATTAAAGTGACCATTCATTCATGTCTCTTTTTTTTAAGTGGTCATCCATGTCTCTTGGTTGCAACCATATATATACATTGCACACACAAAAACTGAGAAATATATATACAAATATAATACAAACTGGTCATATCCGAACCAAATTCGCAATTCAAGTTCAGCTAAATCTTGAGGTGGAGAAACTAATCACCAATTTGGTTTCTCATCTTCTTGTGATATCAACCTTGATCTATGATGAACCTGACCAAACTCCAGAGTCCAGACCAAGGTGCAGCCAAAAGCCTCAAAAGAACAAGGCCCCACAGAACCAGACACAATGTGGTTCTGTCTGATTTGTGAAGTCAGTAGATAGGTTGCAACCAGTGAAACACCTAAACCTGCCCTGTAAATACTGTAATCAAACTCCAGAACCCTCTCTATGTAGCAGTTTTGTATAGGCCAGAAGAAATCATATCATCTTATCCTAATCTTCCAATAACCAAAATATATATCACATCAGGTTGATGCCATCATCCTAACCACTCCTGCAAAGTAGCCATCACAAACCACACAGTATACATGGATTCTCTTTTCAGAAAAAGTAAAGTGCACCTTAGTTAGAAGCCTGAAGTTGGATATGCATTTTCATTCACATATTTTATATTTGCATGGTTTTTAATATCTCAAGTGGATGTACATGTATATGTATTTATGATTTGCAAATCCATTGGTTTTGACCTTTCAGAAAAAAAAAATAATCTGATGGATAAACCTGCAAAATAGCAAAGCTGTTGCTTGCTAGACTCACCACAGACAGGATCCCTCTGAATCTGAATTCAGGAGATCTTGCATTAGTTGTAACCCAACTTCTCATATACATGTGTCTCAACTATATGAGTAGTTGCAACCATATAAAATCCCTGCATTAAGCTTTGCAAAGTGTGAGATAATGCTTAATGCTAATGCCTCTAGTTAGTGCTATCTGAGTGGAGTGATTAGTGATTAGTTG
Source organism: Oryza longistaminata (assembly GCA_009805545.1). Classification (NCBI taxonomy): domain Eukaryota; kingdom Viridiplantae; phylum Streptophyta; class Magnoliopsida; order Poales; family Poaceae; genus Oryza; species Oryza longistaminata. The sequence continues at coordinate 11,346,607 of CM020180.1, read as the reverse complement.
GTCTAAAGAAAAAGAACGATATCACCAATTGTGCATTGACACTCATGAACAAAACAATCAGCTTTTTGTGACTTTGTCCCCATGCTATGATTGGTACCATACAAGTATACGATATTTTATATTGTAGCCATATTTTACCATGCATGTTGGCACACCTGACCTGAAATGGAACAGTGCTCTCTTGTCGCCCAACTGTTTGCCTGTGACATTTCCTTGGCTCCATCGCAGAAAAAAAGAACAATTTTTTTAACACGGTACGAATATATATACTAATATACATGCACACATTCATATGAATACACATGTACACCCTATTATACCCATATGAACGTTTTCAAGAGACTGTGTCAGTATATCTTGATATTGACGAAATTATTTACAAGAACATGGGAAAGACTTAGACCCTGTTTAGATGGGACTAAAACTTTTAAGTCCCCATCACATCGGATGTTTAAAAATTAATTATAAATATTAAACGTAGACTATTAATAAAACCCATCCATAATCTTGGACTAATTCACTATTAATAAAACCCATCCATAATCTTGGACTAATTCGCGAGACGAATCTATTGAGCCTAATTAATCCATGATTAGCCTATGTGATGCTACAGTAAACATTCTCTAATTATAGATTAATTAGGCTTAAAAAATTGTTAAGCGAATTAGGTTTCATTTATGTAATTTGTTTCGTAAATAGTCTATATTTAATACTCTAAATTAATGTCTAAATATAGGGACTAAAGTTAAGTCCCTGGATCCAAACACCACCTTAGTCAACATGATTGACAAGTCACCAAACACCTCACTTTCGACAAACACATTATCTAATACTGAAAAAATAATTAACCATAAATACGAACACTCATACTGAATTGTAGATTCCAACCTAGCTAGATAAATAGGTTTCACCACGAGCAACGTAATCAAACTAAGCTGCTCAGTTGTATTCATAGAGATTATTCTCTACGTTTATGTGTACATACTGTCTATATTAATGTGCCACTTGGGCTAAGAAACAGATACACACACAAAAACAAATATTAATGTTTTATCCAAATAACCAACCAAAAAATATTATTTAATGCTTTTTATCCAAATAATCCAACCACGACACTGACATGCAGGCCGCCCGTTTCGCTTGCTCCAGTTTTTTTTTCTCACGTGCACGCCTACTCCACGTTACTACCCATGCAGTACAGTACCTCCCCCGGGCCCACATGTCATAGAGTGGGGTACGTACAGGTACTGTACGCGTAGCATTCTCCCAGGCCAGTAGTACACCCGAAACACGCAAAGCAACAACCACTACCCAGTTCGGCCTTAACGGGTCGGGTCTTGAACTCCAGGACCCGCTAAGCCCTCCGCTAATAACGTCGCCTCGCCTCGCCTCGGATCCAACCAAGAAGGAATCCAAGCCAAGCCAAAGTGGCCCATTTCTCGCTGCTCTTGCTTTGCTTCGCTTCTCCTCCTCTTCCTCCTCCTTCCTCGGCGGCTGCTCCGGCTCGGATTCCGGTGAGCCGTCGCGTTCGTGGTACGGCGGAGGAAGCGAGGTTGCGCCCTTTCCGACCGTTTCTTGGCTCGCCCCGAGTGGAGAAAGCTGGTTGTTGTTGTTGTTTTTCTTAATCTTTTTGGTTCAGGGATCAGAGAAGTTCAGAACTTGTGGAGGTGCTCGTATCCGCGAGGTTGATGTCTCTCCTTCTTTCCATTTCATTTTGGTTTAGTCCAAGAACTTGTGTTGCTTGATGCTGTGTGGTATGTGGTGGAGTTGCTGCGATTTTGAGGTGTTTTTGGAGTGATCGGTTGTTCAGTTGTCATTTGGGGATTTTTGGAAGTTTTCGGGTTTTGGGATCGGCGAGGAGGCCGAAATTTGGAGCGTTTTGTGCGTAATTCGTTGGATTGATTACGAGTGAGAGAGGCGATTGATTCTCCTTTCAGTAGAGAGATTATTTTCGTCCCAAGAATAGTTTTCATGGCGTTACAGTTTTGGCTACGAATTTATTGCGTGTGTGGGTTAGTGATTTTACAGCTAAAAAATGTGTTTATTAGTGGTGGTTAGTCAAAAGGTTTAGAGGAATTATTACTTGACAAGAGTATGTGGATAGACGAGTGATGTCAGCACATAAACCTTATCAATGATCATGTCATCATACATGGAATGTGGTCCCATTTTTTAATCTATCTTGAAAATGTATTTTTTGTGCACTAAGGTTAATTAATTAATAAAATCATGGTCTTTCATTGGCTAAACTTTGTAGTGGTTTGTCTGAGTTTAACGACATTCGACAATGGCTGCTGTGGATAGTATACGACGGCCTTAATATTCATAAAAAAATATGTGAGGTTTGTTCAGGACTTAACTACTCAAGTAGTTAACAATTATTAGTGTTGTTTGTTCCTTTCAAGAAAAAATATATAGGGTTGTTTGGCTTATCTTGAATCTATTTGTTTCGCTGCTGATGACTATTAATGTCAGGATTACTGTTCATTCTAGTGTCAGTTTCAGAGCAGCTAATATGTATTACTGTTGATTCTAGTGTCAGTTTCAAAGCAGTTAATATGTTATCTGAATAATAACATATGCTCCTGTAGCCAGCCTGTCACCGTTTATGCTGATTGCTCTTGCTCATTCATCTCTTGTCATCGATTCTCTAGGCTTTGTTGAAACTGAAGAAAATTTCAATCTCTGTAGTCAGTACCGCCTAATCATATGGAGGATTATCCAAGTGGGAGATCAAAAGCAGCTATTGGATTTCTCAGAAGAGGTGGTGGTTTCTCTTCGAGAAATCAAAGCACTGAAGAGAGGACCATTCAGAACTATGATGGACCAGGAATCACCACAAGACTCAATCCGATGAAAACCAGGCTGTCTGATAATCAGGAGAGACCAAGATACCTACGTGACTCATTCAGATCTTCAACCTCAATGGCCATTCATGGAAGCTCTTCCAAAGTTCCGCTTAGAAAATTCGGTGACGAAAAACGAAGGCAATCGCTGTTGGCAGGGGTAGACATTGCTGAAAGTAGCAGCAGAAATGCTTGGGGCAAACATCTGGAGGGTAGTAATAAGAGAATCGTTGTCGAGGATAGGAGTTCAGATGTTCTGCATACTGAGACAGAAGACCTGTCTACTGAACAAGGCCAATTGATAGAACCCAGTGCTGGAGTTTCTGATTCTGCTAGGGCGTCAGATATTTCTGAACATGCAGTTGAATCCTTAGTAAGGAGTGCTGCTCCAAGTTCTAGAACTCGTAGACTGAAGGACAAAGAATTGAATTTGGGTCAATCAGGAGCTTGCTCTTCGTCATGCCCTAACAGGCCTACTATATCTAGATATGCTCCTGCCGATGTGAAGCGACCGTGTAATCATGCTAGCGGAGTACAACGGCATGGTCGTAACAATCCGGGCTGTACTTCAGTACCTAATTTTCTGCCGTCAGGTTGCTCATCTGATTCTGTTTATAGCAGGAGGTTTGATGCAATGAGAAAAATGACTTCTGATGGGGGAAGTTTTTCTAGATCAAGGGGCTTAAGTGGAACGGCTAGCTTAGATGATTCACCTCCTGCATACCCTGCCATTGCTGGTCCTAGAATCAGAACAACTACAACTGAACAGGCAGTTTCACAACAAAATGCACCAAGAAGCAGAAGAAATTTTCAGGATTCAGCAGTGTCAGTAAGGACAAGAAGACCTCCTTGGGGTGCTAGGTTCAGAATCTCTGAGGAAAGAGAGGATGGCATGATTTCTCAGCGTGATTCTTCCATAGGGAATCAACAGTCAGATCAGGTGCATTCATCTTCGGAAGAAGCCTCTACAGAGAGCTCCTCAAGACCATTCTCTGCAGAATTACCTCATGCAATTTACTCATCTAGACGAGAGGGATCAAATACTTTCACTGCAAGGAGAAGAAGATCGAGCTCCCTTTATGAGGAAAGACCTCCACAGACATTCCATGATCTTTTCAGAGAAAGAAATGGCCGAAGACACATATCCATAGAAGGAATTGCAGAGGTCATTTTATAGCAGCTCTGTTTTTTTCTCTCTTTCCGAAGATAGATTTTATGTAGGATTACATCATTATTTTTACTCCGCATGCAGGTATTACTAGCTCTGGACAGGATTGAACAAGAAGCAGAACTGACTTATGAGGTTAGTTTCTTTGCCTTTGTGTCAAAATAATTCCTTGTGATTGACTTTTCACTTGGAATCTGGATAAATTTTGGCAGCAATTGATGGTGTTGGAGACAAATATATTGCTTGGTGCTTTCACCTCCCATGATCAGCATAGTGACATGCGCATGGATATCGACAACATGTCCTATGAGGTATTTTTTTTACTATGCTTGTTTGGACCTGGCAAAAACTTTGTTAGTTTGTTCCTAAATATTTTCATATAAGAAGTGCTTTTAATTAAGTAAACGGTCATTCATGGCTCAACTTCTAGCATGTACTTATTTGAGAGTAATTTCGTTCCCTCCTTCTGAACAGGAATTATTAGCATTAGGAGACAGAATAGGCTCTGTTAGCACCGCTCTTTCTGAGGAGCAATTTGTGAAATGCCTCAGAAGAAGTATATACATACCAGTGGCTACAAAAGCAAACGCACAAGTTGTAGACGACATCAAATGCAGCATATGCCAGGTATCTTGTCATCATCTAAGCATCAAATGTTGTGTTGCGCCTTTTTTAGGGAGTCTACTACTACTAATGCATAGTGAAACTGAAACTGAAGACCGAATCTACGCTTCCACTATCTTACATTCTTATGAAATGAACTGTTACTTCGCTCTTGCCAATTTATTGAACACTATTTATGATTGATTTTGCGTCATCCCTACTTCTTCCTTGCTGATGATTCTTTTTAACATACTTGTTACTACTAGTTCAATTAACCTACAGTGTCCACAGATGTTCAGAGCTCAGACAAGTGTTGTATCTACTTCCTCTATTTCACATTATAAGATGTTTTTGGTTTTTGAATAGATTCATGCATGGATCCATGTATGTGCTTCGTATATGTGTTCAAATTTATATGTATGCTAGTGAATCTGGATGAGGATGGAGAAACCAAAACGTCTTATAATATGAAAGGGAAGGACTAGTACTCAGTTTTGTAAAACCTGCATCTGAAACCTCCATCACCCTTCCAACAACGGCAATCGATTCTGTGCCTGTAAAAAATAGCCATTAAAGGATTCATCAATTGGTTTGAACATAAGAAATAAAAGGGATTACTTTGGTAAATCGTCACAGTAATGGGAATATTTGTCTATTCCAGGAGGAGTACATAGAGGGTGAAGAAGTTGGACGGCTGGGATGTGAGCATCAGTACCATGTGTGCTGCATTCACCAGTGGCTCAGGCAGAAGAACTGGTGTCCAATATGCAAAGCTTCAGCTGAACCTTCTACTGTGAGCTAATCCCACCTGGGAGACTCAAGCTTGTAAATATTTATCATGGATTTGGTGTCCATCCTTTTGTGGAAACTGTAAATAATCTTGACCTTGTTCACTCCAATTTGTGATTATCAAATCAGCTGTGTTCTGAAAACAAAAATAATCCTTCAATGTTTCTCATGGTAAAAAAAAAAAAGAAGAAGCTTTTCTATGTTTCTGTTGGGGTACCTCTCCCAATGCAGGGGTTGTTCTAGAGGGTTTGAGGGTGGACCACCCTTGATTTTGGCCCAAAAAGATCCCTTCTTCATATGGCCCAAATCCACTACATAAACACGGCATACTGAACTATTTATATTGTGTATTTTTGAACTTTTAGACTCAAAAGAGTTAGTTGGCCCTGTTCGATCTCCCGTTTGGGAGATACTACTCCGTCTCAGAAAAAAGCAAATCCTAGCTACGAACCTAGACAGTCCAGGTTCGTAGCTAGGATTGGATTCTTTTTGGATGGAGGGGTATATTTTTGTTGCATGCAAAATGAGAAACCTCATTAGCACATGATTAATTAAATATTAACCATTATAAATTTGAAAAATGGATTTATTTGCTTTTTTTAAAAACAACTTCTTTATAGAAACTTTTTTTAAAACAAACATATCATTTAATATTTTGAAAAGCGTGCTAACGGAATACGAGAAAGTTGAATTTGGAGTTGAAGAAATAGAACTGAGCCCGTAATGTTGCGATATTATTACTATATTTCTGTCATACTTTGAGCAAATTTTGTATATGTATATTGAGTTTGCAACATTACGTGATTTTAGAGTGTGAAGTAGAACCACCCAACGAAAAATCCTTAAGCCGTCACTGGCCCGAAGTATAACTTAGCGGTACTGTACATCAAAACATAGTAAGCTATATACATCAACCTTCAACCTAAAGGATTAAACTTATTAGAAAGAGTAAACACTCCACTTATATTTGACTTTCTTTTTCCTAGCTTTTTGCACTTTCGACTATTCTATGGAACAAACGCTGCTTTCAATTATCAAAATGTATAACTACATTGTATACACCAAATATAGTAAGCTGTACGCATCAACGTTCAATCTAAAAGATTGAAATTATAAGAAAGAGTAAACACTCCACTTATATTCGATTAGCTTTGGCACTTTTGACTATTTTACTTAACAAGTGCTGCTTTCAATTGTCGATAAAAATGTAGCCAGGCAAAACTGTACCTCCCATAAATGACACAACAGTACTATGGATGATGAGTGACCTTTTCTTTCTCAAGAAATGAAATGATGGACAAATGCACTCACTTCTCGAGCTTTTAAAGGTACGATTTTTTTATTAAAAAAATTTCTCAGAAAATTGTTTTAAATATATTTTCAAAATTATAATATTTATTTTATTTTTTATACCCTCAAATAATTACCACAAATCACACGTTGGCCTTGGAATATACTCCCTCCATCCAAAAAGATTGTTACTCTATGATTCAAAATTTCTCTCCTTCCTATCTCTAACTACTGGTCCGCTCCAACTACACATTAATTAATAAGAGGATCTACGGGATTTGTTTCTCAAACTTTAATCTATGCTAAACAATTTACAATGATAATCTTTTTTAAAAAACGGGGGAGTACTATATAGGAGCAGTTGCAATATGCTTGATCACAAAATAAAGAAAAAACACCCAAATTAAAGTATTTGCAGTAAATATGTCTACATGAGAAAAATATGTTATTCCAGCTAGAAAAGCCACGCGGTTTAAACTTGAGATGACTCTAGTACCATATTGAGTTGCATAAACAAATCAGTTGATAATTGATTGTTCCAAAATTCAGTATTTGTGATATGTGGATCTCTAATTGGCCGAAACCTAAAGAGGATAATTTACTTATGTTTCAACCCTTCCTAGCTTTTGCACCTTTCAACTTTTCTATCAGAAAGTACTGCTTTCAAATATCAATCAAAATGGAAAAAGAAAATAAAAAGACAGAAAGGTATGCATCAAGCTAGCGAAATTGCGCATCCTACACATTACATATACAATGTATGGACGGTAAGTTACATCTTTGGCCCTGGAAGATACTGAAAATATATCGGCAACCACAGTACACTTTAAATCATAACTTGGAAAAGAAGTACCCAAATTGTCCACAGTAACCGAAATATCTATATGAGAAAAGTCACCACATGCAAGACACGCAAACTTTTTTTTTCTGTCTTTTCCATTTGCTCTCTCAGTCCAATCCAACCATATGATGGTTTGAAAAACTCTCCAGATAGTTATGAAAAAAATCTTGAAAATTTTACTACACTCATACAACATATATATATCTACAAAATCTTAGCTCCAAAATCAACTCATAGATTAAGATACAGGAATGACAAATTTAGAGTATGAATAGTGGTACCGTTCATACCTGAATTTGTATTATTTATTTCTCAATGTGTCGGGTTGAATTCAAACTTAATTTTTGGTGAATTAATATATATCACTGTACTCTACGTCGTCAATTTTGTAGAGAATTTTTTTAAACTATTTGTATCAAATTTAAAATAGAAAGGTACTCTCTCCGTCCCAAAAAAAAACCAACCTAGGAGGAGGGGATGCCCCTACACAATAAAATATCCTCCTCGAGGGATCGGAATCCATTCCAATGCTGATGATTCATTGGATAAATACATGTTTCAATCATCCGTTAGATTTTTCCTACAATATATCTGCACAGGGGACATTTCTAAATTTATAGAATTAGGTATATCATATTAATACTAGATTCTTACTCCCTCCAGGCTAATAATACTTGTCGTTTTAGATAAGGGTGAGGTCAAACTCTAGAATCTTCGATTATGAATCATTTTTAAAATATTTGTCTTTCAAATATGGTGACTGCATGTATAGAGTAGTCTTAAAAAAATACTTTAATAAAATCATATATTCGTTAACACTTTTATACATATTTTAATGGAAAATAATGGTCAAAGTTGGTTTTTTGGAGACCGTGTTCTGTCCAAAACGATAAGTATTATCAATCCGGAGGGAGTAGAAGTGAGTGATGAAGGGTTGTGATTTGATGAGTAGTGGAGGTAGGTGGGAAAAGTGAATGATGGAGGGTTGTGATTGGTTGGTAAGAGAATGTTGGTGGAGAAATTGTTATATTTTAGGACAAATCTTAAGGGCTAAAAGTTATTATATTTTGGGACGGAGGTTGTAAATGTTTTGGAATTTTTATGTGTTTTCCATTTCTTAAGGAATTCAGTGGATATAGGTATCATATTCATAAGTTCTTCGTATTTACTCCTATATTTCAAAGGGATCTTATAATGGTTAGTTTAATCGCTTACGCCATGTTTAGTTCTAAAATATTTCTTCAAACTTCTAATTTTTCCATCATATCAAAACTTTTCTACGCACATAAACTTCCAACTTTTTCATCACATCGTTCCAATCTCAACCAAACTTTCAATTTTAACGTGAACTAAACACAGCCATAATCGATCGATGGACCATGCTTCTGCTGCTGTGAGGCAATGATGGATGGGGATCATTGCATGACATGAAACGCGTAGGGGGGAGGTGGGGATGGGGGCGTGGGCGTGGGAGTCGGAGGGGGGTTCGCGCTGGCGATCGAGGGGGTGCTGGGCGCGTGCGGGCTGGTGGTGTCGGACGCGCTGGAGCCGGATTTCCCCATCATCTACGTCAACCGCGGCTTCGAGGACGCCACCGGGTACCGCGCCGAGGAGGTGCTCGGGAGGAACTGGTGCGTCTGTGTGTGCTCTGAATCTTCAATCCTTAAATGACATTTTTCCAATTCCAGCCGCTTTGCTTTGCTCCGCTGCTGTTGTGATTTCGGATCACGTGATATGATAGGCAGGCGATAATGACAAGTTATGTGTTTCTGCAGTGATCGGAAAATCGGTAGTAATCCATACACTGAACTATTATAAATTGGAAAATTGTTGTCGAATTGCCGATTGGGACTACGGATATGATGATTGCAAACTGAATATAGTGTTACATACAGGGCTCTTAAACAATTGGTTTTTGGTTGTGAATTGCACCGTAGTAGTGGGCTTAGATGGAACATGCCGAGGACTCCAATGTTGTGTCTTCATAGCGCTGAGTTGGTCCACCACACCGATTGGTCATGTTAGTTTTGCCGGAGCACACTTTGTATGTCTCATATGACAGAAATCACCGGGAATTTTGGTTCAGGGTCCTGATGCTATTTCCTTCCTTAGAGCATGTGTTCTGGATTTGCATCGGCTATGTTAGTCTGTTGGATATGGTACCCATAGGATAGGAGGGGATCCCAAGTGTATAACATGCTAGCAGTCTTCACAGAGATTTTTTTTTTCTCTAAGTCTATGATAGGTTTATCATCTGATGCTCTTACTAGTAGTGTTTATGGTCGTAGTGCTTGTTAAACTGCTTGATTTTGAAAGTTGGCCGAGGTAGATCGTCAGCATGACACATTATGTGAGTATTCTGTTCTTAGTTGTTCGAGTGTCTATGTGTTTCTTTTCCTGCCTGTAGTAGTTCTGTGGTAGAATATTATTATCTGGCTGTTCACTAGGCTCTTTCCTTTTGGTTGTAGATGCCTACTGTAATTCCAGTTTTATCAGTATTTGTTATTAGAAGTGCAATTTATATTTATCATGCATGATGCCAGTTACTTAATACATGCAATACCACACAAGTGATGGATTAAAATAAACTGTTTTCTCCTGCCATTTGTACTAGCACCTTAGCAAAATTGGATCCTTCCCTTATGGCCTTGGGTTCTGTTTCGAATGTAGATTTTTTTTCCAAATCTCATAGGAGTCAAATGGATTCATGCGAAATGGCAAAAATTATTCCTGGTGATGCTATTCATTGATTTCTCTATAGACAAATAGGGAATGCCAGATTGAGGTTCCATGTTCTATCTGTGGACCTGGGGTTGGATGAATATGGAGAAATTGTAGATGAAAGGAAACATGACCTTATAATTTCATGAGTATATATAAGCTAGATTCTTACAAATTCCAGAGTACGCCTATGTGGAGTAGGCTGACCTTTGTGCATGTTTTCGTGCGCTGAATCATGCTTGAGCGCTAATTTAACTGAACTTATAGTGGCCTTCATTATCATGATTTATGAGGTAGCAGTTAAGGCACAACTGCACAAGATGACCTTTAGCATTACTGGAACAGTTGGATCATATATCAAGGCACTAGGGGAATTCCTGATTAGAACTCCATCATTATGACTCAAAAATATAAAAAAAATATGTGAACAATGAACATGCTCTCTCAATTGCTAGTGATAGAAAAATATGTTTTATCCTTGGTCCTTGCTGATATGATTCACCTAATGCAGTTCCTCAAAGCCTTTTTTGAGCTACCCTGCAAATTAGTTCCAATATCCTTGCTGGTGTGATTCACCTCATAAGCATTTATTTTGGGCTTTTAGCAACCCTGCAAATTAATTCACATGCTATGTTAGTTCTTGTATATCTTATTTGTATTGCTAACAATTGTTGTGTGCTGTTTTCCTCAGTCGATTCTTGCAGTGTAGAGGACCATTTGCTAAGAGGAGACATCCCCTTGTTGATACTACAGTAGTTACTGACATTCGGAGATGCTTAGAGGAAGGCACTGTGTTCCAGGGCGATCTGCTGAACTTTAGGAAAGATGGTTCTCCATTCATGGCAAAGCTCCAGTTAACACCCATTTATGGAGATGACGAAACAATAACCCACTATATGGGCATGCAGTTCTTCAATGACTCTAATGTTGATTTGGGGCCATTGTCTGTCTCTACAACAAAGGAGATTGTGAGATCTACTTTGATTACACCAGATAACACCATCCGACCAAGTCCAATGGGGAAGGGCTTCTGCTCAGAGCATTCTGATCTTTTCCTATTGAGTGATGAGGTACTTTGCCAGAAGATCCTATCAAGATTATCGCCCAGGGATATAGCATCTGTAAACTCTGTATGTAAACGGCTGTACCACTTAACAAGGAATGACGACCTTTGGAGAATGGTTTGTCAGAATGCATGGGGCAGTGAAGCAACTCAAGTTCTTGAGACTGTGGCTGGAACAAGAAGTTTGGCATGGGGGCGGTTAGCAAGAGAGTTGACCACCCTGGAAGCTGTCACCTGGAGGAAATTGACGGTTGGGGGTGCAGTGGAGCCTTCTCGCTGCAACTTCAGCGCTTGTGCGGCAGGGAACCGTGTTGTCCTTTTTGGAGGGGAAGGTGTTAACATGCAGCCAATGAATGACACATTTGTGCTTGATTTGAATGCCAGCAAGCCGGAATGGAGGCACATCAATGTGAGATCAGCTCCTCCTGGGCGCTGGGGTCATACCCTTTCTTGCCTAAATGGATCACGGTTGGTTTTGTTTGGTGGTTGTGGAGGGCAGGGCCTGCTCAATGATGTGTTCATGTTGGATTTGGATGCACAGCAACCAACTTGGCGTGAGATTCCTGGCCTTGCACCACCAGTTCCACGGTCATGGCATAGTTCTTGCACATTGGATGGAACAAAATTGGTGGTATCTGGTGGCTGTGCTGATTCTGGTGTGCTTCTCAGTGACACGTATCTTTTGGATGTAACAATGGAAAGACCTGTTTGGAGGGAGATACCTGCATCTTGGACTCCACCTTGTAGATTGGGGCACTCGCTCTCTGTCTACGATGGCAGGAAAATCCTGATGTTTGGTGGTCTTGCTAAAAGCGGTCCTCTACGACTAAGGTCTAATGATGTGTTCACATTGGATTTAAGTGAAAATAAGCCATGCTGGCGGTGTATCACCGGCAGTGGAATGCCAGGAGCCAGTAATCCAGCTGGAGTTGGTCCACCCCCTCGCCTTGACCATGTCGCTGTGAGCCTTCCTGGAGGGAGAATTTTGATATTTGGTGGATCAGTGGCAGGTCTTCACTCCGCTTCAAAGCTTTACCTGCTGGATCCGACTGAAGAGAAGCCTACCTGGAGGATACTGAATGTTCCTGGCCGCCCTCCGCGATTTGCCTGGGGCCACAGTACCTGTGTTGTGGGAGGTACAAAGGCGATAGTTCTTGGAGGACAAACTGGAGAGGAGTGGACACTAACTGAACTTCATGAGCTTTCTCTGGTAAGCTCTTTAGTCTGAGGATGGAAGTCTAGTCCCCAGCAGGCTTCCAGCTTCATTGAAGTGATGATGTATACAGAGAGAAGCTATTGTTTTCATTTGACCGAAGCCTGGACATTTTCACCGTTGAAGCCACACAGAAACGCAATTGAAATGTGCAAGCAAAGTGAGTTATTCTCCTTGGAAGGGTAGTTTGTGTTTGGTTGGAAAGAGATGATGACTAGTCTCAAGTAGTAGATCCACTTATCTGGTTACTCACCGCTTCTCTGCGTCGCTATTTGTTTGGCCTACTACAAAATAATAGATAATAATTATCACCCATAACCTAATAATTATCTGTTTGTTCTCATCAGATGTTTCCTACACTCAACCAAAAGGATCTGGAATTGTATAGTTGGAAGCTCTGATGCAATGCAACAAGCATGCTCTTCAAAGGCCAAATGATAGTGATGATGCTGTACTGATCCAATATTTCGGATAAATTGTTCGATCTTTTGTTGAACATGCAACACTGTTCGATTAGTTGTACACTCCATTTTTTTTTTCTCTGGCAATACATTTAGTGTCAATTACCAAAGGACACACCATATCTGCAGAAATCCCCCCTCTCTCCTCTCACATGTGCTGTATGTTTAATCTTTTAACATTGTGACAAATGTCTGTTCACATAGACCACACGGTTATACTTTTGTAACTTTGATTGTAGCTGAAAGCACCTGGATTGATTATTGGAAAACATGGAGATTTTGCTTCCATACAAACATCTGTTCTATGCAGCAATTAGGCATTAATATGCCAATGTTTATGGAGATTTTGCTGGCATCCAGAATGTCAACATATGTTCACATGTTTTAGGGTCTTAATTTTCGTTGGCTATGCTTGACAAAGACGGTAAGCACTAAACAAAGATTCAGATGCACATCCTGAACAAGGCATGCATCATAAAGCCATTGACGCAGCCCTCATGGAAGTCAACCAGAATCAAGTAGATGAGCCAAAGAAGCAACCAGCATTCTGAGTTCTGACAACATTAGCAGTTCTGATCCTGCACGAAAAAGCTCTGAAAGCCCAGCAAAACAACGGTGAGATGATTTAGCACGAATGCTTTCTGCCATTCGCGATAACAACAGCCTAAGCAACAAGCAACATTTTAACTAATCAAAATCATTTACAAGTCTCAGCACACTCCAACACGAAATCTTCTCTACAAAACCAGCATCAGAAGCAAAGCGTCAATCAGGCTGTTCCTGTCATGCGTATGCTTCTCACAATCCAACACATTTGTGTCACCATGTGAAACATCAGCAAAATTCTGAATTTTCCGACAATTATCGTGTTAGAGAGAGATAGCAGAGAGAACAAATTGACTTGGCAAATTTGGGAGCTTTTCCTGTAAAAGTTTGCTGTATTTCCAGAGAAACATTTTTAAGATACAATGGATTCCCGGAGAGAAACCTTGGATCAACATTGCTATAGGGTAGTGGTTACATATTTACATAGGAACCTAAAATGTTGAAACCTGCTGTAAATGAACAACAATGAAGGGTTTGCTGCTATCTTATATGCACACCAAATTTGGGCTGGGATAGCATCTTCTAGATTTTTGAGAGAACAAGAAAAAGAAGCGGGTAGAGACACGATATTCTGGTTGTGGCTGCACTGCATTACATTTCAGCTGGCTGGTTCATCCTAGTAGTATGAACGTCTGCGTCCATATCTAGGATCCCTGCAAAGATCAATAATAGTAGAAGGCACATCAGAAAGTGTCGAGCTCAAACAAGAGTTGTGTTAATTGTGCTGGCTTTTCAAAGTACACACTCAAGACTTCTCTCAAGAGTTGAAAATAGAGTTTTCCTAGTGATTGTCTCATGCCCTATGCCTATTTTCCTAGTGAGAAAATAAACTTTTTCTCAAGGAAGAATGTCAAACAAAACTCTGCCTATTTTCGCATCTTATCATTTGGTGTCGACATGCGTATTCATGCGTTCATATCAGCTTTCGGCTACGGTCAAGTCTTTTGAGAGCTGAAGTGTATGTCCTTTTGGCAATATAACCTCTTAATAGCAACAGAAAGCAAGAAAAATAAAATTATATGCACACACCTGTAATGACTGGCGATCCTCCTGGATGCTGCAATGCCGGGCATTGCTCCTGTAACTATATATTCATCATCTATTTCATCAAATCTGATTTCCCTTACGTCAACAGATCCGGAGGGCACCTCAATAGTAAAGCTTTCTTGGCTAGACCTATTGCTGCTCCTCCTTCCACTACTTCTCCTTTCCCTTGCTCTTGCTCTACTTCTGCCTCCTGAAGATCTGCAGAATGACTTACAGAAAATACAGGATGTCCACCAGTTCCCCCTAACCCTGTGGTAAACTTCATAGTCATCTCCGGCATCATCATCACCGTACTCGATGACATAGTCTCCCAAAACTATACCATTAGGCACCTGTGCATGTATCGTGCTCAAGACATCTATTATGTCTGAAGACTGTTGGAAATTCTCCCAATCAACTCTCCGAGCAGGATCAATTTCTGACGGGCGTGAATTTGGATGCTTCTGCTGGGTGTGCTTCTGAAGCTCATGAAAGTTGCCCACATATGAACAACAGCTTTCTTCGCAGCATCTTTTCTTTTGGTTAAGATGCAGACGGGCCTCGTCAATAACAACCCACCCAATAACATCGCCTCTACACAACGGGCAAGCTGGGCGGTCAGTTGTATTTGACGAAATGATATGAATGCTATCAAGAGGGGCTCCATTAAAAGATGGGACTTTCATATTGGTCGGCAGTCCATGTGCACCTTTGAACCGCTCAAGACAGTTCGAACGGGATTGGTCAGTGTCGCATATGAACGGCCTACAACCCTTCTCATATGAGGTGCACCTCAATAGGACAGCATTATGAGGAAAATCCAGACAGATTGGACAAGTGATATCCTCCATCCAACTTTTATCAAGTTTGACATCCAAATCGAAAGAACCGGCCTTCACCACCTTCTTCTTCACCATTCCTGAACCCATACTGAACTTCCAAGATGCAGGTCTGATGCTACCGAGAGTATCTTCTAACGAAAACCTGCATACCACAATCAACAAATCGATTTAGGCTCATAGTACCATAAGTTAGATCACATCATACAGATTTTCCGTAAGCAAGTAAAGCAACAAGACTTTGGCATTCCCATCATTACAAAGAAAAAAAAAATCATCATGAGCTTAAGAACTAAGACATTATTACATTACAACCTTTCCAGATCAGCAAAGTTAAGGAAAAATAGATACAGTTCCAATTAATTGTCCTCGCATCTAGTGTCCTACTTGAACAAGTAATGATCAGCTATTGTTGTCAAGTGAACAGGTCTTAGTTTGCAGCACAAAATGATGCAAAATCACATCAATGTCAACTGTCAGCTTCCTAACACTTTCATATCATGTGCTTAAGAAGTACCCTTGAGAGGTACCGCTTTAATAGAGCAATCAAGCACAATCAAAATTCAATGAAGGAAAACAAAGCCATCCCATGAGTACAAATTTATCAACCTTTTTCTGATTTCACCTCAATTCCAAAAACACTACTGCTTTATCCAATTGCAAACACAACAACACACAGTTTTCACCTAAACAACAACAGCAAAGAATCTTCATAAGGCATGATTAATCAGGTGTAGCAGTAATAATCAGGTTTGTTTCTTGATCCTAAACCATAGCTGGAACGAATTTGGGTGGCCTAAACTAATCAAAATCGGCGCCGAAAGCTAGAAACCAACCAAAACCCAAAGACTGAACACATCCAAATCCAGCACATAAACACAAACAAACAAAAAAAATAAAAACAAATCAGCACAGAATCACCTCCCCCTCTCACACCACATGTCCCCAAACCTTTTAAATTAAAGCTGAGCAAAGAACTAAACTAAAGAAGAAGAGAGACAACTCTGAAGCAAAGCACATCACATGCTGCACCACAACCCAAAAAACAAAAAAGAGGAATCACTCCGAATCAACCCCCTCCAACACAAGAACAACTCACAGATCGGCTCAGACCCGCATAACCCATCACCACAAAACCGCACAGGAAATCATCAAATCAAAACAACAACCAAGAAAACGAAAAGAAAGAATCACATCAACAAGAAGAGAAGAGAGACGCACCGCAGCAGCAGCAGCGGCGACCTCGGGGGTAGGTAGGTGGCGCCGTGGCGAAGAGAGGAGAAGAGAGGAGAGGAGAGATGACGAAGAGGAGACAAGCCTACTACTACTACTACCCTAGAGATGGGACCTAGACGCCTACTACTCGCCCTCCTCTCCTCTCCTCACCTCACCACTTCTCCGCCTCTCTTTCTCTCGAGCTCATGCGCTCGCATCCGCCTCCTGAGCTGCTAGTTTATTCTTTCTTCTTCTTCTTCTTCTATCGGGATTGTACTACCACCACCACCAGTACCACCACCACTACTCGCCGTGGTACGAGTATTAAAAATTCCAGCTTTTTTTCCTCGCTGCCGTGAGCAAAGCGGATAAAAAACCGAACTTTTTTTTCTTCGTGGGTGTTTCTTTGGATGTTTGGGAATTGGGATGAGAGAGAGAAAACTCGCGGTCGGCGGTGGAGAGAGAAAGGTGAAGCAGCACTACTACTGACTCGGCTCCAAAGTTGACGTCCAGTACTCTCTCTCTCTCTCTCTCTTCCTCCTCTTTTCATCTTGTCCTTTTCAACGCTTTAATTGTCTTCTCTTTTTTTTTTTTGGTCTTGTGATGATTCCAAAAGAAAAGAAAAGAAACTCCATTTTCTCTTAATTTATGGCATATTTTCAAAAATCCCCTTACAGGATGGAGTAATTTATCCAAAAATTACAGAAATTTATGTAGTTCTATATGAAGTTTACATACTACTACCTCTATTTCAGAATATAAGGTTTTTTATGTTTAATCTTTTATATCATAGTATAAGCATTTCAGCATTGATTCTTATGAATTTCATTATTTCAATAATCTCAAGCTAATCAAATGCTTGGAAAAAGAATCTAAGCAATTTAAAATTTAAAAAATGGTAATTGAAAGGTTAAAAAGAATCTTTTGATCCAACCTTAGCTCTTCTTACGAAACAATCTAAAATTTTGGGAAAGAGAAAGTAGAAAGTAGGGGTTTGAATTGGAATGGAATTATGGAGGATTCCCTGGTTTCATGGCTGGTGAGGTTGGTGATTCAACGTCCCTTTAAATTGTTGATAACATTTCAACTACCGGAGACAAAACATTCATTTATCATAACACACTGTACGATTACGCAGTAGTAAAAAGTATAGTAGTAGTATTGATTATGCATGTGTTAGATGGTATTCGCTGCAGTACTACGTCAGAATTTACATATATACAATTCAGCAGATGAACACATCAGGGTTTTAGATCAACAAAACAAGGAAAGAAGAAAAAAAAATACAAGTACTACTCCCTCCGTCGCATAATGTAAGGGATTTTGAGTTTTTGCTTGTACTGTTTGACCACTCGTCATATTCAAAAAAAATTAGAATTATTATTTATTTATTTTTAACTTACTTTATTATCCAAAGTACTTTAAGCACAACTTTTCGTTTTTATATTTGCATAATTTTTTTTGAATAAGACGAGTGGTCAAACATTACGAGAAAAACTCAAAATCATTTATATTATGGGACGGAGGGAGTATCACTTAAGAGTTGTGCAAATGATTAGTTTCTGCTACTTAACTAAACCAAAATGGCACTATTTAATTCGTCTCGTGGCTTCCACTCGGATTTGTTTAATTGCGGAGGTCAAGATGATTGTCTCCCATTGGATGGGCATTTACATTAATTAATTAACACAAAATACTCTTCCATCCACAAATATATACTTGTCGTATTAATAACGACATAGACTTCTGAATGACATTTCACTAGTCTCGATTGCTTTTTTTTAAGAACCATTATTAAAATATTATATCGTGTATATACTTTTCTAGATAAATCCTCACATATTTTTCGTGGATGCAATCTAAATAATTTCAAAAAAAAATGTTTATGCTAAAGTTATGATAGGAAGTATGCATAAAGCAACTAGTATTTGTGACCAGAAAGAATATGCATCAGCTGGTACATGATCTTTCATGGAATTTCTTGTAGTTTGAGCACGAAATTGGCACAAATTAATATATCAATATTATAGCCACTTGAGCGGTTTTGCCAAAGAAATAATTAGTCACTTGAGTAAAATTCCCAACTAGATGTCTTCCTTCCAGAAATGCATAGTAGTATTTATTGTGTGCGTTGTGATGCATTTTTTTCCTTCTAGAAAGTAGATGCAACGACATGCACTTTCGGTAACCTGGGTCATTAGCCCCACATTTTCTTTTCTTTCAGTTAAATTGTACTGTGCTATAAAGACAAAGAACAGAAAAGGTAAAAAAAAAACGAAAGTTAATTTTAAAAAAAGGACGGTTGGCTTGTGTGGAAAGAGTAAAAAATATGTCAGCACAGCAAATTGATTATTGCAAGGCTAAGCAAAAGCTTAACAGACCGGTGGTTTATTGCATCTACTGCGATATATATGATCTTCACAAGTGGTGATTTTTTTTAGTCTAGTTTAGTAGCTATCTAAATATCTAATGCTTCTCTGCATTTTCATAAAAGTAAAATCATGTGCAGTTTAATCCTTTGGCTTATTAAAAAAATAATTTATGAGTAATCTTTAGTGATTTAAAAACCAATGCTACAAAATAAACTTAGATAAAAAAAACCTTTAAATCAAATTAAAATTAAGTTTTAAAATTTAAATTTTGACTGCGGTTGATAAGCTAAAAGGAAAGGATGGTCCTCGGGTTAGATTCAGTTTGGTGTCCATCCAATTAACCTGATGCAGCTTAAATCAACATTTATAGTAATTTTGTAAAAAGAAAATGTGTTCCCACATAAGTAAATTTAAATTACAGTTAGTTTACTGCACTCATGTGAGCAATTGACAAAATGTATAAATGCACGTTTTTAAGTTGACAAAATGTGCATTCATAGTTGTCACGTGACACGCATGGGGCCGGGGTGTTTTGAGTTTTGACCCATGCATGTAAGCCTTGCGCCATTAATTGCGTGTGCATGATTAGCTCTTCCAACCTTTTTCTTTATTTTTCTCAAAAATCAACGGAAGGAAAGAGCAAAAATACGCGGCCTTTTCTTTCCTGCTCTTTGACATTTTTTTTTCTCTGGAAAAGGATTTTTTTCCTTGTCACTTGTCAGTTCTAATTTCTTGTTTCTATTTTTCATTTCATTTGTTTACGAATTATAATAAATATGTATACACAGTGCTTCCTCTCATTATTTTATTTATGATTCCCAATGTATTAAAAAGATTAATTATTGGCTTATCAATTGATTAGTTAAACTAGCCTTTCTCATCCAGATTCAATTATATTTGTGTGGTTCTGTTTTAAAAACTGCACACCTGATAAAGATAGGAGATCACCATCATCGTTTGGCTGGCACCGGCAGTGTACGTGCCGACGTGTTGTCTTGAATCACAAATAATTAAAGATTTAAACTGATTTCATCAATTAATCATTTACTAATTTAATTTCAGACCATGCCAAGGTTGGTACACGTCCACCGATCAATCAACCCAACCCAGAGAGATCGAGCTTACACGTTCCTCGAACACGCACGCGTGCACACACGTGTCAAGCATGCCTAATTGTATGCAGTAGAAAATTGTTTTTTTTTGGGTGTGCAGATAAATATTTTCTTTCTGACAGTTCATACTAGGAAAGTGAAGGATTTTTCAGATTAGGAGATGGCAAATGCAAAACAGAACTGTTAACATCACTAGTAGGATCATGCAACCGATTAATTGCATGTTTGTAAATTAAATTAAATGTTGCCAGTTGCGTGCAAGGAATGGGTTGGAAAGAAGATTACTCCAAGATTTGATGTTAATTTGATTATGGAGTACTATGTCATTAGCAAGATCATAAAGAAGAGACACCTCTAATTAATCCTCTTTGTATGCTTAATAGTACTGCATGCACAATGCCATACAATCATTAAATAGACGGTTCAGAGCAAGAAAAAGGAACATACTATATACGAATCCAGAACATAATTACTGATTTATATTTATCAAAATTGAGGTGGTAGATCGGATCAACACCTTAGAAATAGTTTAACAAAGATATTACTTAAATGCGCTGCTTACATACTCTGGATTTTTCTTTGCATAGGCTCATATTTAATATCAAACAAAATCCTCCCATGGGATGGGTTTAACGTGGTGCTAGGGAACTCAAGTTCCTACTATCCTGCTGGATCACCATTGATAAAAGATGATATGGTAAAAAAGGGAGAGAGGGCTCATGAGGAAGAATGAGATGAGTTCCCTACTATGGTTTCTGAATCCGTCCGTACTCCTCGCACCTTAAAAAAAAAATTAGAGGAGGGAGCGTAAAATCCTATAGCCGGTAAAAAAAATAAATTATAAAACGTTTTCTATGTAATTGCTAAAAATCCTCAAGATTCTTACTCTCTCTTTTATATTACACAAAGTTGTTTTTTTTGTAAGTTAAACTTTTGATAAGACTATAGAAAAATTTAGCATCATTCTCAATACAAAACACATACATTATAAAAAATGTATTCACTAACAATTTAATAAAATTAATTTAGTGTTGTTTCTATAAATTTAGTCAAATACTAAAAAAATAACTTAAGACAAACCTAAAGCATCTTGTAACATAGAATGGTGGGAGCAATATGAATTAAAATATTTTACAGGAATTTCATAGAAACCCATTTCTTCGTTCCGAAAGATCTGTTCCATTTCTCCTTGTTGCAAATTTAAATGAGCCCTTAATGTGCATCAGCAAGACAGCAACTCCAAACCAGGTCATTAGTTACAGCGTCTGCCAAGAGACGTCGGTGCCTCCATCTCAGCCCAGCCCAATAGCCCATGTCATAGCCATTCTCTTGAATGGGCCTGGAAGTTATCCGGCCCATATCCATAAATGGGCCGAAATCTCAGCCCGGCCCGAAGTAGGCCTCAGTACGATTTTTCCAAGACGAGCAACGAAAAAAAAGAAAAATCACGCTTTTACCACCACCATCTCCGGCGATCCGGAGCAGGGGCGATGGCGGCGCGGGGCTGAGCTCCGGCGGCTTCTCCGGCGCGGCGGCGCGGGTGACCCCCTGCGAAAGTCTCCACCACTCTCTCTCTCTCTCTCTCTCTCTCTCCTACAGTTGGTGGCGCGCGAATGGCTTGCCGCCTGCTTCTCCGCCGCTGCCTCTCAGCCGCGGCCGCCTCGGCGGCGCGCCTGCGCGGCTCGCCGTGAGGCACGCCCACGGGGACCTTGAAGTGAGCGGATGCAGCGCCCACATCCGGGAGCTCGGCCGCCTCGGCCGCGTGGGGGAGGCCAGGGAGGTTGTTCGACGCGATGCGCGCCGGGACATCATCGCCTGGAACTCCATGATCTCTGCCTACTGCCAGAACGGGATGCCCGATTCTTTCGCCGCGAGGGACCTCTACGACGCCATCTCCGGCGGGAACATGCGCACGGGCGCCATCCTCCTGTCGGGCTACGGCCGCCTCGGCCGCGTGCTCGAGGCTCGCAGGGTGTTCGATGGAATGCTCGAGCGGAACACCGTGGCGTGGAACGCCATGATCAGCTGCTATGTCCAGAACGGGGATATCACAATGGCACGAAGGCTGTTTGATGCAATGCCGAGCAGAGATGTCTCATCATGGAACTCGATGCTTACTGGGTATTGCCACAGTCTACAGATGGTGGATGCAAGGAATCTGTTTGAGAAAATGCCAGAGCGCAATTTGGTTTCGTGGACAGTAATGATTTCTGGGTACGGTCGAATCGAGAACCATGGGAAGGCTTGGGACATCTTCTGTAAGATGCACCGTGAAGGACTGCTACCAGACCAGTCCAATTTTGCCTCTGCGCTCTCAGCAGTTAAGGGTCTTGGAAACCTTGATGTTCTAGAGAGCCTCCGTGTTCTTGCCCTCAAGACAGGCTTTGAGAGGGATGTGGTCATCGGCACAGCAATACTAAATGTGTATTCAAGGGACACGAGTGCGCTTGACACTGCAATAAAATTCTTTGAGAGTATGATTGAAAGGAATGAGTACACATGGTCAACCATGATCGCAGCTTTATCTCATGGAGGTCGAATAGATGCTGCTATTGCTGTCTATGAAAGAGACCCTGTAAAATCAATTGCTTGTCGGACTGCACTTATCACAGGCCTTGCTCAATGTGGTAAGATTGATGATGCACGGATTTTATTTGAACAGATTCCAGAACCTATTGTTGTGTCCTGGAACGCCATGATTACTGGGTACATGCAGAATGGAATGGTTAATGAGGCAAAAGAGTTGTTTGATAAGATACCTTTTCGGAACACAATATCTTGGGCTGGGATGATTGCGGGGTATGCACAAAATGGGAGAAGTGAAGAATCTCTGGGTTTACTTCAAGAGCTCCATAGGAGTGGGATGTTGCCTAGCCTATCTAGTTTGACTAGTATCTTCTTTGCTTGTTCAAATATTATGGCACTTGAGACAGGAACACAAGTGCATTCCCTTGCAGTAAAGGTTGGTTGCCAGTTCAATAGCTTTGCATGTAATGCACTCATTACTATGTATGGCAAGTGCAGAAACATGGAGTACGCAAGACAAGTATTCAGCCGAATGGTAACTAAGGATATTGTGTCATGGAACTCTTTCCTTGCTGCACTTGTGCAGAATGATCTGTTGGATGAGGCCAGAAACACATTTGACAATATGCTCAGTCGGGACGTTGTTTCTTGGACTACCATAATATCTGCGTATGCACAGGCTGAGCAATCCAATGAGGCCATTGGGGCTTTCAAAACAATGTTTTGTGAACATGAGTTACCCAATTCACCAATTTTAACTATACTTCTTGGTGTATGTGGGAGTCTCGGTGCTTCTAAGATTGGGCAGCAAATCCACACTGTAGCTATTAAACTTGGAATGGATTCAGAACTTATAGTTGCCAATGCTCTCATATCAATGTATTTCAAGTGCGGCTGTGCAGATTCTTGTAGGATTTTTGATCTAATGGAGGAGCGAGACATTTTTACATGGAATACCATCATTACGGGTTATGCTCAACATGGACTTGGAAGAGAAGCCATCAAGATGTATCAACATATGGAATCTGCTGGGGTGTTACCGAATGAGGTTACCTTTGTTGGGCTTTTAAATGCAATCACTAGTAGGATCATGCAACCGATTAATTGCATGTTTGTAAATTAAATTAAATGTTGCCAGTTGCGTGCAAGGAATGGGTTGGAAAGAAGATTACTCCAAGATTTGATGTTAATTTGATTATGGAGTACTATGTCATTAGCAAGATCATAAAGAAGAGACACCTCTAATTAATCCTCTTTGTATGCTTAATAGTACTGCATGCACAATGCCATACAATCATTAAATAGACGGTTCAGAGCAAGAAAAAGGAACATATATACGAATCCAGAACACAATTACTGATTGATATTTATCAATTGAGGTGGCAGATCTGATCAAAACCTTAGAAATAGTTTAACAAAGATATTACTTAAATGTGCTGCTTACATACTCTGGATTTTTCTTTGGATAGGCTCATATTTAATATCTAACAAAATCCTCCGGTGGGATTGGTTTAACGTGGGTGCTAAGGGGGACGCTACCCTGCTGGATCACATTGATAAAAGAAGAGGAGGCGAAAAAAAAAAGGGAGAGGAAGAGGAGAGATGACTCAAGAGGAGAAAGAAGAAGAGTTCCCTATAATGGTTTTTTTTGGATCCGTCCCTACTCCTCGCACCTTAAAAATAATTTTGGAGGAGGGAGCGTAAAATCCTCTGGCTGGTAAAAAAAAAAACAAATTATAAAACGTTTTCTATGTAATTGCTAAAATCCTCAAGATTCGTACTCTCTCTTTTATATTACACAAAGTTGTTTTTTTAAGTTAAACTTTTGATAAGATTATAGAAAAAAATAGCATCATTCTCAATACAAAACAAATACATTATAAAAATGTATTCACTAATGATTTAATAAAATTAATTTAGTGTTGTTTCTATAAATTTATTCAAATACTAATGAAATAACTTAAGACAAACCCAAAGCATCTTGTAATATAGAATGGTGGGAGCAATATAAATTAAAATATTTTACAGGAATTTCGTAGAAACCCATTTCTTCGTTCTGAAAGATCTGTTCCATTTCTCCTTGTTGCAAATTTAAATGAGCCCTTAATGTGCATCAGCAACTCCAAACCAGGTCATTAGTTACAGCGTCTGCCAAGAGACGTCGGTGTCTCCCTCTCGGCCTAGCCCAATAGCCCATGTCATAGTCATTCTCTTAAGTGGGCCTGAAATTTATCCGGCCCATATCCATAAATGGGCCGAAATCTCAGCCCGGCCCGAAGTAGGCCTCAGTACGATTTTTCCAAGACGAGCAACGAAAAAAAAGAAAAATCACGCTTTTACCACCACCATCTCCGGCGATCCGGAGCAGGGGCGATGGCGGCGCGGGGCTGAGCTCCGGCGGCTTCTCCGGCGCGGCGGCGCGGGTGCCCCCCTGCGAAAGTCTCCACACCACTCTCTCTCTCTCCTACAGTTGGTGGCGCGCGAATGGCTTGCCGCCTGCTTCTCCGCCGCTGCCTCTCAGCCGCGGCCGCCTCGTCGGCGGCGGCGCGGTTCGCCGTGAGGCACGCCCACGGGGAGCTTGAAGTGAGCGGATGCAGCGCCCACATCCGGGAGCTCGGCCGCCTCGGCCGCGTGGGGGAGGCCAGGGAGGTGTTCGACGCGATGCCGCGCCGGGACATCATCGCCTGGAACTCCATGATCTCCGCCTACTGCCAGAACGGGATGCCCGACGCCGCGGGGGACCTCTACGACGCCATCTCCGGCGGGAACATGCGCACGGGCGCCATCCTCCTGTCGGGCTACGGCCGCCTCGGCCGCGTGCTCGAGGCTCGCAGGGTGTTCGATGGAATGCTCGAGCGGAACACCGTGGCGTGGAACGCCATGATCAGCTGCTATGTCCAGAACGGGGATATCACAATGGCACGAAGGCTGTTTGATGCAATGCCGAGCAGAGATGTCTCATCATGGAACTCGATGCTTACTGGGTATTGCCACAGTCTACAGATGGTGGATGCAAGGAATCTGTTTGAGAAAATGCCAGAGCGCAATTTGGTTTCGTGGACAGTAATGATTTCTGGGTACAGTCGAATCGAGAACCATGGGAAGGCTTGGGACATCTTCTGTAAGATGCACCGTGAAGGACTGCTACCAGACCAGTCCAATTTTGCCTCTGCGCTCTCAGCAGTTAAGGGTCTTGGAAACCTTGATGTTCTAGAGAGCCTCCGTGTTCTTGCCCTCAAGACAGGCTTTGAGAGGGATGTGGTCATCGGCACAGCAATACTAAATGTGTATTCAAGGGACACGAGTGCGCTTGACACTGCAATAAAATTCTTTGAGAGTATGATTGAAAGGAATGAGTACACATGGTCAACCATGATCGCAGCTTTATCTCATGGAGGTCGAATAGATGCTGCTATTGCTGTCTATGAAAGAGACCCTGTAAAATCAATTGCTTGTCGGACTGCACTTATCACAGGCCTTGCTCAATGTGGTAAGATTGATGATGCACAGATTTTATTTGAACAGATTCCAGAACCTATTGTTGTGTCCTGGAACGCCATGATTACTGGGTACATGCAGAATGGAATGGTTAATGAGGCAAAAGAGTTGTTTGATAAGATGCCTTTTCGGAACACAATATCTTGGGCTGGGATGATTGCGGGGTATGCACAAAATGGGAGAAGTGAAGAATCTCTGGGTTTACTTCAAGAGCTCCATAGGAGTGGGATGTTGCCTAGCCTATCTAGTTTGACTAGTATCTTCTTTGCTTGTTCAAATATTATGGCACTTGAGACAGGAACACAAGTGCATTCCCTTGCAGTAAAGGTTGGTTGCCAGTTCAATAGCTTTGCATGTAATGCACTCATTACTATGTATGGCAAGTGCAGAAACATGGAGTACGCAAGACAAGTATTCAGCCGAATGGTAACTAAGGATATTGTGTCATGGAACTCTTTCCTTGCTGCACTTGTGCAGAATGATCTGTTGGATGAGGCCAGAAACACATTTGACAATATGCTCAGTCGGGACGTTGTTTCTTGGACTACCATAATATCTGCGTATGCACAGGCTGAGCAATCCAATGAGGCCATTGGGGCTTTCAAAACAATGTTTTGTGAACATGAGTTACCCAATTCACCAATTTTAACTATACTTCTTGGTGTATGTGGGAGTCTCGGTGCTTCTAAGATTGGGCAGCAAATCCACACTGTAGCTATTAAACTTGGAATGGATTCAGAACTTATAGTTGCCAATGCTCTCATATCAATGTATTTCAAGTGCGGCTGTGCAGATTCTTGTAGGATTTTTGATCTAATGGAGGAGCGAGACATTTTTACATGGAATACCATCATTACGGGTTATGCTCAACATGGACTTGGAAGAGAAGCCATCAAGATGTATCAACATATGGAATCTGCTGGGGTGTTACCGAATGAGGTTACCTTTGTTGGGCTTTTAAATGCATGCAGCCATGCTGGTTTGGTATATGAAGGATGGAAGTTTTTCAAGTCAATGAGCCAAGATTATGGACTAACTCCTCTGCCAGAACACTATGCTTGCATGGTTGACCTGCTTGGACGAACAGGTGATGTGCAAGGAGCGGAACAATTTATTTATGATATGCCCATTGAGCCAGATACAGTCATTTGGAGTGCTCTTCTTGGGGCATGCAAGATTCACAAGAATGCAGAAATTGGTAAAAGAGCTGCTGAGAAACTCTTCAGAATTGAGCCATCGAATGCTGGCAACTATGTTATGTTATCAAATATATATTCTTCCCTAGGGATGTGGGGTGAAGTTGCAGAGGTACGAAAAATTATGAAACAACGAGGTGTGAGAAAAGAGCCTGGTTGCAGCTGGACACAGATAAAAGACAAAATGCACTCCTTTGTCACTGGCGATAAGCAGCATGAGCAGATTGAAGAGATAGTTGCTACCCTCGAAGAATTGTACACTTTGTTAAAGGCTACAGGCTATGTGCCTGACACAGAATTTGTTCTCCATGACATTGACGAAGAGCAGAAGGAGAGCTCCCTTTTGTACCACAGTGAGAAGCTTGCTGTTGCTTATTGCCTTCTTGTTACACCTAAGAGCATGCCTATACAGATACTGAAGAACCTTAGAATATGTGGTGACTGTCATACTTTTATCAAGTTTGTATCTCATGCCACCAAGAGACAAATTGACATTAGGGATGGTAATCGGTTCCATCATTTTAGGAACGGTAGCTGCTCCTGTGAAGATTTTTGGTGATACATTTTGACTTCAGATGTGATATTGGCATATTGCCACTTCAGATGTTTTTATTGAGTTGTAGAATACAGAGCAGATTGCATTTTGGATGAAATGTTCAAATGGTGAACAGTTCGCCATGAGCCCTGGTATTCCTGCCATTCTCCATGTCAGCACATGAATCGACACCTGGTGAGTGCCTAACATATTTGGCTATCTAGTTTGCTTTTCAGGTAGTGAATCTCTTTTGAACAGACAGCTTTTACGTCAAGGTCTAACGAAATGTTAATTTATGTTGGCACTGTGATGTTTTAGTTAACAGTTAATTTACTACTTCCCCCATTTCACAATGTAAGTCATTCTAGTATTTCCCACATTCATATTGATGTTAATGAATCTAGATAGTTATATATGTCTAGATTCATTAACATCAAGATGAATGTGGAAAATGCTAGAATGACTTACATTCTGAAACGGAGGGAGTAGCAGCTATCTCTGCTGCCTCTTACAGGTGGCTCAGAAGAACAGCCAGCTAATAGCTCACCTAGTATGAGATATACTCATCATAGGGTAGGATATTTGGTCACTAACTTTACTTGTTGAAATACATCAACGGACAAAAACATTTGTTGGTGACTCTGAACCTTGTTCGGTCTATTTTGAGTCAGATGAAATGAAAGCATGCATTGTAACTTCTGGAGACCTTTGCCTGGAGCCTAACACTATCATCAGAGAGTTTGTGGCTTTTCAGACATGTACTGTGCCAATAGATTCCTGGGATACAGGTTTGTGCTCGCTTCTAAAATGGCAATGTGTTACACTGATAAATACTAGGTTAATGCTACAATTGAATTTTTCAGACGTATTAGATCTTTTTTTCCCTCTAAATTATCTTTTGTTCAAAAAGGATGCCCAGCTTACTCAAGGTTTTATATTATTTTCAGAGCTTATCAAGAATTTCATCTTAGAAGAACGAACTAATATGCATGCTGACCGTATATGTTTTGTTCTTACTACGATTCCAGATATTCTCTCTTAATGATACAAGGGATACAATGAGATGGTTACGGTGAAAAAAAGAAAAAGAAAATGCTGACAACATTCAGGATCGTAGAGTTAATCAGGTAATGATGATTGTTTGAGTTGTACCATTGTGATATACAGCTGTTTTGATTGCGCATGGACTTATATGCTTGTACAGTTGCACACCATGTCAGATCAGAGCTATAGGTGATTTGAGCACGAGACTGGAGAAAGTCATGGTGCAGGTCAATGAGTGGATGAAGACCCTGACAAATGATAAGTATGTCTCAGAATTTCCTTTGTCTCAGAGTTGATGTAAGTTGTCACAGCCTCACAGGGGAGTTGGTTTTGTGATAGTGTTGTAATTTGTGAGATGTTATACCCAGCATTTTCTTTTTGGTTTTGTAAGGTCACAAAACCTATATTTTGCTTCCAGTTAAGCAGGAGTATAACTGTTTCATAAAAAAAGAAGACGACGATGGAAGGGTGTTGACTGCGTGTTGGTATATCCAGGTATTATAGACAAGCTTGCATGCTTAGAACTAGCTGATAGATGAGTTGTTATATATCGGATAAAATTGCTGAGTTGACAAATTTAAGCAGATGCATCAGTCCTGCGTTTGTTTAAATGTTGTTGACAGTTGCGTGCACGGGATGAATGAATCAGAAGCTTACTCAAAGGTTTGATGTTTAATTGGATTGTGTACTGCATCAAACAATTTACACAAGGACAGCCTCTAATTAATATATCTTGCACCAAAAACTTCAAAATCCGGACACCATCACCACATCAAGCGAAATGGATGGTCATAGAAAGTAGAAACAAAGAAAAGAAAAAGAAGATGAACTGGAGCAAATTAAGGTTTCATTTCAAGTTTCACAACTACAACTACGAAATCGACACAAACCTAAGTTTTTTGAAGATAAACAGTACGAAATTTTATATATGTAAGATCGAACCTCCATTTCTTATGTAAGATCGAAGCTGTCATCTTACTGCAGGCCCAGGAGAAACTCTTGATATCTCCCCACATTGCTCTTCTACCTCAAGTGCACTCTCCTCTCCAAGATTGTTCATGCTCACGTCATCATCACCAGTCACCAAGTGCTTCCTATCGCCATGGCTCTCGAGCTCCAAGCTCTCCTTAAGCTGTGCCACCACCTCTGTCATCGTAGGCCGCTCCCTGGAGACCTCTCGCTTGCAGTGCAGCGCCAAGTCAGCGACTTTCCAGACCGAGTTGATGTCGTAGCCTCTTCCTCCTCCCATCCTTGCATCCACAATGCTCTCGATGCTGCCGTGGTCGAGGCTCTGATGCACAAACTCACCAATGTGGATGCTCACGCTCTCGTCGATGGGGATGACGGGAGGGCGGCCCGTGATCAGCTCCAGGAGGACGACACCGAAGCTGTACACGTCGCTCTTCTCGCTGATATGATAATTGCGGTAGTACCTGGAACAAGATGGGCAGAATATGACATGGAAGTTCAGTTACTTTGTAGAACTGAAGATATTTCATTTTGAAAGAAAAACAATGCGATTGTTCACACGCAATATTGAAAAAGGAAAGTTCAGTATACGAGAGTTAGAGGAGTTACTCAGGATCCAAGTAGCCGAATGTACCAGCTGGTTCAGTGGTCATATGTGTTCTCGATTCACTGAATACCTTGGTCAGTCCAAAATCAGCGATCTTAGCTCCAAGATTTGTGGTCAAGAGGATGTTCCTACTCTTCACGTCCCTGTGAATCAGTGCTGGCTTACACGCGACATGCAGATACTCCAATCCTGAGATACACAGATATTAAACTTTTATTAGGTAATAAACTAATAATGTGCGGGTATGAATGAAATATCAGAAAACTAATAGTAGTATTTTGCCGGGTGAAAATTAATAGTAGTAGCTAGTTAAGTTTTAACCTTGTGCAGCATCAAGGGCGATGTGAAGACGCTGCTCCCAAGTGAGTGGCTTATTAGTAGTAGCTTCACATATCAACAGAAAATGAACATAATCAGTTTATTGCAGATTTTGGAGAAATCCATGGAAATGATACTTTCTAATATATCTATGTGGTTTGCATTTAGCAACCGTGGCTGTTCTTGTGTCTTTGCAATTCTCCTTTGAGAAAAATGTAGGATTACTCTATAATCTGATTCTAAAGATATAACAAACAGCTAATCTCCCTCCATTCAGGCCTCAGAACAACTTATGTTCGTATAATTGTATTTATAATAGCCATTAACGGTATTTTCATGATAAACCAACTTTATCTTTTACTAGCATGACACAAACAAAGGGTCAAAGCTCTACATAAGCATCTATATTTGGATAATAAGATGGATAACCTCTCAGATGATCCTGAAGGTTCCCTTCCGGCATGTACTCATACACAAGGGCCAAATGATTTTTGTCCTTGCAATAACCAATCAAGGAAACCAAATTCTTGTGATGAATCCTTGTCAAATGTTGGGCCTGAAATATAAAATTCAGAAAATTCAAGCATAGCAGATATGAGAGTGATTAGTAAGTAGCATAATTTATCTACAAAACCACCAAATATTGAAATTGTTCGTTCATCAGAATTCAGAAACAGATGGTTACACAGAGAAAAAACATGTGTAAGGAAAACAAACTGCATTTTTGACAGTATATTGTAGACAAAATGGTACGAGTTATGAAAGAGCTGTGATACATACAACTTCTCCAAATTAAAAATTACTAATACCTCAGCTAGAAACTCTTTACCCCCCTGTGAAGATGACTCGGATCGCACTTTCACAGCAACTGGGTTACCATTTTCCAAGTAACCAAGGAAGACAGCTCCAAACCCACCCTTACCAACCTGCTGGCTAAAGTTATTCGTAATATGCTTCAGTTCTCTGTAAGAGAATTCTCTGTTCTCAAGTAATGCTGATTCATATGTAGGACCAGCAGCTCTTCTCTTGTCTGACATGTCAGTAACACATTTTAGCAAATATCAGGAACATAGTTAAATGCAAGAAATGCTATTGTTAGAACAAGGCAAGAAAAACAGCAAACAATCTGTAATGCACTAAGCAGAACCACTATCACTATCTCCTACTGTCCTCCTGACTTTATTACCTTTTGCCTTGAGCATTCGGCGCAGAAGAAGAAATAAGACAACAATTAGTGCAACAGTGGCAACTATTGTAATAATTATTGCAGAAAGAAGTGACCCTTTAATTTTCTTTTGACCTGATCTGCATTCAGTATCGTTGCCACATAGTTTTGCATTATAACCAACCCTGACAGTATCAAAAGAAAGCAGTGATTGTCATTAGGAATATGCTTCCATGGTATTCAAAATGAAGAGAGTATGCTCAATTGAAAAGGCTATAGAAGAAAACTTTTTCTCTATATACGTAAATCAGATCTAACTATTAACTAGGTTAATACTGAACCTTTTTAGAGTTCCTTCAACAACAAATTGTCCAGGAAAAAAACTAAAGTGCCCTTAAAATTATTGGGAAAGAGTAAATTGATATCTGAAATCTTTCCATGCTTTCCTACTACATTTGAGAAAGTGAAGCATGACCATGGATTTTCTTTTACTGCTTCATTGCCAAAAATATTATACTAAAAGTAATTCAAATAAACTGAACTATTGAAGAACATAGAAAGCCAAATAATAGAATAATCAAACTGAGTCACCCCCGGCCTCTGCATAAAATACACACAGCCAAAAAAGAATAAATTTATAGAATAAATTGAAAAAATAATATATGATTTTAGTTGTTAAGTACTTTCGTAATTAACTGCATCCTTCAATCACGTTGAAAGTTTAAGTAATAAAGTTATTATGGAATATTTTCTTCAAAGCATAATTTAAGTTCAGTTATCCGTGCATTCTATATTTTTGTAACATAGAACATACCTTAGTGACAAAGAACCATTTTGTGATTTTTGAAGAAGATTGTAAGGAATTGGTCCACTGAGATCATTGCTGGACAGGTCCCTACAAAGGAAAAATATCTCATGATATACCAAAAAAGAAAGACTATTATGTCAGAATTCCAAAATCAAAACAATAAAACTTACAGAAACATTAGTAACGGAAGCTGCCCTAGAAAATTTGGAATTGGTCCAGACAAGTTGTTGTGTGACAAATCCCTGGAATAAGTAACAATACTTGTGTATTATATCTAGAAAGGAATGTAAACAATAACACAGAAGGAATAAAACTTCTCTATTTCACCAGGTTAACTCTGTCAATATATATCGCCAAACAAGAGCACTCTTGAAGTATCATTTCCCGACTACATGGACAAACAAGCAATTCTCTCCATTTTTTTTGTTGAAAAATATGCAGTACATACAATTCTTTCAAGAGAAATACTGTGATCTACTGTGAAGTGTGAACTCGAAAAATCCAAAAAGACAGTCCCTAAACAACCGTGTATTTTTTTAACATATTGATGAGTAATTGGGCTCCATATGTAACACTCCCAATCATCTTAGGAATATATGCCCAATGAGTCCTTAATCCTCATGTGTTGGAATTTTGCTAATAGTTTTGCAAATTCCTTGGTAAATACTAAATACACAATTCAGTTTCAACAAGAAATGAGTGTTTTATTTTTTATTAGAGCAATCACTAGTACTTCAAAAACAAAGAAATCGGGGACACTACATAATTCATTATGAAGGATTGCGGTGCATTAAAAGTTCTGTTATGAGACGTGATGGTGAGAACCTACAGGTACTGGAGTGATTTGAGATCTCCAAAATAAGTAGCAATTGATCCAGCCAACCCACTGGAAGACAAGTTTCTGTCCAAATAAAAATAATAATCAAGAACAATTAGTTCTCCTATTGAAATGTTGTAAGGCAAATACCAAAATATGCCACCTATAGCAATGGATATTCTTTATCTTTCAAACATGACCATGAAACTTACAGTGATGTTATTTTAGAGGAATCAGCTGGAGGATAGGAACAGTTTAATCCTTCCCATGCAAAAGCTTTTGGAGCACATGGATCGCCCATCCAGTTTTTCTTCACATCATAATTTTGTTGGACTTCCATCATGGCTCTAGCTGGTTTGCAAGAACAAGGAAATGATCAAGCTCATACGAAATGAACAATCAGCAAAGAAAACTTTTGAGATACTATTGCATGTCAAATGTGATAAACAAAAGCTGTAGCATTGTCAGTGTACTACCTCTTATGGTGCAAATTGCATGTGAAGTTAAAATATAATAGAATTTGATGATAATGAACATAAAATTGCGCCAGTAAATTCATACCGTCTCTAGGATCAGTTGCAAACTCAGTTAGCGGTTTCACCAAGTACATCTCCATGGCATTGAGGATAGGTGGAAGAGTTGCATTTTTCGTAGCAACAAGTGAGACACTATAACTTGCCAGCCCCTGTACGGTGCCAGACAAGGAATCGGCAAATAGGAATGGTGGAGTATAAGGTTGTGTGTTCCATGTATTGTTATTGACAATAATATCAAACTGTCTCAGCCCATTGCTCGGTACAGACTGTAACTCGGAGAAGTAGAGCACAAAGAAGTATTTGGAGCTGATGTTCACCGATGGGTCAGATGGATCCCAAGTGAAATTAATTCTCGAGCTATTAACTGTTGCTGCACTTTGCATGACAGCTGATGGTACATCATAGACATCAGTGAGGTAATTCTGAACTACTGATGTTGCAGATATCTCAGTCCAGTCTGGGATCGTATCATATGTTGACCAAAGCCGGTCGTGGGGATCAAGTGGGTATCTGTTTGGACAAAAGAAAAATTATTTGTGTGATCTAGTATACTAGTTCACTGAATTTAGTCAAAACGACCATACTATCGTTGAAAAGTAAAGCTTAAAGAAACACAATTCATGCAAGGTGTGACTAAAACTGATACATCTGCATTAGTTCATAGAGATATTTCAACAAGTCCGCAAGATACCCAGCCATCATAGGTACTCCCAAATGTTGGCAATATTTCAGTTTTTAACCAATATGGTAAGAGAACCAACTTGGTTAGTTAAATTCAAATCAGAGTTCAGAAAGAACAAAATCTAAAACTAACCTGATTATTGAATTGTCTGTGTGTCCCATGTTGAACCGATTGGAATTGATCAGCACCAAAGATTGAGTTGTATTTGCCTCTGGGTAAAGAGTACTCTTCAGTGGCCTCAAATCAAGCCCAGATATAAACGGAGTTCCCGTCCCTTTGTTCACCAAACAGACTTGCAGGTAATCAGCAGGAGCCACAACTATGATGTCCATCCAATTAACTGCATCGGCATTACTAAACTTAACCTCATGCCAGTAGTTTGCCCCCAGGTACAGATCAAAGACAGGAAGCTTGTTCAGGCTATCGTAATTTGCATAGTAGAAGACAGCTCGAACAAAGTACTTGTTTCCCTCCTGCAAGGACCTCAGGGTGTAGCAGTTCCGTGTGCCATCTGGAAAGAATCGGACATTGTAATTGCGCTGTGCCAGTGATGGTTTAATGTATGCTGAGGAGATGTTATGGTTTGCTCCTGTGCTGATGAAACCATAGTCCGAAACATATATTATACTTGATGTGGGATCTTGATAGGACGATTTCTCTGGAATGCCGCAATCGATGCTTATGAAACCTGGATAGAAAACACCAATCCAAAATTCTCAGTAAATCCACCATGATCAAGAAACATACCTCTGAATGATACATGTGAACATTGCGAGTCCGCAGTTGCTTTCCATTGTGTACTGCCTGAACATAAAGAGTTGAACAAATTAGGAGCAGCACACCTTGACTATCAGGCTGGCCATGGACAAATTGCAAGATGTAGAACAGGAGAATTGCCGCACATATGTTCATCCTTCCTGCTCACTCTTGTGAACATAACTGCATAACCAGAGCACTGAAGCTAACAGAAGGACAGAGACTATGCATATATGTCCATGGGACTAACTGATGCATTCATATTATACTCAGGTGTCCTACTCTGCTATCTTTATAGGTAGTCAGGGTACAAGAAACCACTAGGTCAACTACGATACAATAAACAAATTACTTGACATGCTACTTAATTATGCCACGCTGATAGATAGGATGCAGATATGACAATTTTCTTGCAACCTTTGTAATTATGTGAATGTCTTGTTTACATTATTTGAAGGCTGTCTCATTATCTGTTCACTGGGTTTCAACTCTCATGGATCGTTATTAACACAATGGAATGGACCTGGCCCACCTGGCACGGTTATTATTAGAATTGGCAACAAATCTAGGGAAATCATCCAAAAAAATAGCTAAAAGAAAAGAAAAGGCATAGCATCTAGTTAACTATTAAGCTAGAGCTTCTCCAGAGTGGAACTGACCTGAACCTGAGCAAAAACTAATTCCATTCCAAGTCCAACTCAGCTCTTGACACTCCATAACTTTAATTTTCTCCCCATAATATTCAATGTTATCTTGCAATGCATACATAGCTAGCTAGTCACCATCTATCATCAACCTAGTAAGTAATCTCATACAATAAACTAACGAGACGATCCTGACGAATCTTACAAGTGGCACATCGAGGAAAAAACAAGGAAAAATTAGCCACTATAATTGCTAGGTACGAGTTTACAAATTACAAATTCCCCAATTAATAAACGAGCGATGAACCCTGGCAATTCTACCAAAAATTTCATAATCCTTTAACAACATCCATGTCCACGACAACTTCTGAATCCAAAGGAAACGACGTGAGCTGCGCAGTTGGAGCCTTCCCCCTAGCAACATTGTTCAGGCGATATCGATCCACAAGGTGCGGAAATTGCGTACCTGAACCTGACGAAGGCGACGACGCGCGCGGCGACTTCGGGGCCCCAGCGCAGCCGCTCAGGGGCCCGTCGCGTCGCGTGGCTGGGGGCGTCCCCCTTCCACCTCCGACGACGTCGAGGCATCGAAGTCGGCGCTCAGATGAGGCCGCTGGCCGGAGACGGCCAGTAATGACCATCCAGTTGACGGAATTCGTCGAGGAGTGGCCAGAAATCTCTACTCTCCTTGAACTCGGCCGCAGACTCCTGCGCGGGCGCCGTCTCCGGCGCCGACACGAGGGTGTCGAGCTCTCTCGAGCGACGCGCACGGCGGCGAGCGCCGGAGCGGGCAGAGGAGGGCGGCGCTGGCGCCGGCATTTCGCCGAACACGGCGCGGGTGGACTGTGTGATCAGTGGAGAAGTTGAAATTGAGATGGAGAAACCGAAGGGGAGCAATTTGGGCCTTCCAGGATTGGGCTCAAGCCCAAGCCCAAGAAATAATGGTAGAACAAAGCCCAAATCATCTCAAATCGTACAGCCCATTTCAAACATAAAACTTGTGAAACCCAACATTTTTTTTTAAAAAAAACAGACAATAAGTGAAATGCAACAGAACATCAAATTGAGCAATTGATCAAGCAGATGATGGGAGTAGATATATCGGTATGATTTTTTTTTGTTCTTTTTTTCCTTTTTCATTCCTTTAATCCCTACATTTTCTATGTTCAAAACATGAAAAAAAATACCTCTACGAATCATAAAAACAAAAAACAAAAACGAACGTATAAAATTTCCCTTTTTTTCATTTTTTTTATTATTATCACCATTCACCAATCAGAGGGGGTCATATAAATTCTCTCATCTCCTAACTTATACAACATCTACTACAGATCATCCTCCGCGACCGGCGACGTCGACGACGGCGGCGCGTCTTCCCCGCGCCGCCGCCGCTCGAGCTCCATGAGCCTGGAGAAGACGCCGACCATGGGCGCCGTGTTGTACGTGCAGGCCTCCGTCTGCATGTACGCGCCGCGGTGGTCGGTGAACACGTCGTTGCCGTTGGGCCCGCCGACGACGGCGCCGACGAGGTCGTGCGGGTTCTCCGCCGCCGCGCTGTACCACGAGTCGAACCCCTGGAGGCACCCGATGAAGTCGCGGTCGCGCGCGTACGACGCGCTCGACGCCGCGCGGTGGTGCACCCGCCGCGGGGTACGCCTCGCCGTAGCCGACGAGGTAGCTCGTCGCCATCGGGTTCGGCCCAGTATGTAATCCGCCTGCGACTTCGCGAACTCCAGCACCTCGCCGGCGTCCGCCGCGCCGCCGCCGCAGAGCTGCCTCGTCGGCGTCGGGGGTCGGGGCAGAGGAGGGGAGGGAGAGGAGGAGAGGACGTCGGAGTAGACGGTGAGGAGAAGGCGGCGTTGGAGACGTACTGGAGGTTGTTCCACGGGCGGATGAAGAGGAGGCCCGCCGGAGTGCGGCGGCGTTGTGGGGCGGCCGCCGGGGTTGCGGGCCATGCAGGAGCACACGTAGTACTCCGCCTTTGACCTGTACTTCTCCAGCACTTCTCGCTGCTGCGAGCTCAGATGCTTCTCCTCACCAGCAGCTGCTCCAATATTATCCATCCATGCATTATCACAAAATAATTGTTAATAATTATTGCCTGATTAATGGAGAACGGCACATTTGCAACGAAAAGTAATTTATAAATAAAACTTTTATATATGTGTTCTTATGATACATAAGTAAAGGCTGAAAATAAACTTCGATGAAAATCCTTAAAATTAGCTCCAAATTTAGGTTGAAAATTCAAATTTTGGCTGATAAGCATATGCATAGGAAAAAGATGAGGCCCTAAATATGATTAATATTTCCGAAATAGATTAAATTCTCGCGAGCAATTAAAAACTTATTAGGAGTGCTGAATAATACTACAACCAATTTTATACATTAGAGTGCACTTCCATCGTCTTTGCATGCAACTTTGATCATTTTCTAATATTAAAATATAACGATAATATCTAATAATATTGTAATATTATAAAAATACTTGCAGGTAAAAAGCTACCCATATGATTTTTATGTTAAAACTAAATATTTTTACAACTATGAATAGTCCAAGTTTCAAACAAGTTTTGCGAATAAAATTGACAATGTAATATTAAGCAGTGATTGTTTTAAGGAGAAGAAAATGTATTGCAGATGTAGAGAATTTTTCTGCACCGGAAATGCATTCACTTTTAATTGCGTGAAAACATAAAAGTTCTACGTTATTTCAATGTCAACACTCACTTTTAAGTTGAAAATGGGTACTACAAGAGTCCATGGGTACTTATCAATAAGAAAGTGAGACATCGAGAGAAATGTATTTTAATTAATTAACGGTTCATGTTAGTCAAACTATCTGCCAAATCTCTACAGTTAGGCATGGCTGACTTTCAGGATAGCCAATGCCAAAATTAGCCAAAATACAGCGCATGTAGGCCGGATTGTCTTTTATATTCAAATGCGAAATTATCTGGAGATGCTCACATACGATTAAATTATTAAGGCAGATTAATCTACATAATAACAATTATAATCTGGTCCACATGATCCTTACTGATTAAGTTGTCAGGACTCTGGTTGTGATCCAACCACTTATACAACTTTTCTTGTTCTGTCAGTGACATGTAACTACTGTGTTTGAAATGTTGAATGCCTCATGCATGGCCATGATATAATATTGTTTACCTCAGATATGCATGGCACTTTGTGTTGTCCACATTAGAAAGAATGTTCTCAAGCTCTCAAAAAATACATTTTCCTCACCTCACTAATGGCAATAGAAGTCCAAGATATGCACATCAATGCCAGTCAACTTTTTCATTAATAACAGAAGAACTATATTGGACAGTAGCAGAATGCTGGCAGCTAGAAGGCTAGGAATAGGGTATATAAGTTAATTAGCTGATTTTCTTACTTCAAAGATCACATTCCAAGCATGGCAGAGAAGGTAAGACAGGAAGATCAGCTTATGGATGAATATTGAAATATGGGCATGGTAAGAGCTGCCTTGTATTCTAACATGAGGAAAAAAGACTATGGTCAATGGAGTTATCATTAGGAAGGCAGTCCATTTCTACAAGACACCAATAATGTCATCAGTCTACACCTCAGAAAAAAATATTCCCAAGGTTAGGAAAACAGTCTGTTTCCAGAAGAATAGTTCTACCTAGAACACATGTGGAAAAACGTTTGAAATGGTTAGCATAGGACAAAGGCACAGTTGGGGGAAAACAATCAGCATGAAAGATCCTTAATTATTTAAACAAATTGATCATCATTCATAAGGCATCTCACTATCTTTCCTTGGGGTGAATTGAGAATCATATGCTAGCTTTTTCCTTAAGTGCCCTCCTTTTGTGTGAGAAGAATCATCTCCTCAGCTTAATCATCAATCCTGATGCATTCACACATTGTATATAGTTGCATGGTTTGTGTGGCAAAGAAATTAAATGCAGATTCCCCAAATCCAAATTAAATCAGCATATATGCTTTGGGTGCGTTCTACACAGCTTTGCGGAACAACTACTTCCATGTTATTCGTAAACAGAGCACGTTTCCCAAACTGCTAAACGATATGTTTTATGAATATATATATATATAAGTTTCTTTAAAAATAAAAAAACATTTCTGAAATTTATACTAATTAATACTTGATTAGTTATGTGCTAATGGCTTG
Source organism: Oryza longistaminata (assembly GCA_009805545.1). Lineage (NCBI taxonomy): Eukaryota > Viridiplantae > Streptophyta > Magnoliopsida > Poales > Poaceae > Oryza > Oryza longistaminata. The sequence goes on along the minus strand of CM020180.1, from coordinate 11,306,179 downwards.
TGTTGTTTTGGCATAGTAAATTTCAGCAAACGAACTCAGCCTTTGTAACTTGTAAGACTTTGTAAGCTATGCATTCCTCTACAAGATGGGGTTGTTGGTGGCCAAGGCATTGCATGGTGGTGCATCCATCCACACATCAACTCCCAACACAAGCAAAGCCATGGTAGCTCTAGCTATGCTTGTAAGCCAGAACAAGCAAAAGGGCCTTTGCACCAAACAGCCTTGCTCCTTATGCAACTCCAATATGGCTCTAGTTAGCAGGGCTTCTTGCAGTTACACAATCTTTTTTTTCAGTCCATCCACATCAGAGTAGGTCAGCCAAGAAGAGGGTGTCAATTTAGCCATCTCCTGATCAATCACCTAATTACTACTGCTAATTCTGATGCTAATGCATCTGAATAATTTGATTAATCGATTCAGTTTGTATGTGATGTATACGTCAACAATTTACAGCTAGCGCAATCACCGGTGGAAAATTCGATCTTCCGTTGGTCTTGTGCTTAACACTGACAGATGCCGGAATTAATTAAGCTAATCAGATGCAGTCATCAGCTATAAAGAAGAGCTGTAGTAGAGTGTAGACAGTGGTATACTACAGTGTATCTGACTGCATGGCTGACCAAAACATGCAGGTCGATTATGCATGCAGTCACTCATGCGTGCGTCAGCCATATCTATTATTAATTTTTCAGCGAGCAACAACATAAATTAAAATTTAAAACATTCCCAACCTTTCTTTCAATAAAAAAAAAACCACAACATTCCCCAGCTTGCATCTAGGATACACATGACCATACGCAACAGAATTTCAATATTAATATAGAGATTTAGAATAGAACTTTTTTTAAGCATTCAAATTTAGTTAGATTAATTCGTTCCAAGGTTCTAAAAATTTTCTGGCTCCGTCACTACGTATTTATGTATGTATGTATGTATAAATGTAAGTATACATGTATTATGTATGTACCTTGGAAGCGAGGACTTGGAGTCCGGCGTACTTGATGTCCCAGCTGAACTCGGAGACGGCCCAGCCGGTGCCACCGAAGTCGTCGGCGTTGTCGACGGCGTAGTCGAGGTATTCGCGGCGGGCGGTGGCACGGTGCAGCCACAGCGCCGCCCACAGCAGCTCATCCTTGTACCCACTTGATGATGGGTAGTAGTTCTTTACCACCTCCACACTCTCGTCGTATCTCCCCCTGTACTTGTCCCCAAACTCAAACAACTGCACCCACAAATATGCATAATTATTTTTCTATGTATAATTATAATTATGTATACTCTTCAAAATACTTTCTCCAGTCCAAAATATAAGTATTTGGGGATAGAGTGATGTACATACAAATTGTACTTGTACGCATAATTACAAATATACATACTCTCCAAATACTCACTCCATTCTAAATATATAGGTACTTTTATGCGTTCCTCAAAATGATACATTTTTTTAAAAAAAAGTGCAGAAATATTTATAGTTTAGAACTGAGGTGGTAGTAAAAAAAAAGAAAGTCAGGAAAACAGTTGCTCTATCGTTGTCAGGACATTTTTTTGATGCGAAATAATTAGGTGATTAAGCAAAGGAAAAGGTAGCTTAAAGCGAAATTAAAATTTTTTTGATTTTCTTTTTTGGAGTAGTGAGTGGTGAGTAGTGAGAGGGACGACGTGCCTGCTGAGCGTGGTGGAGGAGGAGGTGGGCGTAGTGGGCGTCGCCGGCGTGGCGGAAGACGACGGATGCGGCGGCCATGGCGGCGGCGGTCTCGGCGGCGACCTCCGACCCGGGGTTCTCGGCGTCCACCTTGTACGCGTGCCGCGACGTCGTCATGTCCTCCGGCCGCTGCCAGCAGTAGTGGTCCGAGTCGCCGTCGCCGACCTGCCATTAATCCATTATTATCCCTATACGTATATGTATCATTTCGGACCCCTCTGATGCAATAATTTTGATAATATTTGTTCAAATTCAACTAAATTTTGTTCAAAATTTCGAAAATTTCAGCATTTCGGTGAGGTCCGATCAAATCGGCCAAACCGAAAGGTTTAACCCTGATATATATACGGTGTATTGTACGCGTGTACAGTATACGTATTCGGGTACGTACCTGAGTCCAGAGGACGTTGGGGTGGGTGTGCGCCTTGATGAAGTAATCGGTGCCCCATTTGATGGCGTGGAGGGCGTGGCCGAGCTCGCCGGCGGCGGCGATCTCCTCGCCGTACTCCAGCACGCTCCACGACAGCATCGTGACGGTGAACGCCATGGGCAGGCCGAACTTGACGTGGTCGCCGGCGTCGTAGTACCCGCCCACCAGGTCCACCTGCGCGCCCACAGCCACACACGGTGTCAGCAGCCACGACGCGCCGGACGAACACCTTTGCCTCGCCGGCGACGGAGACGAAGACGTACCCCTTGCTCGAGGCCGTCGGTGAGGCCGGAGTGACCGCGCCACCGCACGCGCTGGTTGTACGGCAGGCGGCCCGACCGCTGCGCCTCGAAGTAGAGCAGGCTCTTCGACAGCGCCTCGCCGTAGTCGTGCGCCGCCGCCGCCGCCGTCGCCGCCATGACCAGCGACACGGCGACCACGGCCGCGGCCACCACGAAGCGGCCGGAGACGTCGCTCATCTCCCTCCTACGCCGCCGCCGCCGCCCAACCACAGTACATCGATCGATCGATCAAACAGCTCAAACCCCTCACAAATATACAAGAATCCAGAAATATCACCACCGGATGATCAAGCTCGATCCAGCCAAGATCACTAATAACTCTCTTCCCAAAATCGAATCAATCAATGAGCGCCAGCTGACCACCGCCTGATCTCCCGGAATGGAAACTGATAACTGAAGATTAATGGCGCCACTAAACAACAATGGCTACTGATTTAATCACTTCCAGCTAAGGCAAATGAACAAGAACCTCCAGCTGCCAATGAACAAGAACAAGAACACTACTGATCACTGATGAACACACACAGACACATATGCTAGTTAGCTGCATTCATGTATATATATGTATATATATGCATGTGTGTTTGGGTATATGTGAGAGGGAGGAGAGATTAATGGAGAAGAATTGGGCTTCAAATCAAGAGAGGAGGGGAGGAAGCAATCAAAATGGGGTAGGAATATAAGGTGTGGGTGCCACTGCCATCCATGTGTGTGGAAAGGGAAGGTGAGTTGGTGAGGTTGAGAAGGTAGGCTTTGGTTTGGCTTGGCTTGGCATGGCAGTGTCTTGAGAAGAGGAGGACAGGGACATGAATCTACTGGGTCTGCTTGGTACTCCCATATGGTACAAACTACAAAGACAGGCACACCACAGTGGAGTTGCATTCTCTGCATTCTCTGCAGTTTGGTTGCAACAAGGCCACAAGGCTGATTTGGTGGTGTTGCAACAAAGCTATCCTCATGTTCCTTTCCTAAGCTGAGTTTTGTTCTGGTTGGACTGGCCCCCACTTCCTATAGCTAGCTTGCTCCGGTGGTCAGTTTTTTGGTAGGTCCAGCCCTGCTGGTCCACGTGGCGACACGGGACTCCCCGGGCTTTGAGCGCCGTCCGATCGCCGATCAATGGTGGAGCTTTAAAAGAGAAGAAATTGGGTTTATATGTATGTTCAATCTAGAAATGAATTGTGTGGATTTTGGGGCAGGAACTTCTTGCAGATTTGTCCCCTGCAATTCAAATTATGCTTTAATTTTTTCTTTCATTTTTTTTTGTCTCATGAAAAATCCAAAATGTTGAAGCCCTACTTGTGATTGTGTGAGAAATAATTTCTGTTGGGTTATTCCCTCTAGAAGAGAATTAAGGTGCAGGGAAGGAACTTCAAGGAAGCAAGTAGGGCTCTATTAGAGCGCATGTCATGGCAATATAGTTCTCTGAAGGAAAAGGTCAGCTAACGAATTTCTAGGTGAAAACTCTCCTAGACCCAATTGCGAACAAAAAAAAGGAGACCTAGCTAGCAAAGAAAATATCACCACCTACAAAATTAACCAAGGGACAGAAAATTAAATCCATGAAAAGGGATAGGTTGAAATTTGATTCGCCCATTATATAAAATACAATTTTTTTACTTGCATATATATATGTGGCTAGTGTTAGTGTGAACACAAAATATGATCTTGCGGCTAAACCTAAAGTCGGCAAAGAGATATTTTGTTTAGGGCGATCGCTACAGTGATCGATCTCTCATGAACATCCCCGATCGGGGGATTACCGCCTTAACCCTAGTGCCGGTTCCCCCTATGTGCAGTGGCTATAAATAGAGATCAATACCAAAGAGTTAAACCCTAAGAAAATTTCTCTAGCTACCCGATCAAGCAAGCCACCGAAACACAGGGAAGAGCCATAGCACATCTCTCTCCTCTCTGTGCTTCCAAACGAGAGGAGAAAATTACTGTAACTAACTGTTGGTCAAAATTGGGCCCTGTTCATGAGTAATTAAATTAGACCCACTACTAATCCTAGTACTACTGTTTGTGTCAGCAGCTAGCTAGCAGCACCCTGAAGATACTAGTTAAGCTTAAGAAAAAGGCTTCCTTTTTTGCAGTTTAGTTCTGAATGTAGTAATTGTTATTATTCAATAATGATCTTGTCATATGTATAAGAGTAAAAAAAATGCTAATGTGTTTAGTATTTGTGCCTAATACGCAGGAGGAGAAAAATTACATACCAATCTCCAATTTTAAGCATATTTCTCCCAATTTCCAGATACTACTTAATCTGTACCACCTATTCCAAAAAAAAATCAATCATACCTACGAATCAAGATACACATGTGTGTTTAGATTCGTAGCTAGGATTTTTTTTTTGGGGGCGGAGTTGTATCTCCTAAAATAGTTGATTTGTAGCAATTCCAAGACAAATTAGTACAGAGGGAAAAGGACCACTGTGTCACTGGTTGATATAAAAGAACTATTATCAGGAGGGTAGGTTAGTGATATTGAAGGGATAAGATTCATTTAATAATACCTTGATTTATATACGAAAATAGATAAGGAGTCCCAAATCAATATTTTGACAAATTTTGAATGCTTAGAAATTAAATTCTCTGTGTTTTAAGCACAGAGAGAGTAGGAATAAATACTGTCTGATAAGAGTTGTTTCATGTCCTTACGTTACAACGGATTAAGACTCTAGAGAAATATTCCATTACAAATAAGTCAGCTAGCTGGTAGTTAATCAGGTAGATATCATGAACATATTTTCAGACTTTAACATATGAATTAATATCGCTGCCGTGTCAAATCAAAACCTAAGCAAACACAGCTTCACCAACACAGCCTACCGTTAGGGAGAGATTAAAACATTCCAAGATTCCATCAGACATACGTCTACATAATCAAACAAACTGTCGGTGCCCAGCTATATATTGCGTCACCTGTTCGTCATGACAGGCAGAGCAACCCTTAGTTAATTCCATCTATATTCAGAGATTCACTTGATTTCGCAGGAAATTAACAGTTCAATTCCGGTAGTAATTAACATGAGAGGCAGGATTTTTCATCAATTTTTTTAAAAAAAGTAATAACATGAGAAACATGATATGAAAATGACAAAGATTCAGTACGTAGCAACTAAACACATCAGTAATTACATGAAAACGTGTCAATTGTCGGCATTAACTAGATTACAATCAGTTGAAGCAATGTACTACAAGTTCAACGCCGAACCTTGACGACGGATGGGAGCCTGTGAACGGATCAAAGAATCATCACTACCAGGTCAAGGTCCCAAATATCATCTTCAATTCCTCTCCCTTTTGTCAGTCTAAAAGCAAAAATGATTGATTGAATTCCAAGCTAGATAGGAAGGTAAGTAGATTGTTAGAAAAATAGGGATATATATCTAGGTACATGCATCATATGTTTAGTTATTTATACATGGGGCCAAATTAAAATGCAAGTAGTGAGACTGAGAGGTAATGTGCTACTACATGAAAATTAAAGCATTAACTTTTTTCATGTGGATTAGTGGATACATGCATATTCAAAGCAAGAGCTTGATTGGGTTGTTGCATAGAGATGAGAACACAAATTAGGTTGAACAATTCATGACCTTTTTTCACAATTGTTAATTTGGCTAATTAAGTATGAGTAAAAGATTGGCAGTAGCTGCATCAGGTTAAATAGTTTATTTGCATGTATATATCTGCATGCACTCGTAGTTTGACTTTGCTTGTGATGAGGAAGAGAGAAAGGTAGAAAAAAAAAGAAGTTGGTCGTCTTTGCTGCCTGAAAAGGCCTAACCTTTACCTCCCCTTCTCTTTCTGAACTACTACCGGTCACCATCCGAAGAACTAACAATGCACTGTAAGCCTGTAATAAGCGTGCATGCATTCGTTGTGAGACGTGTGAAGTAATTAGAGTATGATTCGTTCTGAAAATTTGAATTCTAAACATACTTTTAATTATTTTGAGTTAATTTTTCAACATTTAAAGTTTTATCCACCAATTATATAGTTACGCTTATAATCAGTTCTAGGTGAAATGATGGAGATAGACTGTTTCACGAATGCCACTGCAAATTTACTTGTAGTAAATGACTTCATTTGGCTTCACGCTTTTCGTTTCCTGCGTTGATTGATTTCTTCAGCCAACTGAACCCAGTTCGACACCAGATGAATATGACCTTTAGGCTTGTTGTCAGCAACGTATTAACAAGTAACAACTATAGTTGCTACTTCCTCCATTTCACAGTGTAAGACTTTCTACAATTATCCACATTTATATGCTAATGAATCTAAACACATGTGTTTAGATTCATTAACATCTATATGTATATAGATAATGTTAGAAAGTCATACACTGTGAAACGGAGGGAGACTGCTACAAGCTAGCTAGGTACTCCCTCCGTCCCAAAAAAACAAACCCTGGGTTTCCGTGTCCAACGTTTGACTGTCCGTCTTATATAATTTTTTTATAATTAGTATTTTTTATTGTTGTTAGATAATAAAACATGATTAATACTTTATACGTGACTTGTCTTTTTAATTTTTTTCATAATTTTTTAAATAAGATGGACGGTCAAACGTTGGATACGGAAACCCAGAGTTTATTTTTTTTGGGACGAAGGGAGTAAGCACCAGGATTCGAGGTTCAGATGTCAGTATGTGTTACTGCGATCTGCTATGATTTCACACTGTGGCAGATTGTATGCTACTCTTTTGGTTTGGATTAGGGTTTTTTTTTCTTTTGAAAACTTGATTTGGATTAGCTAGTATGATTCTCGATTAGTCTGAGGCCCTATTTAATTTGGATTATTGAGAGAGAATCATCCTCGTGGATTATCTACCTAAGATAAATTAAACTACATATAATTTGACCAAACTATTATAAAACTATAGATTTAAGACGTTGTATCATAAAATTATAAATTTAGGCCGAGTTTAGTTCCAAACTTTTTCTTTAAACTTTCAACTTTTTCATCACATCAAAACTTTCCTACACACGTAAACTTTCAACTTTTCCGTCACATCGTTCCAATTTCAACCAAATTCCAATTTTAGTGTGAACTAAATACACCCTTAGTGACTAATTTATTATGAACCTATAAATTTAAGGTCAAGTATCACAAAACTAAAAATTCTATAGTTTAAATCCCTAGTATTACGTTATGTTGGACCTATAAATGTTATAGTTTTATGATTAAATTATCACTAAATTTGTAGTTTTCTGATATATATTTTTTTATACTCCATCTTATAGATATATATATATGTAGTTTTGTGAGAAATTTCACGTTAAATATATAGTTATATGATATAACACATTAAATCTGTAGTTTTGTGAAATTTACTCTAAACTAAATAGTAGATAGACTTAACAAATACTTAAAACAAGTGATATAAACAATGCAATAGAAGGATTTTTTTAGAAAACGTATATATTAGAAAGTTTCTAAAAGGAAATATCTGATAAAAAAAATTGCTACAGTTGTAGATTTGTGATATTGATTTACTTTAATACTCCGGATGATCAAGCACAAGTCGGAATGTTACAGCATCGCTCACAACGTCCTCTGCCATAGATACCTACCTATGTTGAGGCAGATAATTAATTAACAAACAATTATTTCGTTGGTGAAGATGAGTTATCTGGAGTATTTAATAAGTGAAATTGTGCTATTCCTTGGAATACTCTCTGTCTTTTCAAACAGGAAATTGGATCCTATACCTCCTTTGGGAAGATGTATAGATGCTCCCTCTTTAGTTCATTGGCAAAAAAAGAAGTGATTATCGTTTTGTTCATTTGGCCCTTCTCTAGACTATAATGAATACTCACGAGTATCATTCATTGCATTGCCACCGATTGATTTTCATTACATTGCCAACAATCGAATCGCACAGCTTTTAAAGTTTGCATGCAGATGTTTTAGCATGGCATTGTTTCTCGTCTGTTACTATTAAACTTGGGATTGAGTTGAGTCTGAGAATGTGGCAACGAGTCTAGAGGTGGTTTGTTTTAGGTTCCTCGAAATTGTGTATGTAATGGGGGTGTTACTTTGCTGATGATGAATACATTAACATATTCACATCCATATATGCATCAGGGGCATTTCTTTGCTGAGAATTGATACATCAACATCTTCACATCCATATATGTTGGGAATAAATGGCACCCATGCCAACTGAAAACAACACTATTTAGTTTAGATTTGTTGCAATGCCAGATATGCCAGATTAGCTCACCGAACGGACAAGCTTCTCTTGAAATGAAGAACAGGCTGTAGGCTAAAGACACTGTGAAATGTCCGTCAGGGGATAGCTTCCAGCGGATGGTGTCTTCCTCCTGATTGGGTTCAACTGAGTGAATTTCATCCCGGAGTTCAAAGAATTGCGCCATGGCTTCATTGGACAGTGCACCTTGCAGATCTCTGACCCATCTGTTGTTGCTTAGAGCTTGCGCCACTGTCAGCTGCGAGCGACCCACATAAGTGGATAGAACCGGCCATCGCCAAGCAATGCTTCCTCCATTTAGCCAGTTGGCTGTCCAGAATCTTGTATCTTTGCCGTTTCCAACACAGAATTCAGCAGCTGAGTTGAAAATCTTCTCCACATCTTCACCAAATTTGTATCCTGACTGAGCCCACGGCCGATTTTTCTGTTCAGGACTTTTGGCTAACCATTTCAGTCTTAATGCCTGACCAAAAGCGTCGAGACTTCGAATTCCCAATCCCCCATTCTGGACTGGCACACAAACATTTTTCCATGCAACTAAGCAGTGCCCTCCACTTACTTCCTCTTGCCCTTTCCAAAGAAATCCTCTACAATTGCGTTCGATTTCTTTAACTGCACATTTAGGCATTTGCAGCGCTGAGAGAAAGTGAACAGGTAGTGCCATCAGAACGCTCTTTATTAGGCAAAGCCGGCCATCAGGCGACAACAACTTAGGTTTCCAACCTGCAATTTTGCCTGCCAACTTGTCTAGGACTGATTGCAGCTCTGCCTTGGTTGGCTTTCTCATAGATAACGGCAACCCTAGGTAAATAATGGGAAACTCTTCAACTTTGCATTGGAGCAGTTCAGAAACCATTTCCAATTGTTGTTGGCTGCAGTGTATCGGCGTGATGGAGCTCTTCAGGAGATTAACCTTCAGGCCTGAAGCTGCTCCAAACAAGTCAAGGTTAGCTTTAATAACTAGCACTTCTTTTCTCTGAGGTTTGATGAAAAGCATGGCATCATCGGCATAGGCTGAAATATTAGGCAAACGCTTTCTGGTGTTCAGTTCTGAAAGCATATGCCCTGCTTCTTCGCATGTAAAAGAGTTGCTTGAAGTGTGTCCATGACTAAAACAAAGAGGAGAGGTGATAAAGGGTCCCCTTGCCGGTTTGATTGTCCTTGACTCCTCTCCATTTATTGTAATGTTTGTGTGTGCTGTCAAGAAAAGTGCAGCAAGCCAAGATCTCCAACGCGGGCGAAATCCTCTATACTTCAACATATCCAGCATTGAGTATCTTTTTGCTCATTGGCATCTGTACTCTATATTGAACACTCCAAATCTGATCTGTGTCTTAGGTTTCCCTCCGGCAGTAGAGTACTGCAGCAATTTATAAGCAACCTCAGCTTGATCCCTGTGGGTTTATGTTTGGATTGATTACATCCAGTGATGTGTGATGATGTCTATCGATCGAAGAAGTCACTTATTTGAGATGGGAAGCAATGCAACAGGAAGAAAACCTTGGGAGGTTGCATTGTTGGGAACTCTTGTCTGAAGTTTTGGTATCTGAGATATGTATGTATGTAGAGATTCTTATGGTATTTTGACAGCTCTGATTATGTATGTCTTGGCAGGTGTGGTTTGGAGGACTCCATCCTTTGGAAGTTCTCAAGCAATGGACAGTTTTCTGTAGCCTCGGTTTATGAGTTTTCTCCACCCCGTAACGCCAAAAATATTTTCGGTAATTGGCTTAGAGGGGTATCTAGGTCCATTAAGAAGATGATTCTAATTGGAGCTAGCGCTGTATGTTGGTCAATTTGGCGTTGTCGCAATGATAAAGTTTTTAATGGTAAACAATTATCTAACCCTATGCAGGTTATCTTCATGTCTTCCTACTGGCTCCACTTCTGGTCTACAATGCTACCACAGGAGGAGCATGATACTATGCGCAATGGTGCTACACTCTTGGAATCGGTAGCCAAGGGTCTCTTATTCCACTATGGGTGGCGTAGTTCCATAAGAATTGCTAGCTAAAATATTTTATGTGGTTTAACGCTAGTCAATAATAAAGGGGAGTTGGGGATTTGTCCCATCACCTTATTTCTCATTCTGATTTACTTTTATCTTACCTTTTTATTACTATTAAACTTATTGTTGTGTGTCTTATGACAGAAGCCGGAGATGTAATCCATTTCCCTTATCTAAAAAACAAGGTGCAAAAATATATATTAAAAAATGTGCACTGTACATGGCGTAAAATGCAGTATACTCATAAATGCCAGCGATGGATGGAATTCACAACAACAATATCTTTCACGAGGTAGTGACAATGCTACAATTTCACTGCATCCCCTGTTAAAAATTGCTGGAGTGAGGGCTCTCATTAGGGCATGCGCAATGTATTTTACCCAACTAGTAAGTAAGGTGGGCCCCATGACCAGGAGGTAGTAAGCTGCAACTCTTCTCACAATGCTTATATGAGTGTAGTGGTAAACAAGGTGGGGTAGGACGACAAGGCCTTCCCCGCCGGAGTGGTGGCAACTGGCGAGACGCTGTTTTCAGACATGCTACATGAGTGCTTTTGACACCTTATTTATGTTGGTGAGTTGGCTAATTTGGATGGAACGCAATGCCAGAGTTTTTGACCAAAGGAGCAAGATGGCCGAGCACCTTGTGGCAGATATCAAAGAGGAAGTTGCAGTTTGGAGAGCTGCGGGGTGCGTTTCAGTGTTGTGATGAGTAGCCCTAGCAATCCCGGTCTTCTCTCTCTCTCTCTCTCTGTGTTAACTTCCATCCCAATTTCTGCTCTCCGGGGGTGTTGGCCCCCGGCTCAATAGTTTAATGTCGTGTAAAAATCTGTAACTTTCCCCCTTTCAATCTTAATGAAATTTGGTCGGCCCCTTTGCCGACTCGGCAAAAAGATGTGGTGCGGCAATTTCCTGGTTCATCTGCATTTTTTTAATCATGGATGGAGTTCTCTACACATACATACATATAGGCCTCATCATTATTGTTGGGTTTAGTCCCACATCAGTAATTGATGATGGGGGAGCACGACTTAAAAAGGTGGGGGCGATCCTCACCCATCAGACTAGTTTTTTGGGTTGTGTAGGCCCAGGACCTAAAGTTGTGGCTCTGGTTGGGCTTGTGGTGGAGCAGGCCCAATGTGACCTGGGGTGGCCCACGGTAGATGGCCCGGGCTGCGCACTCTAACAATTATTAGTCCACACAAAAGATCTATAATTATGGCAGAAACAACTTAACAACTTTATCAGGCCTCAGAAGCAGAGTTCCACACAAAAACAACTTAACAACTTTATCGGTCCTCATTCGGTTTTTTCTCTTTTAAGTGGGCAGAGTTTATATTAATAGTGTTCACATATGTAGAGTTAAAATTATCTTCACTCGTTGCAACACGCATGTATTTTGTGCTAGTAGTTCTTTTTTTTTTTAAAAAAAAAAGTATGTCTATATTAGGGATTTCTGATACTCAAATTTACTTTACATTTTTTCTTTTGGCAGAGGATAAAAAGGTCGGCCCAACAAGCATGGACCTTTCTTAGTAGGCTAAAAATCGCCTATGCGCTAGGCCCATCTCCATATAAGGGCTAGGTTTTGGGCCATGATCTTCTTTTTTCTTTAATTATTTTCCGCGAAACAACAATAAATAAACAGAACAAGGGAGGGGGAAAAAAAA
>CM020180.1:11266643-11293822 GCA_009805545.1 Oryza longistaminata | reverse complement strand
AAAAACCAGGAGGGCCCAGAATTTAGGTGGAAATGGTTTTGGCTCTCCAAAAAGAGGGAATAATTCCCACCATATTCGCGGAGAGCTTGATCTGGCAAAAAACAGCCGGATTGCGCCCACCCACCTTCGCCAACGGCCTCATCACTGACCGCCACACCTCTCATTAGCCTAACCTTTCCGCGGTGATCCACCTGCATCCTCTCACTCTTCCCCTTTTTCCCCCAACGAGACAAAGAGCAACAGGAGGCGACGGATCTGCACGTGTCGACGCGGATACCCGTAGACCGGATAAATAGGGTACTGGGGTACGTTGATACGAGAATCGACACGAAGGGCAGCTCCAGTTGTGTTGTTGATTCCCTTCTCTCCGAGAGCTTTCACACACTGGGATGGGAGACCCTTCCAAGACTTGTATTGCATGTGAATTGAGATGCAATAAACAATCTCTTGAATCTCAATTTAACATTTCCGAAACGCGGTTAGACCGAGGCAGAGCAAGGGTGGCAGCTTCAACCGATCCCCGGCGACATCTTTTAGGCCGATGTTGGGGCGTATCAGCTATCTCACCTAGATAGTGAGGAAAGAAAACGGTAACATCAAACAGGCAAAAGATAAGGATTATACTGGTTTAGGCCCCTCATAAAGGTAATAAGCCCTAATCCAGTTTATATGGGATTGATATGGAAGACCACAAAATACAATAGAACAGATGAACTCGTTGATGCCGACAAGATCCTTATCGAGATTACTCGACGAGCCTCCCGGCGGCTTTGGCTCGAGTCTTTCGGCTTCGTAGACTATGGGTGTGTTTTAGGCACTATGATTCGATGATACTGAACCCCCCAGGGGTACGCCTTTATACAATGAGTTGCCTTAAGTCTCCAAGTAGGACTCGGAGACACAAATCCTGAACGATATAGAATAGCCCCTATCCTCTCCGAGTAGGACTCTGATATCTCCAGCTCTGTGAGAATATTTTCCATGTTATCTCAATATTTCCTTACCGCATATGAAAACATATCGTAGGACATGAGGTATGCCAAACTGGTATATTTCGTAAATCGTATGATAGGAGGTATGCTTTATCCGTAACCCTGACAGCCCGCAAGCCGACGACGACCGCTTGCGCTTGTGCCCTCCTCCTTCCACTCCTCCACGGCTCCACCATCGCATCCTCTTGCCATCCCTTCTTCGTCATCCTTCCCTGCACGGTAGCGGTAGAAGGAAGAGCCAGCGTTGCTCGTCATCCCTGCTGACGGCAGGAGGAGGAACGAGGAACCAGTGCTGGTGGGAGGAGAATAGAATCAGTGGAGGAACGAGGAACCAATGCTGGTGGGAGGAGGAGAATCAGTGCTGCTCATCGTCCCTTCATGCTCGGCCGGTCGTCATCCCTTCCCTAGTTTAGGATGAGTTTTTGTTTCTTGTGAGTATTCTTTTTGTATGAAATGATTGTCCCTCACTATCAAAGATATAGTTCAAGTGTACTACAGTAATGTTTTTCTCTTGGCAATTTCTTCGTGTACTGTATTACAGTTCATTGTGTGCATAGAACTTCCCACACATGGATTAATATATGCTAATTATTTGTGATTGAATTGTATTTTTTTAAATATAGTAATATGAATGTTTTTTATTTCTAAAATAGTGCAGTCTTCACATCTAAATATTTATTTTGTTATGTCTGCATTGTGAGGAGGTACGCTCACCATCAGGAAACCATTCCAATCCATCGTATCCCTTAACCAAACAAAAACAGGGTTCATTCTATCCTCCAACCAAACAAAACCTAGAATCATCCCATCCAAAAAAGAGGAATGGATAACCCATCCCTCCTCAAACCAACACATGCTAAGTGATCTTTTAGTTTGAGTTATAGTAAGTCGTGTGCGTGTGTGCTAGGGAGCAAATCAGTAAGTGCATGTGTGAGTTAGTGTGATCGGTGAAAGCCATGAGTTTGTGTGTAAGTGACTGCATGCAGCAGGTGAGTGTTTGCTTTTCTGTCCATATCCAATTCATGGCCAATTGTCGCATCCGTAAAATACAAAGGCCTGTTCATGGCCAGTTAGTTGTCTCTGCAGTGGTTATGCATGCTACCTTCTAAGCAAACCATAGTTTATGTAGTTGATCATTTCTTGTTTTAAATTTGTAACCTGTCATTATTGGATTGCTGAATTAATGTTATCGAAGTGTAAATTACTGTTCATGGCTAAGAGATTCAGCTTTATTGTAAACAACCAGCTTACATTGCATATGCAATGAGCTGTACTGAAATTCCTATTTGTTTCTGATTATATTTTTACGATTTTGATAGATTCTTTTGCTGAGGGAAATGATGAAAACTCCAGCGCTGGCCCTGGAGCAAATTATTGGCATGTGTGCATCCAGCAGTGCAACGGCAGAAATATAACTACTGTTCAGGGCTAGGAGTTCAGTTACAACAAGATCCTCAATGATCTGAAAAAGGAATTCTGCTGCAATGGTACTGTACTCCAAGATCCAGAGCTTGGCCAGGTATGATGCACTTGGCAATGCTTATGCTAGTTCTCAATTTCTGCTCACGGATATGTTGATAACATAATTAAATGGTTGTAGGTCATTCAGCTTCATGGTGATCAGTGTAAGAATGCTGGACATCCAGCCGTGTGGCATCCGGTTTGCTAGCGGCAGAAACTGAATTAGGGTTTAATTCCTCTTTTTTCCTCTCTTCGAGTGTAAAATTTTGCGTCCAACTATCAAACTTGTTCTTTTCGTCGCATAACCATAAATATATTCACCTTCTTAGAGTTCATCTATAGACTGTATAGTGAATCTAGGTGACACTATTGCATTTCCATTTTCAGGGATATAGCTCTTTATATTCATCCATAGTTTTAACAGGGAAGATTCTTTGCATCAGCATTAGCGTTGTAGTGATTTTCAACATGCCGGTTCTTCCATGTGGAAGCTGGCAACTTGTAATTGACACCTCAGTCTTTCAGTTTTCTACATTTTGTATTGAGCACAGCTATAATTTAATTCATTTCAAAATGTGTTTTTACATGTTTTCTATCTAATCTCCTGCTGCTAACTGGCAATTCTACATGTTAGGTGCATTGCTAATCTTGTTGTTTAAGCGATCTTTTAGTTTGAGTTATAGTAAGTTCGTATGCGTGTGTGTGAGGGAGCAATCAGCGAGACATGTGCGAGTTAGTGTGATCGGTGAAAGCCATGAGTTGTATGTAAGTGACTACATGCAGCAGCGGGTGAGTATTTGCTTGGAGGAGCGGCCAAGTCAAGTGAAGTGAGTCGTGACGTGAAGAGTGTATCACTGCTGCACATGTGTTATTCGAGACTTGCATGCAGATATGTGCTAGTGGCCGTGAGTTTTGCATGCAAGGATTAGTTGTTTAGCAAGTGTGGGGAATAAAGGTCCCATTAGTGCCGGTGTGCAGCGCTGGGGGAAATTTTTGGTTTGTGTGCTTCTCATTTGTGAATTAAACACCGTGTCGGTATGTCAATTGTGCAGAGTGTGAGCTCAATGTTACTTACCCAGTAGTTGAGGAGGTATTTGTTGATGCCCACCTAGTGCCAAGGAGTTTCGGCAGTGCTACTGCAGATGTAAGCTGCGTCCATGGCCACCTGTAGCTAGGTCCGATGGCGTTGCGGCTAAGTGACTGATGATGGGGCTGCGACAAAAACAAATAGTACGTTACAAGTGCGATGTTCATTAAGATACGATATATCATGTTGAGAGCGAAGATCATGTTGAGTGAAGAGGAGTGACCCTATGACCTGCAATGGGTAACTCTTGAATGGCGAGAAGTTGCCAATGAATGGTTGCTTGATAGCCCGAGGCAGTGGCAGCGGTGAGGGGCTCCTGACACCCTCCAGCGGTGACGGTAGCGGAGGCTCTGATGAGGCCGACAAGATGCCAATTAATGCCTGCGGTGGTGGTAGTGGAGAAGCCTCAGATGGGGCGTCAAGATGAGATACGATACCGGCGAAGAGGCGGCCGACGGCATCGGCGAAGCCTCCGACGACAGGATGTCGCCGGCGAGGAACCTCCTCCCCACCCGTCGTAGGAGCGACATGGTTGCTCCCCGTTCCCCGCCCGCTTGCTTGGTTGGTGATGGGATGGCGGCGCAGCCCCTTGCCACCCACCACCCCACCCGGAGAGAGCGGCCGGGCGGCGGGGCGGGGAAGTCGCCCGCAGCCTACGACTCCGGAGGGACTAGTGCGTGGGCGACGAGCGCGGCGGCCGGCGGCGCAGTGGCTGCGGGATCTTGGTACAGCGGCGGGCGGCGCCGCCGCCGCCGGAGGCGGAGACGCGTGGTGGCGAGGTTTCCTTCCCTTCCTCCATCCCCCCCTCGAGCCCTAGCAGCTGTCGTTCCCTCCCCCTCTCCCTCGCGCGCCGCCGCCGTCGCCCGCTCAAACCCAGGCCGCCTCCGCCTCCGGCTGCGTTCGCGCCGTCGGCTGCCGCTGCCGTCTCCGCCCCTCCCTCTCCCTCAGCCATCCTCCTCCTCCGTCGCCGGTTCACTCACCCCTAACCCTAGCAGCTGCCGCCCGCCTCCCCTTCTCCCTCCCTCATTCTCCATTCTCCATGGGTTGCTCTCCTGGGAAGCTCGTGAGATTCTAAGACGGAGGAGGACGAACAAGTTTTACTCATAGCGGCGGCGGCGGCGATAAGCTGGAGAAAAGGAGGAGGAGGAGATGGGCCGTGCTGCTCTGCCTCGGGAGCGGGAGCTTCTGCCTCGGCTTGCTCTTCACCGACAGGTAACCAATCAATCAATCAATCTCCTGCTCTTCAGTTCTTGCTTTCTCCAACTCGAGGCTTGGAGCTCAGCTTTGGAGGTGTGCTGGTTGATTAGAGCTGCGGCTAGCTCAAGATCTGTGGCATTTGACGGGCCTCATGCATTTGGGGGTCTGGATTACTGTGTGGTCATGGATTCGTGTTATGATTTTGGGGGTAAAATACTGAAATCAGTACCGCTATTCTTGCTTTCATGAGGGCATTTGGTGATTTGGTTGCTTCGATTACATCGAATTGGAGTGTCTATGCTCTCTAAACCTCGAATTTATTATTGGGTACCGCATTAGATTATTGGCTTCGCAAGCTGGGCCTTGTGCAAATGATCCTGCGTGAAATATGCACATAATTTGCTTCCCTAGAGGAGTTTCTGCTAACTGGTGTATCTTCAGTTCCTCATCCAACATTTTAGCTTTACCATTCCACTCTCCAGTCACTTTCTTCTTCAGAAATATAAAAATGTCAAAGAACAGAAAGCACTTTCTTCTTCAGAAATATAAAAATGTCAAAGAACAGAAAGCATGTAAAACAACGATGCTCAGGAACTGTTAAATGATTATTTGCTAATATGGAACAAAAATTATCATATAATTATACCATTATATCTACTGTCACGAAGAGTACATTCTTTAACGCCAGTTTAGCAGTAAAGACTTCGCCCCGAGTGCGTCTTAACTCAGTAGAACAACTGATTATTTTTACTATATCCCATTAGTTTAACTGATTTTGTCTGTCGAGTGCGTTATAACTCAGTTATAACTCGAGCCTTTTCCTATATAATATCAGTTTATAGGCAATATGGCCTGAGTTGCAGCATGCTACTCTCATCTCCATATTAGCAATAACACACTTCGAGTGCGTCTTTAACTCGGTAGTACACATGATGAAATAAATATGCTATAACAACTGAGCTTAACAACACACTTCAACTTAATTAAGCTCAGTTTTATATAGTAAAGAACAGAAGCATATATGACGTGCCTCAAGTGCGTCCACTTCAACTTGTATGGCTCTCTCATCGAATGCGTGTATGTGATACAGTGAAGTAATTTTTTTTTAATTTCTTCTGCTGCGCAATCTCTGCAGGTGTTCGGGTTGCACGCATGAGGTGGATCTGGACAAGCCGCCGGTGCTGCAGGAGGTGGAGAATTTCTTTATGGGTCACTGAGTTGGAGATTTCACCTTCAGCAAAGGCAGACTGGTACATGTAGCTTCTAATTTGTGCCGTTTGGTTTGTGTAGTTACCTTGTGCCGAAATTAGTTTAAAGGGTGATGAATTCATGATATCTCAGCTTCAGTTTGGTAATTAGCTTAGCCGTTTTGGAGTAATGTTGTCGTGCATGGTTTTGTTCAGTTTGGGAGTAGGTTTGGCTAACACAAACTGCTGCTGGTGTTTTGAGGACATCAAGCAATGTGTCCACCAGGAAATTTTATCATCCAAATGTAGCCAGCTAGCTGAATTTCTCATTCAATTGTGCAGAGATAGATCGGGATGTCCATGTTCTCAAATATGATGGGCGGTTGTCTGGACCATGACTCAATCATCACGACCAACATTTTTGTGGCGCTGCAATGCATCTGCATTGCGATTGGGCATCTACTGGAAAAGAACTGGTAGGTCAATGAATCCATTACAGTGCTTGTGTTGCAGGGATAGTTCTCTCGCGCTGCACTCCAGGTGTTTGTAGTTTTGCCTTAAGGAAGAGTAGTTTCAGTTCTGCTCCATGGCTTGCAGGGGTTGATCACTAGAGGTGTGATTCATGCTTGTCAGTGCTGGTAAGAAAATTCACACATTCCTGTCATCCTGTGTTTAGTGAGGACTTCTTCATCTATTACTTCCACTGATCAGTCTTCAATTTTGGGCAAGCTTTCTATGTACTGATTGTTCGTGTAGTTAGCTTCCAACCAAAGTGAAATTTGTTCTGTACGTGACAATGTGACATGTCTTAGTTTAATTTGGTTTTGGCTAATTTAATCTTGACAACAAAATGCACTGTAGTAGGAATCACTTGAGAAATTCATTATTTCATAAGTACACATGATGAAATTATTTTTTACAGTTCTGTATAAGATGTTTTTTATATCTCTGAATTTATCAAAGCCACATTTTTAGAACTTTCTCAAACCCATGTAATTTCTGGATGTGAAGGTGCACTTATTGAAATGGATGGATTAGTCAACTACCCTCCCGTTCCTATAAAACTATACTGAAAAATAGATTAAACAATCATGACTGCCCTGTCCCAAACAAATGTTTTTTTCCCTAAAATACAGACTTAAAAGGATTGTATCACAGTACTATCTGGAGCTCTTTTACATTTAGAGGACTTAGGTGCTGAGTGCCAAGTACTGGATGTGAGTAAGCTTGATCATTTAGATTATTTAGAGAATCAACATCCTTACTCCTACAGGAACTGAATTGCCTAATGTAAATTTCTAGGATGTTCGTGTAGTTAGCTCCCAACCAAAGTGGAATTTGGTTTTTGTTCGTGTACTTCAACAATGTGAATTTTTTTCCTGCAGTAACCTTGGTTTTTGTTCCTGCAGTAACTGAATTTCCAGGATGTGAATTTTCAGGATGTTCATGTAGTTAGCTCCCAACCAAAGTGAAATTTGCTTTTTGTTCTGTACTTCAACAATGTCACATGTCTTAGTTTAATTTAGTTTTGGCTAATTTAATCTTGAAAACAAAATGCACTGTAGTAGGAATCACTTGAGAAATTCATTTATTTCATAAATACACATGATGAATTTTTTTTTAAGTTCTGTTATTGGTTGCCCTGTCGATCTATTGAGTTCACAAGGATCTTTGCTTGGGTGAGTATAAATTTTGAATTCTATCCTCTTCGTATGTCTCTTCTCTTGCTCGATTTGCTTTGCTGTTGGTGCCTCTTTGTGACTGTACTGTACCTGCTACTTTTTTTTCGTTAATCTTGTCTTGGATCTCGGAAAGGTTACCTGATTTCGCATAGATTTTGTGGCTTAAGAAGTAACAATCATTGTTAAAATAAGTGAGATTTGAAATAATTATTTCCTAACAAGTGAGATATTAGATAATATGCTGGTAAATTATTTCATATATTATTACTCCTAATAAGTAATAATGTGAAATTTTTCTCACTCTTCGCATTAGCTACGTACAAGCATTATAACAAACATCTCACTTACTAGAACAATAATTTAACATTATCTCTCATCGTTCTGCCATATTTGCTTACTTAGTCCTTCGCTTTCTTTAAATGATTAATAATGTTTTCTTCTGCATGCCAGGCTGTGGTCCAGTATATGAATGATTTGAATGCTGTAAGAGGAACAAACCAGAAGAAAACAGATCGGGGAAGCTTCTGGACCTTGCTCTTCTCACTGTTTGGTTGTTGCAAAAAGGACCAAGAACTGGGATTGCCAGTATAACTCAAGCATTTCATCTGTATGCATGTTGTGAATTACTCAGGTCTGCAAAGAAAGGAAACGTGGGTAATTTGGTTCCTCTTCTTTTTTTGGCTTCCTTTTTTTTGTGTATATATGTAATTTTGTCATGAACCTGTTCCCGCTGCTTCCCGAGGCGTTCAAGGGCAATAAGCAAATCGGAGTGATCGGATGGGGCTCTCAGGTTCGAAAAAAATAAACGCTTTCTTTCTTGTTTTCAGACTTATTTTCCCGTTTCATTTAGATGGCTAGTGTCGCACATGTGACATTTCCAATCACTAATTGATCAATTGCACAACAAATTGCTTCAATAACGAACAAATTGATGTGACCAATGTGGTGAATGGGTTGTCAATTGATTTTTTACATGGATTTCTCATGCTACTCGGGTTCAGGACAAGAAAACCACCTGTATTGTGCATAACAGAGTTGCCATTGCTTTTTCAGGGGCCTGCACAAGCCCAGAATCTGAGGGATTCAATAGCTCAAGTGAAGTCAGACATTGTTGTTAAGGTACTCTTATCTTGTACTGTATTTTCAGTTTTGATTCATAGGACACTTTTTGGCAATACTTTGGTATGCAAGTCGCCCTGTTAACTGAAAGCTCTGAACCATGGTTTGAAGCCTCGATTGAACTCCTAATATTCGTTCTCCTTTGTATATGGCTAGCTTGTTAAGGTGCACAGGCTATAACTTATTATCCATTATTATTTTGAAAAATAACTCGAGTTATACAATTTGTCAATGTGGACATCATAATTCATAAGCCATTATATTTTATGCTCCTCACTTATGCAATTTTGCATTGTTCTGTTAGTCCAGCATTCTATTATGCCCTTTCCTTTCAGATTGGTCTCCGGAAAGGCTCTAAGTCATTTGATGAAGCATGTGCTGCTGGTTTTACTGAAGAGAGTGGAACCTTGGGAGATATTTGGGAGACTGTTTCTGGCAGTGACCTCGTGTTGCTGTTGATATCAGACGCTGCATAGGTTAACTTCAGGCTCTAGCTGCATGATTTTAGTTGCCACTTGATGTTGTTACCTTTACCAATGCTTGTTTGAATTGTGCTGAATTTCATGGTTCTGTTGTTTCATGGTCCTGTTTATTAAATTGAATCTCCAATGCCACATGCCATCTGCCGTCACACAGTCACTCCTTTTATCCCTTGTAGATGCAGCAAAGCCCACACTCAAAGAGAGATAGTTGGTGATGGATCAGGAGCTGAGCTTGGCGGTGGAGCGCGATGCTTTGCTCCAGGAGGACTCCATCGTTTTTGCGCTCATCAAGCAGCGGCCTACACTCCCGCTGCCGAAGCTGCCAGTGGCCGGTCCCTTGTGGAAATGGTAATTCTATCATTTACCGGTTTCTTCTTCTGTTGAATTGTAGATAGATCCATTGGATTTGATCCTAATCAAGTTCTATTTTTGAACTGTTGCAGTTCTTTCACATGACAAAACTTGTGGTTATCAAAGCTCTGGACATCTACAGAAGAACAAGGAATCTGGTATGTATAATCATCATGTACCTTTATTTTGTTTTTATTATTACCTAGAGTTACATGCATTTTTTTCCTTCTGAACGAAGGCATTGGGAGAACTGGAGAACTAAATGATCTCTAGAACATAAGACAAAAGGCTTATCTGATTTCTATAATCTATCAGTTTTAAACTCAGTAGGAACTTCCTATTCCCAGTTCTAAGAGAGGCAATCATCTTTACCTTATCCTGTAACTGTTTACTTTTCACCGCTGACAATTTAGATGCCACATAAACACATACATTTCTATCTATTGTTAACTTGAAAGACTAGGCTGATCCATAATATTTCTTATATTATTAATTAGTAACCTGGAGCTGTTGTCATAGATGATGGAGGAGAATGGCTTATTGTTGTAAACATCTTTGTGGCTGTTTGAAATTATCATGTATCTTTTCCTTCTTTCTCACTAACCTTATCTCTTCTCCTCCTCTCCTCCATACATGAACCAGCCACTGCAGTGAAACCAACGGGCGAACGTGTTGACCACCGAAGTCGCCATCATGTGATTTCCACCAAGATCGCCATAAGCCGGTCTTCGCCCAATAACGTTGCTGTAAAACCCCAGGTAAGTTCCTACTGCTTGCCCTAATATCTTTTGCTTTCGATCATTGATCCCTGTCCACACTCTTCTGGGCTTGGGATTTGATCTCTATGTATGTGATGATTTGAATGAGGGGATTCGACTAGGAAAGTACCGTGTGAAGGATTTATATGATATTAGTGTCGTTTGACCTGATTAGATTCAATCTGGCTTTTTTTTATCAACCCTAGGTTTGATCTGTTAGGCTGAAGATTTTGAGAACAAATTATAATGGGCGGTTAGTTTCAATGGTACTAGAAATTTCACCTAGGTTTTGTGTATGGATGATAACTCAAACTTCCCTAACTGTTGTAATTCATTCATGTATTATTCTTTAAGGTGTTACTGTGGTCAAGTTTTTTTTAAAAAAAAAACTAATTTGCGTTTAGGCTAGAATTAGCAAGGCTTTTGTTTGAAGAGTTCTAATGAAGCATAATTTTAATTGGAAAATGAGCAGGATAGAAACTAGATTGAAACTTTTTTTTTCTGTTTATTATGGTTGTTTAAATGGCATTCTCATTTTTACCATTCTACTGCCTCCAAACCCCAGTTGCAAGAACAAAATTCAAATGATAAAAATGAAATATTGAGATTAAGAGCACTATATTCTCTCTAAAAATAGATGCAATTCTTCTGAGTCCATGTGATGCACCTTTTGGAGTGATTAGGATTTATCAGTTATACACCTATTTAAATAATCTCTCAAAACGTGTATGATTAATGCAACGAGTTCAATAATTTATCTTGATGCCTAATCTAATCCTTTACTCAATTATCTTGCAGGCAATCTTGATCAATTAATTTTAGAGAAAGAGAGAGAGAGAGAGAGAGAGAGAGAGAGAGAGAGGAACGTCTATGATCAATTGCTCCAGTTTAGAGAGTTTTTTCACTACAGGAAGGTGAGATGACCACCACCAGCTGAAACTGCACTGTGTAGGCCCTTGCTTGAGAAGTAATGGCCATGACTTGAGCCTTTGTTCGTCTGGAACAGCAACACTTCAGTATGCAAAAACCTCTTGGAAGTGGCCATATACATTTTGTAAAATATCCATCAATTACTATTATCCCTTTCATCCATCAGAATTGTGTTACTTGCCGTGTACGGTTTAACAGAGCACTCTACCACCAAATTTTGTTGTAAACATGGTATCTAAAAACTGCTTGAGCGATCCAGCTATTTAGCACTCCGAAAATCTACCACTACGTTATGTCAGACAATTTTTTTTTCTTATTTACGTTCTAAGCTTCTAGCAACAACACGGAATAGGAATCGACTAAACAATAACCCCATCAGCTAGTATGTCATTAAGCCTTTCCTTGTTTGATCTGCTGATAACATGAGCAAATTTGTGGCATATTGACCCGCTTTAATATATCATCAATCAATAACTCCCCTAACCCCACCGTTTTTCTCATTTTTTTAATTACTAGGCTATTTTGCGAGACGAATCTAATGATGTATATTAATCCATGATTAGCGACTGATTACTGTAGCATCACTGTAGCAAATCATGGGTTAATATACCTCGTTATATTCGTCTCGCAAAATAGCCTAGGGGTTATGGAATGGGTTTTCAATAATCTACGTTTAATACTCCTAAATAGCAAGATTACAGAGGGCTATTTAATAGACCTCTGGATCCAAACAGGGCCATTGAGGGAACCGAAGACCGATCAGGCAGGTCAAGATGCAAACGATCGCTCCAGTGGTAGATGGTGCTTCTTGCAAATTTGTTGAGAATCTATCAGGCTCTAGGCCCCATGATACATCAACAACAAAGAGTAAAGCGCGCGCGGGAGAGGGGGGGATGCAGCCGATGCCCCGACTAACCTTATATAATGTGTAATTTCAACACGTTAAAAGCTGCTGTCGTAAACAGTACAGCAAGAGTGCAATGCAGCCGATGCCCCAACTTCAAGCAAGAACTCATCGAAAATTTATAGTAAAAAGGGTGACGATGCGTCAAAAGTTATATTGATTGGATTCTAGGCGTCATACTCATACGTTAACAAACGAGCACAGGGCTACTGGTATTCATCTGAATATTGTCGCAGAGCCTCAACACAATAATCCTTGGAAACACATAGACATAACAGGTATCCTATTCCATGAATAGCAAACGGAGATTCTCTAGTGAACCACCAAGTACGAGTTGAACGCGGGAAAAAAAAGGATTGAACCATCCTTACCGACTAATATGCGTCCCTGTCTTTCCATGCTAATATACTCACAGATGTATACACAGTTGCAAACTCTTCTTTTCTCGAGCAAATCATTGCCAGCTGCTTGCAGCCAATCAGAAATCATAGCTGAGAGTTATATATATACAAGAATAAAAGCATAAAAGCCTAGAAACAAGACATATAAACAAATCGTTGGGATGCATCATTGAAGCATTGGGACACGAACATATTTTATGAGCTGATGAAAATCAATCGTGTTCATCCTATTACCCGAAAACAATAAGCACTAGGACAAGGTACCTCGTACCAACTATTATACAACATATATTAGACAAACGGTGCATATTTGTTTTGCTTGGGTTTGTGCCTAAGCATGATATAGTCTAGCTGAAAAGGTCCATATAGGTACTCTAACAAACTGATCAACTAACCAACCAAGACTTATAATGTGTAATTTCAACACGTTAAAAGCTGCTGTCGTAAACAGTACAGCAAGAGTGCATAGTGCATACGCACAATGCTTGAAAACAAACAACAGCGCACCTAGCTTGAAAATAAAATACCCAGAATTTTGGGGGCCTTATTCTGAACCAATATCATGGGCCCAGATAACACAAGGACATCTCATAACATGCGAACTTCCTATACATAATTCACCCAGCTATGCTGTGCCACACTCGTTGATATTTGGTGGTACCAGGTTACTCGTTAGCTACACCTCGCAAGAAACCCAAAGCTGCGCACTTTTGTTAACAAGTGTTGCTTAAAACGAAAAGGTGCCGCTTCCTGTTGCTTAAAACAAATGATATGGAGCGCCACAAATCACCCCGTTGGGAACTCTTCGCTGCATACAAAACACGCACATTCATCACCTGAAATGTTGCCAACTACAGCATTTGCTTCTCGTGTCAGTACTGTAGGACCTGACACTTGTATATCAACTAATCCTTCCCTTGAGATTGGTTGGGAACTCAATGTTCCACGATCCATGACTCTGTTTAGAGCTATGCGCCCATTCACCCTGAGCCTTTTGAGTGTATCTGCAGGAGAAGGCTCGGGTGATTCTGGGTGATCTCTCTTTCTGTCCTGTATTTGGTTCTCTGGTGCATCATGAAACTTGCCTGCAGAAGGTCCACAAACTTCAGTGCAGTTTATATGAATACTTGTTTTTTTTGAGTAAATTTCATAAAACTACATGTATTTTGATCAAACAATCATAAAACTACAGATTTAAGACGTGTCACAAAACTACAGATTTAACACTATATTTATCACAAAACTATAGATTTAAGGTTAAGTATCACAAAACTGTATATTTAATATTTAAGTTATCACAAACTACAACTTTTAGAGTTTAAATCCCTAGCACCACTATTATGCTGGAGCTATAAACATTATTGTTTTATGACTAAATTGGTTCTAAACCTATAGTTTTGTGATAATTTAGTTACTTAAAAATATGTAGTTTTGTGACACTTCATCTTAAATGTGTAGTTTTACGATAAACTTGGTGTTAAATGTTTAGTTTTGTGATGCACCGAGTTAAATATGTAGTTTTGTAATAGATTGGCCATAGTATCTGTAGTTTTGTGAAATTTAGAAAAAAAAAGATGAATACTTGTAGGCTTGGGTGAAGCATTTGTGTTCGCATTAGAAGAAGCCGAAGAGCTCAGAATATCAGAAAGAAGCCTGGTCTTTGGAAACAAACGCTCCTCTGAGCTTTCGTCCCGTTCTGTTACTACCTGCACTAGTACAGCTGCTAATATCAGCTAAACAATGAATATATCATTCAAATGGAATGCAAGTCAATACATCGTGCAAGGCACAAAGACAGAAGATAATTGGAAACTATAAAAATGCATTGTGAAGTAGGAACACAATATATGGCTAAAATTCAGCCTCTGACTTCACATTTACTTAAATAGCATAAACTCGTCTTCACATTTACTGAAGATAACTTTTTTTTTTACTCGCAGAATTTTTTTTAAGAAGCAAAACATGGCTATGATTGAAGCCACAAGGAGCAAACAACAAAATGATACCTAAATTTTGGCATTTCAACAAAAGATACCCTGCTTCATTGAAAGTCTGAAACAACTATTAGAAGAGATATAAAGGATTTTTGAAGGGTTTCAATCCATGAAGCCGCAAGTAAACTATCATCAGGCAAATCAAGAACCGAAAGCCTCAGAAACAATTCTCATCATGTTTT
Organism: Oryza longistaminata; assembly: GCA_009805545.1. Classification (NCBI taxonomy): domain Eukaryota; kingdom Viridiplantae; phylum Streptophyta; class Magnoliopsida; order Poales; family Poaceae; genus Oryza; species Oryza longistaminata. The sequence goes on along the minus strand of CM020180.1, from coordinate 11,279,095 downwards.
GAACAAAAATCAGGGAGTATTTTTTTCCATACTAGCAGCAGCTTACTGGAATGTGATTCCATGAGCAAAACATTGGTGTGAAACTCTAGGAGCAGATTGACAAGTAAAATCTGTAACTAGAGGAAGTATAATAAGCAAATCATGGATGAACAAAAAACAAATCAGTAGAATAACAAGATGTGCCGGCCCATACAAAAAAGCAATTGTACCTGAAGAGCTTGCCGCAGCATTTGGATCAGGAGTCAGCATTCTCATGCATTCGTTGATCCTATCTCTTTCTCTGCTAACTGCCGAATCCAATTTATTACCAATCTCCCCACATTTTTCCTTCTCTGTTTTTTTGTCTTGTGTCTCCAAAATCTTGCCAGTTTCCTTATTTTTGTGCCTCTCAATCTCTTTGCATCCTGTTGCATCAAATGACATACTTGTTTGATTATAGGATCTGTGCAGCGCCCGGAAAACACCCCAAAAGTAAAACTTATCACATTTTCCTGTTAAATTGGTAATTATACAGAAAAGGTTAGATGATAAATTTGTACATGCATACCACTTTTTAAAACATTTAACAGGGACTGTACAGCTATGCTCATGCAAACTCCATGTGATTTCATCTGGTTGCAAGAGAAACTATTGCGACGAATCAAAAACAGGTATCACAAAAAAAAATCAAATTAAAAAAAATATTCATACAAATAAGATTACCAAATAGTAACTTTGAGATATGCATGCATCACAGCATCAGTTTGTTTAAGCATACAAGTGTAACAAGTCCAAGCATTGTCAGTTATGGGGGGATACATGACATGGTTTATAATGGAAATGGGACATAAAAAGGATCATGGAACATACTTTGATATTCTTGGGTAAGTAACTTGGATGAAAATATCAGCAACTCAGTAGCACCAATCTTGGTTCGTAACCCAATATGCGAAGAAATATTTTTCAGGAGATGGTCAGAACTCCCATTTGGTCTGCAAAGAAAAAGAGAGAAAACACATAAATGCAGATAAGCTTCATGCACACAGCTGCATTCTGTAGTTGACAAAAAGAGATTAAACTCCAAAAGCACTCGCATTTATTTTTCAGAGATAAATTGTTGAATCGGTTTTCAATTGCCGGTAACTGAAACGAATACTCCCTCCGTCCCAAAATATAGCAAATTTTCCACTTACATTCTCCTCTCAACCAATCAAAACCTTCCCCATTTAATTTCTCCACCAACCTCCTTTTCTCAACAAATCATAACATTCACCCATTTCATTCCACCTACTTCCTTAATACCCGTGTTCAACCCCAAAACTTCTTATATTTTGGGATGGAGGTAGTACTTGTTAGGATATGGCAGATGATATGGCTGAACCCACCAAAATCATTGGTGATACTTCTGAGGATTAATTTCTATCATGCCACTAAACATCTGAGAACTTCCTCATTTTATAAATAATGAGTTGGGTCCATACCAGCAGGCCCACATGCCATTGAGACAAGTGAGAGGAACAAAAGGAAAGTAAGTAGAAGCATTGATTTGAGGGGTTGTACCTTTGAAGAGAGCTAATGAAGCACAGTCCAATATCTTGTCCTTCTGGAGGTTTCATCTTGAATGTTTTCGGCCACAGATGAGAAAGAGGTCTAGCCTCTAGCTTTAGTATTTCAGGCATTTGTTTTGAAGCCTCATATACTTGGGCAGAAATTTCGAAAGGGAAATGGGCTTCAAGTCCATCACAAATATGTGTTAGCTCTCCAGTCACTTCAAATTTACCCCTAAAGAACATGGAAACAGAGCCTCAATGTTTAACTGAAAATCAAACACACGTATACTAAAATAGCAAAGTCTCACAGATTTTCCATTATAACTTAACTTCAGCATTGGATAAAAGTTCAACACTTCCAAATTGCATAATAATTCCAAAAACAGAAGCAGCATCACTTATCATACATGTGAAAATTGTTCTGAGATACTATATAGCTTACCACATTATCACTGGCACAAAAAAGCTCAAGATAATTCTGCAGATACTCTGCTAATCAACTATATTTGCTGATTAGCTTCATCCTTACCAGACAAGATTCAAGGCTTATAATGCAAGTGAGAAAAAAAAACAATGCTCTTTTTTAGACAAGAATGCCAATTTCATCCATTAGTACATCAAATTTGAGGACAACTTTTGATAACTTTGAGTTTGTAATTGAACCCAAAACAATTTTTTATACAACACGGTAGCTACAGCTTATCCGGTCAGATAAATATAGGGCATGTAACTGGTAAAATACAGTGTGATAAAAATAAATTCTAGTGATAATTCAAAAATACTCTAATGCATGAAGTAAATTACTTACTTCCAGCAGGCTTCTGGTTGGTAATGCTTCTTGTGCAGCTTTGTATGTAAAATTACTGGGATACCTGTTTGCACCAATACCAATGTTACTACAGCAGTGTTCTCAAAATAAGTTTTTCATCAATAAATCTCCACAAGGTAAAATGGCATGCCCATGGCTAAAACTTAGTACCGCTGCTTTCACTTTTTTCACCTTTTCAATTTTCAATAAGCATAATAATTGAAGGGCTAAATGCAGGGATGTCTGGATGCTACAGTACTATTAATGTCAGCTATTTTAAATATGTAGATGAAAGAATAGAAGAGATTACTGTCAGGATCCACACTGTACCTGAAGATACATTACAATTGATTGGTGCCTCCTGGTTCGTTTGTTTTTCTGTAATTATATGGCTCTTAGTAGATGGAACTGCTTCAAAATCATCAGGCGGTTCAACACATCGTGCATGAGATGTAGACTGTGGACTTTGTGATGGAGGAATGATTGTTTCACTTTGTGGTGAGCCCACCTTGCATTTTGTATCAAATAAATTTGGTCTGGAAGAAGGCCTTGGAGCAGTATCAGGATATGCCTCGTTGGACTTTTCACTAAGCACAGATTTTGGGCTCGGTAATGCAGGCTCCATGGTTAGCTTTTTTTGCACTGAAGGCGCCACAGCAGTTCTTGTGCCTTGACATTGTAACGTGCCCAACTTACAGCTCATAGGGGATGACTTCTCATTGCCAGGCGCACAAAAACTTTCAGCAGAAGGTTCTGCATTTGTACCAGGAGGAACTACAGTTGAATGTGCATGCGCAGATGAGAAGTTTCTGGTGCGTGAACTGCAACTTTTGACATATGCTTCTCTATTACCCGATCTGCTAAGATTCTTGGGAGCAGTGGCATCAGTACCAAGAGGTGTCCCAGAAGGCTGTGAAAGAACAGCCCTGCAGAATGGTGATGGACGCTGTGAAAGAGAAGCTATTTGTGTTGTAAAGGAATTTGTGATATAGCCCCCAACAAGTGAGTGACCATTTCCAGCTGTCTCAGGCCACATAGGAGAGATAGGTGAGGTAGCAAGTGAGTGAATCTTTTTAACTGCCCCAGGCCAGTTAGGAGAGATAGGTGAGGTAGCAAGTGAGTGAATCTTTTTAACTGCCCCAGGACAGTTAGGAGAGATACCTGAGGTAGCAAGTGAGTGACCATTTTCAGCTTTCCCGGTCAAGTTTGGAGAGATACATGAGGTAACGACTGAATGAACATTTTTAGCTGTCCCAGGCCGGTTAGGAGATATACGCGAGGCAGCTGGTGAGACTGGTGGTGTAGGCCTCTGATTAACCACTGTAGGTGTCACAAGAGACACTTTACGTGAACTCGGAGGGGGGGTGACACTTCGTCTGCATTGCCTCTTCTGTAATCCATCTGAGCCAACAGTTTTACTACATAGTTTTCCATGACGTACATATGTAATTTCTTCTGCAGGAATTATCTTTACTCTTGCATCAGGTTTTGAATATGTACCACCAGAAGATTTGTGCATCCCATACTTATTTGAAGAGTTTGGCTTTGCAAATCCCTTTGCCTCAAGCATTGCATCATTCGTATGATGGATTTCATGCTTTCTGAGATGGCCCAAAACAGCAAACAATACTACTATTAATTATAAAACCAATAGGACTAGAATTAACACATAAATATTGCAGAATCTGTCATGTATAAAAATGTGCATGACATTTGAATACAATCCAGGTAACAGAGGATTTTATAGTCTGTCAAGAGCTTGCACAAGCCAAAAAAATGTATGCATGCCTCACATAATGCTGTAATAACAAATATCCACTTTTATGAGAAATAGGATGCCATACAAAATAAGGAAGCCAGTAGTCTAGTATATACACAAGAATACTCAATGGTCAACAGATATAGATTATTTTTTTTAAAAAAAAAAAGCTTCAGCCAATACACCATATCTTATCGGAAGAAGTATTATGCTCAGAATGACATCATCTCATTCTAATTTTGCAACACTGACTTGATATCAGATGTGAAATATATATTTTTTTTGTGTAGAAAATTTACATGTATCAAGTTATTAATTGGATTATATAAACTTATATGCAACTCAATTAAATTCAAATTTACAGCTTCTTTCTATTGCCCGATTCCTTTGGGTCATTATGATCCATATTTGTGCATGTGCAAGAAAAAATAATACTAAGGGGTCTAGTGCAAGCCTAAGGAGCGGAGGAGCCGAGACGGGAGATTTTCTTTTAGCTTTGCTATTTTGCAGTTTCCCTGAAAAATTGCAATCCGTCACCGTCAGTCGATTTGTGGGCCGTTAGATTTCTGTCAAGATTCGTGCGCTATTGGGCTTGGTTCTAGATGCGCGTTTTGTAATGGGCTGCATCCCTTTGGCCCGCTAACCCTTTGTTTTTCTTTTCCTCACCAACAGCTAGACTACTAGAGCCAGACCTACACCGAGCAAGCCGGTGATTTGGGTCGCTGGGCAGCCATGCGAGCGAGTCCCTGTGTAGATTCCGGCGTAAATTTTTTTATCATGTCACATCGAACGTTTGAATACCTGCATAAAGTATTAAATATAGGCTAAAAAATAACTAATTGCACAGATTGTAACTAATTTATGAGATAAATATTTTAAGCCTAATTGCTCCATGATTTGACAATGTGGTGCTACAGTAAACATTTGCTAATGACGGATTAATTAGGCTTAATAAATTTGTCTCGTGGTTTACTGACGGATTCTGTTATTAGTATTTTTTGTTAGTGCCCAAACACTCCATGTGACACCCCATATAATATTTAATATGACATGCAAAAAACTTTACACATTTGGATTTAAACACCCCCTGAACTAGTAGCGGTGGTGCCAGCGGACTAGCGGCGGCGGTCGAGACTTTGTTTTTCTTAGCGTCTTCTCAGGTACAAATCAATGAATCGATCTCTTTTGTTTATGTGGATCTGATAGAAGTTCAAATCGGTCCTCCTCTCCGCGCTTTGTATGCGGGGCCGCACCCTCTAGTTACCAACATGTCTCTTCTCCTCTCCCATTGTCATGCACACTATTGTTATGGTTGTCGTTTAGATCGGAGGTGTCGGGCCTGCAGTGACTCAAGGAGGCAGGAGCCGACCCAACGAAGAGCGGAGACGCTAGATCTAAGCTCCTTGCTGGATCCCCAATTGTCGGGAAGAAAATAGATATGGAGAGAGAGACTTAGTGTGTGGAGTGGTTATTGAGTAATCGGACTTATAGATGGATAGAATAGGGTGGTCCAAAATAAAATGTAAATAATGGTTAAATAGTGACATAATATGAAAACTTTTAATAATACATAGTACAAACTGTATTTTTTTCTCTAACACCATTAAAGATGAGTCATCCATTACCCGATAGTGTCGTCAAACTCCATTATACCATAAGCCCATGTAAGGCTTATTTGGAAATTAGCAAATTAGAAATTTCCAGTTCACATGTGCTTAGAGTTTTTTTAAGGAATATAAACTATTTGCCACTCTTATAGGTGGCAATTAAGGATTTATCATTGAGCTCATGTGTCATAGATACATGAAGGCCCATATGTCGTAAAATGTGAGAGGTAAAAGTGGTAAAAAGTTAAATGCCCCCCTCCCGCGTGTTTTAGGCCATGTTCTTTTCTCCCACAAAAGTTGGATGGAAATTTAGATATTCCTGAAACGTTTTCAATCCGCTAAATGGTGTGTTTCATGCAAAAACTTTTTATATGAAAATTGCTCTAAAATATTACATAAATATATTTTAAGTCTGTAATACGTTAGTACTACCTCGTTGTTATATTTGATCTCATGAGTTTCAAAGCCCATCTAAGGGTCTGTTTGGGAAGCTTAAGATTCTGAAAAGCAGCTGGTTGGTAGACATCTTCCGAGAATATGGAAAAGCTGGGTTTCACAGCTTCTCAGAATCTGAACCAAAAGCTGAACTGTTAGAGGGAACTTTTGATTCTGAGAGAAGTTGTAGTAGTTAGAAGCTCCCCAAACATGCCCTAAGGGCTTGTTTAGTTGGCAAAATATTTTGCCTCTGCATGTCATATCGGATATATGGACATAAATTTGAAATATTAAACGTAGCCTAATAACAAAATAGATTATAGATTCCACCATGAAACCGCGTGACGAATTTATAAAGCATAATTAATCTGTCATTAGCAAATATCTATTGTAGCACTATATTAGGCTTTAAATATTCATCTCGTAATTTCCTGACGATCTGCGTAACTGTTTTTTTTCTCCTTTTAATACTCCTACGTGAATTTTTTTTTAGAGCTAAACATGCCCTTTAGACTGTCTCCAACAGCCCTCACCCAAATTCGTTCGTTTGGGTCACGCGGGATGTCCGGGTCACGCACCCAATTCTTTCGTTCTCCAACAACGGACCCAAACGAGCGCTGAGCGCCGCCCGCTTCCCTCCCCGCCGAGCGCCGCGCCTCCCTCCCTCCCCGCCGCGGACCTGCCTCAAAAGAATTCTTCCATTCTCTTTTTTCTTTGGTTTGGGAAAAACCAAACTAAAACTTTTCGAGGAGCGGAATTCCTAGTAAAAAAATCCGTGGAACCCGTCCACTTAGATGCAAAAGAATTTTTCTATCTAATAGAACAATGGAACTCTCGCGCGGTTGTGGTTGTACCTGTACTGCAGGAATTTAGGAAAAACTCGCTATTCCACTCAGTTTTTTTTCCATAATAAGATTATGGAGGAGAGATGGCCGCAGCGCGGTTCAAGGCGTAGCATTGAACTGCTATGTAGAACTATTGTGGGTGCGTCTCTTCGATATGAAAAGAGAGAGAGAGAGGGAAAAAGGAAGGAGAAGCCGAGAAGGGCCTCCTCCCCGGGCCCACCTGGCAGCTTCTGTTTCGGGAATACACAGTCCACGCGACGGGGTCTTCCGACTTCCGAGCCTACTGGCGGGTGGGTCCCAACGCATGTGGGACCGGGATGTCATTGTCTCGTTGCCCCAGCGCGTAAACGATATGGGGGCGCGTGTGGTTGCGTGGGAGGTGGGGGCCCACGTTCCCAGTTCGAGCGGTGGGCCCCACATCAGGCGTGGTCCGGACCAGTTTTGGCAGGGGGAGGGGCGCATCGGGCCGTCTATGATGGACGATCCCACGGCTGGAGATTAATCTGGAGGCGCATCAGAAGTTACAGAAGCCCGAAGGCATCACCTCTGTTGCTCACGGATTTGACCGCTGGGACCCACGCGAGGAGGTGCGTTTTGTCTTGTCGCACGGTGAGGATTTTTCATCCGTTAGGCCCTTTTTCTATGAGAGAAGTGATGAAAATCTGGATATTCGTTGCATGTTTTTAAACCGTTAAATACTATACTCCCTGTTTCATAATGTAAAATTTTCTAGCATTGACCGTATACATATAGATGTTAATGAATTTAAACACATGCATATTCTAGATTCATTAACATTTAAATAAATATGGGCAATGATAAAAAATCTTATATTGTGAAACAGAGGTTACAAGACTTTCTAGCATTGTCCACATTCATATAGATGTTAATGAATCTTGGCATACATATATGTCTAGATTAGCTAACATATATATGAATGTGGGCAATGCTAGAAAGTCTGTAATATGAAACGGATGAAGTAGTATATTTCAACTTTCTATATGAAAGTTGCTGTAAATATCAGATAAATCTGTTTTTAAGTTTATAATAATTAAAACTCAACTAATCATACGTTAATACTACATCGTGTTACATAAAAACACTTAATCTTCATTTTTTATGGTTTTACCACCTCGTTTTGTGTTAAACACTTAATTTTCATGAAGAACACTACCTAGCGTTGCATATGGATGGGCCGAGATCTTGGTTATTGATGTTTACGGACCGAGATTATTAGATTAAGGCCCATTGAAACATATCCTACGAAGTTCTTTTAACACCCTCTCCTGAAGAATACGTCCATGTTTCCGCATGTTGTCGGCGAAACCAGAAAATGGCATCCAATCCATCAATCATCCATTATGTACAAGTTATATGATCTATCAGCAAATTCAACCATAGCATATTAACATGGCTTGAACACAGCTCATGCCGATGGAAGTGTATAATCACAAAGAACGAACACAGGCAGGAGTAATGAACAATGAAACTGTAATAAATACACCATAACTCCATAAGTGTGGAAGGTTCACTATTGCAGTGTCAGTTTCTCCATTTGCCCGGCGTCAATCATTCAAGATTTGCAAGGATTTGATGACCAACTTGAGTAAAACAGCCCAACTACAAAAGGGCACAGCCAGCAATGCATTTAACTTGAGTAAAACAAATATCAGAAACAGTAATTCTCTGTAGTCTGTACCTGTAGTCTGTACCATGTATTTAATCAGTCATAGCTGCTCTCGATTTCTTATGCCCTATAAATATGAAACAATGTCAGATTAGGTGCACAAGATAGCAGAAACACAAGTACCAAGCTGAGTGAAATGGCAAGTGGAGAGGAAGGAAACACGAGAGTTCTCCAATGCAGTGAACTTATATATATCACCAAAGATGTTTGATGGCATTCGGCAAGTTTCCATGATTCATCATTGAATAACCCGAGTAAACCTGCTTGTCCAGGCAACTACAACTTCTGAACACCACAGTGGTAAAACCAGATATACTAACCACCTCACTAAATTAGTTAAACAGTGCCTTCGGTTGGGATTTGACAAGTTGAGCCCTCCAAAGCAAAGGTAAACTGGGAAGGAGATAGTGACCTGACCTCCAGAGTTCAGTTCAATAGTTGAAAAACAACTGATAGCAAGGTCCATCTGCTAGAAGAGGCCTCGCTGGCGAGCAACGCGATCAGGTCCATAGGAATGGCAGGAGTGCTATCCCTTGTGGGAATCATGAGAACTGCCTTGTACAGAGGATCACTGTCCTTGTTCTCCACTTCAGAGGTGATGCGATCAGGGCTCGGGGTTGGGGTCCTGATCTTGGCACCCCATCTCACCTTTCTTGTGCAAACCCTAGGCCTGCGCCGCTGCTTGACAATATCGCTCATCTCATCGTCTCGGTTGTCCTCTGAGGAGCTGCACCCAGGGGTGGTGCGCGACACAGCTGCTGGTGATGGCAATGGTGCTGATGCTGGTGCTGGTGCTGGTGCTGGTGCTGGGGACTGGGTGAAGGGGAGGGTGCACATGGTGATGGCGTCCTCTTGAGTTGTGGGAGGTGTGCTGAAGACCTCACCATCATCACCACCATTGAGGAATGAGGAGTGGGCAAGGAGTTCTTCCTGGAAGCGGAGATGTGCCACACTCCAACACCACTGAGTCCATAGCTGATTTGATAAAACCCAAATTGCAACACTATCACTATCAAATTTCCTTTAACTCAAAACACCCTGAAATTGCCAGATAACTTCTCCCTCCCTGAAATGAATGCAGATGCAAAAAGATCAGTACTAACAAATTTTTATTTGCAATTAGGATTAACCATTTGTCAAAGAAAAACTATTGATTAACACCCCAAACCGAGCACAATATCTTCAGTGAGCCAAATGGAATACAAACAAAACTAGTAAAATGGGTACTACTGCATTAATTTAACAGAGCTACTACCCAGGGTTTAGATATGAAATTCTCACTAATCACATGTGTGGAATATCTTCCAGTCCTATATGAACACTGACATGAAGCTCATAATAAGTTAAATCAGTAAGAAATAAACATAACAGAGAAGCCAGTCAAAACTCAAGTGACAAATTAACATTAAATTTTCTACTTTACAACTAAACAAAGAAGCCCTGGAATTGACTATTAAATGGAGTATATCTCAACAAATAACCAAGATCACATATCCCTGGGCATGAGACAGGGGCGAATCCAACTTGGACCCCAAACTTTTGGGGGGAACAAACAACAAACTGTTGTTACTTGTATTAAGGTTAAGGCTCTGAAATTAAGAGTTGAGCTTCTTCCAGATCTAGAAGAGAAGCTAGGGTTAACGAACGCAAGAAAATTCCAGATAAAAGTAGTCCCGATGGGAGAGAGGGAGACGAATTCTGAGAAAGAGATATGTGGATGCTCACCTGCAGGATCCCCTCCCTTCCCCTGCTCTGCCTGCTCGCCACCTCCCCTGTTCAGCCGCGAGATGGCGCAAGGAGCGGAGGAGACGAGACGGGAGATTTTCTTTCAGCTTTGCTATTTTGCAGTTGCCTGAAAAATTGCAATCCGTCAGTCGATTTGTGGGCCATTAGATTTCTGTCGAGATTCGTGCGCTATTGGGCTTGGTTCTGGATGCGAGTTTTGTAATGGGCTGCATCCCTTTGGCCGCTAACCCTTTTTTTTTTTTCTCACCAACGGCTAGAGCCAGACCTACACCGAGCAAGCCGTGATTTGGGTCGCTGGGCAGCGATGCGAGTAAGGCCTGTTTAGATTTATAGTCAAATTTTTCACCCATCACATCGAACGTTTGAATACCTGCATAAGTATTAAATATAGATTAAAAAATAATTAATTACACATATTATGACTAATTTACGAGACAAATCTTTTAAGCTAATTCTCCATGATTTGACATTGAGCTCATATGTTACAGACATATGAAGGCCCATATGTCGTAAAATGTGAGAGGTAAAAGTAGCAAAAGTTAAATGCCCCCTCCCGCATGTTTTAGGCCATGCTCTTTTCTCCCACAAAAGTTGGATGGAAATTAAGATATTCGTGGCACGTTTTCAATCTGCTAAACGGTGTATTTCATACAAAACTTACATATGAAAGTTGCTCTAAAATATTAGATAAATATATTTCAAGTATGTATATGTTAGTGCTACCTCGTTGTTACACTTGATCTCATGAGTTTCAAAGCCCATCTAAGGACATGTTTGGGGAGCTTAAGATTATGAAAAACAGCTGGCTGGCAGACAACTTCTGAGAGAAATGCTCAGGGGTATTCCGGCTAGCTCCACAGGTGGTGGGCTAGACGACCTGGTTCAAAGCCTCACCCCTTCTAATTATTTAATATTAGGTCATTCCTTAATATTCGAGTTGTAGACAACTTCTAAAATCTGGAAAAGTTAGGTTTTCCCCAGCTTCTGGCTTGTTCATTTTTTTGGATTCTACAACTACAGTTTTTGTATTCTGGACCAAAAGCTGAACTGTTAGAGGGAACTTCTTATTCTGAGAGAAATTGTAGTAGCTTTCTCCTCAAACATGCCCTAAGGGTCTGTTTAGTTGGTAAAAAAATTTGCCCCTGCATGTCACATCGGATATATAGACACAAATTTTTGAAATATTAAACGTAGCCTAATAACAAAAACAAATTACAGATTCCGCAATGAAAACTGCGAGACGAATTTATTAAGACTAATTAATCTGTCATTAGCAAATGTTTACTGTAGTACCGCATTATACAATCATGGTACAAAATTAGGCTTAAAATATTCGTCTCGCAATTTTCTGGCTAACTGCGTAATTGTTTTTTTACTACATTTAATACTCTATACACATATCCAAATATTCGATGTGCTAGCACAAAAAAATTTGTTTGGAAGTTAAACATGCCCTAAGTAATAAGGGGAAGTCCGCATAGTCCGGTGTCCGGGTGTCCGGACGAGACCGAACCAAAACACCAGTAGACCACCAGTAGTCCACCACCATCCCCGGCGCGACCGCCTCCGGTGCTTTCGTAGGGGCAAGCTGCTTGCGCGCGGCAGAGGCCTCTCCTCTCCTCCCTTTTAAGGGCCTCGGCGTCGCGGCGCGATCAAACCGCCACTATCCCCAATCACACGACAACCCGATCGCCGCCTCGCCGCTCCGCTCCGCCTCCCGCACCGAAACCCTCGCCGGCGGCGGCGGCCGCTACGCCGAGATGCTCGCGCCGCCTCCGCGCCTGACGAGCGCGCTCCGCGGCCACTACGACGCCGACCAGGCCTACCTCCTCCGCAAGTCCGCGCTCCAATCCCTCAAGCTCCCGAGGTTTCTCTATCTCTCTCTCTATTCCCCCCTTGCCGTCCCCAAAATCCCAATCGCCGCAGGGAAAACCTAACGATTTCGCCTCCGCAGGCCGCGCGACGAGTGGGAGCTCGCACGGAAGATCGTCCCCGACTGGGACGATGGTAAACGCCTCCAAAACCCTCGACTATTC
>CM020180.1:11234584-11259715 GCA_009805545.1 Oryza longistaminata | reverse complement strand
ATTCCATTTAAGAGCACCATCAATAATCCTGGGCTCTAGCATAGCGTGCATGCGCGCATGCATGCCATACAGGCTATGTATATTAAGTATTATTCCCGTCTGCGGTCAATTCAAATAGTCAACTTATCAAAATTCACTGCTGATTAGGTTGAATCCAAGTTTGGCCTCTTATGGATTAGTTGTTTTACAGAACACAGACTACCCAAAGATAATAAGACAAGCAACGACCAGCCAAATCATCAGACTGGTGCAGAAACTAAGACCGCTTGCGTAATCTTGAACGTCGAACTGATTCCTATTTGATGCTTCCCGCTTTGTCTCTTCAGTTCTCGCTCATCTACATTAAAAATAAAATACCCAGCCCTAAGGAAATTGCAAGGTTGGTTCCTGTAACACAGCAAAAACAGAAACAAATCCTGCACAGCAATAAACCTGTTGGCTGGATCACTGAGAACAACATCCCGAGAGTTTGAGAAGGAGCTGATGCTGGTGCTGCAATAACTTTATTATGCATGGGTACTGAAGTAGGAGTACCCAGTAATCCATCCAATGTTTCACCAGTTGCTGGGCCAGCCATGGGAGGAGGGACCCAGCTATGGCACCCATAGGGTTAAGCACAACTGCCCAGTAGATGCTTTGTACGGGCTCAACCGCGAGATTCTGAGCAGTGGCTCCTTTGTTGCTAGCATCTGGAACAAAAAAGTAATTAGATTGCAGTAATCCTTACTACATGAGAAAAATTTCTTATTGTCTTAACTAATATTTTATTTAATTGCTTATAACAAAAACAAGCATAGTTTCACAATTTTATTCTTCATAAAGCTACCAATGGCAGGTTGTAGAATATGTTCAGTCTATACTAGAGTAAACCCTAAAATATAACTGGAAATTTCGTCGATTTTAATATGTCCATCAAAATTTTGCTTGTACAAATATGCCACTTCGAATCAAATCTAAACCCACACCCAATATGCAACGATGATGACTGATATACTCTCCGCCCTCTGTCTACTTACAAACCTTGTGTCTAAACAGTGATTTTTGCCATAACTGTTTTTCAACACGGAAAATGTTTTTTCTGGCATGCCTCCTGCACCACTATATTTTCATACATGAGTTTTTGCCGAACCTTTTATGAGCTACAGAGATTTTTCCTGATAAATTCTACTGTTTTATAAAAAAAAAAGAGAGGTTCTTAATCCTACGATTACCACTCGCCTCATGCTCAGAACCATCCTTGTCCTTGAACCCTGACAGCAAATATGTTGTACATATTTGTCTTAGGTTAGCAGAAAATGTCGATATGAAGCAAAAGGACGGCAAAAAGAAAAAGAAAACATAGAGGATTGTGCATCCATATACTTTGTTCACAGGCTAGAAGGGCATAGTGCATTTTTGAAAGTAGTGGCACCATGGATACACCAGCACAAAAAGGTACCAACATGCATGCAACAAAAAAAAAAACGATCCACATACTATAAGTATTTGGTGGAAAACAAGTTCCTAAGGTTTCAGAACACATCGATCAACACTAATTATTAAAGGGTAACACCATGTGGCGAGAGCAAAAGAATAATACATCGAGTCTAATAACTAACGACTATGCGAATGGCTCAGAACTTAATAGAAGGCTCCCATCGATTTTTTAGTATAACCAAATCACCAGTACCTCGCATTATCAGCTTGGCCATCCTCTATTACATTACATTTGCACTTTGCAGACTCTATTCTACTCGCGCACCGCGAGAACGTTGGAGAGCGCCTACACGCGCAACCTGAGGTCGCCCACTGTACGTACCTAGCCACGAGCAGTGCAACCACTACCAACTACTTAGCCCCTCTAGAATCAGCTGCTACACAGTCAGACAGGTGCCGTACCTAGTCATAATCCAACACGCGCTTAGACTCAGATATGCGCTGCACACCAAACGACTTCGCCAAGAGTGGTAAACCAAAAGGCTGCTGCTTGGAATTTGTACTGGGTCGACGAAACTGAACGTAACATAACACTACGCGGACGATGAGTGACATACTCTCCCGCACCTCTCGCTACCTCGTCTTAGCAACTCTATTGTCTCACTGCTTCATATTCTACGACAGAAACCCTCGCCCTTCTACTCCACTCCTCTATCACTACACAGAGACAGCAGATACACACCGAGCTACCTGTGTAGACTGACCTTACCTTGCTGAGGATCGTCGAAGTTTCGGCGGAGCGCCTTTTATTTTTTGTTGCGACACTACACTCAAGATTACTCAAGCCTCTTTTCTTCACGATCTCTCTCAGGGAGTCTCCCGCTTACTTTTGCCCTGACTATCTTCTCTGTTCCGCAGAGTTCTAACAACATGATTTTCACACCACAATCTCAGCTCCGGCCCCACAGGTAGGTCCGCATCCCCATTCATACTCTAAGCATCTAGTCATAGACCGTAATGTATTACAAGCGTGCAATCAAACTCAATCAATTTTCACAATGAAACATGAGCTAAATTATGGTCAATAATCACTCAGCACACTGAAACGGTGAACCTAAAACGGACACAACTAAAAGACCCAGGAACAATAATAAAAAAAATTAGATGAAATCTTCTTGCCTTCACTACAGAGCAAAAGATGCCCAAGAACTTACAGGAGTTTGAACTGTCCCTTTGGTGATTGCCCGGGATAAGGATTGTATGGGTGTGAACCCTGGTATAGAGACAATTAGAATGAAATTCTTTTGATAAGAGCTATTCACATAACATGAAAAAACTATTTCATTAAGTAAAACGTAAGAAGTGAGTACCGGTAGCATAGGTGCCTGCTGATATGGTGTCCTTGCCATACATCGCCGCATATGGCGGCGGTGTTCCATAGGGAGGCATCATCTGACACGAGCAATTCACATCACATGTTAAAACTGATTTTCCATAGCTTCAGAGTAAGCTAACAGCATCCTTCATACAAAAGAAAAACTACCAAAACCCTAAGGCCAAAGGTTAAAAGGACTGGGTAACTCAAATGAATGCAGCGGAAAGGTCCATGCTACCATTTGCTTATATCACTCATGCTTAGACTTATCTAGACATAATTCTGATAAAACAGCAGAAATGGTAGTGGTATAACCAGAACACTGCATCTATAGCAAGAAATTAATGTAAATGTACCTGTGGACCCCACATATATGGGTGTCCTGAGGACTTGGAGCCACATTTGGATGGAAAAAACCCGGTGGGGTCATTGGAGCTGTCCCAGCAGGATTATAGTATGCCTACAGATTGATACTAACCAGTACAGTAAAAACAATTAGTGGAAAAAGTTAAATGGATGCAAGATGAACTCATTTTATGAACCTGAAATTGAGACCAGTCCGGATATGCAGTAGGAGGATTAGTGGGTGTACTTGTTCATTCTAAAACAAGCAAAACAAGGTAAGAGAATTTCACTAATTAGTATTAGTCTTGTAGTTTCAGATTGTTGTACATACCTGTGTCGCCGAAGATTTTTGAGATTTGGACCTAGTGGCTACTCTCCTTTTCCATGCTTTATTCCTCCCTAGATTACTCTATTCTTTTAACCTAAGTTCTGAAAATAAGACAAATTTATGAAGTGATCATTAATCTGTGTCTAAATAAGACAAGTTATGGTTTTTAAAATAATGTTTTCCCGAAACGCTTAAACTAGATCTTCTTGCCTTAAGGAAGTGAAAAATAAAAGGATTTCAGCAAGCAAACAAATTGTGTCATGGATAAAATAATTTGAAAGGAGAGATGACTATTAATCATTATCAGAGCATAGAATAATACATAGTGCAGAAAAACACTCGGAACCCAAAAACATGGAAAAAAATTATCAGGTGAAACGATGAATATATAAACAACCGGCAGAAGCTTCCTACCTACAGACACCTTTGATCTTCTATATTTCTTGGTCAAAGCAGCAGTGGAGTCTCTAAGTATCATGGATGCGGCAGAAAATTTTCTTATTGACTAGCACTGTGGAACAAAAGAGTACAAAGGAAGATCAGACGGTGTATTAATAACTTTGTCTAATAAAATAAGGAAAGGAATGCTAATCAAAATTTCTAAACAGCAAGCTGATACAGGAGAAGACAAGTTAGATATGTGTATCAAATATATGATAGTACCATGAGTGCTCAAACAGATGATAGCGTCATCGCAGCATCACATTACGTGGCCATCAATATACGATGGGCTGTTTCACACGTACCGATATGAGAATCCATGTTTGACATATTTTTTATTTTTTAACTTTTAAAACTTGATGTGGCAGGTACAGATTCTACAAGGACCCCAAGATGGTGAATTTAGAGCATATTTTGTCAAACTCTTCTAGTAGTTTAACTTTAATCAGACTCCTAATAAATTTCAAGCTGTCCGCTGATGTCAAGTAAATGCGGGTAGAATTGAGAATGGAGGTTCTTTTAAGCAGCAACTTATGGTGTCATCCTCATCCAACACGTCAGGCAAGATGCACCTCGCATTAAGGTGTTTGTCATTAGCTACATTATAATAGTAGCTGTAACACAGGATCAATGCTTTTGCTTCATATAATGCTCCTGTTTTTCCTAGAAAATAAAAGGAAAGATAAAAAAAGACTGCTAGAAAAACATATCACAAGCATTCTTATTACTTGTTAAATCTTTTGCCCCAGTTGGACAATACTCTATTAGAATTAGATAATTAGAGCCTTGTTGTAAAAAGGCTATGGCTATTCACGTATTGCAATCAGGGATGCTTTTGTGTCAACAAAAGGCATTTAGGTAAGGAATGCGTGCTGCTTAATGCACCACACAAATATATCAAGAAATATGATAATTATATGCTTGACGACAATCCACTAAAACCTTCAGGCAGCCAGGTGTAGAAATATTCAGTTGATTAGAGTTATTAGGATGAGTCTATCTGTATGCCAGCAGAACTGGGCTTAGTTCCTAGTGGTGGGAGCACAGGACCGTGTAGCCAACTAGCCATGACAGGGACTGAACCCCAGCATTAGGGTTTGGCCACTCCATAATATTTTCCATATGCATGAATAATGGTATCTCAGATTTTGACACGGTTTCCGACACACTTCTCTAACAGTAGTTTTCCAGTAACGTAGATGGCTCTGTTGCCTACCCAATGGCTCTTTGTGGGTTCACTTATCAAATCTAATGGACTTGTAATATACTGATCAATTCCATCATTCATGACCCAATTATGAATAATGCAACAAGCTACACAACAATATCTACTTGAGTTGGACAAGGAAAGAATGGGGTGGCATCATCTAGAATTTTGAAACCTCCTCTTTAGTGCCCAAATGCACGTTCAACTGTGACAGCGAAGGATGAGTGCCTAAAGTTGAACAACTCCTCATTTTGCACGCGATTATTCCCCACTCATTCAAGTGTACCGACAAATGGAGGGAGGAATCCTGGTTTGGCTCCATATCCAGCATCAACTAGGTAGAATTTTCCTATCATATGATGGACAAGTTGGTCACATTCTATTGAGATGGAGAAATTGATGAACTAATTAATCTATTACCTTGGGGTATAAGGCCATTTTCACGTTCCAATGCATCTCTTAAAACTACAGCATCATGTGCTATACCCTCCCAACCAACCAAGACATAAGTGAACCGAAGATCAAAATCTATAGCTGCCATTACATTTTGCGTGGCATGAAGACTTCCTACCACGAAAGAGGGCTCCATATTCTTCTGAACAGAGGCTCTAATATGTGTGCCATCAATAGCTCCATACAATCCTAATTTTATATCAAACACCAATAAAGATCAGGGGACATTGAGGTTGTGTCAAAATATAAAAAATTGAAAATGAGACACAATTGAATCTCACACCTTAAAGTAAGGATCCCACTAGGTTCCGGCAATTTACTTGGGTGTCCAATGAGGGAGGCCTGATTAGTTCATCTCGCAGCTCACAACAGCATGAAGCACTTTGTTGAAATAACGACTAACTGTTTCTCCGCGACCTATCAAAATTAGTGCCAACTTATCTATTTCTAGATTGTGCCTGCTGTATTTAGAAACATAGCTACTTGTCCTCAATAGAACATGTGAGGTATCTTCAAGCAAACCACGATTTCTAAAGAGCTTACAAAACCGAAAGAAAGAATCTTTCTAAGTCTAAGCATGTTATCGTTCCTCCAAATTTTTTGTGTTTAGATACTCAATTCTCATCCTCCCTTTCAACCATTGGGTCATATTTAACACCTTCCCTCCTAAACTATCTTTCTTTTCCTAGAATGATAAATCATCGCATCATCTAACTAACAATAGATATGCAGAAAGAAGAAAAATTAAAACCTTGGTCCTCTTATCCATCTACAATACAACAATCAAAGAAAAATAAACACGTTGCCATGTCATGCTCAAGCATAAATCATCTCATCAAAAAATACTTGCCCAAATCACATAGTAATACTTGTTCACGTCAGGAAAATAACTACTGTGTAAAAATTGATAAACGAAAATATTGCAGTGTGCTTGAACAGATGTGACAGCAAGGACATTCATATCATGCAAACGGAATCGCGCAGATCTACATTATAAACAAAATATCAGAGATGGTACACACTGCTAGGGTTTCCTTACCTTGGCTATGGAGGTGAGGGAGCTGACAGGGCGGGAGAGCGGAAGAAGCGGGGGAGAGCGGGAGCTGCGGGCGCGGACTGGAGGAGGAGGTGCAGGAGCAGCTCAGCCACGAGCCGGCGCGGCGGCGGATAGAGGAAGGAGGATGGAGAAGAGGAAAGGGGTCGGCGGGAGGAGGGATGAGAGGAAGGAGGATGGAGAAGGAGGACACTGGCGTCGCTGCCGCCTCCCTCTTGCGCACGAAGTCGCCGCCGCCTCCTCTTGCGCACGAAGTCGCCGCGCCGCCCGCCTCTCTCTCTCGATTTCGCTCTGATTGTGAAGGGAAAAACAGGATACGGTGAGAAAGAGAGTAACGCACATTGATGCGCGGAGGGAGGTGGGACGGATCGGTCCGCCACTTTTTTTTTCCGAGCAACACGAACCTGCGGTGCACAAATTTTGGCAGCGTGGTGAGCAATCTGTTATTCATTTAGTCTCTCTCACACAAACTTCGCGTCCTATACACCTGCAGAAATCCTTTTTATTGTCCCTACGGAGGTATAGGAGGAAAAGAAGAGGATATCTAGTATACCATAAGATGTCAACGTCCAAAAATTTTGGGGGGAGGGTGGGTGGTACAATAACTAGCGAAATGTCAGGACGTTGGTAAAGGGTGGGTTTCGCAAGCACAAGAAACGCCCGCATAGGTTTTTTTTTCGTGTTGCTCGGAAAAAAAAAAAAAAAGGTGGCGGACGGCGATCCGTCCCATCCTGTCCGCTCCTCTCGCGCGTCAAGTGCGTTACTCTTTTCTCACCGTATCCTGTTTTTTCCCCGCTTCACAATCAGAGCGAAATCGAGGAGAGAGAGCGCGCGGCGCGCGGGCGGCGACTTCGTTGCGCAAGAGGGAGGCGGGCGGCGCCTTCGTGCCAAGAGGGCGGCGGGCAAGCGGTTCATCACGCCAGTGTCCCTCCGCCTTCTCCATCCTCCTTCCTCTCAATCCTCCTCCCGCTGACCCTTTCCCTTCCTCCATCCTCCTTACCTCTCGTATCCGCCGCGCGTCCGGCCCCGTGGGCTGAGCTGCTCTCTGCACTCCTCCCTCCGCAGTCCGCGCCCGCAGTCTCCCGCTCTCCCCCGCTTCTTCCGCTTCTCTCCGCACTGTCAGCTCCCCTCACCCTCCATAGCCAAGGTAAGGAAACCCTAAGGCAGTGTGTACCAATCTTTCTTGATATTTGGTTTTATTAATGCTAGATCTGCGCGGATTCCGTTTGCATGAATATGAATGTCCTTGCTGGTCAACATCTGTTCAAGCACCTGCAAATATTTTCGTTTATGCAATTTTTTTACACAGTAGTTTAATTTTCACTGACGTGAACAAGTATTACTATGTGATTTGGGCAAGTATTTTTTGATGAGATGAGATTTATGCTTGAGCATGACAGGGCAACGTGTTTATTTTTCTTGATTGTTGTAAATTTGTCAGTATGGTAAGAGGACCAAGGTTTTAATTTTTGCTGCTTCTGCATCTATTGTTGTTTAATGATGGCCAATGATTATTTCATTCTAGAAAAGAAAAGTAGTTTAGGAGGGAAGGTGTTAAATATGATCTCCAATGGTTGGAAAGGGATAGGATGAAATTGAGTATCTAAACACAAAAAAATTTGGAGGAACGATAACATGCTTAGAACTTAGAACAAGATTCTTTCTTTCGGTTTTGTAAGCTCTTAGAAGATCGTGGTTTGCTTAGATACCCCTCGCACATGTCTATTGAGGAACAAGTAGCTATGTTTCTAAATACAGCAGGGCAAATCCTAGAAATAGATAAAGTTTGGCACTAATTTTCGATAGTCCGAGAACCAGTTGTCGTTATTTCAACAAAGTGCCTTCATGCTGTTGGGAGCTGCGAGATGAACTATCAGGCCTCCTCATTGGACACCCCAAGTAAAATTGCCGGGCAACCTAGGTGGGATCCTTACTTTAAGGTGTGAGATTCACTCTGTGTCCTCATTTCAATTTTATATTTGGAACAAACCTCAATGTCCCCTGATCTTTTAATGGTGTTGAATATAAAATAGGAATTGTATGGAGCTTATTGATGGCAACACATATTAGAGCCTGCTGTTCAGAAAGAAATGGAGGCCCCTCTTTTCGTGGTAGGAAGTCTCATGCACGCAAATGTAATGCAGGCTATAGATTTTGATCTTCGTTCACTTATGTCTTGGTTGGTTGGGAAGGGTAATATGCACATGATGGCTGTAGTTTTAAGAGATGCATTGGAAGTGAAAATGGCCTTATCCCCAGGTAATAGTTAATTTAGTTTCATCAATTTCTCCATCTCAAATAGATTGTGACCAAACTTGTCCATCCATATGAATAGGAAAATTCTACCTAGTTGATGCTGGATATGGGAGCCAAACCAGGATTCCTTCCTCATTTGTCCGTACCACTTGAATGAGTGGGGGAATAATCCGGTGCAAAATGAGGAGTTGGTTCAACTTAGGCACTCATCCCTTCGTTGTCACAGGTTTGAACGTGCATTTGGGGCCTAAAGAGGAGTTCAAAAATTCTAGATGAAATGCCACCCCATTCTTTCCTTGTCCAACTTCAAGTAGATATTGTTGTAGCTTGTTGCATATTCATAATTTGGGTCATGAATGATGGAATTGAATCCAGTATATTACAGATCCATTAGATTTGATAAGTGAAGCCACAAAAGAGCCATTTGGGTAGGCAACAGAAGCCATCCCTATCGTTACTGAAAACTACTGTTAGAGAAGTGTGTCGGAACCGTGTCAAAATCTGAGATACCATTATTCATGCATATGACAATAATTATGTGAGTGGCCAAAAACCCCTAAATGCCTGGGGTTCGTCCCCGTTGTCATGCTATTGCTACACGGTCCTGTGCTCCCCACCACTAGGAACTAAGCCCAGTCTGGCTGCTACAGATAGACTCATCTATAACTCTTAATCAACTGAATATTCTACACCTGGCTGCTGAGGTTTTAGTGGATTGGTCCGTCAAGCATAAATATCTATTCTTTGATAATTTGTGGTGGTGCATTAAAGCAGCACGCATTCCTTACCTAAATGCCTTTTTTGTTGACACAAAAGCATCCCTGATTGCATACGTGAATAGCCATAGCCTTTTTAGCACAAAGGCTCTAAATTACTAATTCTAATAGAGTATTGTCAACTGGGGCATAAGATTTAACTAAGTTAATAAGAATGCTTGTGATAGTTTTTCTTAGCAGTCTTTTTGTTTTATCTTTCTTTATTTTCTAGAAAAAAACAGGAGCATTAAATATGAAGGCAAAAGCATTGATCCTTGTGTTAACAGCTACTATTAATAATAGCTTAATCGACAAACACCTTAATGCGAGGTGCATCTTGCTGAACGTGTTGGATGAGATGACACCATAAGTTTGCTGGCTTAAAAGAACCTCCATTCTAATTCTACCCTGCATTTTACTGACATCAACGACAGCTTGAATCTTATTAGGAGTCTGATTAAAAGTTAAACTACTGAAGAGTTTGACAAAATATGCTCTTAAAATTCACCATCTTGGGGGTCCTTATAGAATTCTGTACCTGCCAACACTCAAGGTTTTAAAAGTTAAAAAATAAAAATATGTCAAACATGGATTCTCATATCGGTACCGTGTGAAACAGCCCATCGTAATTGATGGCCACGTAATTGTGATATGCGCATGACGCTATCATCTGTTTGAGCACTCATGGTACTATCATATATTTGATACACATATCTAACTTGTCTCTCTCCTGTAGTCAGCTTGCTGTTTAGAATATTTTGATTAGCATTCCTTTCCTTATTTTATTAGACAAAAGTTATTAATACACCGTCTGATCTTCCTTTGTACTTTTGTTCCACAGTGCTAGTCAATAAGAAAATTTTCTGCCGCATCCATGATACTTAGAGACTCCACTGCTTCATTGACCAAGAAAATATAGAAGATCAAAGGTGTCTTGTAGGTAGGAAGCTTCTGCCGGTTGTTTATATATTCATCGTTTCACCTGATAATTTTTTTTCCATGTTTGTTGGGTTCCGAGTGTTTTTCTGCACTTATGTATTATTCTATGCTCTGATAATGATTAATAGTCATCTCTCCTTTCAAAATTATTTTATCCATGACACAATTTGTTTGCTTGCTGAAATCCTTTTATTTTTCACTTCCTTAAAGGCAAGGAAGATCTAGTTTAAGCGTTTCGGAAAACATTATTTTAAAAACCATAATTTGTCTTATTTAGACACATGATTAATGATCACTTCATAAATTTGTCTTATTTTCAGAACATAGGTGTTAAAAGGAATAGAGTAATCTAGGGAGGAATAAAGCATGGGAAAAGGAGAGGTAGCCACTAGGTCCAAATCTCAAAAATCTTCGGCGACACAGGTATGTACAACAATCTGAAACTACAAGACTAATTACTAATTAGTGAAATTCTCTTACCTTGTTTTGCTTGTTTTAGAATGAACAGAGTACACCCACTAATCCTCCTACTGCATATCCGGACTGGTCTCAATTTCAGGTTCATAAAATGAGTTCATCTTGCATCCATTTAACTTTTTCCACTATATTGTTTACTGTACTGGTTAGTATCAATCTGTAGGCATACTATAATCCTGCTGGGACAGCTCCAATGACCCCACCGGGTTTTTTCCATCCAAATGTGGCTCCAAGTCCTCAGGGGCACCCATATATGTGGGGTCCACAGGTACATTCACATTAATTTCTTGCTATAGATGCAGTGTTCTGGTTATACCACTACCATTTCTGCTGCTTTATCAGAATTATGTCTAGATAAGTCTAAGCATGAGTGATAATAAGCAAATGGTAGCATGGACCTTTCCGCTGCATTCATTTGAGTTACCCAGTCCTTTTAACCTTTGGCCTTAGGGTTTTGGTAGTTTTTCTTTTGTATGAAGGATGCTGTTAGCTACTCTGAAGCTATGGAAAATCAGTTTTAACATGTGATGTGAATTGCTCGTGTCAGATGATGCCTCCCTATGGAACACCGCCGCCATATGCGGCGATGTATGCGCAAGGGACACCATATCAGCAGGCACCTATGCTACCGGTACTCACTCTTACGTTTTACTTAATGAAATAGTTTTTGTCATGTTATGTGAATAGCTCTTATCAAAAGAATTTCATTCTAATTGTCTCTATACCAGGGTTCACACCCATACAATCCTTATCCCGGGCAATCACCAAATGGGACAGTTCAAACTCCTGTAAGTTCTTGGGCATCTTTTATCTGCTCTGTAGTTGTAGAAGGCAAGAAGAATTTCATCTAATCTTTTTTTTTTTTGCTTCCCTGGGTCTTTTAGTTGTGTCCGTTTATTCCAGTTTCAGTGATCTTGCTGTCAAAATTGTTGCTTATGCTATCATAATTTAGCTACATTTTCATGTAAAAATTAATTGGTTTGATTTGCACCTTTATTTCATTACCTGTCTACTTATATTTCTATATGATTGTGGTTGAAAATCATGTTGTTAGACATCTGCTGGCGGAACAGAGACAGATAAGTCAGGCAAAAGTAAGCGGAAGACTCCCCTGAAGAGATCGAAAGGAAGCTTAGGTAATCTTGATGTAGTTGCAACAAAAAATAAAAAGGCGCCCGCAAAACCTTCAGCATCCTCATCCAATGAAGGTTCTTCACACAGGTAGCTCCTTTTCTTCTGTCTCTGTGATTATAATGGATAAACGCTGACTTTTTTTTAACATATGATATGCAGTGAGAGCGGAAGTGGAAGTTCTTCTGAAGGAAGCAGTACAAATTCCAAAAGTGTATGTCACTCTATCATACCGCTTTGTTATGTTACTTCATTTTTCTCACCAGTACAAATTCCAAAGGCAGCATGCCTTTTGTTTTACCACTCTGGCATCCCCCCCCCCCCCCCCCCCCCGACGCGCAATATCTAGAGTCTAAGCCTTTGTATTATTGCTTACGGCACCTGTACTGAACTGGTACACTATTTAGAGGTGCAAGTTAGTTGGGTACTAGGGTTGCACACTGGCTCTGCATATTGGCCATCAGAAACCCACCTAGACTAGTTGGGTTGTACTTCTCTTCAAGGTCCTGGATGTTTGCAAAATAAAGATCTGCAAAGTGCAAATCTTGTAATAAGAGGATCCCAACTGATAATGAAACAGTCTGATTTTTGGTGATACTAAAAAAAAATCGAATGGTGAGCCCTTCTATTAAAGTTCTTGACCATTCGCATAGTCGTTAGTTATTAGACTCGAGTTGATTATTCTTTGCTCTCGCCACATGTGTTGTACCCTTTAATAATTAGTGTTGATCGATTGTTCTGAAACCCTTAGGAACTTGTTTTCCCCACCAAATACTTATAGTATGTGGATCTTTTTTTTTTTGAAAGAATGGATCTTTTTTTTTTGTTGCATGCATGTTTGGTACCTTTTTGTGCTGGGTGTATCCATGGTTGCCACTACTTTGAAAATGCACTATAGCCTTCTAGCCTGTGAACAAAGTATATGGATGCACTCAATCCTCTTATGTTTTTTTTTTCCTTTTTGCTCCTTTTGCTTCATACGATCATTTTCTTGCTAACCTAAGACAAATATGTACAAACAATTTGCTTGCAGGGTTCAAGGACAAAGGATGGTTCTGAGCATGGCCAGGGTAATGGTAGGATTAAGAACCTCTCTTTTTTTTTATATAAAACAGTAGAATTTTCAAGGAAAATCTGTAGCTCATAAAAGATTCTGCAAAAACTCATGAATATTATAGTGGTGCAGGAGGCATGCCTGAAAAACATTTTCCGTGTTGAAAACACATGGCAAAAATCACTGTTTAGACACAAGGTTTTTAAGAAAGCAAGGGCGAGGAAGTACCATATGCAATCATCATCCGTTGGCATATTGGGTGTGGGTTTAGATTTGGATTCGAAGTGGCATATTTGGTACAAGCAAAATTTTGATGACATATTAGGAATC
The DNA here is from genome assembly GCA_009805545.1 of Oryza longistaminata. Lineage (NCBI taxonomy): Eukaryota > Viridiplantae > Streptophyta > Magnoliopsida > Poales > Poaceae > Oryza > Oryza longistaminata. The sequence goes on along the minus strand of CM020180.1, from coordinate 11,246,154 downwards.
GACGAAATTTCCAGTGGTATATTAGGGGTTTACTCCTAGTATAGTACTGAACATATTCTACAACCTGCCATTGGTAGCTTTATTGAAGAATAAAATTGTGAAACTATGCTTGTTTTTGTTATAAGCAATTAATAAATATATTAGTTAAGACAATAAGAAATTTTTCTCATGTAGTAAGGATTGACTGCAATCTAATTACCTTTTTGTCCAGATGCTAGCAACAAAGGAGCCACTGCTCAGAGTTCTGCGGTTGAGCCCGTACAAGCATCTACTGGGCCAGTTGTGCTTAACCCTATGATGCCATACTGGGTCCCTCCTCCCATGGCTGGCCCAGCAACTGGTGTAAACATGGGAATGGATTACTGGGGTACTCCTACTTCAGTACCCATGCATAATAAAGTTATTGCAGCACCAGCATCAGCTCCTTCATCAAACTCTCGTGATGTTGTTCTCAGTGATCCAGCCATACAGGTTTATTGCTGTGCAGGATTTGTTTCTTGTTTTTGCTGTGTTACAGGAACCAACCTTGCAATTTCCTTAGGGCTGTATTTTATTTTTAATGTAGGATGAGCGAGAACTGAAGAGACAAAAGCGGAAGCAATCAAATAGGGAATCAGCTCGACGTTCAAGATTACGCAAGCAGGTCTGTAGTTTCTGCACCAGTCTTCATGGATTTGGCTGTCGTTTGCTGTTCTTATTATCTTTGGGTAGTCTGTGTTTCTGTAAACAACTAATCCATAAGAGGCCAACTTGGATTCAACCTAATCAGCAGTGAATTTTGATAAGGTTGAACCTATTTGAATTGACCGCAGACGGGAATAATACTTAAATATACATAGCCTGTATGGCATGCATGCGCGCATGCACGCTATGCTAGAGCCCAGGATATTGATGGTGCTTTAAATGAATTTTCTTTTATGGATGGTTTGACCAGAATCTGAACTGAACAATATGTTTGAAGATATTAGCTTGGCAGTCCATTGGATCATAATTCAAAGCTGATTTTGAATTGTAGAGGATTTTCATTACTCATTACCCAGCTCTCTTTTCATGATTGCTAAAGACAAGTAAAATATTACCCAAATTAATTCTTAAAACATCAAACTTTGAAATTCAAACTGCTTAGGATTACAATCCAATTGTTGTTGAACCAGTACCTTATTAGTCGAGTGAGTATAATTTACCGCACTTCAATGACAATCCAGTGAGTCGCAAAATTGGCAACTACATTTTTGACTGGTGTAGAGAGATGTTTTCTAACTTCTTGAGATACATCTTTAAAATACACACTATATTTGTTTTCAAAGTCATGGATATATAAGCAAGCATGGGAAACAACCTCCCAATACAATATTAGGTTGACTGCAGATATTCTTGATCAATTCTCTTTTGGTGATATAAGGGTGGATTGGTTCTTTTTCTTCTTCTTCTTTTTTTTTTTTTGTTCTCGGCTTCTCGCATACATATCATTGTCCATTTGTTAACTTAAGAATGTATGGTTCGTCTTAGGGTTCTCAGCTTGTTGTATCACTAGTATACTACTCCCTCCCTTTTCTTATATGATGTTGTTTCGTTCATTTTTGAACTAACCAACAGCATATAAAAAAAAATGGGGGGAGTATTTTTTTTGAGGAGTCCATTACTAGTGTACTATTTTATCAACCGTATCTCCTTTTACTGCTATGGGTAGTGAAACTGTTGCAGGTGCTGGTTACACCTAGTTATTCCAATGCTGGATGTATATGACCAGGGTTAAATAAGCAATGCAATGTTATTTTTGCGGTATTTTTTTTTTATAAATTTACTATTAACCTTCCTTTTGATGATATATATGTTGTAACAAATGAAATACTACAGGCTGAATGGGAGGAAGTAGCCAATCGAGCTGATTTGCTAAAGCAGGAAAACAGTTCACTTAAGGAAGAATTGAAACAACTTCAGGAGAAGTGCAATAGCTTGACCTCAGAAAATACAACTTTACATGTAAGATTTGTGTTCTTCTGTTGTCCTACGCTTCCCATAATGTGCAGTAGACAATAGTTACTATTTTTAGTTTGCTGCAAATAAGAAAGTGGATCAAGGGCAAAACATACTAGGGGATTACCCAATCCTCACAGGCTGTTACTTCCAACGCATTGGTTCACTGATAACTACCCCTGAAGTCCTGAACCCATCTTCTTTTAGACGTTTGGAGTTAACATTTCATTCTTTACTTTGAAATTTATTTGAGGCATTTTTAATGATTGTAGGAAAAGCTTAAAGAGCTTGAAGGCGAGAAATCAAATGGAAACTGGTATAAAGAGTGAAAAGCTGTAACTTATCACTTTCTGACTTCTGATGTAAGGAATAATTACTTGGAGCTACCATTGCTATTACAGAGTACATATTCTTAAAATTTTGTTGTAACTTTCTTGAATTTTCAGATAAATTGGAGGCGACATGGTAGGTCCGATAATTAGGAGGTATTCATGTATGCTATTAGATTTTTGGCCGAGAGGTAGAATTGTATCATAGGATTTGACATGATGGCTACAGATTCTTCTTCCAGTTGCCGCGGCTGCTGTACTCTATGCTTTTTTTTTTCTTTTCTGCACTTGTGTAAGATTCTACGAAGTACCATGTAAAAGTCCCCAAGTGATGTTTGAAACTCTGGGGGTTAGCTTCTGAGATAGTTGATGTAGAGCTGCTCATTGAGCGTCTTTACCTGAATTGATGTGTGTCACAGTTATAGTTTGTGACTTATCATTCAGATAATTAGAGGCACAAATTTGTATAATGTACTAACGGGTCGTGATAAGGAAATTCTGTTGCATTTTGCTATCCTGGCTGCATCTTTCTTTTGCAAAGGGAAGCTGAACTATGGAACCTGTCATTCTCACCCAGAATATTATGTGGCGGGCATGTTTCTAACATTATCAAAATTTGGTAAGGTAGAGATATTTAAGTTAGGTGTGGTCTATTACCTTAGCAGAGCAAGTTTAATAGTATAGCCAACTACTAGCTTCAAATTATCTATAGCAAATGTAATAGCTAATTCATATAATAGTTGCTTACTATACTATTAATATCTGGTCCTACATATCATACACACATTACGTCTTGGAGTCCGTGCTGCAGCTGGCTATAGATTTGTAGCCCGCTGCTTTTCTCTCTCTTCCTTTATATCTTTAAAATATGTTTATAGCTGGCTTATGGCATGCTATTGTACCTGCTCTAATTATAATTCTTTGTTTGTGCCTGTAGCTCAAGTATATAACGATGTGTACGAGAAAGTTGATCGTAAAGCCCGACTACAAGCTATAAAGACATGCTTTGTTTTGTTAATTCTATGTGTTTTTTTTATAAAGAAAACGTATCTTCTAAAAAGAGAGACATGCAACAAAAGTGACAAAAGAAAAACTAAAATTCTAATCAGCTTCAGATTAAAACATTAACCGTTCAGATTTAATCTGTCTTCATTTCCCTTGGGTTTGTGTTTATCTGTTTATCTATGTCATTTTGTGAGCTATCCAATCCAATCCAATCCAATCACTTTACGCGATCCTTTTTGCCTTTTGTTTGCAAGTCTTTGTGGTCTCCAAAGTCCAGCCATTATTTTTTTGCCCGTTCAGAGTCTACGAATAAAAGGCCATGATTCTGTTCAAAGTTCTACACGCCTTATGATCCCTTTTTTTTCTCATTTGCCTCACCAATCTTGTACTTTTTGTCAAGCACATGGATGGCTTCCTTCCCTTTTTTATTTTCATGTTTAGATGGTAGAACATCTTTATGTCATGACTAACTGAAAAAATCATGACAAAGCTCCTGTTAATCCAACTCATTTTCTTATAGGAGCATATGCTTGTCTCTATCCACCTAAGTTTCCAAAATTCGATTGATTTCATCATGAGCTTGTTCCTGTGCCTATCCTTGAAACCAGGCAAGTAGCCAAGTACTCTCTCAGTTCCAGAGCTCATACTATTGCTACATTACTGTAAACAGTAGCACATATTATCTAGATCACCTGTTCAAATTTGTAATACTAGTTCATGCCTAATTCAGTACTATATTGCTATATTTTAGGACGGAGGAAACATGCAGTATACACTTCAGATCTCAATTTTGACCTTACTACTAGGAGTAGGGGTAGCTCTGAATGCAGTATTGCCGTGCACAGCTTCTGCTCAATACCAAAACAAAACATTCAGGGTAAACTTTCCCTTTCCTTCCCTGTCCCCCTTCCAACCATCCAAAGGGGATGGCATGCACTGTTGGGCAGACACACACATGGTATAGGAGTACCCAACCATTGCATGGGATCCATCAGAGAACAGCACTTTCAGGGGCCCCTCTCTCAAAACCCTAGCCCCTCTCTCCCAAACACCCCCTCATTATCTAAAAAAAAAAAACAGAGAACAGCAGGTGCAGCAAGTAGCCAAGGACAATGGCAGTGGAGTTTACTTGCAGGCAGGCATGTTGTGCAGAAGAAAGTGAGAAAAAAAATGGCAAAAAGCTACACCGCCAAACTGCTCTCTGACAAGAATTAAATCATGCACTGTTCATGACCATACCATTGGCCACCACTATTCCTAGATTAATTGAAAACCTGCCCACCGAAGTACGTAGTAAGGATGAGTCGTAGTAAGGATGAGTAAAAATTGCAAGTCATGTTACGCAAGAACAGCTGCAAACGCACTGCAATGCAAAGAGAGAGAAAGAAAAAGGTACAATTCTGACTCAACCCCTGACAAAAATATCATAGCACTTCACTGGTCCCCTACAACTCCAACCCTTCCTTCCATCCCTTTCTCTTTTCCACCCCTAACATGTGTAGAGATAATTTTTGTACTGGTACTTACAGGCTGAATGGGAGGAAGTAGCCAATCGAGCTGATTTGCTAAAGCAGGAAAACAGTTCACTTAAGGAAGAATTGAAACAACTTCAGGAGAAGTGCAATAGCTTGACCTCAGAAAATACAACTTTACATGTAAGATTTGTGTTCTTCTGTTGTCCTACACTTCCCATAATGTGCAGTAGACAATCGTTACTATTTTTAGTTTGCTGCAAATAAGAAAGTGGATCAAGGGCAAAACATACTAGGGGATTACCCAATCCTCACAGGCTGTTACTTCCAACGCATTGGTTCACTGATAACTACCCCTGAAGTCCTGAACCCATCTTCTTTTAGACGTTTGGAGTTAACATTTCATTCTTTACTTTGAAATTTATTTGAGGCATTTTTAATGATTGTAGGAAAAGCTTAAAGAGCTTGAAGGCGAGAAATCAAATGGAAACTGGTATAAAGAGTGAAAAGCTGTAACTTATCACTTTCTGACTTCTGATGTAAGGAATAATTACTTGGAGCTACCATTGCTATTACAGAGTACATATTCTTAAAATTTTGTTGTTACTTTCTTGAATTTTCAGATAAATTGGAGGCGACATGGTAGGTCCGATAATTAGGAGGTATTCATGTATGCTATTAGATTTTTGGCCGAGAGGTAGAATTGTATCATAGGATTTGACATGATGGCTACAGATTCTTCTTCCAGTTGCCGCGGCTGCTGTACTCTATGCTTTTTTTTTCTTTTCTGCACTTGTGTAAGATTCTACGAAGTACCATGTAAAAGTCCCCAAGTGATGTTTGAAACTCTGGGGGTTAGCTTCTGAGATAGTTGATGTAGAGCTGCTCATTGAGCGTCTTTACCTGAATTGATGTGTGTCACAGTTATAGTTTGTGACTTATCATTCAGATAATTAGAGGCACAAATTTGTATAATGTACTAACGGGTCGTGATAAGGAAATTCTGTTGCATTTTGCTATCCTGGCTGCATCATTCTTTTGCAAAGGGAAGCTGAACTATGGAACCTGTCATTCTCACCCAGAATATTATGTGGCGGGCATGTTTCTAACATTATCAAAATTTGGTAAGGTAGAGATATTTAAGTTAGGTGTGGTCTATTACCTTAGCAGAGCAAGTTTAATAGTATAGCCAACTACTAGCTTCAAATCATCTATAACAAATGTAATAGCTAATTCATATAATAGTTGCTTACTATACTATTAATATCTGGTCCTACATATCAAACCCACATTACGTCTTGGAGTCCGTGCTGCAGCTGGCTATAGATTTGTAGCCCGCTGCTTTTCTCTCTCTTCCTTTATATCTTTAAAATATGTTTATAGCTGGCTTATAGCATGCTATTGTACCTGCTCTAATTATAATTCTTTGTTTGTGCCTGTAGCTCAAGTATATAACGATGTGTACGAGAAAGTTGATCGTAAAGCCCGACTACAAGCTATAAAGACATGCTTTGTATTGTTAATTCTATGTGTTTTTTTTATAAAGAAAACGTATCTTCTAAAAAGAGAGACATGCAACAAAAGTGACAAAAGAAAAACTAAAATTCTAATCAGCTTCAGATTAAAACATTAACCGTTCAGATTTAATCTGTCTTCATTTCCCTTGGGTTTGTGTTTATCTGTTTATCTATGTCATTTTGTGAGCTATCCAATCCAATCCAATCACTTTACGCGATCCTTTTTGCCTTTTGTTTGCAAGTCTTTGTGGTCTCCAAAGTCCAGCCATTATTTTTTTGCCCGTTCAGAGTCTACGAATAAAAGGCCATGATTCTGTTCAAAGTTCTACACGCCTTATGATCCCTTTTTTTTTCTCATTTGCCTCACCAATCTTGTACTTTTTGTCAAGCACATGGATGGCTTCCTTCCCTTTTTTATTTTCATGTTTAGATGGTAGAACATCTTTATGTCATGACTAACTGAAAAAATCATGACAAAGCTCCTGTTAATCCAACTCATTTTCTTATAGGAGCATATGCTTGTCTCTATCCACCTAAGTTTCCAAAATTCGATTGATTTCATCATGAGCTTGTTCCTGTGCCTATCCTTGAAACCAGGCAAGTAGCCAAGTACTCTCTCAGTTCCAGAGCTCATACTATTGCTACATTACTGTAAACAGTAGCACATATTATCTAGATCACCTGTTCAAATTTGTAATACTAGTTCATGCCTAATTCAGTACTATATTGCTATATTTTAGGACGGAGGAAACATGCAGTATACACTTTAGATCTCAATTTGCACCTTACTACTAGGAGTAGGGGTAGCTCTGAATGCAGTATTGCCATGCACAGCTTCTGCTAAATGTGGTACCAAAACAAAACATTCAGGGTAAACTTTCCCTTTCCTTCCCTGTCCCCCTTCCAACCATCCAAAGGGGATGGCATGCACTGTTGGGCAGACACACACATGGTATAGGAGTACCCAACCATTGCATGGGATCCATCAGAGAACAGCACTTTCATTATGTAAAAAAAAAAAAAACAGAGAACAGCAGGTGCAGCAAGTAGCCAAGGACAATGGCAGTGGAGAAACTTGCAGGCAGGCATGTTGTGCAGAAGAAAGTGAGAAAAAAAATGGCAAAAAGCTACACCGCCAAACTGCTCTCTGACAAGAATTGAATCATGCACTGTTCATGACCATACCATTGGCCACCACTATTCCTAGATTAATTGAAAACCTGCCCACCGAAGTACGTAGTAAGGATGAGTCGTAGTAAGGATGAGTAAAAATTGCAAGTCATGTTACGCAAGAACAGCTGCAAACGCACTGCAATGCAAAGAGAGAGAAAGAAAAAGGTACAATTCTGACTCAACCCCTGACAAAAATATCATAGCACTTCACTGGTCCCCTACAACTCCAACCCTTCCTTCCATCCCTTTCTCTTTTCCACCCCTAACATGTGTAGAGATAATTTTTGTACTGGTACTGGATGGGTAGATAGAACACACTTAATCCTAGGAATAAACAAGTGCTAGCCCAGGAATGAGCAGCTCAATTGTTTACAGAATTGTGTGTGTACCTTTTTTTGTTGCTCTTGGGGTGGCCTTTTCTTGGATGGTGGTGGTGGTGTTGGTAGTGATGGTACAAAGGAAAAAGAAAAAGGAGGAAAGTTGAGGTGTATACCAGCATCCATCCCCTTGTGTGTATCTTTAGTGCAGATACATCCTTTTCTTGTACCACTTCTGAGCACTGTCCTGCATCCCCTACCAGTAATTTACCAAACCTCTGCTTTCCATAATCAAACACCACAGTGGGGATGCCACTTTAACTGAACACACCACAACATCACATTCTCACCCCTTGCCCTTCTCCTCCTCATCCTCACTTTGTTTCTTTGTTTCTCTTCTCCCCCTTTGGTGAACACAAGGGACAATTTGCTAGGACAGCCATGGTCTGAGCGGCTTTGGTGGTTCACTGGTTTGCCTTCTTGGGATCTCCTCTTCAGAATTCTGGCTTCTTGATGAACTGAGGTGCAGAATTCTGTGTCTGCTTCTTGGGTGCTTGAGGTAATTCGGCTCTCCCCGATGACTAGACTAGTAGACTTCTTCATGTTCCTTGGGTGGTTGTGTTGTTCTTTCTGCTTTGGTTTTGCTTTGTTTTGTTTCTTGAATTCTGGTGTCTTCTACTCACTGGCAGTTTGCTTGGATGTAAGAGTAATTTCCCGTGCATTCCGTTGAGTAAGATGTCTAGATGGAACTCCAGCAGAGTTTGAGGTCTGCTGGGTTTTATCCCTTGTGGTCTTGTTGGACCAGTTAAGATCTTTTGAGTATGTTACTTTGATCATCCATTCAAGTCAGGAATGTTTACTTTGATGTTAAACGATGTGGTGGTGAATTTTCAAGTGGAACTTGTTGATGCTTTGGTGTCTGCACTAATTTGTGTTACTCCTGTTGTACTGAAGTCTAATCTAGATCAAGTTTTGTTCTGATGAGATGCAGCTAAGTTTGGTGAATTCTGTCATGGATATCATGTTATTTTTCTTCCTTTGTCTTGCCACTGTTAGAAGTTCTCTGGGCCAAGTACTTTAGATAATTTAACTAGTTACCGGGTGCCATATTTGCAGTCTTCATCTGAAGTGCTGCTAAGGATGTTTTTAACCTATTTAAAAGTAGAGCAATTATATCTGATATGGGATGTTTTATGTGAAAAAATGCAAGTGGAAGTTTTGTTCATTATGGTTCCTCAATGATATTGTTATCTTGAATTATGTAATTTTTCAGCATTTGTTGTCCTCAGCTGGTGGTTTAGATCTCTACGAGAAACACGATTTAACTGAAAAGGCCTCTAGATGAGCAACCCAGAGCTTCCATCTTTTCTGACAACACTTGAATGTGGCTATTCTTGGCCTTTTCTATAGATAAGTTCCGTTTCAGAGATTCTCCGTAACAGAAAAGAGAGCATGCTTTTCATATGTTTATCCTTAAGTTTGGCATCAAACTAGTAGCACAACAAATATCCCAATCTGCCACTTTCCATTTCTTTGCACTCCACATTATGGCCGCACAATTTGTCATACTACCTACTACTCTTCAGCTCGGATTATTCAGGATGTTTTTCCTAACATTATAATCTTATAGCATCCATGTGGTCGTGCTCACTGAACAGCCCATTATATTGAATTAGGATAACAAGAGACATCATCTAATTTCAGCATAAGAAAGCTTACCAATCTCAGCTCCATGCTCTTCACCACAACTGTCTATACTTGCAGGCATGTCCCATTTCTCTAAGTATTTCAGTTTGCTCTATGATCAACCACCACCTGACAAGAGGGGAGAATATAGCATGTTATTCTTCATTCTCTCCACTTGTGAGTTCTGACTTATCTGCACACGTTGGTGAGACCGTCAAGAGTGAGATGCAGAGCATGCAGAGATTAACCCTGTCTTGTCCAGAGAATAATCTTGATTTCAGAGCATTCTTGCCACTCAAAATATCTTCGCATACATACATAAGATTCGCTGCATGACTGAGCTGTTTTTGTCTGAATTTCTAATATGCCCTGAGGCAGAAATCGTGAGAGTGTAAGGTGTTTGTTGCGATCGTTGAAGCATGAAGAGCCAGCAGCCAAGAAGCGGAAGGCGGTCCGAGATCAGCGAGCATCGGCGGCGTCAACACACAGAACGAGACGTGCAACTCTCTCCGGCAAGGTACCCTCGACCTGGCTCACCGTCGCCGCGCCGCCGCGGCGGCTGCCCTCGCCACCGAAGTCGAGCACCACGGACAGCGGCGGCACCGCCGGCACCGGACGGCGACGCCGACGGCGGCGGCGCGCGAGCCGGCGCGGGTGTTCAACGTGCAACCTAACTGCAGAGGAAGTTCTTCAGCTCGTCAGGCGTGGGCGGCACCAGTAACGCGCACACGGGGGCGGGAGCGCGACGCTGGCCCGGCGCGCCGTGCGGCTCGACGCGTTCGTCCCCTACGGCTACGCCGACGTGGCCTGCTGCCGCTGTCGGCGCCGGCCTGCTACCCACATCGGCATCCAGGCGCATCGCGTCGGATGCACCACCACGAACCACCCCGCGTTGGGCGGCGCCGGCGGGGGGGCGCGCCGAGTGAAGGTCGACGCGCGCGCTGCTTCGGTCCGATGCCGCTTCTTTCGTGCAGGCGGGAGGCGACGAGGATGCCAGCTTCGGGGTGGCCGGGTCAGCTTACAGCCACCGCCCACCTGCCGCCACCACCATCCCCGCCGCCGCCGCCGCCCCCGGCCGCCGTGCAACTCCGGCTCACTCCAACTCCAACCACGGCGGGCAGCGTCGTCGTGCAGGCCGCCGCCGACGAGCCCGACCTCACACTTAGCTCTAGTGTCCCATCCATCCATCCATTAGCCTGGTGTACACTTCATCAGGTTGCTCCTGATCATCTCCTCCGTTTTGAGTAGAATTCTTGCTTGCTTGCTTGCTTCGCTCGTCGACTGCTGCTTGAGCTTGACATCAACCAACCTGCTAGTAAATTCTATTGCTCAAATGCATGCGTGAAGTATTGTTTTTGTACAATACAGCTTAGCTATCCTAATATCAAGATGTACTGTGCCTAGCTAGACGATGATCCTCCTTTGAGCAGTTGAGTCCTCGCTCATGCAATTTAACATTTACATTTCCACAATGCTGGCGTTCATTCTCTTATTGGGGATCACGCCGCCGTTGCTGTCACGGGGCGCCGGCCGACAGGAGTTCGCGGACGAGGCGGCGATCGCCGCATGTCAGGCATATGCCCTACAAGCGACTGGAGACCGGTTCACAGTTGCAGCAGCTTGCCCTAGGGAGCATGCCCTGCAGGACTGATTGACCTCAGCGACGAACCCAACCTCAAGGCAAGGCAACCAGCAACGCACTCAGGCTCGCGGATTCCCTACAGAGGCAACCGATAGGTTCCCTGTCTGGATTTTGTTGTTTCCTCCCACTCTCCTGCCTGCCTCATGCCCACCTATACTAGAGCGCCAACTGCTTCAACTAGATAGGTTTATGTTAGAATAGACACAGCTTATTCTAATTTGATTTTTTTAACTCTAAAAATAATGTGTTTCAATGATCTAAAGCTGAATTATTCAGATGCCGTTATATAGATATATCACATTATTCTAATCTCAACCGGAACCGTACTGCCCTCTCATCTACGTTTAATAGTCATATTCATCTTGACACATAACCAAGGATAATTAATTCTACTATCAATCTATTTAACATGTCTACTAGTCATGTCCTCGTAAACTTCGAGCGATTCATTA
>CM020180.1:11214376-11234559 GCA_009805545.1 Oryza longistaminata | reverse complement strand
GGTGGCGCGGTGGAAGCAGAGAAGGGAGACGAGAGTAGGACTTGCCATCTGGGACAAACCAAAGGATGTGCGAGCGACGCTAGTGAAGGATCGAAGGTTTTTATGGAGCGCCGCGCCTGCCCCACGCGCGGCCGGTAGGGGAGGGTTTAAGGTCCGACCGCGCAGACGCGAGCGCGCAGGGGCGAGACCCGCGCGAGGTCGCCGAAGTGAGACCTCCGGAATAACTCTTCTACCACTGCTCCGTGGCCTGCTTCCTGTATCATTATAAAACCTATTGTTCTTCCGATACAACATTTGCCCTTCTTTTACTGATTTTCCTGATACTACTGGTTCAACGATCAACAGCAAATACAGGTTTTCTTAGTCCATCCGAATCTGCCACGTGGCAGGATCCACGTCCCCTATTATCTCCTCTTACCCTCAGTTCTGCCCTGCCGTTGTGGTTTTGCTTCTCCGACGGTCCCACAGCGACGACCATGGACGACTCCTTTCTATGGCCCTTTCCCCGAATGCCCCTTTTTGCAGCCGCTGACTCGCTCTTCGGTTGCTTCCACGGAGCCGTCGCACAACTTGAGGGGGATGATTGCGACGGCTACGATCGGGCGACGGGGACGATGCAAACGGCGGGGGGCCGCCCGGCTCGAGCGGCGACGGCGCCAGAGGCGGGCTCGGAATGCGAGGCGACCGCGCCGGGTGACCGGGCAGCCAAAACAAACGGCGGCAGCGCCAGAGGTGGGTCGAGCGGAGGCGACGGAGCCGGGCGCCGCGGAGGCCCGAGCGGAGGGCGGCGACGACGACACCGGGCAGGCCTTCCTCCGCGCTGCCTCTTCCTCGCTGGCTGCCGGCTCCCAAAGCTCCGCCTTCACCGCTCTATCCCTCCCCAGCTCCGCCGCTCTCTCTCCCCATCTACAGCTCGACGGCACCGGCGACGACTCGACGACGGTTGCTCCGTGCCCCTCCTCGCCAGATCCGGCCTTAAGGTCGCCGGATCTGGCCTTGGGAGGCGGTGGTGGCGGCGGCGGCTCGAAGGCGGCAGCAGCAGATTGAAGGCGGCGGTGGCGGCTCGACTGCGGGAGCAGCAGCTCGAAGGCGGCGGCGGCGGCTCGACGACGGCCATCCCGCGCCCCCTCCATAGTGCAGTAGAGGCCCCATCGAACGGTCACATCGATTCACTGATTCTCCCACATCTCTCCCTTGCCGCTCCGTCGCCCACATTCGCTTTGCCGCTCTGCCGCCTTTCTCCATCGAGGACCTCAATAACTGGACACTGACTTCGTCAAGTAGTAAGGTAAACCTTCCGAGAATGGTTTTTGAGTTTTTCTGCCATCATGATCAATTAAGATTTACATTACTTGATGTTTGCATTATAGATTTGTGTATTTATTTCCTAATTCATATCATTGGTCTTTCCTGAATGCAATTCACAGTTCAGGATATTTTGTATCTCATGTTGTAATTTAATATTCAGAATACTATTATGGTATATGGGTACTTACTCTAATATAATTTTTTGTCAAATTATACGTCGAAGCTACTATAATGTTGTAGATTGCTCTTTCATCTCATCCTGAGTTTTTGATTGGTGCGAGGTGATTAGTTAGGTTATTTTCTGACCAATGCTGATAAAATTGATGTGTATACTCTTTTATGAAATGAACTGTTCATATTATTGTAGCCTGCAGTGATCCAAATAGGCTCAGGAGGGATGACCAGGTTGTAGCCACCAGAGGGCACCAATGCCGCTGCGCTTCACTGGTTCCCCAACCTTGCCACCGAGGAGGCTCTCGAAGACGACCAGGCAGCCTAGGGCCATCGGGGAGGTCGCAGGCATCTGTTATTGGAGAAGAGGATCCAGACCTGCAGCGGTAAGATTGGGAGAGATTCCGACATCTACATGCACATTAATTTAACTAATGTGTTTTTATATATAAATATTTTATTTTGCTCCATATCTATTGTGATCTCCCCGCAATTACTTCTACTACATATTATCATGTACATTATATTTGATAGCTATCGTTTTTTTGTGTGGTTTTTCATTTTCTGAACATTTCACTTTTCAGTACATTTCAGGCATGAAACGATCATCAGAGGCCTGCAACATGTCCGTGGTTGTATATTAGTCTGGTTGGATATGAAACACGGACTGCACTTGCTGTGTCTATAAGTTTTATATGACATTGGTTATTTCAATCTTCCTTAATGGATCAAACTAACTTTTCCTTTTCTTTTTAAATGTTCAGCTGCTCTTTGAGATTAAGGCCAATAAAAGTTGTACGATGAGTGGTCAGGATTGTTCTATGATGAGTAGTCAGAGTTGATCACAGCTCATATGTCCGTTTCTTATATTGATCTTATTTCCTTGCATCATAAATTTAGTTGATTTTAAGCTTGAGTTGAATTAATGTCTATCACTGTATTTATGTGATAATGATACTACATGGTACTTGTATGTACAGGTTTTGGTTCTCGACTGACATCGTCCAATTTGTATGTATGATACCGACTCAGTATGTGATGAATATGTATTACTCGGACTAGCATATAAAATATTGGCTTGATTAGGCTTTGCTGCTAAAGTTGTACCTCAAATTGATTAATTGGTCTGATTTGATTCTTGCCATACTCATTGGTACTCGACCATGTGGTTAGCAGTATGGATTTTCTATGCTGGTTACTTGCCTGTTATTTCTATCCTTTAATACATATGAGAAGACCAAACACTACATTGAACTATGTACTGGTGCATTACTCTTATCAGGTCTTTTGTCAATATTGGTGAATTACTCCAATAAGGTCTTTGTCAATGTACAGATTACTATGTTACTTCAAATCAGTTATAGACCAAGAGACTTGCTATAATTTGTAATCAGGTCTTTTGTCAATTTACAGATTTCTGTATTACTTCAAATTAATCTATAATTGTAACCGGGTCTTTGTCAATTTACAGATTTATGTGGTACTTCAAATCGGCTGTGGACCAAGGACTTACAAGCCAAAACATGAGGTTATAATTTGTATTTTTGCTTGCTCCAGTAAAATTCACCTCTATAAATTATTTATGTGCTTCATCTACAGTCTTGTATTTGTATTTCAATTGTGTTTTCCCAACAGTAACAAGCACAACTATTTTGTTAACATTATAGTCCTTGGCTTAACAATTAAAGACTTATTATAGTCCACATGTAAACGAGTGTCTTTTTACTTCCAAGCTTTTAAAGAATTTCATAAACCATTTATGCAGTTATATTTCATTTATATTATGCCTATATAGCCACCCACAGCGAAGCGCGGATCATGTAGTTCTGCAACATTCAGCAACTGTAATGACATATATTTTTGTTGTATGGCATCTCAGATTCATAATATTTACATAATATTCAGCAACCGGGTTTTTCTAAGCATAATATTTTTCCCTTTTTGGTAATTTACATAACTACTAATCTTTAGGTGTAAATTAGAGCATATCATAGATACTAATATAATTTAGGTGTGAACTATTGATATTAGAACATATATACTAATGTTTAGGTATAAAGAGAAAAACTAAAATAAATACTAATCTTTACATATAAATTAACACTTGAACTGGTTTTCAGAGGAGCCAGCAAAGTGGCATGACATGATTGTGACTTGCATGGAACATAGTTATACCTTGCAGTATTTTTTTCCCTGCAGTGATTATTTACCGGTGCTGGCATGCTAAGGTATTTCGGCAGTAACAGGGATAAACCTATACCTTGCAATATTTTTGGTGCGAATCTATTCAGTCCTGTTACTCAAATTATTCTTAGGTATTCTCTTTGATTTTGTGTCGGCTGGAAGTGAAACTGTAATGTTTGACACAATCAAGCAGTGCTTTGAGGAACTGCAGGAGAGATCAATATTTTCTTTGCTCTAATGCCCACCATTATGAGTTTATTTTTGCTCCTTTCTTAAACTGCAGCTGCTTATAAAGGAAATTCTAATGGTTGAGGCACTTCGTGCAGGCGGGAGGCGACGAGGATGCCAGCTTCGGGTGGCCGGGCAGCTTCAGGCCACCGCCCACCGCCGCCACCACCATCCCCGCCGCCGCCGCCGCCCCGGCCGCCGTCAACTCCGGCTCCTCCAACTCCAACCACGGCGGCAGCGTCGTCGTGCAGGCCGCCGCCGACGAGCCCGACCTCACACTTAGACTCTAGCTGTCCCATCCATCCATCCATTAGTCTGGTGTAACATTCATCAGGTTGCTCCTGATCATCTCCTCCGTTTGTGAGTAGAATTCTTGCTTGCTTGCTTGCTTCGCTCTCGATCCTGCTGCTTGAGCTTGACATCAACCAACCTGCTAGTAAATTACTATTGCTTCAAATGCATGCGTGGAAGTATTGTTTTTGTATATACAGCTTAGCCTATCCTAATATGATTGTACTTGTGCCCTAGCTAGACGAGATGATCCTCCTTTGAGCAGTTGAGTTGAGCTCTCTGCTCATGCAATTTTACATTTACATTTTCACAATGCTGGCGTTCCTTCGTTTTGGGGTGCATCCGCCGCCGTTGCTGTCCGGCGACGGCGAGAGAGAGGTTGGCGACGAGGCGGGCGTCGGTGTCAGGCTCATGATGCCCTAACAGGAGTGGAGAGGGTTTCAAGTTGCAGCAGCTTGTAGGGATGGGCAATGTGGCCCCCCAGGGATGATACGATCTCAAAGCAGCCCAACCCCCAGCACCAGCAGGCAGGCAAATCTAGGCTACGCGGGATTCCCACTAGAGGCAACCGATAAGGTTCCCTGTCTGATTTTTTTGTTTGCCCCCCTCCCTGCCTGCCTCATGCCCACTATACTAGACTGCCACTGCTTCAACTAGATAGGTTATGTTAGAATAGATCACACCTTATTCTAATTTGATTTTTTTTAAACCTAAAATATGTTGTACAATGAATCTAAATAAAAATTTATTCAGATCCGTTATATTAAGATATATCACATTATTCTATCTCAACCTGACACTTACTTCATAAAAAAAGACTCGACCTAGAATATGTTGTAGTCGTATCCTATACAAGCTTGAGTAACTCAAACAAATATAGCTCGTACAACATTTTTGTTCAAATTCGTTATATTAGGATATATTGCATAGAGAATTTTTTTAGACAGAGTGAGTACTAATATAGTACTCCCTCCATGTTATATTATAAGCTGTTTGATTTTTTTTCTTAGTTAAACTTTAAATTTGACTAAGTTAGTACTCCCTCCATTCCATAATATAAGGCACAACCACATTTTTTTAATGTTCCATAATATAAGTCATGCATGCATGTAGGCAATTAATTATGATCCCTTCTCTAATAAATTATTACTTTTTTAAATCTTACACTCTCATGCTCTCTAATTCTATTGGATACATATATTGTATTTATTAGGATGATCCAAACTACAAGATGATAATAACTATTTCTTGATCTTTGGGTTAGGGGTGGTTATGCCTTATATTTTGGAATGGAAGAAGTAAAAAAATATACTAGTAACATTTTCAATACAAAACCGATATATTATAAAAAAATATTATCAAAATATATTAAATATTAAAGTTAATGAAACTAATTAGGTGTTGTAAATATTGCTATCTTTTTCTATGAATTTAATCAAACCTAAAAATTTTTTGACTAATAAAAACGACAAATGACTTGTTGTATGAAACGGACAAAGGGAGTACTAGTAAAGCACTAGTGGCCTAAAGCTTAGACCACGACCACCGTGCCTGTGTCCCCAAAAATTCCCCCGAAGAAATCATACAAGATAACAAGAGGACGAACTGAGAACTGCACTGCACTACGTTGAAAAGTCTCATGGATCCAGAACTCCAGAATATCTGTATATAGTATCGTCATGCAGCAGAATGTAAATGGCATGACCCAACAACTCCAGTTCACATACTAGAGATAATGATATGCATACTTGCAAGGGACACACCATATGTTTGCAAACGGAAAGCAATTAAATGAGATGGTGTCTAGTTATGTTATCTGCCAGCACGAGGTTAGGCCGCCCTCTGCTTATAACAGTTTTAACTGGTAACACAAATCACAGGATGAATACAACAACTCGGAAAACATCCTAATGGTGTACAACAGATTTTTCACACATTCAGCGGCGTCAGATGAATTTTTACCAGCCTATACCCACATCTTCTTTGTGGCTTCCATCCGCTCGAGCAAGCCCTGGATATCGGTCTGCATCCGCATTTTCATCTTGAGGTAGTCGTAGTGCGAATTCTCCAGCATCTTGAGCTCCTCCAGCTTCTTCCTCCTCTTCTCCTCTGTTTCTTGGAAGCATACTTTTGCCAGCTTCGCAGCATACTCCTCCTCTAGCTTCTGAGTCCTGGAGCGGACAATCTGGCGGTAGCTATCTACTTCCTTCCTGGCATCATCGGCCAACTTTTGGAAGAGTTTTGCTTCAGCTTCCTTGCATTTCACGATGGTTTCGAGGCTAGAGTCATCCTCCTTAGAAGCGGTGCTGAAATGGGGTTCAATAGAGAGTGGCTTTGGGCTGGGCTTAAGTGCATCGGTGTCAAGAATGGAAGTGGTGGTCTTGAAGTTGAATGAGGATTTCGGTGGTGTGATCGTTGGAGTTTGAAGAGACCGCATATCTGTAGATTGACTTGCCTGAGCTGCCAATATACCTTTGGACGTGCTACCAGTAACAGAATAATCTGTAACTCCATCTGCGGAAGCAAAAAAGTTAGCTTGACCGAGTAAATCGCATCACGCTATATCAAGTGCAGGTTCTACCAGTTCTATTTCAAACATTGAATAGCACCAACATTTTTATGCATGGAGAAATTAGATGAAATGAATCATCATATTTGATGGAGTATTTCAGCTTTAGTTTCAACAGAATATAAAGTTTGCTTCTTAAATCATGTCAAATGTTGTTATAACGATCAATGCGGTATGCCCACTAATACAAGGTGTAGTACTAACAGAAGTGTCTGTGTCTGATGTTCTAGGGAAAACTTTTAAAAAAACATTGGCTGGGCATGATGACATGTGGTCTAAATGAACAAACTGCATGTGTTGTGGACTTTATATATGGTAGGCTGCAGATGTGCAGCAACAATGCGTATGGCAACAAGGGAAGTGTGTCTTAGTTACTTTAGGAATATATTTCTCAGTTGCAACTGGTTTAATTATAAGTTACTTTAGGAATATATTTCTCAGTAACAAAGTAGGAGTATATCTTAGTTACTACTCCCTCTGTCCCAAAATATAGCTACTTCTGGAATTTTTCACACAGATTAAGGAGAAAAGTAAAAGACTAGATTGTCCTTCATTAATGTTTCAGTTGGTGGGAGGAGGGTGGGGGTTGTGGAATGAGGGGATTCGGGGCATTTCATCACTACAAACACCCCTTGGTACTCTAGAAGTAGATATATTTAGATACAAAATTTGAATGCTAGAGGTAGCTGTATTTTGGGACGGAGGGAGTAAAGCCTTGTTTGGGAGCTAATATCCTGGCGAGGACCCTGGCCCAATTCACAGCAGCCAGTTCATTTTGGAACGGATTGGCCAAAATAAATCCACACCGGAATATGTGAGCTCCCAAAGAGGCCCTAAGTATGTCTAGTTGACCATTTGTTAAGGGTAACTCAGGCCATCGACCAGCAAATCAAGGGCAAGTGCCCTACCCTGGATCCTCAGGCCATGTACAACCCATTCCATATCAGTATGACAATAAATGGAGGCAGTTTCAGTGTGCACTAAGATAAACATCCTCGTAGACAATCAAACTTCCAACGCTCAGCCAGTGGAGGTGGCATACAAAAATGTAATCCATTCAGTCAGAATTCAGAAATTTGAGAGATTTTAGAAAATATGCAATCAAATGTCTTTGAGCAAAGGGGAGTAGATAACAGGGCAAATAGAATAAAAAGCTAAATATAGGACAACAGAAATAACTGGCAGAATAGGAACATAGAAGGAAAAGAATTGAAGAAAACTAGCTGAGTACCCAGGCAGTCCCCAATGCCGAAATCAAATAGAATAGCATGAAATTTATTTCCACTATCCAATCAAATATAATCTATCAAGATTGTAGATCTCATGAATTATGTATATGAAGTTCATATACGATAATCTAGGATAAATAAGGAAGCATGCAATACATAACAAGTCATTAAGATAACTCGGGTTTGTAACATAACATACTAGAATGTAATGGAGCGACAAAAACTCACATTTGAAGAATTGTAAGATACTGTTTGTTGCATCCAAAGGAGAAATAATTTTCTTTCCAAGCAAGCTGAGGACCTCTTCAGCCTTGGCATGAAGCCCCTTGCCCTCAAAATCCTCACAACCAGCAAATATCTTCCTAACGAAATCCAGCTCTTTCATCAGAGTCTCAGCATTCCAGTTCTCTGCGCAGCAATTGAACACCTCCTTGACAAATCCAAACATTTCAGAAGAATGATTGCAAGCAAGGCATTGGAACTGCATCTCAGTCGTCCCAATTGGCCCCTTCAGCGTCGGCCCTGGCCTGATTAAATTCCTCTCCAGCGCGCATGCAACATGACACCAGTGTCCGCAGACATCACACCCAACCCAGGTGCAGGTATTTGCAGCACAGTCAAACTTGTGGCATACTGAACACGTGCATGCGCTGCAGAACCCTTTCTTGGTGGAGCAAATCTTGCAATCGCAGTCATCCACTGGCAGCGCGCTCTTACAGTTCAGGTTGCGGCACCGTGTCATGAGGAACATTTCTACAAGCTCACTGCTTGGTACCCGGCCTTTACCAGTGACAAACGTCGCGATTCCAGTCTTGATGGCCACCAGGATCTCAAGCTGCGTCCTGTTCGCCCTCCCCAATGTCTCGGTGGTCAGGTCTGACCGGCGCTCAAGCTTCCGCTGCAGGCTGGCCAGCTCATCCCTCTTCTCATGAGAGTCAATCATGCCCCGCACTGCCTCTCGCAGCAACTCCAGTCGTTCGCTGGGGAAATCCTGCAGCACCTGCGCCATAGCCGCCACAGAGTCGGACACAATATCCCGCAGGATCTTGTCAGGGCGCGACGCGTGAAGCCCACCGCGACCGCCGTCGAAGCTGCCACCCGCGCTGGCAGCCGCCGCCGCGGCCGCCGCCGCCATCCTCGCAGGGAGCTCCGTGGGGAAGAACGACGACGTGCCTTCACTTCAGCGGCGCGTGGCGAAGGCGACGCTGCCGTCCCCCATGGGGCGGAAATTGAACCGGCTGTGACGGAGCCGTTGGTACCTTCACCGGCGGCGTAGATGTCGGTGGATTGTGCGTGAGGGAGCAGCTAGGGTTGTGGGAGAAGATCGAGTAGGAGTAGGACATGTCGTCGAGTTGATGCTGCGGGTGCGCGCCGTCGTCGCGCTGTTAGGTCCTCCTGGCGGGTGCCGCGGGCGCGGCCGCCGCCGCCGCTCCCCGTAGATCTCCATCGGTCGCGGGGACGGACTGGAGGAGCGAGGCGAGCGGCGGCTGGGACGACGGCGGAGCAGCGGGGCCGTCGGAGTTAAGGGCAGCGAGAGCTGGAGGGAGTCGAGGCGGGCTTCTTACCGCCGACGACGGATGAGTCGTCGCCGGGTGGATCCCCGCGCTTGGGCGCGGAGAGGTGGAGGAAGTCGCGCTCGACGCAGTGCTTGCCGTCGTCGCCAGCCGCGGCTGCAGCAGGGTTCGGCGGCGAGGACGGCGCCGGCACCGGCCACCGCCACCGGCGGCGGCGGAGGCGAGCGTCGGCTTCTCGCAGAGGTAGCTGCTGAGGGTGAGCTCGCGGTTGGGAAGGGCGGGTCGTTGGTGGAGGGCGGCGCCCCGGGGTTGGCGTCCTTGGATCCGTCGGAGTCGCCGAACATGGCTGCGGGATTCGCGCCGGATTCGGTGGATTCTCCGGCCGCTGAGCTGGCCGCGCGACGGCGAGGAGGAGCAGAGCAGAGGTGGGTGGGAAGGAGAGGCGGCAGAGGCGCTCCGCTTCGTTGACTTCCGCACGCGAGATGGGGGCGGAAGTGGAGAGGAAACGGCCCGCGATTTTGGATTTGGAGGTGGCGATTTATTGGAGTAGAGTATACGGGTACTAGTCTGTGTGTGTGTTTCTTTGGCTCGTTGCGGAATCGACGAGATGAGACGGGACGACCGGGGAATGTCTCGGCAGCCGCGTTTCGCAACTGGACAGGAAGCGACTCGTGACTCGTGAGCACGACGAAACCCCACATGATACGCGGGTGAAAAGGTCAAAACCGCATGTGATCTGTGCAACGAGCAACCGGGCGGCTCGGCTCGGTGGTGCGGTTCGAGTCGGCGGAAGGGGATTTTGCCTCGGGGTCGCTTGGTGGCTTGCAGAGCGGCGGAATAAGCGTTTTCGGTGGGGGAAAGCTGGGGATTTGTTTTAGATTATCTCTTGCTTGCTCGTGCGAGCGATGGCTTCATGTCATCCATGGATTAAGCTATGGCGCAAGTGCGGTGAGACGCGAGTGATGGGGGCACTAGCACGAGGGCTCGATCGGCGCCTTGACCGGTACAGACCACTCGTAGACGAAGTGCGGTATACGCGTTTTACGTTATCAGGATCAGAGAGAATTAATGAAAGACCTGAGCCTCCGCGTTTGTGGCATGCATGAACGGATGAACAGAAATACAGAATGGGGATCGGACATTGGATTTGGGTACCGTGGCAGCAGCGCGTCGTGCACGGTGCACCTGCCTCTCTTGCTCGACGTCAACCCATGGGGCCAGAAGATTTTGTCACGAACTAGTCGCTGGTTCGGCCATCCGTTGGCAATTGGCATCCGTATCCGGTGTCCCCTCCAGGCATCCCTTGATCTCAGCGCCGCTTGGCAAACTTTCCTCGCTCCTGGCTTTCACATGTAATGGTAAGCCAGCAGATCTTTGTGTGGCCCGAACGAAAGAGGGCTAAATTGTGTGTGGTGAGGGGCCCGGTGGTTGTCCATTGTTCAGAGTAGTGGGCCAGGCCGTGAGCTGTCACAGGCACGGGCATTTCCTCGTGTTCTGTCGGGTGCTTTTCCGATTGGAAAAAGTTAATTTGACTCCCTCAACTCACCACAAGTATGATTAAGCCTCCAACACATAAACCGGGTATATCGACTCTTTCAAGGCTTCAACTATCAGAACCGGTACAAACAATGTCCCTCGGTGGTTTTGAAGGTGGTTTTGGTTGACGTGACGCCACGTGGCGGTCTTAACCAAATCTTTGTCCTGCGTGACGCTTACGTAGCATTAGAATTAAAAAAATATGTGGGACCCATATGTCATTCACAAAAAAAGTATCGTGGGACCACGTGTCATCCTCCCTCTCATTCCTTCTTCCTCCCCCTCTCTCTCCCATCTCTCTCTCCCCTGGCCTTTCTCTTCTCGGACGACGGCGGTGGGAGAGGCCCACGCGATCGGTGGGCGCGGCCGAAGCACGAAGCATGCCATCCTCCCCACCGCTAGACGTCGCCTGGCTCTGGACACACGCATGTACACCACCGGATGCCGTCGCCACTTCCCACCCCCACCGCATCCGGTGGTGGTACACGCGTGTGTCCAGAGCCAGGCGACGTCTAGCGGTGGGGAGGAGGATGCATGCTTCGTGCTTCGGCCGCTCCCGACCGTCGCCGCCGCTCCCACCGCCGTCGTCCCGAGAAGAGAAATGCCCGGGGGGAGAGAGAGAGATATATCAAGATAATGGAGGAAGGGGGAGGAAGAAAGGGAAGGAGAGAGGATGAACATGTGGGTCCCCAGTGTTAGTGGGTCTCACATATTTTTTTTATTTTTGTTTTTATTCTAATGCCACGTTAGCGCCACATAGGACAAAGATCTGGTCAAGACTGCACGTAGACGCCACGTCAGCCAAAACCACTGAGGGACATTATTTGCACCGGTTTTGATAATTGGAGGAATCAATATACCCGGTTTTGTGGTTGGAGGATATGAATCATACTCCGACGATAGTTGAGGGAGTCAAAGTATACTTTTTTTTTTTCCTTTCCGATTCCTATCTGTATCTGCATTTGCTCGTAGCCTCGTAGGAATATCGATGTGCTTCATATGCTTCAGAATCCCTCGAATCCGTAGCAACAAGCGTGTTGATCTTAGGTCTGAATTCTGAAAGCTGTAGATGCTACTGCTAGGTAGGCATTCAACCCTACCATGTTGTTGTCGAAAAAGCGTAGGATTCCTTCAAACCAAAAATGAGGGGAAAAGGCGCGCACAAACGCTACCCCCGTGAATAAAACGGATAGAGGCAACCGCTAGCGAACAAAACCCGGAACGAAGCAACTGGTCCAAAAAGAGAACCGGACACGAGGAAAAAGGCACACACCCGAGAGCTCCAACTCGATCAGCATTCAGCAATGCAAGAGAAAGAGCAGAAAAGAGAGGGAAAGGCCGAAACAAACGCCTCGGAGAGAGGAGGGGTTGGCAATGGGCCAATGGCCATGGCCATCACCAAGGCAGCCAGCACCAATCCAGTTCATCGTCTCGACAGGCTGCTCCGGGATCAAAACCCCGGTGGTCCAAAAGGAGAAGCAACAAGCAAAGCAAGGATTACCCAGCAGCAGCTGGTTGGTAGACCCGTCCATTGTCCTCTCTGACTCTACTCCTCCCTCTCTCTGTCCCTTTTCACGGCCGTTTTTGGGTGTGTGTGTGGCCAGTGATGAGTGGACTTTGTCGCTCGATGGCAGACGACACCGCATTCACTCCGCTGACACGGCGATTATCAAGGCTAACCGAGACGTTTCACTGCTGACTACAGTGGCCACTAGCTGACGGCCTGACAGGCTGACACCTTTGTTCTCTTTCGTCGCCTGTTCTGTTCTTCCAACGCCCCGAAACCTCCGGTGCTTCTCCTGTGCACCAGTCGCGTTCGGGGCAACGGCAATTATTAGTACTCCGTACTAGTAGTGGCACTCAATGTTCGGTATCTGCTTTGTAGACTGACAGTGATAGTATTGTACTGCTATACGTTGGTTGCATTGCATGCTTGACACTCTAGGATACCCCGTCTGAAGGTCTCTTGGACTGGACCAGAAGGGTGTACGTTTCTTGGGCGATACTTTGCCGAATGACAGACGCTTTCCTTGTTTATGATTGTACTGGAGACCAGGTTGTGATCGATGATCGATCAGTCCATACACCAGAAAACGGGAGGCATGTGAACCTGTGACTCATCTGATGAGCCTTGCTTGGAGAAGGCACATAAGTTGTGAGCTTGTGTATATGCATAGGTTGAGTGAGATTTGTACTGGTACTCCATTCAAGTACAGTAATCAGATGTATAACCACAAAACATGGTACTGCTACTACACTCATCATGTATAGTGCAATCACTGTGAGTTCAACTCCCAATAAAGAGCAGCTCAATTGCTCATCCATGTCCTGCTCTGCCTCTCCATTCACATCTCCAGCACATGAGAAAAGGTAGCTGCCTTTCCAATCCATTAAACTAGCCCCCATTAACCAGCCAAGAGTACTGTGTGTGTGTTTCTTTGGCTCGTTGCGGGGAATCGACGAGATGAGATGAGACGAGCGACCGACCGGGGGAATGTCTCGGCCAGCCGCGTTTCGCAACTGGACAGGAAGCGACTCGTGAGCACGACGAAAACCCACATGATACGCGGGCTGTGTTTAGATCGTTGTAAAGTTTAGAAAGGGATTGAAATTGGAGATGATATGACTAAAAAGTTATGTGTGTATGACAGGTTGATGTGATGGAATTAAACACAGCCGCGGGTGAAAAGGTCAAAACCGCATGTGATCTGTGCAACGAGCAACCGGGCGGCTCGGCTCGGTGGTGCGGTTCGAGTCGGCGGAAAGGGGATTTTGCCCTCGGGGTCGCTTGGTGGCTTGCAGACGCGGCAGCAATAAGCGTTTTCGGTGGGGGAAAGCTGGGGATTTGTTTTAGATTATCTCTTGCTTGCTCGTGCGAGCGATGGCTATCATGTCATCCATGGATTAAGCTAGTGCGCAAGTGCGGTGACGACGCGAGTGATGGGGGCACTAGCACGAGGGCTCGATCGGCGCCTTGACCGGTACAGACCACTCGTAGACGAAGTGCGGTATACGCGTTTTACGTTATCAGGATCAGAGAGAATTAAGGAAGAACCTGAGCCTCCGCGTTTGTGGCATGCATGAACGGATGAACAGAAATACAGAATGGGGATCGGACATTGGATTTGGGTACCGTGGCAGCAGCGCGTCGTGCACGGTGCACCTGCCTCTCTTGCTCAACGTCAACCCCATGGGGCCGTGACCCCAGCTGTTGCCGCTTGGGCCCAGAAGATTTTGTCACGAACAAGTCGAGTCGCTGGTCTCGGCCATCCGTTGGCAATTGGCATCCGTATCCGGTGTCCTCCTCCTCCAGGCATCCCTTGATCTCAGCGCCGCTTGGCAAACTTTCCGCTCCTGGCTTTCACCATGTTAATGGGCCAAGCCCAGCAGATCTTTTGTGGCCCGAACGAAAGAGGGCCTAAATTGTGGTGTGAGAGGGCCCGGTGGGTTGTCCATTGTTCAAAGTAGTGGGCCAGGCCGTGAGCTGTCACAGGCACGGGCATATTCCCTCGTGTTCTGTCGGGTGCTTTTCCGGTTGGAAAAAGTATAATTTGACTCCCTCAACTATCACACGAGTATGATTAACGTCCTCCAACCATAAAACCGGGTATATCGACTCCTTCAAGGCTTCAACTATCAGAACCGGTACAAACAATGTCCCTCGGTAGTTTTGGAGGTGGTTTTGGTTGATGTGGCGGTCTTGACCAAATCTTTTGTCCCGTGTGATGCTTACGTGGCATTAGAATTAAAAAATATGTGGGACCCATATGTCATTAAAAAAATATTGTGGGACCCACGTGTCATCCTCCATCCCATTCCCTTCTTCCTCCCCCTCTCTCTCCCTTATGGCCTTTCTCTTCTCGGGACGACGGCGGTGGGGAGAGGCCGCAGCGACGGCGGGAGAGTGGCGGCGGTGGCGGTGGGGACGACGGCGGTCCGGAGCGGCCATGGGGATGGGAAGCCTTTGTGCTTCGGGGAGGAGCTCGTGCTTCGGCCGCTCCCGACCGTCGCCACCGCTCCCCACCGCCGTCGTCCCGAGAAGAGAAATGCCTGGGGGGAGAGAGAGAGATATCAGATAATGGAGAGAGGGGGAGGAAGAAGGGAAGGAGAGGGAGGATGACATGTGGGTCTCACGTGTTAGTGGGTCTCACATATTTTTTTTATTTTTGTTTTTATTCTAATGCCACGTTAGCGCCACATAGGACAAAGATCTGGTCAAGACTGCACGTAGACGCCACGTCAGCCAAAACCACTGAGGGACATTATTTGCACCGGTTTTGATAATTGGAGGAGTCAATATACCCGGTTTTATGGTTGGAGGATATGAATCATACTCGGACCATAGTTGAGGGAGTCAAAGTATACTTTTTTTTTTTTTTCCTTTCCGGTTCCTATCTCTATCTGCATTTGCTCGTAGCCTCGTAGGTATATCGATGTGCTTCATATGCTTCAGAATCCCTCGAATCCGTAGCAACAAGCGTGTTGATCTTAGGTCTGAATTCTGAAAGCTGTAGATGCTACTGCTAGGTAGGCATTCAACCCTACCATGTTGTTGTCGATAAAGCGTAGGATTCCTTCAAACCAAAAATGAGGGGAAAAGGCGCGCACAAACGCTACCCCCGTGAATAAAACGGATAGAGGCAACCGCTAGCGAACAAAACCCGGAACGAAGCAACTGGTCCAAAAAGAGAACCGGACACGAGGAAAAAGGCACGCACCCGAGAGCTCCAACTCGATCAGCAATGCAAGAGAGGAAAAGGCAGGAACAAACGCCTCGGAGAGAGGGGTTGGCAATGGCCATGGCCACCACCAAGGCAGCCAGCCCCAATCCAGTTCATCGTCTCGACAGGCTGCTCCGGGATCAAAACCCCGGTGGTCCAAAAGGAGAAGCAAAGCAAGGATTACCCAGCAGCAGCTGGTTGGTAGACCCGTCCATTGTCCTCTCTGACTCTACTCCTCCCTCTCTCTCTGTCCCTTTTCACGGCCGTTTTTGGGTGTGTGTGTGGCCAGTGATGAGTGGACTTTGTCGCTCGATGGCAGACGACACCGCATTCACTCCACTGACACGGCGATTATCAAGGCTAACCGAGACGTTTCACTGCTGACTACAGTGGCCACTAGCTGACAGTCTGACACCTTGGTTCTCTTGAGTCTTTCGTCGCCTGTTCTGTTCTTCCAACGCCCCAAAACCTCCGCTGCTTCTCCTGTGCGCCAGTCGCGTTCGGGGCAACGGCAATTTCAATGTTCGGTATCTGCTTTGTAGACTGACAGTGATAGTATTGTACTGCTATACAGTACGGAGTACGTTGGTTGCATTGCATGCTTGACACTCTAGGATACCCCGTCTGAAGGTCTCTTGGACTGGACCAGAAGGGTGTACTCCCTCCATTTCAAAATGTTTGACACCGTTGACTTTTTAGCACATGTTTAACTATTTATCTTATTAAAAAAATTTATGAAATATGTAAAACTATATATGTACATGAAAGTATATTTAACAATGAATCAAATGATATGAAAAGAATAAATAATTACTTAAATTTTTTTAATAAGACGAATGGTCAAACACGTACTGAAAAGTAACGGTGTCAAACATTTTGAAATGGAGAGAGCACGTTTCTTGGGCGATACTTTGCCGAATGACAGACGCTTTCCTTGTTTATGATTGTACTGGAGACCAGGTTGTGATGATCGATCAGTCCATACACCAGAAAACGGGAGGCATGTGAATCTGTGACTCATCTGATGAGCCTTGGTTGGAGAAGGCACACAAGTTGTGAGCTTGTGTATGCATAAGTTGAGTGAGATTTGTACTGGTACTCCATTCAAGTACAGTAATCAGATGTATAACCACAAAACAAGGTACTGCTACTACACTCATCATGTATAGTGAAATCACTGTGAGTTCAACTCCCAATAAAGAGCAGCTCAATTGCTCATCCATGGCTGTGTTTAGGGGGTGTTTGGGAGCTCTCAAAACAATACTCCCTCCGTCTCAAAATAAGTGCACTTTTGCACTATTCACGTTCAACGTTTAACCGTCCGTCTTATTTAAAATTTTTTTATGATTAGTATTTTTATTGCTATTAGATGATAAAACATGAATAGTACTTTATGTTTGAGTGAGATTTGTACTGGTACTCCATTCAAGTACAGTAATCAGATGTATAACCACAAAACATGGTACTGCTACTACACTCATCATGTATAGTGCAATCACTGTGAGTTCAACTCCCAATAAAGAGCAGCTCAATTGCTCATCCATGTCCTGCTCTGCCTCTCCATTCACATCTCCAGCACATGAGAAAAGGTAGCTGCCTTTCCAATCCATTAAACTAGCCCCCATTAACCAGCCAGCGAGAGCAGCTAGCACAAGGGAACAGAGCAGCACACGAAACAGAGGGAAGCAGAGTAGCCGAGAGCGAGCGAGAGACGCAGAGAAGCGAGCAGGGCGGGGCCATGGCCATGGCTCGCTGTTCCTTGCTACCGATCTTGGCATCCGTCCTCTTCTTGGCGGCGTCGCTGTCGCTGCCACCGCGCGCCGCCGCGTACGCCGCCATGGTGGACAGCCTCCTCCCCGCGTCAGCGACGGCGCTCTCCTTCGAGGAAGGCTACACCCAGCTGTTCGGAGACTCCAACCTCATGCTCCACGGCGACGGGAAGAGAGTGCACATCTCCCTCGACGAGCGGACAGGTTGGTCATGCATCAGCCGCATCGATGCAATGGCCAATGGTAGCCTCTGTTCATGTCGTGTCTCACCGTGCTGGCGTTCTGTTTCAGGCGCCGGGTTCGCCTCGCAGGGCGCGTACCACCACGGGTTCTTCAGCGCCAGCATCAAGCTTCCAGCCGACCACACCGCCGGCGTCGTCGTGGCCTTCTACGTAAGTATCACCAACTCCTTGCGAGCCAATAGGTGCAAATGTGCAGTGCGGCAAGAAATCTTACTAGAAGTTAGCACTCGATAGCTTGGGTTTATCGCGATGGATGCATGGTTGTGACGGCATTGTCGTTTTGGCCGCAGATGTCGAACGGGGACGTGTACGAGAGGACGCACGACGAGCTGGATTTCGAGTTCCTGGGGAACGTGAGGGGGAGGGAGTGGAGGGTGCAGACCAACGTGTACGGCAACGGCAGCACGGCGGCCGGCCGGGAGGAGAGGTACGGCCTCTGGTTCGACCCCACCCAGGACTTCCACCGCTACGCCATCCGCTGGAGCCATGACACGATCATGTAAGATAACCGATCCGCCATTTTAGCTCGGTTTTACTCTTCGATAATGCAGCGTGTCAGATGTCACTGTGCAGTCTCTGGCTCGCCATAAGAGCTTGCCTACATCAGTATATCACGCTTCACAAGCGTTGAGACTCACAAACGCTTCACGAACTTCAGAGATACTCAGTATATATTCTGCAGACTCACTAGAGTTATGTATCTGTCATCAGTATATCAGAATATATGATAACATTATTCTGTGATACGCTGATAGCAGAATGGTGAAATGACAGTTTTTTTCTTCTGAAAACGAAGCCAGCGTCTGCTAGTGTTATATTAAGCAGAACACTCCTATACGTACTATTTTTTCCATACTAAATTTTTACTAACAATCATCTTAACGGTTTGATTTAGGTAGATGGAAGTTATGAAAAATCTAGATGCATTCCTAGCATGACACATTGTTTTAGTAAGAATTTAGTAAGAAAAAGTTAGTATGTATAGCCTTTTCCCATAAAAGATTAGAAGAGTACAATGTCAGTTAACTACCCTCTGATGTCATATTGTCATACTTGCAGTTCTTCATTGTGCTAAACTAGTAATAGTGCAATTCTGCATAGTGATTGTGTTCTTTCTATTATGGTGTGTTGTGTACCTCAACAAATTGATATTCACTATCACTATTACTTTTTGTATGCTTGCATTCCTTCCTTTTCTTTATTTTCTGGTTATCATGGGCCATGATTGGGAGATATCAGTTTGCTCTTCCTTTACAGCTTATAGATTCCTTGTGCTGTTTACACTTTGATAGGAGTAATAAGTAGAGACCCCAAAACTGAGATGGGCATTATCACAATATTTTTCTGATTTAGTTAACCACAGCAATCACTGGACTCTGAAATTCTGTAACCAAATCACTGCAAATTACTGATGCAACTGCTCTAAAAAACATTGATGCATCCTATACTGCTACACGCGAGATCGTGTGAAAAAAGTTGACATCACATGTGGTGCGTTTGCTTTTACAGTTTCCACTGAACCTGAGCATTGATCATACCATGTGCATGATAACTCTCTATCAATATATCTGATATCCTTCCACCGAGATCCCCGTGCCAACCTTTTCTCGCATATAATTGCATTTGATAACCTACTTTCTCCGCTAACCTGCATAACTTCTGTAGTTGTGCGATCGGTCATAGGCGAACTTCTGAATTCTTTGTATCTGTGTCGCATGATGGAGGAGGGAAATGTCAGCACCGGGAGCTACTTTCTATCCATTGTTTCAAAAACTGCCACCCACTTTCCTCCGTGTTTTTCTCCATGAAATCTGTTAGATTCGTGGGTGACAATGACGTCTTTATTTTGCCAAAACCGAAATTCATTACTAGCCACTACAAGTGGCCAAAGTCTGAACTTCTCAAAGTTTTCACTGCCAACCTATTGGTTTCAGAGTTCAAGAGTTCAGAGATACAGGGTTCATCTGCCTCTAGTAATCTAGTTTACCCTTCTACTCCTACAGAACCAACTGTCAATCATAAAATCAAAATTTACTGAACTACTCCTACAGAATTACGGAGTAAAACTGTGTCATGTGTGACACTGCAATAATGTACTAGAGCAGGATCAGTAACCTTCAATTCCTTGTTCGTTGCACGGTTGTACTGACTGTCCTGTCCATTATGCAGATTCTACGTTGACGAGACGCCGATCAGGGAGGTGGTGAGGACGGCGTCCATGGGCGCGCAGTTCCCGTCCAAGCCCATGTCGCTGTACGCCACCATCTGGGACGGCTCGAGCTGGGCCACCTCGGGCGGCCGGTACAAGGTGAACTACAAGTACGCGCCCTACGTCGCCGAGTTCACCGACCTCCTGCTCCACGGCTGCCCCGCCGGCTCCGCGCCGCCGTGCGAGGGCGGCGCCGCCTCCGCGACGATGCC
>CM020180.1:11202131-11214351 GCA_009805545.1 Oryza longistaminata | reverse complement strand
GCCCGGGCAGCGGTCGGCGATGGAGAGGTTCGGGCGAGGCACATGACGTACGGGTACTGCTACGACCGCGTCCGGTACCCCGCGCCGCTGCCGGAGTGCATCGTCGGCGCGGAGGCCGAGGCGTTCCTCCCTCCGGCGAGGCGAGGTCGACGGACCGCCGCGGCGGCAGGCACGGCAAAGCGCCACCGGCGCGCCGGCGGCGGCGTGGATTCCGCGCTCTGACCGATTCTGTGATCCGCACAGCGCCGCTCGCGTATGGTGGTGGCGCGCGTGCTCGACTGTTACTATCGTGCGTGTGTGATGTCGTACGTATTATAGTTTCCTGGTCTCTGACGTGTGCCACCGGTGCAAGAGCTCACCATTGGTCACAGTGTTCTCACACTTTCCTACTTCTGCGTGCCATTCTTGGTCAGTTCGTGGACTGCACCATATCCACCTCTGTCCTGCCGCGTGCTCTCGGAGGCGGTGAAAAAACTCGTCACGTGTCGACCTCCGCCTCACGGGTCACGGCAAACGCTGATCCGGCCTCGATCAATTGGGTTTCACTAAAAGTATTATGTGTTTCCTCGTCCTTAGACGGGATCCCATCCCCTAGCACCTAAAAAATAACCAATATTGGATCCTCTGCAGTGGAGGAAGACTGCAGAGGGAGCTACAGTGCACTGCATTAGGGTGTGTTTGTTTGCTGTTGATCCACATCCAACGGTCTAAAACAAAGCTACAGTAGATATAAACAGTAATGGGAACAGTAATCAGACAAACAGCAGAAAGGGGCTGTTTACCAAATCACTTGATACAGTACTAAACACTGTTTGGTGCATTGGTTCACTGTAGCAGACATAGAATATTGTAGCTACAGTTCTTCCTGCTGTACTGTAGAGGACCCGGATCCAAAAAATACAAATACTAGTACATCGTTGTTAAATAGATAACCGTTAATTATTGACACAAGTATGACAACCATTTATCTTATTAAAACATTATGAAATTATCTTTTTATTTTTGTGTGAGTTGTTTTATCCTTAAAAGTACCAAAAAAAGAAATTAAACATAAGATCAAACGGGGTTCAAAGTCCAATGTTAGTCATATATTAAAAAAAAAGGACATAGTATGATTGTAGATGGGCACAATTACTATATTCGTATTTTTGTACATTTATTTTCTATGGAGTATTTACTAACTAAGGTTGTGTTCTTTCCTTGCAGTTGGTAACTAATCTGCCGCTTTCTCATTAGCACATAATATAGCTGTTTTTAAATATGGATTAATATGATTTTTTTTATATTTTTATAAAAAGACGCACCGTTTAACCATTTAAAAAAGTGCGCGTGAAAAACGAGAAAGATGTGTGGGGAACTCAGCTGCTGAACACAAGCTAAGCATTTCGTGGAACGACGTATCTTAATATGATCTATTCAATATTGTTTTCAAAATGTTAACAAGAAACTATGACTTTTAGATGGTATTTAAAGACAAGGGATGTCCCCTCGAACCAAACTGGCTCGAGAGCCTATTTGATTGGTGACCTTTGCTTGAGTGTTTGCATGAGGGGAGGATTTCATGCTCCTGAGACAAACCTGTTTGGTTGGTGACCTATGCCGGAGAACACTTTAAACTAATATTATTTATATCTTTCTTTTTTAAGCTTGGAGTTTAAATCACAGATCCAATATAGATACTTGAAAGATTTAACAAGTTATTTTTTTAGTCTCATAACATATCTTTAGCTAGTCAAGTGAGAGCAGTTCAGCATGCAAAAGACAACCAGCTACAGCGTGAGAGAATTACTTTTATCAAGAGGCCTGGCAGTGCATGCAACTCAGCGCCAAATTTGTCATCTGGATTTAAGTCCCTTTTTTCTCAAACATGATTGCTGACTCTTTGAGAAGGCCGGGTGCTTTATTTCCATTATTAAAAAAAAAGAGTTGGATGAATATTAAGATTTTCGTGGCACGCTTTTCAAACTGCTAAACGATGCATTTGTGAAAAAAAACTTTAATATGAAAAGTTACTCTAAAATATGTCATATTAATCATTTTTCAAGTTTGTAGTAATTAAAACTCAATCAATCATACGTTAATACCATCTCGTTTTGTGTAAAAAACTTAATATTCATCTTCATCTTCAGGAGAAAATAACACCACCTTATAGGTGTTTAGATTTAGAGGTGTAAAGTTTTGGTGTGTCATATCGAATATTATATGGGGTGCGTATAAAATATTAGACACTAATAACAGAACTAATTACAGACACCAACACAACAAGAGTACGCTTTCTCATACTTGTCTCTGGCTAGGTATATTTGTCTCATGGTGGCCAACCAAACAGCCTCCAAATCCCACCTTCCTTGTAATTGCTTGTGACACGCGATATCAAGATAATCCACGTGGTTTTACATTCGTGTAGGCAAAACTTCCATAATTCGGCAATGGGAAATAAAGGGGAACTGATTAGTGATACCTCCTTAACACAGACAGAACATATGCTAGCAATTTGGCGCTCCGTTCAGTTAGGGCTGTTTAGTTGGGGAAAGAAAAAATTTTGGAGTCACATCGAACGTTGGACCGGATGCGAAGGGTTTTCGCACACGATGAAAAAACTAATTTCAGAATTCGCCGGAAAACCGCGAGACGAATCTTTTGAGCCCTAATTAATCCAGTTCATTCAGCACATGTTGTGGCGTTACGATGTAGGCACTTATGGCTCTATCATGACCTAATTAGGTTCAAAAGATTTTGTCTCGCGATTTCCTTTGTCCACATAACTGTGCAATTAGTATTTTATTTTATTATCTATATTTATAATACTCCATGCATGTGCTCCAAAGATTCGATTGTGGGTAAAGGGAAAATTTTTGGGAACTGACCCAACGCCCTTAGGGCGCGTGACTTTTGCCATTCCGCGGGCATCAGCAGCGCGCAGATTGCCACGCAAGCTTGTGGCAACCATTGCCATCCATCGCCCTTGGAAGTTAACCTACAGTGGTACTCCCACCGTGGTAGCGGTTGGACTTGGACCTGTGCTCTTCCCTTGATCCTGTTGTCGTTTACCGCCGCAGCAAAATTGACCTGCCAAAGAGGTAACACCGATCGCCATTCCCAAGGAATTACTATTTGTCACTCTCTCAAAATGCAGTGGCTCAAATGCCACTTTCCAAATTGTTCATTCCCAATACCACCCGGGTCTCCATTATGTCAGCCCTCACTCTCCATTCAAACAAAAGTGATGCGGGACCCGATTGGATGCAGGAGGAGGCTGACATTGTGCGGCCGAGTGCGGCGGTTACTGTATGGGACTCGACAACAGGATCAGGGAAGAGCACAGGTTCCGAG
Source organism: Oryza longistaminata (assembly GCA_009805545.1). Classification (NCBI taxonomy): domain Eukaryota; kingdom Viridiplantae; phylum Streptophyta; class Magnoliopsida; order Poales; family Poaceae; genus Oryza; species Oryza longistaminata. The sequence continues at coordinate 11,211,018 of CM020180.1, read as the reverse complement.
TCCAACCGCTACCCACATGGATGAGAGTAGGCATTAGAATGAAAATTTGGAGAAGTACCACTGTTAAGCTCTAACTTCCAAGGGGCGATGAAGATGGCAATGTGCCAACACTTTGCGGCAATCTGCTGCAGCTACGCTTTGAGACACTGCTATTTATGCACGCCCGTAAGTGAGGCCAAAAGTCACGCGCCTAAGGCCAGTTTAGATGAGAAGTGGGAAATGTAAATTCCCCCCGCGTAGTTCCACCTAGAGAAAATCTAGGCCACTCGGTTGACCCCTGATCACACTGAAATTATTCGACACTTTGTGCACATCATCGCACGACTGGGAGCAGTGTTTCGTAGGTCATGTGATCGTGTCATATGGACAAAACATCACCTAAAGACTGAAAGACCAGTTGATATGACAGAGGAGGGAATTGGCATGATGCTGCTGTTCGACGGCTGCTTCATTCTGCACTTCTTGCTGAGGCATGACCCGAACAAAGGTGCGGAGCATGAATACTGGACAAAGCTCGATGCTGGGCTTCTCGATCATGAGTACGAGACACTCCAGTGGGAGAGACCCTGGGAATGGAGCCTGGTCGCCATCGACATGCTCCTGCTAGAGAACCAAATACCTTTCGTCGCTGTCAGGATCCTGTTTGACATTCTGAAGACGGAGCATGACAAAGCTGTTGACCTGACGGCATGCGCGAGGAACATGTTCAACAAGTACCTGCCTGCTGGAATGCGCACATCAACACGCCCAATCCGCTGCCAGGACGTGCGCTGCCTTCTGCAGCTGCTCTACCGGTCACTCCTTCCAAATCCAAAGCTACACAGTGATCTGATGAAGCCACCACCAAAGCCACCAAGAACCGGCATTGATCCTGCCAAGAAGCTTGACACCGATGGGGTTCGCATCACCAGGAGGCAGCAATGGTGTTGGTGGCCGTTGAGCCATTTCCAGGAGCCCTTCACCTTCCTCGACATCGTCTTCAGCCATGGCAAGGTGCAGATCCCTCAGCTGGAGGTCAGCGACGCCAGCATCCAGCTGCTGCAGAACCTGATCGCGTTCGAGAAATGCTACCAGGGCACCACGTCCCATGTGGCCAACTACGCCGCCTTCATGGACGCTCTGAATTCGGATCACCATGACACGGAGTTGCTGCGCAAGAGGAGTATCTTCGACGTCCAGTTCACCCCTGCCCAGCCTGAGTTCTCCCTGAGAAGGCGGTGCAAGCAGGACGTCGATCCGTCGTCGGAGAACTACCTCAGCCGGATGATGGTGGACGTGGTCCTGTACAAGGAGGCGAGGGCCAGCAGGAAGAAGACGCAGACGCCGATGTCGGACACCGCGTTCTTCGCTGTGCTGGCTGTGACGGCGTATGTTTTGCTGGCTTTCTGTTGGTACATCGTTTCTTGATGATACCACGGAAGTGGATGGTGGTTTTCTGACTTTTGCTGTTGTCACGCTCTGTTGGCTGTTAGCTCCTTCCTTCACGAAACAAGATATACCAATGTTGTGCAAAATTGTGGATTATCACGCATCTGTTGAAAAGGACTTGATTGGAGGTGGAAGGACAGAGAATCTGCACAGTTTCGCTGTGTTATCTTTGTAACAAAAACGAGTAGTGTGCCTTTTCCAAACAGAAAGAGGATGTTTCAGAGATTTCGGTATGCATGGCTGTGTTTAGTTCACACTGAAGTTTGGAAGTTTGGTTGAAATTGGTACGATGTGATAGAAAAGTTGTGTGTCTATAAAATGTTTGATGTGATGGAAAGTTGAAAGTTTGGAAAAAAAGTTGTGTGTATATAAAAGGTTGCGTTTAGATCCAAACTTTCAACTTTTTTCATCACATCAACCTGTCATATACACACAACTTTTCAGTCACATCGTACCAATTTTAACTCAAACTTTCAACTTTGGAAGGAACTAAACACAACCTTTAGAACTAAACGGGGCTGTAGCCTTGCCAATCTCTTACTCCACAATGGGTCCTTTGGGGTCAGTACTAGTGGTGTATGACTCCACCCATTAAAATATTTAATCTTGGTTTCTATAAATATTACCAGAGAATTTATTATTTGCCACACTCTCAAAATGCCAGTGCTCAAATGCCACTCTCCTAAATTTTCATTCCCAAATGCCACCCGGGCCCACATGTCAGCCTCACTCTCCATTCAAACAAAAGTGATGCGGGACCCGATGATGAGTGAGGCTTACATGTGGGCCCGAGTGACATTTAGGAATGAAAATTTGGAAAAGTAGCATTTGAGCACTGCTATTTTGAGAGAGTGGCAAATAGTAAATTCCCCCCGCGATGGATAGGCATGTGTACTGAATTTATACTTGGATCACGACAGCAGTGTTTCGTTCTGTTCGTGCATGACACGTCCCGCTGCCAGACTTGGACTCCTAGCTAGCTAGTCGCTGTTGCAAGTCTTTTTCTGAAACGTTCCTATTACCGGGCCAGCGCAAGCACGTGTTACTGAATCGTTCTGAAAACGATCACATTCTCTGAACGAGTACTTGTTCGTTCAACTTCAGACGTTCACAGCACGCTCACGGTCCGATTGCCATTCTCTTACACGGTAGGACTCACGATCGCTCGATTGACTTGGATTTTTAAATAAGGCAAAAATTTGCTACAGGACACTTAAAAAACGTGTAATTAGCTGTGAGACACCAAAAAACATGTATTTGATATAGGACACCACAAAAAACTGGTAATTAGCTGCTGGACACCCACGGGATTATTTTATTATATCCAAAGAAATTGGAGAGAGAAACAACTGTATAAGTACGGTTCTACCCTTTGATTTTTTTCTTTTTGTTTTTCTCAACCCTTCTCTACTCCTTTTTATTTTTCTCTCTCTTCTTCTTCCTCCCGTCATCTTCTTCTCTGCCTCTTTCCAGGGAACCGAGAGGAGGTAGAGAATGGCGCTGGTGCTCCGGTGGCTGGGAGACGACGACGCCGGCGGCGGAGTATGTTCCCGAGTGCGGCGCAACAAGGGAGGGTGGTAGTAGGTCGAGGGAGTGAGGGAAATGGCCGGAACGGCGAGTGCAAGGCCGTGAACCGGGAGGAGAGAGAGGTTGGGGGATGGTTCAAAGTGGTGGCAAAGTGAAAGGGGAAATGGATGAAATGGGTTCTCCTCGGCGAGGCGAGGCTAATGGTGAGAGGTTATGGCCGGCGGGGCTCCGAGGAAGGAGATCGACCGGCGGCTGGCTTGACACGGCATGAGAAGAGAGAGAGAGCTCGGTTTTGTGTGGAGAAAAGTGGAGCTCTGTCCATGGATTGGTCGACGACGGCGGCGCTCACACGTGGTGGCCGTGGTATGGTTGGGCGGCGGAGGAGGAACGGCACGGCAAGGCATTGACGCTTTGGACTGCGGCGACGGCGGCTCAAACCACGGCGATGACAGTGGCCGCCTCCTGCTCGCACTCCACGCCGCCGGCCTCGCGCTCCCTCCCCGACCGCGTCCGCCTCCGCGCCGTCGGCCGCTCCTGGCGCGCGGTCGCCGCTACCCGCTCCCTTGCCGTCGACAACCTCGCCGGCGGCTGCCGAGATTGGTTGGTTTTGAAGGTGGTTTTGGGGTTGACCGTGGACGCTACGTGGGCGGTTCCCTTAACCAAAATTTTTTGTCCCCCCCCTGCGTTGACGGCCTTTTTTTTTTAAACGTAAAAGCCCCCATTTAAAAAAAAAAGGCATACAAAAAAAAAATATTGTTGGGGAAACCCCCCCAATAAAAAAAAATTGACCCTATGTCATTCAACAAAAAAGGGTTATCGTGGGGACCCACGTGTCCCATCTCCCCTCTCATTCCCTTCTTTCCTCCCCCTCTCCTCTCCCTGTATCCTCTCTCCTTCCCCTGGCCCCCTTTTCTCTTCTCGGACGACGGCGGTGGGCGAGAAGGCCCCGCCGTCGGTTCGGGAGCGCCGAAGCAACGGAAGCATGCCATCGCTCCTCCCCAACCGCTAGACGTCCGCCTGGGCTTCTGGACGACCACGCTGTACCACCACCCGGATGCCGTCGCCACTTCCCACCCCCACCGCATCCGGTGGTGGTACACGCCGTGTGTCCAGAGCCAGGCGACGTCTTAGCGGTGGGGAGAGGATGGCATGCTTCGTGCTTCGGCCGCTCCCGACCGTCGCCGCCGCTCCCCACCGCCGTCGTCCCGAGAAGAGAAATGCCCGGGGGAAGAGAGAGAGATATATCAGATAATGGAGAGAGGGGAGGAAGAAGGGAAGGAGAGAGAGGATGACAATGTGGTCCCACGGTGTTAGTGGTCTCACATATTTTTTATTTTTGTTTTTATTCTAATGCCACGTTAGCGCCACGTAGGATAAAGACTTGGTCAAGACTGCCACGTAGACGTCACGTCAGCCAAAAACCACGAGGACATTATTGCACCGGTTTGATAATTGGAGGAGTCAATATACCCGGTTTTGTGGTTGGAGGATATGAATCATACTCGGACGATAGTTGGGGAGTCAAAGTATACTTTTTTTTTTTCCTTTCCGGTTCCTATCTGTATCTGCTTTGCTCGTAGCCTCGTAGGAATATCGATGTGGCTTCATATGCTTCAGAATCCCTCGAATCCGTAGCAACAAGCGTGTTGATCTTAGGTCTGAATTCTGAAAGCTGTAGATGCTACTGCTAGGTAGGCATTCAACCCTACCATGTTGTTGTCGAAAAAGCGTAGGATTCCTTCAAACCAAAAATGGGGGAAAAGGCGCGCACAAACGCTACCCCCGTGAATTAAAACGTATAGAGGCAACCGCTAGCGAACAAAACCCGGAACGAAGCAACTGGTCCAAAAAGAGAACCCGGACACCGGGAAAAAAGGAAAAAGGCACACACCCGAGAGCTCCAACTCGATCAGCATTCAGCAATGCAAGAGAAAGAGCAGAAAGAGAGGGAAGGGCAGGAACAAACGCCTCGGAGAGAGAGGGGTTGCAATGGGCCAATGGCCATGGCCATCACCAAGGCAGCCAGCACCAATCCAGTTCATCGTCTCGACAGGCTGCTCCGGGATCAAAACCCGGTGGTCCAAAAGGAGAAGCAACAAGCAAAGCAAGGATTACCCAGCAGCAGCTGGTTGTAGACCCGTCCATTGTCTCTCTGACTCTACTCTCTCTCTCTGTTCCCTTTTCACGGCCCGTTTTTGGGTGTGTGTGTGTGTGCCAGTGATGAGTGGACTTTGTCGCTCGATGGCAGACGACACCGCATTCACTCCGCTGACACGGCGATTATCAAGGCTAACCGAGACGTTTCACTGCTGACTACAGTGGCCACTAGCTGACGGCCTGCAGGCTGACACCTTTTGTTCTCTTTCGTCGCCTGTTCTGCTTCTTCCCAACGCCCCGAAACCTCCGGTGCTTGTCCTGTGCACCAGTCGCGTTCGGGCAACGGCACATTATTAGTACTCCGTACTAGTAGTGGCACTCAATGTTCGGTATCTGCTTTGTAGACTGACAGTGGATAGTATTGTACTGCTATACGTTGGTTGCATTGCATGCTTGACACTCTAGGATACCCCGTCTGAAGGTCTCTGGACTGGACCAGAAGGGTGTACGTTCTTGGCGATACTTTGCCGAATGACAGACGCTTTCCTTGTTTATGATTGTACTGGAGACCAGGTTGTGATCGATGATCGATCAGTCCATACACCAGAAAACGGGAGGCATGTGAACTGTGTGACTCATCTGATGAGCCTTGCTTGGAGAAGGCACATAAGTTGTGAGCTTGTGTATATGCATAGGTTGAGTGAGATTTGTACTGGTACTCCATTCAAGTACAGTAATCAGATGTATAGCCACAAAACATGGTACTGCTACTACACTCATCATGTATAGTGCAATCACTGTGAGTTCAACTCCCAATAAAGAGCAGCTCAATTGCTCATCATGTCCTGCTCTGCCTCTCCATTCACATCTCCAGCACATGAGAAAAGGTAGCTGCCTTTCCAATCCATTAAACTAGCCCCATTAACCAGCCAGCGAGAGCAGCTAGCACAAGGGAACAGAGTAGCACACGAAACAGAGGGAAGCAGAGTAGCCGAGAGGCGAGCGAGAGACGCAGAGAAGCGAGCAGGGCGGGGCCATGGCCATGGCTCGCTGTTCCTTGCTACCGATCTTGGCTTCCGTCCTCTTCTTGGCGGCGTCGCTGCCGCTGCCACCGCGCGCCGCCGCGTACGCCCGGCATGGTGGACAGCCTCCTCCCCGCGTCAGCGACGGCGCTTCTCCTTCGAGGAAGGCTACACCCAGCTGTTCGGAGACTCCAACCTCATGCTCCACGGCGACGGGAGAGAGTGCACATCTCCCTCGACGAGCGGACAGGTTGGTCATGCATCAGCCGCATCGATGCAATGGCCAATGGTAGCCTCTGTTCATGTCGTGTCTCACCGTGCTGGCGTTCTGTTTCAGGCGCCGGGTTCGCCTCGCAGGGCGCGTACCACCACGGGTTCTTCAGGCGCCAGCATCAAGCTTCCAGCCGACCACACCGCCGGCCGTCGTCGTGGCCTTCTACGTAAGTATCACCAACTCCTTGCGAGCCAATAGGTGCAAATGTGCAGTGCGGCAAGAAATCTTACTAGAAGTTAGCACTCGATAGCTTGGGTTTATCGCGATGGATGCATGGTTGTGACGGCATTGTCGTTTTGGCCGCAGATGTCGAACGGGGACGTGTACGAGAGGACGCACGACGAGCTGGACTTCGAGTTCCTGGGGACGTGAGGGGGAGGGGAGTGGAGGGTGCAGACCAACGTGTACGGCAACGGCAGCACGGCGGCCGGCCGGGAGGAGAGGTACGGCCTCTGGTTCGACCCCACCCAGGACTTCCACCGCTACGCCATCCGCTGGAGCCATGACACGATCATGTAAGATAACCGATCCGCCATTTTAGCTCGGTTTTACTCTTCGATAATGCAGCGTGTCAGATGTCACTGTGCAGTCTCTGGCTCGCCATAAGAGCTTGCCTACATCAGTATATCACTTCACAAGCGTTGAGACTCACAAACGCTTCACGAACTTCAGAGATACTCAGTATATATTCTGCAGACTCACTAGAGTTATGTATCTGTCATCAGTATATCAGAATATATGATAACATTATTCTGTGATACGCTGATAGCAGAATGGTGAAATGACAGTTTTTTTCTTCTGAAAACGAAGCCAGCGTCTGCTAGTGTTATATTAAGCAGAAAACTCCTATACGTACTATTTTTCCATACTAAATTTTTACTAAACAATCATCTTAACGGTTTGATTTGGTAGATGGAAGTTATGAAAAATCTAGATGCATTCCTAGCATGACACATTGTTTAGTAAGAATTTAGTAAGAAAAAGTTAGTATGTATAGCCTTTTCCATAAAAGATTAGAAGAGTACAATGTCAGTTAACTACCCTCTGATGTCATATTGTCATACTTGCAGTTCTTCATTGTGCTAAACTAGTAATAGTGCAATTTCGCATAGTGATTGTGTTCTTTCTTATATGGTGTGTTGTGTACCTCAACAAATTGATATTCACTATCACTATTACTTTTTGTATGCTTGCATTCCTTCCTTTTCTTTATTTTCTGGTTATCATGGGCCATGATGGGAGATATCAGTTTGCTCTTCCTTTACAGCTATAGATTCCTTGTGCTGTTTACACTTTGATAGGAGTAATAAGTAGAGGCCCAAAACTGAGATGGGCATTATCACAATATTTTTCTGATTTAGTTAACCACAGCAATCACTGGACTCTGAAATTCTGTAACCAAATCACTGCAAATTACTGATGCAACTGCTCTAAAAAACATTGGTGCATCCTATACTGCTACACGCGAGATCGTGTGAAAAAAGTTGACATCACATGTGGTGCGTTTGCTTTTAACATGATAACTCTCTATCAATATATCTTGATATCCTTCCACCGAGATCCCCGTGCCAACCTTTTCTCGCATATAATTGCATTTGATAACCTACTTTCTCCGCTAACCTGCATACCTTTGTAGTTGTGCGATCGGTCATAGGCGAACTTCTGAATTCTTTGTATCTGTGTCGCATGAATGGAGGAGGGAAATGTCAGCACCGGAGCTACTTTCTATCCATTGTTTCAAAACCTGCCACCCACTTCCTCCGTGTTTTTCTCCATGAAATCTGTTAGATTCGTGGGTGACAATGACGTCTTTATTTTGCCAAACCGAAATTCATTACTAGCCACTACACACGTGGCCAAAGTCTTTACTTCTCAAAGTTTTCACTGCCAACCTATTGGTCTCAGAGTTCAAGAGTTCAGAGATACAGGGTTTCATCTGCCTCTAGTAATCTAGTTTACCCTTCTACTCCTACAGAACCAACTGTCAATCATAAAATCAAAATTTACTGAACTACTCCTACAGAATTACGGAGTAAAACTGTGTCATGTGTGACACTGCAATAATGTACTAGAGCAGGATCAGTAACCTTCATTCCTTGTTCGTTGCACGGTTGTACTGACTGTCTGTCCTGTCCATTATGCAGATTCTACGTTGACGAGACGCCGATCAGGGAGGTGGTGAGGACGGCGTCCATGGGCGCGCAGTTCCCGTCCAAGCCCATGTCGCTGTACGCCACCATCTGGGACGGCTCGAGCTGGGCCACCTCGGGCGGCGGTACAAAGGTGAACTACAAGTACGCGCCCTACGTCGCCGAGTTCACCGACCTCCTGCTCCACGGCTGCCCCGCCGGCTCCGCGCCGCCGTGCGAGGGGCGGCGCCGCCGCCGCGACGATGCCGCCCGGGCAGCGTCGGCGATGGAGAGGTTCCGGGCGAGGCACATGACGTACGGGTACTGCTACGACCGCGTCCGGTACCCGCGCCGCTGCCGGAGTGCATCGTCGGCGCGGAGGCCGAGGCGTCCTCCCTCCGGCGAGGCGA
>CM020180.1:11157125-11202106 GCA_009805545.1 Oryza longistaminata | reverse complement strand
CTGCTCCCTGCTATTTTTTTGTGTGTGATTTCAGGTGGAGGAAGATGGAGCCAGGGGCAATCTTGCCATTTCGAAAAAAATCTTGCCTCTTTTGATCCGGATATTAAAAAATATTGTTTTCGGTGTCCTATAGTCACATATATTAATTATTTTGTTAGTGTCCATAGCCGTCTGTCTCGTTTTTGCAGTGCTCACAGCTAATTACACGATTTTTCTTAAGTTGTCCTCGTAGCAAATTTTGCCTTTAATACAAAGCGGAACCCCGGGGACTGGAAACCCGAAAAACCGTTCTTGCTCGTCACAAAGCAAGATTGCTTGCAGAAACTTCGCGGTTTCCACTGCAAACCAACGTGCTCGAGCCAGTGACAGTCGTCCAACCTATCTGCCAGACTTGCACACCTTGATCGGTCGACGGACCGCCGCGGCGGCAGGCACGGCAAGCGCCACCGGCGCGCCGGCGGCGGCGTGGATTCCGCGCTCTGACCGATTCTGTGATCCGCACAGCGCCGCTCGCGATGGTGGTGGCGCGCGTGCTCGACTGTACTATCGTGCAGTGTGTGATGTCGTACGTGATTATAGTTTCCTGGTCTCTGACGTGTGCCACCGGTGCAGAGCTCGCCATTGGTCACAGTGTTCTCACACTTTCCTACTTCTGCGTGCCATTCTTTGGTCAGTTCGTGGACTGCACCATATCCACCTCTGTCCTGCGCCGCGTGCTCTCGGAGGCGGTGAAAAACTCGTCACGTCGACCTCCGCCCTCACGGGTCACGGCAAACGCTGATCCGGCCCTCGATCAATTGGGGTTTCACTAAAAGTATTATGTGTTCCTCGTCCTTAGACGGGATCCCATCCCCTAGCAGCCTAAAAATAACCAATTTGGATCCTCTGCAGTGGAGGAAAGACTGCAGAGGAGCTACAGTGCACTGCATTAGGGTGTGTTGTTTGCTGTTGGATCCACATCCAACGGTCTAAAACAAATCGCTACAGTAGATATAAACAGTAAATGGGAACAGTAATTAGGTAAACAGTAGAAAGATTACTGTTTACGAATCACTTTGCTACAGTACCGAAGCACTGTTTGGTGCAGCGGCTCGGAATACTGTAGCTACAGCTCTCTGCTGTACTGTAGAGGACCCGGATCCAAAAATAACAAATACTAGTACATCCGTTGTTAAATAGATAACCGTTAATTATTGAACACAAGTATGACAACCATTTATCTTATTAAAAACATTATGAAATTATCTTTTATTTTGTTGTGAGTTGTTTTATCCTTAAAAGTACCAAAAAAATAAATTAAACAAATGATCAAACGTGTGTTCAAAGTCAATGTTGTCATATATTCAAAAAAAAAAGGGACATAGTATGATTGTAGATGGTGCACAATATCTATATTCGTATTTTGTACATTTATTTTCTATGGAGTATTTACTAACTAAGGTTGTGTTCTTTCCTTGCAGTTGGTAACTAATCTCCGCTTTCTCATTAGCACATAATTAGCTGTTTTTAAAATATGGATTAATATGATTTTTTAAATATTTTTTATAAAAGACGCACCGTTTAACCATTTAAAAAACGTGCGCGTGAAAAACGAGAAAGATGGGTTGGGAAACTCAGCTGCTGAACACAAGCTAAGCATTTCGTGGAACGACGTTATCTAATATTGATCTATTTCAATATTGTTTCAAAATGTTAACAAGAAACTATGACTTTTTAGATGGTATTTAAAGACAAGGGATGTCCCCTCGAACCAAACTGGCTCGAGAGCCTATTTGATTGGTGACCTTTGCTTGAGTGTTGCATGAGGTGGGAGTGTTTCATGTCTGAGACAAACCTGTGTTGGTTGGTGACCTATGCCGGAGAACACTTAAAACTAATATTATTTTATACCTTTCTCTTTTAAGCTTGGAGTTTAATCACAGATCCAATATAGATACTTGAAAGATTTAACAAGTTATTTTTTTTTAGTCTCATAACATATCTTTAGCTAGTCAAGTGGAGAGCAGTTCAGCATGCAAAAGAAACAACCAGCTACAGCGTGAGAGAATTACTTTTATCAAGAGGCCTGGCAGTGCATGCAACTCAGCCCGCCAAATTTGGTCATCTGATTTAAGTCCCGTTTTTTTCTCAAACATGATTTGGCTGTAACTCTTTGAGCAAAGGCCGGGGTGCTTTATTTCATTATTAAAAAAAAGAGTTGGATGAATATTAAGATTTTCGTGGCACGCTTTTCAAACTGCTAAACGATGCATTTTGTGAAAAAAAAACTTTTATATGAAAGTTACTCTAAAATATCATATTAATCTATTTTTCAAGTTTGTAGTAATTAAAACTCAATCAATCATACGTTAATACCATCTCGTTTTGTGTAAAAAACTTAATATTCATCTTCATCTTCAGGAGAAAATAACACCACCTTATAGGGTGTTTAGATTTAGAGGTGTAAAGTTTTGGTGTGTCATATCGAATATTATATGGGGTGTCGTATAAAATATTTGGACACTAATAACAGAACTAATTACAAGACACCAACCAAACAAGATGTACGCTTTCTCATACTTGTCTCTGGCTCTCGTGGTGGCAACCAAACAGCCTCCAAATCCCACCTTCCTTGTAATTGCTTGTGACCGCGATATCAAGATAATCCACGTGGTTTTACATTCGTGTAGCAAAACTTCCATAATTCGGCCAATGGAAATAAAGGGGAACTGATTAGTGATACCTCCTTAACACAGAACAGAACATATGCTAGCAATTTGGCGCTCCGTCAGTTTGGCGCTCCGTCAGTTAGGCGCGTGACTTTTGCCCATTCCGCCGTGCATCAGCAGTGCAGCAGATTGCACGCAAGTGTGGCAACCATTGCCATCCATCGCCCTTGGAAGTTAAGCCTACAGTGGTACTCCACTGTGGTAGCGGTTGGACTTGGACCTGTGCTCTTCCCTGACCCTGTTGTCGTACCGCCGCAGCAAATGACCTGCCAAAAGAGGAACACCGATCGCCATTCCCAAGAAAATTTACTATTTGCCACACTCTCAAAATGCCAGTGCTCAAATGCCACTCTCCCGGTGAAAATTTTCGTCCGTAATCACCTAAATTTTTTCATCCGTAACATCCTGAGTCCAACATATAAAAATCAACTCCGCTTGTGGCCGTGCCAAAGAGGCAAGCCGAGCAGATGGAGCTAGCGAACAAGGCTGAGGTTGAAAAGAAATGAATGGGACTTTCAGCCTAAAACCAAGGAGTATTCAACTAAAGAAACCAAGCAAGGAGTATAATGTATAACAATCCGAAAATATTTTTACCCGTTGCAACGCACGGGCATTTTTTTCTAGTATTTAAAAAAAAAGGGACAGAGTATGATTGTAGATAGTGTACAATATCTATATTTGTATTTTGTACATTTATTTTCTATGGAGTATTTACTAACAAAGGCTGTGTTCTTTCCTGGCAGTTGGGAACTAATCTCCCGCGCACAGAAAGCGGAGCGACTCATTAGCACATAATTAGCTATTTTTTGAGATATGGATTAATATGGTTTTTTAAAAAACTTTTTTTTATAAAGACGCATTGTTTAACAATTTAAAAAGCGTGCGTGTGAAAAACGAGAAAGATGGTTAGGAAACTCAGCTGCCGAACACAAGCTAAGCATATCGTGGAACAACATTATCTAATATTGATCTATCTCAATATTGTTTCAAAATGTTAACAAGAAACTATGACTTTTTAGATGGTATTTAAAGACAAGGGATATCCCCTCGAACCAAACTGGCTTGAGAGCCTATTTGATTGGTGACCTTTGCTTGAGTGTTGCATGAGGTGGGAGTGGTTCATGCTTGAGACAAACCTGTTTGGTTGGTGACATGTGCCGGAGAGGCGGAGAACACTTAAAACTAATATTATTTTATATCTCTCTTTTAAGCTTGGAGTTTAATCACAAATCCAATATAGATACTTGAAAGATTTAACAAGTAACTTTTTTTAGTCTCATAACATATCTTTAGCTAATCAAGCGGAGAGCAGTTCAGCATGCAAAAGAAGCAACCAGCTGCAGCGTGAGAGAATTACTTTTATCGAGAGGCCTAGCGGTGCATGCAACTCAGCCCACCAAATTTGGTCATCTAAAACAAGATTTGACTGTAGCTCTTTGAGCAAAAGAGTTGGATGGATATTAAGATTTTCGTGGCACTTTTTTTAAACTGCTAAACGATGCATTTCGTGAAAAAAAAACTTTCTATACGAAAGTTACTCTAAAATATCATATTAATCTATTTTTCAAGTTTATATTAATTAAAACTCAATCAATCATACGTTAATACCACATCGTTTTGTGTAAAAAAACTTAATCTTCATCCTCATCTTAAGGAGAAAAGAACACCACCTTATGGGGTGTTTAAATTTAGGGGTGTAAAATTTTAATGTGTGTGTCACATCGAATATTATATGGGGTATCGCATAAAATATTTGGGCACTAGTAACGAAAACTAATTATAACGGCTCCGACACCAACCAAACAAGATGTACGTTTTCTCATACTTGTCTCTGGCTAGGTATATTTGTCTCATGGTGGCAACCAAACAGCCTCCAGATCCCACCTTCCTTGTAATTGCTTGTGACCGCGATATCAAGATAATCCACGTGGTTTTACATTTGTGTAGCAAAACTTCCATAATTCGGCCAATGGAAATAAAGGGAAACTGATTAGTGACACCTCCTTAACACAGAACAGAACATATGCTAGTAGCAATTTTGGCGCTCCGTCAGTTAGGCGCGTGACTTTTGCCCATTCCGCTGTGCATCAGCAGTGCAGCAGATTGCACGCAAGTGTTGCAACCATTGTCATCCATCGCCCTTGGAAGTTTAGGGCCATTTAGGTAGTAATTTCATAGGATTCAAATCTTATAGGAAAATTTTCTATTTGGCCATTTGATTTAAAGGATTGAAGCTTTTCAAATCCTATGAAATTCCTTTGGAATGGCACATTGCATGTGGATTTTGGAGGAAATATAGCAAGAGTTTCAACCTCTTGGAAAATTTCCTTTGAGTCTATCTCTCTCATCCGATTCCTGCGTTTTTCCTGCGCTCCAATCAAACGACCATTTCTGTGTTTTTCCTGTGTTCTACAATCATCTATTTTACACTTCAATTCCTATCAGAATCCTGTGTTTTTCCTATTCTTCCTCTTTTTCAACCCTGCGATTCAAAGGGGTCCTTAGGTGGTGTTTGGATCCAGTGACTTAACTTTAGTCTCTGTATTTAGACACTAATTTAGAGTATTAAATATAGACTACTTACAAAACTAATTATATAAATGAAAGCTAATTCGCGAGACAAATTTTTTAAGCCTAATTAATCCATAATTAGAGAATGTTTACTGTAGCATCACATAGGCTAATCATGGATTAATTAGTCTCAATAGATTCGTCTCGCGAATTAGTCCAAGATTATGGAAGGGTTTTATTAATAGTCTACGTTTAATATTTATAATTAATATTCAAACATCCGATATGATAGAGACTTAAAAGTTTTAATCCCATATAAACAGGGTCTAAAGCCTACCAATACCACTGTGGTAGCGGTTGGACTTGGACGGTTGGACCTGTGCTCTTCCCTGACCCTGTTGTCGTACCGCCGCAGCAAATGACCTGCCAAAAGAGGAACACCGATCGGAATTCCCCAGCGATGGATAAGCATGTGTACTGAATTTATACTTGGATCACGACAACAGTGTTTCGTTCTGTTCGTGCATGACACGTCCCGCTGCCAGACTTGGGGCATGTTCACTTTGATGAAAAAAAACCTTGTTAAAATTTTGGTAACTTGTCAAAATTTTGGCAGGATTTCTTATATAGTTACTAAAATTTAGTAGCAAATTAAATATAGCCACTTTTTTTTTATAACTTTACTAAAATTTGGTAAGATTGAAAATGTCATCAAAGTAAACAGGCCTATGGACTCCTAGCTAGCTAGTCGCTGTTGCAAGTCTTTTTCGGAAACGTTCCTATTACCGGGCCAGCGCAAGCACGTGTTACTGAATCGTTCTGAAAACGATCACATTTTCTGAACGAGTACTTGCTCGTTCAACTTGAGACGTTCACAGCACGCTCACGGTCCGATTGCCATTCTCTTACACGGTAGGACTCACGATCGCTCGATTGACTTGGACTTTTAAATAAATAAAAGGGAACCCGGGGACTGGAAACCCGAAACCGTTCCTTGCATCGTCAACAAAGCAAGATTGCTTCGCAAGAAACCTTCGCGGTTTCCACTGCAAACCAACGTGCTCGAGCCAGTGACAGTCGTCCAACCTATCTGACAGACTTGCCACCACCTTGATCAGTGATCACTCGCTCGTCAAGACCAGACGGCTCGTGCGTCCACGCGCCACCGTTGCCGTCAAAACTAAAATTAAACCAAACTAATCACACTGACACAGTGACACTCGTAGGCTCGGAGTAATAGATCGGATGGTTGGCTAAGGTTTCGGGCTCCTCTTGGTGTCCGTGCCGTCCTGGCGCACCAAAGCAGGCGCCCAGTCCAAACCGAGACCGCGCCGAGGAGGAAACGACACGGCCTGGTACGCACTGTACGCGAGCTACCCAAGCCAGCACGAAATTAAATTTTGACCAACGGAGGCTGACACGAAGGCCCCGCCGCGGCGCCGCACGCGAGCCGGCATGTATGGGTTGGGGAGCAGGCGGTGCGGTTCGTCGTCGCTGACGCCGCGCGCGTGGGTGTGGTGGCGTAAAGCGGCGCGACGCCACCGCCCCGTGACCATGTGTGAATGTGGTGATCCATCCATGAATCCGATCCCGCAACCACCAAACCCGCATTATGGCGTGGAGACTCGCCAACCGACACCCCCCCAGCCCGCCGCCTCCTCCGCGCAACCGCCCCCCCGCATCCCTCGGCCGTCCGTTCCGATGCGCGCGGAGCGATCTAACGGCACCGTGACTCTCACCAGAGTCTTACTGCTAACCCCGGTTTTCTCTCCTACGTACACGCACGCGCGGTAACGAGTTAACCACGCGGGGACAGGGCGCTGACAGTGGGGCCTGGCCACCAACCACTTGCTCGTACTACTACTCACTAATCGCCTCAACGGCCATCTCCCCGGTTTCCGAATCTCGAAGCAAAACCCTCCACCTCGTGAGATCGTTAGGTTTCTCACAACCCGGTGGCTACGTGAGTCACTGACAAGCCGGTCCCGCTCCTCCTCCTCCTCGCCTCCAGTTTCGGGAATCTTCCGTTCCCAGATCCGCCTCTTCCCTCCTCCTCTTCACATCTCGCGCTGCTGCTCTCCTCTTCCGTTCCAACGCCCCACCAGAGACAAAACAGCTTGCCTTTTGAAAAAGGAAAAAGAAGAAGAAGAAGAAAAAACACGGCAAAACCCTAGATCTCTCGCTCGCTTCGTTCTCCTTCGCTCGCATTGCTGGTTGGGGTTCGCCTTTCTATGACCGGAGACTCCCAGTGAGGAAAGGCGATGGCCTCCGCCGCCGTCATCCCGTCGTCCGCGCCCGGCGCCGCCGCCGCCGCAGGTGCTGCCGCGGTTGAGAGCGCTGGGTGGGTGGTGGACGAGCGGGACGGCTTCATTTCATGGCTGCGCGGGGAGTTCGCGGCGGCCAACGCCATCATCGACCTGCTGCTGCTCCACCTCCGCTCCGTCGGCGAGCCCGGGGAGTTCGAGCACGTCGCCGCCGCGGTGCAGCAGCGGCGCCACCACTGGGCGCCCGTGATCCACATGCAGCAGTTCTTCCCCGTCGGCGACGTCGCGTACGCGCTCCAGCAGGCCGGATGGCGCCGCCGCGCGCCGCCGCACCACCAGCAGCAGGGCCCCGGCGCCTCGCCGTCCCCGCCGCCCCCTCCCCCGCGAGGCCGCCCCTCGTTCTCGGCGTCGTCCCACTCGCACCATCGCCACGGTGGTCACCATCATCGCTCCGATTCGGTGCGCGGCGGCGGCACTGGTGCGACGGCTGGATCCGATAAAGATGGTGAGTCGAGATCTCTTGGTGTGATAGCATTGATCTTCTTTCAATTGTTTGTTTGGTACTAGTGTTCTGTTGTGGGAAAGGCGGATGCTTTTTTACTTCTTTCTGATCACTTGGGCCCCAAAATGGTCCGATCCATGGAATGCATTTGTGGTGTTGAGTTGCTTGTTTACTACTACTCCCAATTGACTAGCCACAGGAGGCTTTTTCATCAGATAATATCTGCTGTCGAAAAGTGCTAATTTTGCTATGCTTAAAAAGTGCTAAGTCTTGTCGCTGTTTTCTGGCATTCGTGTTTGTAATTAGTATATTGAGCTCTAAAATGACAAGCTTTTTATCTTTTTGTCGTGTAATTCTATATATATTGCTAAACCATGGAGGTTCTAAAGATACGGGCAATGCTACCCGAAAATAGCTTTCCCATGTAGTATTATAGGCACATGCAAGATTGTTTTGAGTTGCTTCATGTGGAAACGGTTTTGCTCAGTGCATTAAGGGATACCCTTTTCTTTCTGCTTATAAAAATGTTTTTTTACCTGTAATTTATTTGACTTGGAACTGGCTCAGGTAAAGGGGGCCATTCTCCCTGCACCTGAATTAGATTAGGTCAGGTGTCCGTGTCTCTTAGTTTCAAATTTACCCTGTAAATCTCTCAAAGAAGGTACATGTTTCATGTGCTCTGTGAAGTTGTCGTCGTCGAACTCTGCCAGGCCAAAAATACGGAAGCCAGATGGCGTACAGCATGATCGTGCTCACCCATGTACGACTACGAAAGTTTTTACTGCCAACTTCTTGTACTTCTGAGGTGCTTTGGTTCATAAACCACTGGGTTTGTTGAACACCTGTGGTTGTTTTGAGAGCAATCAGCTTAGGTAGCAAGAACAATCAGTGATGGCAGAGGTTGTTGTTCCATTTTTGTTCCTAGGGAAGCTTTGTTGTCTTCATCGTAGTTTGGAACACACCATCTAGGAGAAACCCAAAGGGTGGAAGATACAATCACTGTCTAATTGGCCTTGCATACTTTTAGGTGTGGGCCCACCTGACCCTGTACGTTTGCCCGTAGGATTTCCATGCAAGCATCTGTAGAGTTTGAAATTGCAATGCAAATGCATGAACAAGTAGTTTTCACATTGTTTCTCGTGTATTCTTGACTGCTCCTAGGACGTGAAGTTCATAACAAGGAAGAGAAAGGAATGAAGGAAGCAGAGAATGTGGTTGAAGCTAAAAGCTCACAGTTGGAGTCTCCTGTTTCTCATGGTACACAAGCACTTACTCATGTATCTGTGCTTAATATTGTTCAAATTTTTTAATGCTAAATTGTGGTGTTGCCATTCTCCTGATTAATGTTTCTAGTTACCTCCTTTTGTAACATTTGAATTCTGCTAAAGTCAATTTATGTTCTGTTGCTTTATGTCCGCATAACTAAGTTTTTTTTTCAATAGTTCTCTAGATTATTGTAGAACATAGAACAGTCCCTTAGTTTGGAAAAGAATTGTCTAAAAAATACAGCAATAAATTGCAACCCACAATGCTTGGATTTCTACCCTGTCAGCAAAATTTCGAATTTATTGTACTATTGTGATTCTCTTTTTTGAAAAATGCTGGTGAAGCAATCTCAATCTGAAGATGACTTTCATTAGTTTTCTTAAGTGGCTATCTCCATCTCAAATTTAGTCCAACTATGTCAATGACTTAGTCACATTTGGAATATTTTGAAATTGTTCATAAAATTGTTAGACCACATTACTTACAACCTTAATTTTATAGCGCGAGGATACAATACTGGTAAAATAGGATCTGGAATTTTGGCCCTTTTCTTTTTTCTAGACTGACAAAAGCTAGGAGACTGTTTCCACTTTCCAGCTTGTTGATACATTGTCGAATATTTATACAGGCACAATGGTACATTTATTGCTGGCTGCTATACTTTTTGTTCTTGCTTCTGATAGGTTCCATATAGTGATGCAATAAATTTAGATCATTTCTTAACTTCTTATTGTCCTTGCATCATGTAGAAGGTGAAAAAACTCCTAGGCCGCAAGCTGTTGCTGAAGGAAGCAGTAAAGTGGTTCCAACTCCTGTGGAGTATACAGTCAATGACATTATTGATGGCAAGACGGTCTGTTTTACCTAGATCAGAAATTCTAGTGCTGTATTTGCATTTCCTTTTCAACTAGCTTCTCTTGAATCTCGAAGATTTGATGAAATATGCTTTATGCTTCTTTAGGTTAATGCTGTTGAAGGGCTTAAGGTTTATGAAGGGTTGGTAAATGAGAATGAGAAAAACAAGATTCTCTCTTTACTTAATGAAACAAAAGCTTCTTTTCGTCGAGGAGGGCTTGAAGGTAGACTTACCTTCTCTTTTTTGGGTGAAATTACCATGAACAGCTATTTATTTGTGCTAATGCGTTCACTGTGCACCACGTGGTTGTGTGTCTAAGTTTCCAGTTTTGCAAAATCTGTTTCCATATCTGTATATAAGAAGTGTACCATGAGTGTCCATCAAAGATTATTTGTCTGAGAAACAGCCTTTTATTATGCTTAGTTGATCAACTAGAAAATCATTGACAGTTACTTTTGTGGCTCCTTTTGGATAAGTGTCTGACACTGATGTTAGTACATGGTTAATTTGAGCCTTTTTCTCTAGTTTGTGTTCAGCATCTATGTCAAGTATGATGCTGAACACAAACTGACACAGATGCTGAACACAAACTAGAGAAAAAGGGTCAAATTAACCATGTAATATTTTGGGATCTTGTCACTTCACTATGATTTTTTTTTGGCAAAACAGCTGGGCAGACTGTAATAATTGGAAAAAGACCAATGAAGGGTCATGGGAGGGAAATTATTCAGCTGGGCATTCCTATTGTTGAAGGCCCTCCTGAAGATGACTATCCAAGAGGTAAATCTAGTCTTCAGTGTAGTGTCTCATGCTTGTGTTCATATTTTTTATAACTTCCCTATCTGCCTTCATATTCAAAATTTTAGAGACAAAGGTGGAGGCTGTTCCTGGATTGCTGCATGATCTGTTTGACCGCTTGTGTCAGAAGGAAATTATACCAACAAAACCAGATTATTGTGTTATCGATTACTACAATGAGGTATCTTGCTTTCATATCATTAACTGTTTTTGCATAACATGGATTCTGACCAGGATCAAATCATTTTTTCCCCAGGGGGATTATTCTCACCCTCACCAATCCCCTCCTTGGTATGGTAGACCCTTTTGTACGTTCTGCCTGACAGATTGTGATATGGTGTTCGGCCGAGTTATTTCAGGAGAACGAGGTGATCATAGAGGTCCTCTGAAGCTAGCTCTCTCGACAGGGTAAAACTTTCTCCAGTACCTTTTGTCCTCTGTGACGTGCTAAGTGTGCACAATAAGCTTAACGGTTGGAATCCCTTGCTTGATTATTGATGCTTTCTTGAAAAATCTTTAATACTTGTGGTTTGGTTTATCGGTAATGAAAATAGACATCTGGTTCTCTTCTGTTAGTATCTTTATACATATGATGAATATTTTAGATGTCAACACTTTCATTTTTATTTACTTAACTACATAATCGTGTGGATTAGTCCCCTATAAGAATATCATAATGACCATGTTTACCCCTCTTATGTAGTAATATGCCCATATAATAAGGATATAGGCATGGTGGTTTCCCTTTGTATTACTCAAAATTTTACACCCCGTTAGTATTTAAATGTGTAAGATGCTTTCATTTTTCACTAAACTGTATTTAAGATGCATGACAATATGGAGTATCATTTTTCACTCAAAGCACTGTATAATCTTCATGATCTTTTCTTTTCCTCTCGACTACAGGTCTCTTCTGGTGTTGCATGGGAAGAGTGCTGATGTTGCCAAGCGAGCTATTCCTGCTGCACGTAAGCAGCGGATCCTACTAAGTTTCGGGAAGTCCTTATCAAGAAAACAAGTACCATCTGAAAGTGTTTCACGGTTTACTACCCCGTTGACACCACCTCCTATGCCGTGGGGTCCTCCAAGGCCGGCTAACATGGCGCGTCATTCTTCAAGCCCTAAACACTTTGGATATGCCCCAAACAGTGGCGTACTTCCAGCGCCGGCCATTGGAGCTCATCACATTCCTCCATCAGATGGAATGCAGCCACTCTTTGTAGCACCTGCTCCAGTTGCTGCTGCAGCCATGCCTTTCCCATCACCTGTTCCTTTGCCAAACTCAACAACAGCTTGGATGGCAGAAGCTGCTCCAAGGTCTGCTCCACCACGACTCCCAGTTCCGGGCACGGGGGTATTCCTTCCTCCTGGATCGGGTCACCCACTGCCTCATCAGATGATGACAGCTTCTCAGTCTCCTGCCGAGCCAATCTCTTCAACAGATTCATCTGCTTACGTGCATAACAAGAGCACCAGCACCGTGGGGGAGATGGCCAACGGTGACGTTTCTCCAAAGAGCTCACCAGCAAAACAATCCGACGCGGTTGAGCAGAAACCAGAGTGCAATGGGAGCTCGAATGGTGGCAGTAGCTTGGTGGATGAGAAGTCTGCTGTAAGTAAGGAGCAGCAGAATGGTGGGATGAAGAAGGCTGGGAGCAACAAGGTCCAGCCGAATGCCGCAAAATAGAGGCAGGGTTATAGTACATAGACAACAACAAAAAGACATGAAGAGATGAGGAAACTTCAATTTTTTGGATCGTGTGGTTGCAAGCACAGAAAGAAATCCCAGGAGTATGCTGCGCTCAAGTGAGAGCTTCATCGACAGCAGTGTTGCTGTCGCGGCTGTCGCCCATGGCCTGAGACCTCGCTGTCGAGTTCTTAGGACTGAATGCTATATTAAATTTTGTAGCTGCTCTGTAGCACAACTGGATGATCACTCTGCTCTAAGTTATCCTTGGCAATTATCTTTATGGAGATATGGGGCTATGTGCTATGACCATTTCTGCGGCATTTGTTCTTTGCTATTCTCTTATCGTTCTATGCTCCTAGCATCTGGGGAATGAGAATTTGTGTAGCAAATGTGCGTGCTGATGCCCATGGATGCGTCGTTCTTTACTGACAATGTTCTGGCATGTAGAGCCGCTTGACACAATCTTTTCGTGACGAGTAGTTAAGTTAATAGTAGTATGCAATTTACCTGAAGGATCTTACTACTGAATCATTTTCTCCGATACTCGAGGCTATACTGACGTGAACCAACTTTACTTTACCGCGTTTCTGAAACGTTTATTTCCAATACGCCAGAAACAAAATTTTGGTACGATACATACATTGACCAGCAAGACATGTAAATATGAGGACATGGCACTGATCACTCATCACCAATCTGACAACGGGAGACGAGCAGCCTGAACAACGTGTTTTAAATATATGGGCCGGATGGGCCTTATAATCGAGAGGCGTAGAAGGATTCGGCTCGGCCCATAAATCTAGCATCGGTGCATCGTGGGCCGCAGGCCCGCAGTTGCCCTACTACTTGCACGCCACCTCTTCTGCTGGGCCCCGCGTGTCGGTATCCCCAACTAGCTCCGAGCATCCGAGTATCCGACCATGGCCGCGGCCGCCGCTTCGCCTCCGCCTCCCGCCGACGGCGGCGGCGGCGGCGAACATCCACGCTTCCACCTCCGCGGCTTCCTCTCCCCGGAGACCTGCAAGGTATATAAGTTCTTCCCCTTTTAGCCTCTCCACCTGAATCATCTCAAAAGCTCTCCGAACCATGGCTTTGGTGCGACCGGAATCGCGTGCGCAGGAGCTGGAGTTCGTGCACCGGAGCTGCGGCACGGCCGGGTACCGCCCTTCGGTGGTGTCGACGTCGCTTCCGTACCTTGCTGCCACCGGCTGCGGCCACCTCCTCCTCCCGTTCGTCCCCGTCCGCGAGCGGCTCCGCGACGCCGTCGAGTCGGCCTTCTCATGCCACTTCGACCTCTTCATCGAGTTCACCGGGCTCATCAGGTGCTGAGCAATCACGTGATGTGCATGTGCATTCATTGCCGGCTCGATTCTAGTACTTTCTCAGCTTGACGTCCACATCGAAATGGTTGCTGTTCGTAGTTGAGGAATTTAGTGTGCAGTGTAAGTTCGGAATTGCTTGCCGTTACGATGCCATGCATATTCAGTGAATGGGTGGTAGAGTGAGTTTCCAGGTTGCTGAAGCACCGTAGGTCAAGTGGAAATATCACTTGGTTTATTGGATTTCCTGTCCTGTTAAGTATCCAGCGAGACACTTTTGAGTTCTATCGTGGTAATTTTCATGGGAAAACTTTTCCTAACCATTGGTATGACAGCTTTTCCTAACCATTAGTACATGGGAAAACATTGAGATCTAAAAGCACCCCTCTTTATTGTTCTAGCAACTGCATAAGAATGAACAGTACTATGTTTTACCATATAAAAACGCCATCACCTTATTCACTTGCTTCCCGAAAGCTAGTTCAAGAGTAGTTCTCTGAAAATACTCGACAGTTGACACTTAAATGCTATTCGTATTGGAATCCTGTCTGTTGAGTCTGCAGTTGGTGCAAGGGAGCTTCTATTGGGTGGCACAGTGATGACAACAAACCTTATCTTAGGCAAAGAGCCTTCACGGTGAGGGTCAATCTATCTTTGGGTATTTAGTCAACTTTTATAGTTGTTTTCATGTCTACATATTGTTTTGTCTGTTCCAACAAACTGTATTTCATGCAAGCATTCATTTCGGTGCTTCTGATATTGTGAACTGCATAATTTTTGTAGGATTATCTAGTTAATCTTATTTTGTATGAGTAATTTATCTCTGTTTATGGGTCTATCTAGGTCCTGTCCAAAATATACTCTTCCATTTTCTCAGTTGTTGTAGTTGTTTATATTTCAATGCGGCCCTTTTTACTCAAATGTACTCTTCTCAGTTCTTGTTCTGACCCTTTTTCCTTCTGAATTAAAATATGGCATGGAATGCACCATTTCCATCTTTCAATCAAAAGGCAGTGTGCTACTTAAACGATCATGGGAAGGACTATAAAGGTGGAATTTTGCAGTTTCAGGATGGTGAACCTTCATGTATTACTCCAGTTGCTGGTGTAAGCTTCATTTTGATTTACAGTTTGCATGCATGCATCTTTTTAATAATTTAATGAATATATATTCTTGGAATTTCTGAGAAGTACTGTTGTTTTCAGGATGTTGTCATCTATACTGCAGATAATAGTAATACCCATTGTGTAGATGAGGTACATTTCTGTTTCCTGCATGGGCCAGTTGATTGTTTCTGTACTGGTTTCATGCCTATTCTTTTCATTAGCATTGTTTGTCACATTTTCTTCTTTCACTTGGATAAGCAGCAAGATGTTAGTATAGCTGTTACTATTATTGTTGTTTTGATGAATCAAATAAAATTCTTTGTTTGAGTGTGCTCTAAATTGCAACAGGTAATTGAGGCTACATTTTGTTATCAATGATTTAGTCCTAATTTATGTCTATCCTTTTCCCTTGCACCTTGTTTTTTGTAAACAATCAATTCATATGTGACCAAAGTATTATCTTGTCAAGAGATTTTTTTTTTCTGAAGTTGATGCATGCCCTTTCTTGTTTATTAATAAAGTGTAGCTATATTTGCAGGTGACTGAAGGTGAAAGACTCACCCTAACTCTTTGGTTCACTAGAGACAGTGCTTATGACGAGGACCCAAAGCTCCTTTCCTTTCTTTCTCAGACATCACTGAACTGTGAACCAGTTCATCAGAGTTCTTATATTCCTTTGCCAGCCTCTGATATAATGTATTGGTTTTCCTATGACCATTCTGGTTTTGACATACGATGTGCCAGAGTGCACATTCTTGGGTTCTCTTTCCACACAAGCATTGATGAAGACAATAAATCTGTTGCACCTGCTGAAGATGACCCTATAGAGTTGCTTGGGAAGCCAGTACGACTTGGTAGGGGAGATGATGTCTTTGACAAAGTTTTTGCCAATGGCTTGCATGCTCTTCAGGTATCTACATACTTTCACTTTTTAAGTAGTTTTAGTCTGCAGATCATGTCCATTAGATTACAATAGTCAAACTTTATTATCATTTACTGCACGTGTAAGATGCCTTTATTTCAATGTTATAGTCTTAAATCTTCATGACAATGCTATAACAACAGAAAATTCTGTGGTTGTATTAGAGAATGGCATTTCCTCAAATAAGTTTTTACATCTTTTAGAAAATAAAAATAAAAAATGATTTATGCCCCATTAGAATGCTTTTTTTTTTTTTTCTATTTCCTTTACAAAACGAACTGTTTCCTATGATATTCCTGCTTTCCAAACAGGGCATTCAAATGTGTTATATCCTGTTCTGTTAAGTGTGTCAGTGTTCCATGATTTGCAAATCTCTGAAACAGGTGGTGCAGTTTTACTACTGGAAAGCACCTGAGCTGGCAGCAAAGCGGAAACAAGTGCACATTCTTGGGTTCTCTTTCCACACAAGCATTGATGAAGACAATAAATCTGTTGCACCTGCTGAAGATGACCCTATAGAGTTGCTTGGGAAGCCAGTACGACTTGGTAGGGGAGATGATGTCTTTGACAAAGTTTTTGCCAATGGCTTGCATGCTCTTCAGGTATCTACATACTTTCACTTTTTAAGTAGTTTTAGTCTGCAGATCATGTCCATTAGATTACAATAGTCAAACTTTATTATCATTTACTGCACGTGTAAGATGCCTTTATTTCAATGTTATAGTCTTAAATCTTCATGACAATGCTATAACAACAGAAAATTCTGTGGTTGTATTAGAGAATGGCATTTCCTCAAATAAGTTTTTACATCTTTTAGAAAATAAAAATAAAAAATGATTTATGCCCCATTAGAATGCTTTTTTTTTTTTTTCTATTTCCTTTACAAAACGAACTGTTTCCTATGATATTCCT
Source organism: Oryza longistaminata (assembly GCA_009805545.1). Taxonomy (NCBI): domain Eukaryota; kingdom Viridiplantae; phylum Streptophyta; class Magnoliopsida; order Poales; family Poaceae; genus Oryza; species Oryza longistaminata. The sequence goes on along the minus strand of CM020180.1, from coordinate 11,185,252 downwards.
GCTTTCCAAACAGGGCATTCAAATGTGTTATATCCTGTTCTGTTAAGTGTGTCAGTGTTCCATGATTTGCAAATCTCTGAAACAGGTGGTGCAGTTTTACTACTGGAAAGCACCTGAGCTGGCAGCAAAGCGGAAACAAACTTCTGGTGGTGCAGGAACAGTCTGCTGTCCTGTTAGTCAATCCAGAGGAACAAAACTACCATTGCCATGCAACCATGGCCTTGAACAAACCATATTTGGATCACATAAGAATGTAGAGATTGATTTTGAATGGAGTGATTTTGAATTAGCCGTATCTATGTGGGAGAATTATTCAGAAGAATTGCAGAGAAAGTTGTTGACATTTTTGCCATATTGGCTATCCAGTGAGGCCATTTTTATTGTCAGTTCCTTTTCTCCCCAGGTATGCACTGAAGGGAACTAAATGTTGACCTGATAATTCCAATACATTAGTAGTAATAACGTCGCGATGATGTTACCAAGAATTAAGGCCTGTTTGGCACAGCTCCAGCTCCAGCTCCAGCTCCACCCCTCCTGGAGCTGGAACTCAGCCAAATAGTTTCAGCTTCACAAAAAATGGGAGTGGAGCTAGGTGGAGCTCTCTCACAAAATGAACTAGAGTTGTGGAGCTGCCTAAACCCAGCTCCACAACTCTAGTATATTTTGTGAGAGAGCTTCACCCAACTCCACTCCCAGTTTTGGTGGAGCTGAAACTGTTTGGCTGAGCTCCAGCTCCAGGAGGGGTGGAGTTGGAGCTGGAGCTGTGACAAACAGGCCCTTAGTTCCAAATTATTGTTTTTTCTTTGAAAAGAACGATGTGTCAAGAATGTTGGATTTATCTAGCTCTGCATTTTGGAGAGCTTTTATATGGCATGTTAAAGCCTCATTTTACCTTTCATAACTTGTTTGCCAGAATTTTCATGATAATTGTATTCTGTTATATGCAATATTTATTCAAATGGACACGTGCACAACTCTGTACTGAATCACAACCTTTTTCCCAAAGCAGTAACTAATAGCCGTCTTCATCGACACATGCTTGATTATTCTAGATCAAAATTTCTTTTTCATTGTCTATTTTAAATGAAAATACCAGCTTAGAAACCCCCCGAGTCCCTCTCTCTCTCTCTCCAAAGGTTATATGTGAATGCTTCTGAAAATAGTTCCATTGGCAATACCGAAGAGCCCTGATGCTGATATGCAAAGGTCACTACTAGCTATTAGAGTTTTAAGCCTTCTTTGTAAATTATACATGGCATAACCGATGGTCCTCTAGCAAGAAGTTTTATGAATCAGAGCTAATGGATACCATACTGAACATCTCTTTTCCTAGTCTAGTAGGATGGTCTTGGCCTTGTCTCAAATTTCTTTAGTAGATCAATCACATGCCATGCTTAAATACTGGCCTATTTCCTTTCCGGTCCTCTTCCCTTGCGTGTGCCACAATAATGCATTCAAATTTGATACAAATATCTTAACCAAGCTAATTCTCCGTTTTGTGGTTTTGCATCTGCCTCATGCTTCAGTGATATAGGTGGAGGGCTGGAGGTAGTTTGCTTTGCTCTTGCTCCACTTGTACAAGATGTTCCCAGAAACATCATAAAATATGAAGTCAGCTTGGTCCTGGTTTATCTGGAGGGACATGAACCCTTGTCCATCGTAAAAGAACTGGAGCTTATCAGAATTTGGCTGCAAGACTCCTCTCCATGCTTTTGAACCACCTCCACTTGTGAAGTATTGGATAGGACTGTAACAACAGAAGTGCATGCATTCAGGTTAGACAGATTTCATCGATTGTGCAAACATGTTTTGTTCTATATTACTGTGACATAAAAGCGGAAACTTTGTGTCAAATGATGTTAACCTGTCTCTGCTGCTAATGTGTTCCAGGCAGTGGTCATGCCCATTGATGTAGAAGTCGATGCCATTGACCTGAAATTCCATGAAACGGTGATAAGGAAGTACTCTTTTTTGTGGATCCTTCAGAACTTAATATTGAGGTAACTTCTGTATAACCTTCAGAACTGGAAGTAGAAGCTGCAGAAGCTCCTTGGTGTCACCATGGTCACTGACGCTCCTAATGGTATGATGCCCAACAGCAATCTTCCACTTCGCTGTTGATTTCTTCATTGCCTTATCCATATCCTAGATAGTAGACCCCAGAAAATAAAATATTAAAACAATTTTGCTCAGCATCCTAGGAATTCAGCTTTTATTGTTCTTAAGCATTGATGGCTGTTCCATTCCAAAATCCAAATGCGCACCTTAAGTAGATTAGTTATGTATTTTTGTCGAGGTGCCACTCCTCTCCAGTCATAATGATGGTCTTTAGGGCGAGTCCAATATTTCAGCTGAAATGGAGTTGTGTCGATAAAGAAGAAATCCACAATCTCTGAAAAAAAAGGTTGATGACAGATTATACAAAGTTAGCGTTGTTTTGCACGTTACAGTTCAGAAATCTATCATCATATCCAAGTAGTAACCAAATACTGCATTTTTTTCCTACCTGCATTAACAATGAACGACCTCATGCAAATGAATCGCTGGTCGATCTTTCGCAAGACTGGGCTAAGCTGTGCTAGCACATCACCCCTGTAGTCATGATTTCCCAGCACTGAAGAAACGTTCATGTTTTAGACTTTTAGTACACATTCAAATAACATATTAGCATAATTCGTAACAGAAAGTGACATAATTGGTAAATGTTATTGGCGACATAAGTGACAAGAAGCAGAAACCTTACCCAGGTACCATGGCTTCTGCAAGCTCTTTGCCGTGTAGATATCGGTAAACGATTCCTCAAACGCCTGGTCATCGACGCCAGTGAGTCCATCCTCGTAGAAATTGTCACCGGTGGATATGACGAAGTCTATATTTAGCTTCTCCCCAACCTTCCCCATCTGCATGATAAATTGTCCATACTTAATATTGTTTGGCTTTGCTATATAAAAAATAACTGACATAATACTTCAGTCTAAAAAAATATTCACTTTAATAATACAAATAGAAAACAATGGTCAAGAGATGTCTTGTGAAAACTGTCCGCTACTAATTCCAGAAATGAACGTAGCCATTTCACTGAAGGTAAACTGTGAATTGCTAAGCATACTCTCTCCGTCCAAAAAAAAAAAACTAACCTAATTAGGGATGGGATATTAGTCCAACGAATATGAAGATTCAATGAATTAAATAATATTTTATTCCTAAGTAGGTTGAGTTTCCTTTTGGGATGGAGGGAGTACAACAAGAGAATAGTTTCTGACCACATCGGCCAGTTCGGTAATATGGGCATCTGCGTATTGGCAGTTCTACTCTGATATTCTCCCCTTACATTCCTTCATTCGGCCGCGCGCCCATACCGGCGGGCAGAAGACCAAAAGAAGCCCACGCCATCGCGGCGTCGTCACCGGCGACTTCGTCAGTTTAAACCATACGCGACGAAATGCCAACTGGCGAAGCAAGCAAGCAACCAACCAACCCAGCAACTTCTCCATGTCCACTATACGCACACGCCATCAACTGCCAAACCGAATCCCATCTGGACTCCTTCCCCCCATCTCGCCGTCTCCTCACTCTCTCTCTCTTTTCCATCCAATCCAATTATCCGAGCCCGTAATGCGCGGTTAGGACCTTAAAACGGCCAGCTCAAACCATGGATTTACCGCAGCAATTAGAGCAAAATTTAACAACTAGAGTTAAATCCCGGGAAGCGAGGAAACGGATCGCGGCCGACGGAGGAGGAGGGGGCGTTTGGTTTTACCTGCTCGGCGACCCTGGATTGGTTGTACGTGCCCTTCCGGCCCCAGTCGCCGACGACGAGCAGGCTCAGCGACCCGTCGCTCTTGGCCGGGTGCTCCACCCGTACGAGCCCCGACGCCGTCGCCGTCGCGGCCAGCAGCGCAAAGACGGCGGCCGTCGCCATGGCCGCCGCGCACGCTCTGCTGCTGCTCCTCCTCGCCATGGCCAGCGACACCTGCACTGCCCTCTCTCTCTCTCTCTCTCTCGGTAACGTGAGGCTCCGGGTTAGGAGGCTATTTGTACTGGAGCATGTAGATGATAGTGATTTGCAAGGACAAGTTATCACCTGGTTAGGTTAGGTGCCTTTGCAAGCGTAGCTGTTAGGAGGAAAAGAAATTAAAGCAACTGGTGATTGAAATGGCTGGCTGGCTGACGACGCGGCCTCTCCCTCCCCTTTCTGTTTCTGTTTGTGTTTGGGCCTTTTCCTGCTTTGCTTGCCTCGTCACAACTCACAACACAGGCTCACAGAGTATTCTCATGCCGTTTGGCTGGCCGGCCGGCCGGCGACGTCGACGTCGTTTTCACTTTCGTGTCACGAACAGCCACGATCGCCGTCTATTGCCACGGTAATTATGGTTTTGCTTTCCTACATCTCAGCAATAGACTAGATTAATAGTAAACCACTTCAATGGTATGTCTACATGGGTATCTATAGCTCTCTAATCAATTGCCTCGTTTTTCTCTATAGACTATCTCCAGGTTAGTAGATAGCTTTGCTCTCTCTCTTCATTTAATCTCTTCCAAGTAGAAAAATATGCTGACATGGATCTCTTATAGAGAGCCTATAGATAAGCATTGTGGGTGCCCTAATAGTACTCCTAAAAAAAATGGGTCTTGGGTGACCACCACCATGTGCGGCTCGAGCCATGTTAGCATCGCTGTCGGGGACAGACGACGCTGCCTGTGGTTTTACTTGCTCAGTTGAGTCCTTTTATTTTTTTGTAGAGAAAAGTATTTTTTTTACCCGGTCTCAGTTGAGTCCTACTGCATCGCATGGTATCGCGGCCTTTACTTGGGCCGGTCAGGGAGAGCCAGAGGAGAGAACGGTAGAAGGAGAACACAGCTCGGACAGGTAAGAACTGGCCGAGGAGCCAATTGGCTCGCCATCCTGCACGTTGGAGACGGCGCTTTTTATATATTTTACGAACGAAACCGAGGCGAGATGTGCACGCAAGTTGGAGCTCCGGTGGATCATGTTAGGTTTGGCAAGTTGTTGCTGCCATAACGTTAACGCATACTAGTGTTTTTCTCCTTATACGGGTTGTAGAAATACCGTGCGCGTTGCATCTGATCGCCGTTTCTGGATACAGCCGGTATCACCATCTTTTTCTGTGCTATCACAACTTTTTTTTGTTGCTTGTGGAATACGAGTGCCTGAACCGGTGGTACTTTGGACCTTTTGGTAGCATTTTTCCGAAGCAATCGTCGTGACCGTATATAAAGTTTGTAATCAAGCGGTGAAGTTGCTGCCCCGGTGCGAATATTCGAGGTGCATGTTCCGAGGGGTTGATTACTTGATTTTTGGTCGATCACTTTCACCATAGTTCACTTGGCATGATCCTTGGGATATTCGTTGGTGCCGTATCTCTCTGTGTGCTCCAGCACTAGTCGAGTCGTCATAATCCATCCTGACCATCCATCCGTCCAGGGGCGGATCCAACCGGGAGGTGGGGTTCTAGCCTCCACTACTAATATTAGTACTATTGAAATACTTCCTCCGTTTTACAACGTAAGGTTTTCTAGCATTGCCCAGATACATATAGATGTTAATGAATCTAAACACATACATATGTCTAGATTCTATGTCTAGATTCATTAACATCTAAATGAATAGAGGCAATGCTAGAAAGTCTTACATTGTGAAATGTGAAACGGAGGAAGTACTCACAAAGACTCACCATTTTTTTTTGCCATACACAGACGGAAAAGAGGGATGTAGCTTTGTTCTAATTTGTTCAGACCCCCCTGCTATTTCTTCCTGAATCCGCCACTGCATCCGTCCATTCACCGCGAGAGTTTTGTCGTGCGCATGCGATGTGTGACCTTGTCGGAACAACTCCAGTAATTTATTTTTTGCTGAGCCGTCGATATAGATCTACGGCCAGTTTATTAAGATTATGTGAAGTTTATAAAAAAAACAACAAAAGTAGTCGGGAAAATACGCCCCTTCTGCAGAGGAGATATTAAGACTATACTAGACTCTATCAATCGCCGAGTAGTATACTACCAGTCTACCACCCTGCGCATTTGTCTCAGAAACAGGAATTGTCTACCATTACTGTTTGTGTAGTAGCTGCAGTTAACAGTTGGGCCTCATAGTCCATGGAACCAAATTTCAAACCTTCAGATCTGCTCTAAAATCCGTGCTTCGTCTTCGTCGAGCTCCGGTGAGCCCCAACTTAGAGAAGTGGCCGAGACGGTGGTGGCGACCCAACAATTGGAGCTAGTTTGGATTCGCAAATTCTTTGGAAAAAAACACTTCGCAAAATTGTCGAGGGAATTTGTACTAGTTTTAATAGTCGAGGGCATAGGCGGACACAAGATTGCTCCATGCCTTTGCTTATTGGACCAAGAAGAAAATCATATGGTGAAAATACATACGTTTACATAAGCTTTGCCACCCAATTCCATTACAAAATTTTTCTTTATGAGAACTCTAAACATCCCTCCAAAAGATTGGATAACATTGACTCCTTGAAACAAAAAAGTGAGCCCCATGCGAAAGCGAAACTACTCTTCTCCTCCCAAACGATTATGATTTGAACGAGGCAGAACGGTGTGATTGGGAACCTCGTTCGTTCCTTACAAGTCAAGAGTGCAAAATACAGGGATGGCAACTCCAAGTTTTTGGCAATAGAATAGGGAAATGGTTGGAGCTGCCTTTTGATTAAGGCAAATTTTACTATAGGACACCGTGGCTTCGCGGGTTTAGGTGTAGGACACCGTATGAGTTGACTTTTGGGAGAAAACACTCCTAAAAGTTGGATATTTGTTGATGGACACCGCACGCATTGAAGTAATAATTTTCGGTTAAAGAAGAGAGAGAAATCACGCGAAATGTCAGAAATGCCCTTGGACCCACATGTCAGCTCTCCTATCTCTCTTCTTTCTATCCAACTTTTGGGAGTGTTTTCTCTCAAAAGTCACTTCGTGTGGTGTCCTATAGCTAAAATCGTAAAGTCACGATGTCCTGTAGCAAATTTTGCCTTTGATTAAAAATCCCAAAAATTCATAAATGAGAACGGAGTACATAATCTCTTGGTGATGCTTGGTCATGATCCAGTTTACCTGGGGCCTGAGTCCATCACATAGTTTAGGGAGTTTCATGTATGGTTTTGCGGTTGAAGAAATGGACTTTTCCCTTAAATGCTGTGGAGACTGAAGAAGTGAGACTTGTCACTTGTGAGATCGCAGAAGCGCCGATAGGCCTGCTACCGCAAGCTGGGCCCACGAAAACAAATGGAAGTTTACGTGGCCCGTTTATCACCCGGCAATTAAGCCCATCATGTAGAGGCGCGAGGCTTTCGAGATCCCGGAAGATTATTTGGGCCATAGTTTCAACGCGAGCCCACGAAAGCCAACTGAAATCCTGTTGGGCCAACGCCTAGGCCCCGAAGATTATTTGGGCCAGTTTCACGGCGGAGTCGGCCTGTCAATGAAGGTGGGCCGCAAATTTGATCGCTGCCACTTTGCCATGGGGCCTCCTCCCACCGACCCACTAGCTTGTGCGGCCCGGCTGTAGTATAGAAACCGGAAGGAGCGGCAGATTTACGGATAAGCCCGTGTACTATGTCTTAATTAGTACAACCTGTGCTTGCGATCCAATCCCGGGCGTTAATCTGATCGGCCCATCAGTTTGTACGGCACAGATCGAATATCATTAGGAGGAGGGAACACGTATTTTGCATCCACACCCTTCCCTACTTCTTATTATCAACTGCAACCTATGCCCTCCGTTTCTAAATATTTGATACTGTTGACTTTTTATCACATGTTTAACCATTCGTCTTATTTAAAAACTTTTGTAAAATATGTAAAACTATATGTATGCAATAAGTATATTTTACAATGAATCAAATGATAGAAAAAGAATTAACAACTACTTAATTTTTTTTAATAAGGCGAACGATCAAACATATTTAAAAAATTTAACGGCGTCAAATATTTAGAAATGGAGGAAGTACTAACTAAGGTTTCACTAGAAAACCTGGCGCGGCAAAGCCGCGCCCTTATGGTGATTGGCCTAGTGTTATTGCAGAGTGGCCTTAAACCAGGAAATTATGTGCATACACAGTTATGGTAATGCATTTTGTTTTTGAAAATATTCTGCTGGACAAAGAATGCCGTCAGGACTCAGGTGGCGCTCAGGCGGCCGGCGACGGAGGCGCACAGCTCACCGGCGAGGCGGTGGTCGAGCGCGGCTGCACCGGCGAGTTATTCCAGGCTCCAGCCATAATTTTGGGGCATTTAACTATTTGCCACTTTTAGATTTGGCAATTAACTATTTACCACACCTATCTCAATGACATGTAGATCCAGTGACAAATAGTTAATTGCCATATGTAAAAGTGGCATATAGTTCAATATCTCTAATTTGGGTGCTTCGTGTGCATCACAATTAACAATAACAAATTTGAAACTAGCATCAACCGGACAAAACACACAGATAAATTTTTAAAGATATGTCCGTTAGCATGTCCATAAAAACGACAAGGCGTATGCTTTAGTTTACTTGCATGATTAGCTCTGTTCCTCCTTCCTGTCACCACCAGCTAATGATCCTTTGTAAAAGTATAGCAAACCTAGCTAGCTAAGTAGCTGCTAGGCTCACATTTTAGTTAGTTTAACACGCCTACTTTATGATGATATAATCCTCTTAACTGCACCATGACATTGCTGTCTCAATCACAAGGCGCAGCACACGATCACATGGCCTAAGTCCGTAATTAGCAAGCCTTGGCGCAACAAGACAGCCACAACATTGCAGTTTGATGCTTCCTTAGTCGGCAATAATTTCGGTTATCAACTACTAACTAATTCTGCTTGTCTTTACCTTTGCTCCGACCTACGAGCGATCACCGGCGGCGTCCACTGACGAAATGGGGCCAGCTGGGTGTGATCACCTGTGCAGTGTTACATCATGAGGAGGGATAATTAACAGGAGTAAATAAGCTTAGTGTTCGTGCTGTCACTGCTGTGATTGTATCCGACAGACACACCTGACAAACACAGAGCAACTATCTAGCTCCTGCCAAAACTATTGCTGAAAAAAAGAAGGTTTAAGCTTGTTATGCTACTTGACAATTGACATTTGCTAGCTACTCCGTATATCACAGTGAGCATAAGAAACTTCAGAATTCAGATTGTCCGAACAGCAATACTGTTGTAAAAGATTGAGATGGATTTGTGACAGAATCATGCAGTGGGGAGGTTAGCAAGTTGAAGACTCGAAGGTTCAGGAAAAAAGGCAATGGCCATGATAACAGTATTACCTCTAGAACTTACTTCGTGTGGCGCCCATGACAAGTGCAGTTTATGCTTGTGTTGCAATCAAGTAAATACGGTCTCAAGAACTAGAAATAGTTATATATCTTTAAGTCGTCCAAGTTCAGAGATGTATTGCGACCCAGCCAAGAAAATCGGCTGCTCAGGTAACATGCCTGAACAATTATGTCATACTCCCTGCATGCTAGACTGTGACCAATTTTCACAGATTACAATTCCGACCTGTGCCTAAATTCTGTTGTGGTAGTAACAGCAAAACAAGTTGCTCCCAGTGATGGCGATCGAATGCGTTTTCTTGTATATGGCAGACTAGCCGACGGCCGTTTTGTTGTAGCATGATTGGAAGTATAGTTTGACCTGGTGGCAAGTTGATGCGCCCAGAAAAACGATTTTCCAGGTCAATGTGAAACCTAACACAATAGCAACTTTCATATGAATTAAGAGAAGAGATGCCATGCCAGCTAAACGTATAAGTAGGATAATTAGGAGACATTTTTACTAGTTAATAATCCCTGGTATTTCTTGGTCATTAGTATATATGTTAAGTATATATGTTACAAGTAGAAGTTGTTGTTACTTAACCTGTGATGATTTGCTGTCGACGAAGATCCAAACAGATATGGGCAGGCATCATCACCGGCAACTTGCTGGGTTACTAAAAATTTCTGTGGCTTACTCTCTCTTCTGACTAAATACATAATCCAATCAGTTTGGTTAGAATAACAAGCAGTGGGCAGGGTTTATTGACTGCTGAAGCACGCAGTGCCATAGTTTTAGTTGTCTCTTGATATCACACACGACAACTTTATTTGCAACTTGCAGGGAGAACATTTGTTAATCAAGTAGATGTCTGGCTTGCATAGCTCCAGTAGTCCCTTTCGTAAATATCTCCTCAAAACTATTCTTACGTGGATACTGGCCAATCTCTGATCCAATCGAAATGGATGAGCAAAAAAAATTAAAAAGAGAGAGCAGTTTCTGAGATCATTTTTATTGATTTGATTGGATCAAGAATATTAATACATTATTATCTAAAAAATAATACATTGAAGACGGGGTAATTTTTATTCTGAGCTAGTTGTTTTCCAAACAAACAGATATAGCAGCAGTACTTTAAGAGAAATGTTACAGCATTTCAGGCCACAATTAATTCCTTGGTCCATGAGTTCAGTTGCTATGTCTGATGGAAGCAATTTGTTTCAAGAATCTTTTGTCGTTAGGTTTTATCTGCCCAATCTTTTATGCAAACGCCATTGATCCTTGGCTTGACCTGTATGCTCTGTTCATTGGATGCAGGTGTATCCATTTTCTGAATAATTTACAGGAAGTTTAAGGAAATACAAGGCAAGGGCATCTGGATACTAGCCAATCTCTGATCCAATTGAAATGGATGAGAAAAAAGGAGAGAAATTTTTTAGGTCATTTTTATTTGATTTGATTGGTTGAGGAATATTAAAACTTTGTGGATGGAGTTTTTTTTATGAGCTAATCCTTATCCAGAAAGAAATAGATGTAGCAGCAGTACTTTAGGATAAAATTTTCACAGCATTTCAGGCCACATTTAAAAAGAGGGTTTGTACAGATTGATGTCATTTTAAACCATGTTATTATTTGATAAAATTGACAATTATACGGCTATATTTAGTTTGTTACCAAATTTTGGTAATGTCTATAGAATTTTGACAACATTATATTGAGCACATCCTACTAAAAATTGGCAATGCTACCAATTCGCCAAAGTTTTGGTATTACCAAATTTTGGTAAGGTTTATTTTGGCATCAATCTGAACAGACACGGAGTGTTCCTTGGACCTTGGTCTATGAGTTAAAATTGCTATTTGTGATGGAAGCAATTTGTTTGCAGAATCTTTTGTTGTTAGGTTTTCTATGACCAATCTTTTATACAAACACCATTGCTCCCTGGCTTGACCTTTATGCTCTGTTCATTGAATGCAGGTGAATCCATTTTCTGAATAATCTACAGAAAGTTTAAGGAAAGACAAGGCATGGCATATTGATTGAAGTCTTAGATGACCGTCTCTTGTAATGTTTCTATAACTTCTGATGATGTGGCGCCTAGAACAATATCAAGAGCCTAGTTAATATCTTACACACTAATCATATACTCTACCCGTTTCATATTACATATTGATTCTTTTCATAGTTAGACCTTTTAAGTTTGACTAAGTTTATAAAACAATTTAGCAGTATTTTGGACACAAAATGAACATATTATTAAAATATATTAAATGTTAGTTGTAATGAAACTAATTTCGTGTTGTAAATGTTAATTTTTTTTCTATAATTTTGGTCAAACTTAAAAAAAAATTGACTAGAAAAATATCAAAACAAGTTATAATATGAATCTGAAAGAGTATAAAGTAAGATTTTTCAAATATTTTTAATAAAGAGATCGCTTCATGAAGCGATAGAAATAAAGTAAATGATATGGTCTCTTTTTTTTGGGTTGTTGTTGAAGGAAACTACAGATGGCATTTCGCCGGCATGAACACCTTTGTTGATCAAATTTATGACAATTTAAGGAAATGGTAGGTTATTAATGCGTAATCTAGAATCCAGTTTACCGGTGAAGGGATTTGTAGCCTAGTAGTTACAATACTTTAGTAGCACCTACCAGTTTCTTAGTTCGACTCCTCTCGAAAGCGAATTTTTAGAGTTGGTTTAGAAAAGACTACTTGTTTCCCCCTTTTTAAAACATGGGAAGCAAATATGCATGTTAGGGGTTAGGGTTCGTGGTTTTTCTCGGACGTCTTTGGCTAAGGCTTCTTCTTAGTTTGAGAAGCTATGCGGGCAGTCTTTCCCTGTGAGGTTTTATCTTATATATGTGGCAATTTACTTATAATTAAACACGCACAGCCTCATGTCATGTATGTATGTGCTCCTCAATTCTCAAACGTTAGAGGTGGAGTGCAATTTTTAATCATGCCATCCATAACTACAACTCAAGACTCTTGAGCCTGATCGTATTGAGTTGCATGTATTAGCAACTTGTTCCTAAAATGCTAAGCTTTTAGATAAATGTGGAAAGTTCACTTATGCAAATATGAAAGTTTTTTTTTTAAAAAAAACCACTAATATATTATCGACTTTGAAAATATATTTCACCTTTCCTTCGGCTATGCCACTATGTAATATCTTTGCTTAGATTAAATATTCTTCTATAAGTACATATCTTTCTAGATAAAGATAAGTACTATGTGGATTGGACATCCTCATCATTCTATCTTTGAAAAAATATATTAAATTGATAAATTAGATAGTATAGTACATGTTTTGATTTTCATGCATGGTGATTTTAATACATATAAGGGTGTCCTAAGGATACTGCAAATCAAAGCTACTTGACATGGGAAGTAGTACTATATGACTAACACTTCAAGACCTTACCTTTGACATAGATTTCAACACTGGGTTGGTATATTGGGTTGCAGCCTTGCAGGTTTGTTTACGTACAACCTAATAAGATATCATAGTCCAACAAGACTTTTTCACATACCTGCAAAATACTCTCCTTTTTGTATACAGAATTAGGGTGTTTATGTGAACTTTATTATGTATGTTATCTAATACTTGGCAGAAACTTCTTTTCTGAATTATAAGCCGAAGGTTGCAGAAGGCTATCACAAAAGACATGAGGAAGTATCTTGCAGGTTGCAACGCAATGATAATTCAGAAACTGACACAAACACAAAAGAGTAGCAGGAATGAATGAGTAGGGAGTCGCTTTGCTTTAAAAAAAAATTGATAGAGCTTTCGCCGAAATATATAAAAAATGGAATTAACGAGGAATCGCCGTACCCATGGGGATCATTATAGTCACTAATGACTCAGCTTTTTGTGGATTAATCAACATGGTTCGTTAGATAATTCTGCATGATTATTGTATAGCCTCAGGCTAAACGTCAAGAGCAGCTCCCTTTCCCCACCTGCGTTTTGCCCTTTTCCTGTTCCAAACAATGATTGGCCGGTTGATCGACAAAGAACAAGGACAACAAAATCTGATGAAAAAGAAGAGCTAAATGCGAGATCATATGGGTGAGTAGTCTCTTAAATTTGTAACATTGTGTGACAGAAACTCATCCACCACCATATATCATTCGATTTCTATGCATGGGCGAACTTTGCTCGTCTGCATTATCTCCTAGCTTCTTTTTTTTTTTTTTTTGCATGATGCCATGATCGATAGGTCACTTACTCTTGTATAAGCATGCAATGTATATACAACATAGTACTAATGTCAAATTTAAAATTCAGAACGTAACGTGTACAGCAAAAGCTAAGTATGTATTTTGAAAGCTTTGAAAAGGTGAGGAAGGGAAGAAAGCATATTCCAGTTCAGATTAGACTACTGAGGAATCAGTCATGAATAAGTTAATTTCTGAAGCAAACAAAAAAAAATGAAGCAAAGTCATGAATAAGTTGTGGGATGAATATCATTTTAAGCCGCGTGAGGTCCGAGCTAAACCAACCCCAGCTACAATGTTGTAAAACCACGATGCTATTAAACCAAATCCATGGAAGAATATCAACCATTTTAATTTACTCATTGTTATAATAAATCTTTCATTAAATTAGGAGGTATGGCAAATTACATTAATACTCTTATTAATTACATACTAATCATCTTTCTAACAGCAAACATTAAAATTTATTGGAAGAGTGCCAGTACTAGTATGCTACATTGATGAAAGGTAAGAAAGGAAAAACATCTCTAAAAATGCTTTGGAATATGAGAACGATAATTATTTTGAAAAAAATGAATGTCAAAAAACAACGAGTAAATTAAAACAGAGGATAGAGTATAGTGTTTTAGATGTGTTGCAGCTTCAAGTCCGAGATGGAAGGTAATCATATTTTTTGTGTCCCTCCCTATGAAAAATGAATGGGATTTAGTATATGTATAATCAAATGTCATATGGAATTAATAACACAAGCAAGATAAAGCATGAGATAATTAAAAGGTCAAACAGTATGCTACATTGATGAAAGGTAAGAAAGGAAAAACATCTCTAAAAATGCTTTGGAATATGAGAACGATAATTATTTTGAAAAAAATGAATGTCAAAAAACAACGAGTAAATTAAAACAGAGGATAGAGTATAGTGTTTTAGATGTGTTGCAGCTTCAAGTCCGAGATGGAAGGTAATCATATTTTTTGTGTCCCTCCCTATGAAAAATGAATGGGATTTAGTATATGTATAATCAAATGTCATATGGAATTAATAACACAAGCAAGATAAAGCATGAGATAATTAAAAGGTCAAACTGAATATTGACAAAAGTATGTGAGATAAACAGACAACATATGTTGTGATTTTTTAACCAGTTATAAGAGGTGTGATACCGAACACAAGTTGCTCAAGTTGAGACCAAAAACTCTATAGGTCTCAACCTCCCTATCCTGAGTCTATATACTAGGCACAATACTTAAAACACGTGTTAGAAAAATAGTAATATGTATGTGCTTAGTACAAAAATAATAGTTAGTTGTAGATACGAGAATACGAGATGGTCAGATGGATAAACATGTACAGCTAATTAAATTGGTCTCCACACGCTCCATTCTCTGTTTATTTCTATAGGACATGTTTTCATTATAAAAAGTCTTTAAGACTAAACTTGAATTGTTGGTTCTCCATTACCTATGAAACTAATATATGGAAAACACTTAGTAGAAATATAAATCTGTTGATATATTTTTACATTAAATTAGTAATTTGATTAATCATTGGCCAAATATATAAGATTAAACTTTTCCAATGGGTGGTGCAACGACTCTATAAACTATACTCTATGAAGGTCGAAGGCTTTTTTTTTTCTTTTTGCTAAAAGGCGCAATAATTTTCAGGTGTAAATCTTTAAATGCCCTAACTGAGAAATATTTCTATTGGATGTATAATAAGACTTTTCATCCATCATGATGAATATTTAATAGCTTAAAAACCATGTCTATTTTTGCTGTAAATATAATCTAACAACAAAATAAGATAAGAGATCCTTAAGTAGAAATTGGGAGGCATGCATCATATTTTTTTTAATGAGAAATCCCCTCCAGTTTTGAATAGATAACATCGTTGATTTTTTAACGCATGTTTATTGATCGTTTTAGTTAGAAATTTTACGCAAATATACGAAAATGTAAGTCATACTTAGACAGGGCCGGCCCTGGGCATAGGCCGGTTGTGCGACCGCCTAGGGCCCAGGCCAGTGGGGGGCCCATCACATAACCCCCCCCCCCCCCCCGCCCATATCCCAGCCCAGCAGGAGGTCCTCGCGCGTGCGATCGGTGCGTGCGCGTCGCTTCGTCTGTCCGCGACTCGCGAGACTGGAGACCCGCGGCTTCGACGCTTCGATCGTCGCCCGAATCGCCAATGCCCTAGACCCCGGACCCCAGTCCGCGACCGCGAAAGCCAAGCCGAGAGAAGGAGAGCGTCGTCGCCGCCTGTAGTGTAGCGGCCTCTGCGCCTGATTGCTCGCCATCTCCGGGACTCCGGCGGCCGACCTGGCCATGGCGGCATCGTAGCTTGCCTGGTGCCTAGCTGATGGCCCATGGATGTGCCGCTGTGGTGCCTGGCTGCCTGTCCGCCTGATTCCTCCTGTGATCGATGTGATCAAATGATCGTCATCGGCAGATTGTCAATTCGTCATCGGCTCATTGCCTCTCCTCTCCAGCGCTAAGGTTGGTAGGTCACAGAACTATGCCTCTATCAATTTCAATTCATAGTTATTATTGTATAAATATAATTTGCTTTGCAATTTCACTATTTCAGGTGTTACAATGCTAGTATGCAACTTAAAAAACATTTGTCGGATGCTTAGAAAAGAAACAAAAGAAAACGGGAATATCACGAAATGCACGAAGTTCTTTTTTATAAGGGACATGGGATATTTGTGGTCTGCTATTAAGGTATTCATACTAATTTGTTTGTATGGTATTTTTTTAGTTGTCAATTACACTATCGATATTATTTATCGAGAATAAATTGCCTTATTGTAACTTGCAAACTGCTATATGTTGATTATTACTACCTCCATACTCGTAAAGAAAGTTGTTTAGGACAATGTTTAAGTCAAACCTTGGGAATATAAATCATGAATAACTCTCAAGTTGTTGAGTTTGAAAATGTAAAAATTATATGAATAAATTTGTCTTGAAAAATACTTTCATAAAAGTATATATATATCACTTTTCAATAAATATTTTTATAGAAATAAGAAGTCAAAGTTGTGTTTTGAAGACCGTATCGCTGTCCAAAACGACTTACTTTACGAGTACGGAGGGAGTATTTTTAAAATAATGGAAGAAATGTTTATTTGTGTCACTCTATGGTATATGTGCTTTATAGAGTGTACATATTAGAAGTAAAAAAAAATAGCCTTAACCTCTTAAAGGCCCATAGTATCAAGTTCGCCTAGGGCCTCCCAAATGTCAGGACCGGCCCTGTATTTAAAATATCTTTACCAAGAAATCAAGTCATCGGAAAATAAATAATAATTCCGTAACTTTTTAAATACGACGAATGATTAAACATGTTTTTAAAAAATCAATGACGTAGATAATAATAAATTATGGTACTCCGGACTAAAATATCTCAAAAAGTTAATCTTATGTCCTTATCGCTGCTAAAGAAATCGGATGTTCTGATTATCATTATTAGAAAAACTGAAAAGGATTTGGTAAACCTGCACAATAGCATGAGCCAGTACATCTATCTCATTGTAACTGTAGTTGAACAGACCTGGCAGATACAAAGATTCCCAACATATCCCTCCCTATCCAAACAAGCGTGCTTATCTCTTATGTGATTCCGCTTTTTGACCGCTAGACAACATTCAAAAGAAAAGCTCTACTCTCTTATAGCGATGCCCACCCATTTCTCACAAATATCATGCAAAAAGCTATAAAAATTGTGAAACCTTTTAACATCATTAATAGAATATGCAAAGACCATTCTCTAAAAGAAGGGCAATACACCATTCAGCAAAAATGGGTCTATATTAGATTTGATATATATGTACAGAATAAAATCTGACTACAAATAATAAATAGGTAATGCTGATGATTTTGATACATAATATTTGACTATTCATCATACTAGTATCGTTTATTTTATTATGACTTATTTTATTATTATACTTTAAACATTACTTATATCTTTGCATATTTTGCACTGAATGTTTGAAAGATCAAACGTTATGTAAAAAAAAAAAAATCAACAACGTCATATATTAAAAAACAGAAGAAATATGTTGGTAGATATATTGAAAATCTTATACATATATTTACATCTAATCCCTCTGTTTCCGAATATAAGTACTATGTATGTCCCAAAATATATTACTCCCCCCACCCCTGGTTCCATAATTCTTGATATTTTAGACAATGACTCGATCTCCAAAATATTTTTTGATCATGTTTTTCTATTATAATATATACAATCAATAAATACATGTTTATGTTTACTATAGTACTTTGAAAGATAAATCTATATATGTCATTCTAGTTCTTTAAATGTTTAAATAATTTTAAAGATATTTATATTCAAAGTTACAAAAAATTGACCTCAAACTTATCTAGAACGTCAAGAATTATGAAACCAGAGAGAGTAACTTTTTTTTTTTTGGGATGGAGGTAGTATTTCTAAGATTTAAATTTTGTAGACAATATAAGCATTTATAGGACACTTCAATGTACATGAATCTAAGCAAGCCAAATTTTCAAATTTGACCAATAAGATAACTGAAAAAAAAGCCTTTTACTCTCTGAGATTTATTTTACTTAAACAACCTAAAAATGCTTATTTCTATGAACGGAGGGAGTAATAATTTGAGAAGTAAAAGCATGTAGTTCTATTTTGCACAGCTCTAGCTCCAACTCTGCCTCTTCTGGAGCTGAAGTCCAATCGAATAATTTTTAGGCCCTGTTCTAACTTCATAAAGATACAGATTTTTCATCGTTTTCCGTTAGCACGTTTTTCAAACTGCTAAACGGTGTATTTTATGCGAAATTTTTTTATATAGAATTTGCTTTAAAATATCAGATAAATCTATTTTTCAAGTTTGTAATAATTAAAACTTAATTAATCACACGCTAATGGATTTCTCGTTTGGCGTACCCACTTTTAGTCTTCATCTATAGAAGATTCGAACGCAGCCTTAGTCCACCTAAAATAGAAGCGGAGGTGGAGCACTCTCATAAAATAAACTAGAAATGTGGAGCTGGGTTTAGGTTGTGAAAACTCCTCCAGATCCAACTACTAAACCTAAATTTAGAAGTTCGACCTTAATTTACCAAACAGATCGTACCCCACCATAAGAGAAGGTACAATAGCAGGCTATAAGTCAGCTGCAAATATATTTTAAGCAAATAAATGAGGAGAGAGAAGGGCAGCGGGCTACAGATTTGTAGCCAGCTGTAGCACGGACTCCAAGACGCAGTGTGTGTATGACAGGTGGGACCAGTATTAATAGTGTAGTATGTAACTATTGTATGAATGAGCTATTAGATTGGCTATAGATAAATTGTAGCTAGTAGTTGGCTATACTATTAAACTTGCTCTTAGCTAGCTGTAAACATATTTTAATAAGATAAACGATGAGAGAGAAGAGCAGCGGGCTACAGATCTGTAGCCAGCTGCAACACGGACTCCAAAACACACTGTGTGTATGACAAGACACACTGTGTGTATGACAGATGAGACCATATATTAATAGTATAGTAAATAACTATTGTATGAGTTGGCTATTAGATAGGCTATAGATAAATTGAAGCTAATAGTGGGCTCTACTATTAGACTTGCTCTAAGAATCCCTCTACAGTCAAAAGTGCTTTTATCCTCCGCTGTCACCGTGTCACCGCCGGTCCGCCAGTCGACCACCCCCTCCCCCTTTTTCCGCTCACCGCACGCGCCATGCGAATGCATGCATCGATCAGCTCAGCGTGGATCCGTCAATCCATCCACCGCTGGTTAACAGTGTGCATGAACATGCGCGGGCGCGCGACTCCTTTTGTTCGTCACTTTCCGCCCTCGCCTATTTAAGCCGTCTCCCTCTTCCCCGCCTGAAGTTTCTTCCCTTCGTCCTCGTCTCCTCGACCTCACCACCCGTCCATCCCTACCTACCTCCCTACGGATTGGTCGCCATGCTAGAGAACCAGAGGCAAGCGGAGGTATGTACCTAGCTAGCTTGATGAGGTCGGTGTGAGATTTGGTAGCTCACGTTTGATAGCTGATTCGTGTGTTTGTGTGTGGCTAGGTTCTTTGGCCGAGGCTGGTGGCGAACAAGCTCTTCAGGAAGCCATCCGGCAGCCATGCCTTCGTCGCCGACTTCCCGATGGCTGTTGATGACGACTACGATGGCGGGGCGGCGGCGGCGGCGGCGGCGGCGGCGGTGGAGTTCGACGACGATGGTTGCAGCCCCGACGCCGACGCCTGCCGCAGCGTGAAGCGGCCGCGGCCGCGGCCGCAGCAGCGAGCGAGCAACAAGACGCTCAAGTACAGGTACGGCGCTCGCGATCGGTCAAGCTTCCAAGGATTCATGGCGTCTTGATTAGTCGATCTCACTAGCTCGCGACGTCGTACGTCGTCGTCTCATCGTCTGCAGGCTGTTCGCGAGCACGTGGAACGTCGGCGGCGTCGCGCCACCGGACGACCTCGACCTGTCGGACTGGCTCGACACGAGGAACGCCGCCTACGACATCTACGTCCTCGGGTAAGCAACCATAAGTTCAGTAGTGGAGCTCGATCATGCCGGTGGCGGCCATCAATAGCTGATCATGGATTCATGGTCGCAAATGGCGCATGCAGATTCCAGGAGGTGGTGCCGTTGAGCGCGCGGAACGTGCTGGGCGCGGACAAGAAGCGCGTCGGGATGCGCTGGAACGAGCTCGTGCGCGCGGCGCTGAACCGGTCGTCGCCGTCGGCGCCGAACTCCTCCCGTGACCAGAGAGAGGCCAAGGGCACCGGCGGCGGCGCAGCCGCAGCCGCAGCCGGAGGAGGGGAGATAAAGCAGCAGGCGGCGCAGCAGAAGGTTCACCCGGTGCGGGACGGCGTCGGCGGCGGCGAGCTCGCCTGCAGGGACTACCGGTGCGTGGTGAGCAAGCAGATGGTCGGCATCCTCCTCACCGTCTGGGTCCGCGCCGACCTCGCCCGCTTCGTCCGCCGCGCCAGCGTCTCCTGCGTCGGCTGCGGCGTCATGGGCTGCCTCGGCAACAAGGTACGTACCCTACCCCTCCCTGAACCTATCATTCCGCCATTGCTCACCACACGCCGCGCGCGCGCGCGCGCGGCGCGCCGCGCCGCGAGGGGAATGAATTGTACAGTACCTAACACGCACGGCATCGATCGATCGCCACGCATGGCCTGGCTGTGCCTGGACGTGCAGGGCGCCGTGTCCGTCAGGTTCTGGCTCCACGACACGAGCTTCTGCGTGGCGTGCTGCCACCTCGCGTCCGGCGGCCGCGACGGCGACGAGGCGCACCGCAACGCCGACGCCACGGAGATCCTCTCCCGGACGACCTTCCCCCGGGGGCACTCGCTCAGCCTCCCCCAGAAGATTCTAGACCACGAGTAAGCAAACCACCACCCCCCCCCTCCCCCCCCCCACTGATCATTCATCGACATCTTCAAAATCCTAATTTTCCTTTCATTTTTGACCCAAAATAAAACACATTTTTTGTGCACGCTGAAAATCGAAGCAACTAGAATTGCAGAGAAGAACATCGCTGTCGCTGACTAATTAAAGAGCTGGAAATAAGAAGCATTGAGCTGACTGACAGACACCCAAGCATGCATGTATATCCGTCAGCTAAATTACCATACAGCGACCGTTGTTACGGCCTGTGCACACGACGGCAACCGTACTAATTTAATCCGGTGGTTGAACCGTCCACGGTACCGGTAAAAATCGAGGATTAGGTATTGCTGTATCTAGGATTTGCGTAGCATAAGATACTAGTCATTAGCGGTAATAGTTGCATACGTAGCATACAGTAGACAATTAGGCACAGTAAATTAATTAACTTCTTCCAAGCACTACAAATATCTGCCGTATCGTCGACTGTTTTATATACCGACACCGGTAGTCAACAACGTAGTATAAAATCGCATCGATTTTAGACGGTAATTAACTAGTGGCAATTAACATGCTTTTGATCGTTCGTTTAGTTTCTTTCACCGGCCTTCATGACGACGACATTTCAAATCAAAGCAATCATCAGGCATTCAGGCGGGCTTTGACTAATCTGAATATCTGACGGATGATTAATGATTGATTCTTCGTTTACTCCTGTGGATGCAGCCGAGTGATCCTGCTTGGGGACCTCAACTACAGGATCTCCCTGCCGGAGGCGAAGACGAGGTTGCTGGTGGAGAGGCAGGACTGGAAGACGCTGCTCGAAAATGACCAGGCATGCAACACGCATGAATCCAAATCAATCAATCAATCACTCAATCTCCAAATTAAATTAGTACCAATCATACTGAACTTGATGTTGATTCTGAATAATTTGCAGCTGCGAAGCGAGGTGGAATCGGAAGGAGGCGCATTCCATGGCTGGAACGAGGGTGCCATCGCCTTCTCGCCGACGTACAAGTACTACCCAAATTCCGACACCTACTACGGCTGCGCCTCCCATGGCAGGAAGGGCGAGAAGCGGCGCGCGCCGGCGTGGTAAGCCAGAGAAAGAAAGAAAAAGAAAAACGGCTGAAATAGCGTGAGATTCCGGCGAGATCCGCGGCTAACCGGCGGCGGCGCCGCCGTTCTTTTTGTTCTTTTCAGGTGTGACCGGATACTGTGGCGCGGCGCCGGGCTGAAGCAGAAGCGGTACGACCGGTGCGAGTCGCGGCTGTCGGATCACCGGCCGGTGAGGGCGCTGTTCGAGGTGGAGGTGGAGGCGCCGAGGAGGAACCTCAACTCGCTGCGGAGCTTCTTCCTGTCGGAGAGGTTCGACGGCGGGAGGAGCGCCGCCGCCGACCTGCTCCGGGAGGACGGCACCGCCAGCAGCGCGAGATTCGGCGACACCATTTGATGCTTTCTTGCAGATAAACAGAGAGAGGATCAGAGGAAGAAGAGGGTGAGAGATCTAGAGAAAGAGAATGAGAGAGAGAGGGTGTAATGTAAATTGATTATTCTGTCCTGAGTAAAATGTTCGTATATAATCTGCAGTATAGCTAGGATACAGACTGTTCCTGACTTCATGTAACTATACATCTGTACTCTTCATGATCAGAAATTCACAAATACCAGATCAATTTGTCTAGAATTTGCTTGTATGAACAGCTAAACACAAATTCACTGTGAAACCACCTTGGGGAGAATTAGACTTGTGCATACGTGGCCATGAAACAAGTGTACATAGAGGCTCTCGTCAACGTTACGTTTCATTGGGCATTGCTTTTGGCTGCTTCAGGCTAAGCTTAACAAATGAATGGAAGAACAATGCAAGTGGTGAGTATCTTAATGGAATGAAGAACAACTAAAGCAAGTGTGCTTCAAATCGCAAAACAAGTGGGATACAATTTATGAGGTGAGACAAATTCAGAGCCATAATTCCGTCAGACCTTGGGTATTCTGAACCTCTAATAATCTTCTTCTTCTATCCGGCATTGGATTTAGCTGTACATGTGTACACAGTAATACCTTACAAAAGAGCTATTGTGGCATTGTCATGGCCTCATGGACCATCCCAAATTGCTCACTACACACACTTACTAGTGGTGGTCAGTCTCAATCCACCACCCTAAATTCAAGGGTTCTGCTAAGACTGTCCCCTCTTCTTGTTTCCTGCTGCTTGTTCCTTCTATTTGTCAGTATTCTGCAGAACAAATGAAGTGATCCAAGACAAGGCTGCTGACTATAGGTTGCTATCTTGATTCTTGCAGAGTGAGAGACATCCATTGATCTTGTAAATCTATTTTATTATCCCATTTATTTTTTAAGAAAAATCCATTTTTCACCTGCATCTTGTGATAAACATATTTGTAGCTGTATTAGAACATGAATGATTAGGTTACTTCATCAAGACTGCACCTCCAAATATGAAAACACCTGAAGTTTTCTTCAGAAATAAGGTCATATAGGACTATAGGAGTATCTGATGTACATCCACATTCGAAGGCAGACAATGTGTGTACAGTTTTTCTTTTTTTTTGGGAGAACTACAATGTGTGTACAGTTGTTTATCGGGAGTGGATTTTAATCCCTCGAGGGGCCCCTCATTATTTGCATGTCACTCAAATAGTTATAAAAAAATTATGAAGATGTATTAACATGTGATGTATCACTCCACAAACATGCAAGTTCAAATTCAACTTCCACATCTCGTAACGAAAAAAACAAATTTGACTTTGAATGTATATTAACTTGTTTTTTCGTTGCGAGATGTGGAAGTTGAATTTAAACTTGCATAATTGTGGAGTGATACATCACATGTTAATACATCTTCTCAATTTTCATAACCATTTGAGTGACATGCAAATAACGACAAGACATCCCCTTAAGGATCAAAATAGTTTGCCCAGTTTATCAGCATTTTTCCGCCCTTGTCGTCATAGTTTCAACTTTCAACTCTGCAGTTTGATTGATGAATAATTGATATTTGGTCCTAAACAAGGGGTATCCCAGAAGATTCTTCTCAGCACAGAAAGTAATTAAATCAAGTTTTTTTAAAAAAGAAATAACTAAATTACAGTAGCACTGGACCACTGGCCATGCTTCCACTTGATAACCACATTAAGCTCTTATCGTTTCTGATAAAAGAAATTAGCAATCATCTTACATCATCACCTAACACCTGCTAAACCATATGGGTCCAATTTTATTCGAGGGAAATGGCGAAATCATTAGATCGATGAGAACAGAGCGCCGTTTATGGACATATGAATAAGTAACTAGATAATGTTTCTATATTGTGTTAATCATCAAGCTTAAAAAGTCCATTCAGTACAAAAGAACTTTCTTGTTAGTGAATATTGCAGTCCTAATCCCTCAACAATCACATCAGCAAATCAGCCGTGAGATGCAGCTCACGAACAAGTTGCATTCTTTTTTATGTGTTCCCAACGAGAGCTTCATTTTACTATACATGTTTCAGCCATATTGAATGGCATAGCATGTACATGACAAATACCATCTTTCATCGGTGACATCAGGCGAGATTACGAGCATATTTTTACAGGAGACAAGACTCCTATCAGATTGTGCAAGTGGATTTGTCTGAAGAATGGCAAGTTGGTAGGCCCTGCCTAATCTTCAGGCTGGCTCTTAAGGTCAACTCCCTCTCTGCCTCTCACAAGTCACAACCATGCTGAGCAAACAAGGAAGACAGTTCTGCGAGGCTGCAACTTGGCAGAGGAAAGAAGCGGTCTAGAGAAGTCTGAATTCTTCTTTGCCTTCCCCAGAAAATATCCTGCTACAGCCATACAGGTAGTCCAATGTCGCATGATGTCTCGCAATGTGCCAACCAGACGCTACAAAAGCACTCGAAGCTGAGTATGCAACTTAGAGCAAGTTTAATAGTATAGCCCACTACTAGCTCCAATTCATCTATAGCCAATCTAATAGCTAATTCATACAATAGTTGCTTACTATACTATTAATATATGGTCCCACTTATCATACACACATTATGTCTTGGAGTCCGCGCTGCAGCTGGCTACAGATCTGTAGCCCGCTGCTCTTCTCTCTCATCTTTTGTCTCATTAAAATATATTTACAGCTGGCTAATAGCATGCTATTGTACCTGCTCTTATTGAGCTTGAGTTCAGAGGCAGTTTAGGCTGTGTTCGGATATGGGAAGTTGGGAACTAAACTCCCCGCACGGAAAACGGAGTGATCTATTAGCGCGTGATTAATTAAGTATTTGCTAATCTTTTTTCAAAAATGGATCAATATGATTTTTTTAAACAACTTTCGTATAGAATTTTTTTGTAAAAAATACACCGTTTAGTAGTTTGAAAAGCGTGCGCGCGGAAAACGAGGGAGAGGGGTTGGGAAAATGGGATTGCAAACACAGCCTTAACCGTGTAAGGGCAACCACAATGTTGATTTTTAGCCGGTAAGAAGCATTAAATGCTCTCTTCCTACCCGGTAGGAAGCATTAAATGCTCTCTTCCTACCCGGCAAAGAGTTAAAACCCGGCAATACATCTACTACCGGTGAAGAAGAGATAAATAATAATATTTGTACAGTGTTTCTGACACAGAACTTTAAAAAAATGAAAGTGGCCGTTGCTTTTCAACCGTTGCTTGCTACCCGTTGCTTCTAGTCGCTGCATTGTGCCATTCTTCAGTCTCATACTACAGAAATAACACACAATATATATAGATTGTTGAACAACACAGATACATTCTACCAGATAGTTGAGATGGATCCCTCCGAAAGGCCACATCGTATTTCACGGCGACCGTGTTCTAAAACTATTAAACGGTGTGTTTTTTAAAAAAAATTCTATAGGAAAGTTGTTTTAAAAAATCATATTAATCTATTTTTTTAAATTTAAAATAGTTAATACTCTATTAATCATGCGCTAATGGCTCATCTCGTTTTGCGTATCTTCCAATCTTCTCAATCCCCTCCTCCTCAAACTCACCCTAAGACCAGTGACCAACTCAGGGCAAAAATCGAGACTGTATAAAGCATATAGGCATTGCGTTATGTTGCTAATGGAGCATCATCTACCCTTATCCGGACACGTACAAGTACAACGTTAACCATAAGCCAAAAAACCGGCCAAATCTGCGGGGAGAAGATAGAGAAGAGAGGCAGTTTGCGCACCTTCTGTCGCGCGCAGCCATCGCCAGTCCGCCGTGGGCAGATCACGGGGGCGACAGCTACTGGCACCGCATGGCGTCAGCTCGGAGGCAAGAGCGGCAAAACCACCCCCATCGGATCGTGCAAGACGGAACGAATGCACGATCCCGATCAGATCTCTCTCGTAAGCCCGTCTCTAGGCCAATAGTTCGTAAGGCTGGACCGGGCCGTGTGCGGGGCGTGCCAAGCCGATTGTGGATGTCCGCGCTTGATTAGCTCGTACGTCTTCTCCTCGTCAAATCAATGCGCGCGCGTTACGAACACGAGCACGTTACGTTGCCCTCGATCGGGGAACGGAGGCAAGGTAAGCCGGATCCGTCATGTGCGGTTGTGCTCCTCCTGCGCCCACATCGCCGGCCGGCTGCCTCGACCTCCCGTGATCTCCTCGCGCCAATAACCTGACCAGCAAATCAACAGGTAGCGAGGACACACGCTGATGAATATGCTGCCGAAGAGAAGGAAGAGACTTTTCTTGGTCAGGCCAGGCTGCTATGGCAACGGCACCTCCATGCCGGCGTCGCCGGTGGCGCCTTCGGCGGACGCTCCTCTTCCTCGTCCTCGTTCTCCTCTCCACCTCAGCTCCCCTCTCCGTCGCACCGTCGTTGCGGGACAGCAGCGTCGTGTCATCAGGACGAAGATCCTCGTCTTCCTCGCCACCACCATCTGTCAACTGCGACGACATGACGGCGAGCCTGGGGAGTTCGGCGACATGATGGTGTCCATGCTCCCAAGAACCTCGCCTTCACCGTCTTCGTGCCCTCGCCGGAGTCGTTCCGCCGCGTCCTCGAGCTGCGGCGCCCAACGCCAGCGCTGTCGACGGGAATGGCGCCGATGACGACGCCACCTACGCCGTCGTCTCCCGCGTGCTCGGCTTCTCCGCCGTCCCTCGCCGCCTGCGCGCCGAGGATGTGGCCCGCGCCGCCGGCAGCAGGTGTGGCGGTGGCGCCCGTCCTGGAGTCCGTGTCTGGGCTGAGGATCTCGCCTGGAGGAGGGACGTGGACGGTGCACTGGTCGTCAACGGCGTGCCGTCGGAGTGCGTGGATATCGTCAAGGAGCGGGATATCATTGTCCATGTCATGGCGGCGTCCTCATGGATGCAGAGTTTGAGCGGTCTTTCTCTTCAGAATTTGACAATTGATCAACTAAGCAAATCCTATCATCCCTAGAGTTGTCATGTTGGTTTTTGTGCAACAATTAAATGTACATTGTTTTTTCTTTTGAAAAAGTATATAAATTTACAACGCATAATTCTTGTGCTTGAATGTAGGTAATTCTGTTTAGAGAGATTATTAATAGCCAGCCGGTGAAAATATGAAATAAACTGATTACTTAATTTCTGGCTTCTAATTTGTTTTTTTTTATTCAGAATCGAGTGGTAATATGAATTGTTTTGGGAGCTGAGATTTTGGAAAAAGCTGCAGTCACAAAAAACTTCTCAATAGGTCATATGTTTCTAATTGAAATGCAAAATCGGGAAAATGCAACTTTGAAAGAAACATATAGCCAAACCCGTTTTTCTTTGGAAAGGGACACATTGACTTGAACTTCTTCGTGATATGTCACTGACATGTAGGCATCTGACTTCACGTGAGAGGATCCCCTTCCGTTTTCCTCATATAGAACAGCACACTATTCACAGGGTCCAACACCAAGAGCCGAACAGGCCGAAAGCATGAGGTTAGTGGGCCGTTGAAGAATTCTGGGGGCCTGGTTGAGCAGCCGCTCCTCCGTTCTCCCCACCTCTCGGCAATCTCGTCGGCGTCCCAACTCCTCGCTGCCGCGCCGCGCGCGCGCCACCATGGACGAGGACCGCGCGGTGGAGGCGGCGGCGGCGGCAAGCGCGTGGCCTGGCCCCTCCGCCGCCGCCGCCTCATCGAGTTCCTCCTCCACGCCTCCACGGTACGGGCTCCCTCCACCCCCTCGGCTTCCGGCATGGTCCCCTCGACAGACCCTAAGCCTCACCTCGCCTGCTGCCTTCTGCTGGCGATTTTTAA
>CM020180.1:11099661-11157100 GCA_009805545.1 Oryza longistaminata | reverse complement strand
GCTTCCAACAGAGTTTTTCACAAACTTGTTGAATCAAGGGTCCCAAGCCAATATTCTGGGAATAGTAGCCAAAACTCTCCCCTCCTACTTAATTTCCCCTCAACCCTTTCACCCAACCATAGTATCCCCAATCCCCCACAGTCTTCCACATCGCAAGCACCGAAATGTTTCATAACTTTCACCCTTTGGTCCATCCGCAAACTATCAACTATAGGCAATCCCCTCCAGAGTTTTCATGGATTTCAAGCAGCAAGGCAATTGGTTACAACTGCAGGATTAAAGCTTTCAGGTTTTCGTCTCAAGAATTGCGATGCAACTCAAACAAATCAGGTTGGTGGATCTGCTTCTTACTCATGGATCTGCAATCAACTCTCTCGACTGCCCTGCAACACAGCAAGCCAAAAGGTGTGTAACATGAAGATGTCAAGGGCAACAATGAAGAAACGGACTGCAGGAAAGGACACGGGTCAATCCTGGACGAAGAAAGAAATCTACGCTCCTTAGTTCTGGTTGGAACAATTCAGTGGATTCCAATAGATGGCCAATGAACAAAGAAGTCAGAGTACTATTGGAGGGCTGTAGCTGCAGAGTATGACAACAATACACAATCGTAATGATCGCAAAAGGACGTCGGGCAATGCCGAACGACACATTGGGTGGTGTTAAGAAGGAAATCGGCAAAAATTTTGTGCGAGTTTATTTCTCGAGTTAGAACAGCGCTGGAGTAGTGGACAACTGATGATATCGATTATGGAGAAGGCCTACCGAAGTGGTTTAATCTTGAAACAATGATAAATCTTTCAACATTGGAGTATAATGTGGAGAGAATTGAAGGATTCAACCGAAATGGCGAAGGATCCTAGAGAAGAGGAAGCCAAGAATAAAAGGACTAAGATTTCTGAGATCAGGGCGCATTACACATTCATTGTCCCAACCAAGGAACACCCAGGAGGAAAACTAGAAGCAAGAGAAGCGCCCTGAGGGCGGCAGAAGAAAGCCAAAGCGCAAGCTAAAAGGAAAGGCAAAAAAGGTGTTACCATCTCCTTTGGGGGACGCAGCAAGCCAGAACTCTTGCTCTCTTCAATGAAGGCTGTAAAAGCAGAGCGCCAGCAAACTACATATCATGCAGAAGCAACACGCCACAATCAGGGCAGAAGCAAAAAAGAGGAACATGCTAGAACAGAGAATGTTACCCAGACATACTTACAATTGCTGGACAAAGAGCACTTCGAATTTTAGAGAAAGCTGCGATTCCTTTCTAGCGGCTCGACCTCCGTCCCGTCGTCAAGTACACCGCGCTCTCCTTCTTCGCCGACCGCCTCCTCCCCTCCCTCCCAAGGTGACCCCGCGAAGTTGAGACCTTGGTTTTTGTGGGGGTTAAATTGGTTTCTTATTGTTTTACTAACCTGCTCGCTGTCGCTGCAGGAAGATGGGGTTCTGTGGCGCACGGGGTGGCCGAGCTGTGACCTCCTGGCTGCTCGAGCCTCTGAGGGACAGCAACCTGGAGCTCTTCGCCCTCGTCGCCGTGTGGATCGCCAGCAAGGTGATTCTGTGAGCATTTGTTGAGCAAACGTCGTGTGGATTTATTGCCATGAGAGGTGGAATTACATTCCTTTTTATTTTTCATTTGGTTACCTGTTTAGATTCACGAGCTGAAGCCGCTGTCGGTGAAGAGCCTCAAGGCGCTTGGTGATCGCATCATCGCCGACCAGCATTTCACTTGCCGCGATTTCGCCAATGCTGTGAGTTATCGACGCATTGTTGTTCCTTGTTTGAAAGTTTTCTTGTAGTGGCTAAAAGGTGTTTGCTGTAATGCCACAGGAACTGGTGTTCATGGAGGTAATGCGAAATATATACAACTACATGGCGTGCTCCATTTCATTGTTATATTCCTTTTCCCCTTCTATTATTTTCTTGTACTTCCATTGTCTAAAAAGATTATCTCCTTGTTGTTCGTGTTGTGGGTTCTGTAGGTAGTGGAATACAACATTGGGTCCTTGAACATTGCTTTTACATACCTAGAGGAGCTTCTCGTGCAATTCAGGTTCTTTGGATTGTTTTTTTTTTTTTTTAATTATTGTTTGTAATGGACAGTTAGCAGTAGCACCACGTTTTTAGGCCTCAGGGCCAAGTTATAAAACTTGAGGGTGAATATTTGGAACTAATATAAATACTTGACGAACATATCTTCTCTTCTAAGTCTACATTTATGGCTTCCACTGTCCACATCTATGTATTTGTGAATTATATTATATGTATATCACAACAGACAGTTGTACTGATTGGTCACTATAATCTGTTGCATTTATTTTACTCACCAAGCACAATCAGTGTATGCCTAGTTCCTTATAGCAGTTCTTACTTTTTAGTGCCAAAATTTTGCACTAGAAATGTTTAAATGTGTCATGTTAGTATAGATGATGTCAGATCATATTTAAAACTAGTTTTGTGATTCACTTGTGTTCTGAGGAAGCGAATAATAAAACAAAAGAAAAAGAATCTTTTGCTTCTTCATCCACTCTTCCCATAGGCTTCCTTTCCCTTGAAAGACTGTCCTGCCAGGGTATCATTTGTTTTAGCAATCCTGTTTACCTGTATTAGTATTACCATCGCCGGACAGCATTATTAAACTACCAGTTTTTGCTTTTTTTTTCTTGACTTCCTGATTTATGAGAAGCTTAACCATATAGTTTCTACTGATATATCACTTAATTTCTTGTCTATTGCCAGGGAAATATCCAAAATAGGTGATCTTTTAAATATGGATGTTTGCATGGAAATTTTGGATATTCTTTATGAGACTGAAGATAGTTCATGGCTTTTTAACTCTCCCTGTCAACTTGCTGCTTCAGCTCTTGTATGTTATTTAATGCAGCATTTTGTTACTGAGATTTTGTATAGACTGCTGAATTATGATTTATATGATGTCTCATTTCTTTTCAGGTTACTGCATATGCCATATCAGTTCCTAAGCAGAGATGGGAGTTCCCAATCCTTCCTTGGGGTAAGCTTTGGCCGCATATTTTACTCTATCTATGTATGTATGCCTGTATGGTCCAGAAGATGCACGATGCTTAGTTAGGTTATTTCCTTCTCTAGTTGAGCAAAGAGCGTTATTTGTTTCTAACTTGTTCAATATCTGCACTTGGCAGTAACATTTACGACATCATATGATGAAGAAGAAATCATGAAGGTTGCTCTGACTATTCTAATGCACGTGCTTAAACCAGATGAAATGAAACGGAAGGGCGAGAGAGATTTCAATATCTGAGGTTTATTGTGAATTCTTGATGCGTAGAGCATGAGTCCCAGTTTTGCCGTTGTAAGCCCTATTCTCATGTAACTGTAAGTATTGCTACACATGTTTGTACAAGGTTGTGCGGCCCGTCTATGTCCGACGACCGACATTGACACATT
Organism: Oryza longistaminata; assembly: GCA_009805545.1. Lineage (NCBI taxonomy): Eukaryota > Viridiplantae > Streptophyta > Magnoliopsida > Poales > Poaceae > Oryza > Oryza longistaminata. Next base: position 11,153,683 of record CM020180.1, on the reverse strand, counting down.
GTTGAGACTAAAATGTTGAAAATGCAAGGGAATTGTTTTTCAAAGATTAAAGAAATGCAAGGGAATTGAAGTAATGATGATTCAACTGAAATTCATGATTGGATATTAAGAAGTAACTAATATTTATTAGTGCCTTATTCTACCTATCGATTCTGTAAATACATTTAATGCCATATGTTAATGAATAATTCTCACTGATAATTCTGTAAACATGTACAGAAGTATTGTCTTCTGATGTTTCAGCTTATGTGACTGATTCTGTGATGCAGCTGTGCCGATGGTACCTCGAGATTACGAATGGACGTCTCCTCATGTCCATGTGAGACCATCAATTTCCTTTCACTTGTTGTTTGTGGTAACAACGAAAACTTGAGTTTGGTTTTCAGCCTTGAAATGTGCAATATCTTGTCAAAATTATGAAACTGTATGATATATATAATGCATGGTTAAAAAATTCTAGACTGGTATATGGCATAATGATGATGACAATGACGGTACGCAAATGGATTTTGTTCAGCGCATCAAGGGACAGATGACCCGTCAACTCTCTTTGAGATCAGATATAATATCAAAGATAATTGTTGATTTCCTAATTCAAAGAAAATCCGATGGATAATTGGCGAATGAAAACACATACAAGGGGTCCCAAGAGTCGTTGATCAGTAAGGATCAGAGAGTATTGCTACATCCTACAACAAGCCATTGGATACTCGAACATTCTCTTGAGGAGAAAAGAAGCAAGCAAACGTGTATTCGAGTTTATTGATCATCAAATCAGGCATATATTGGTCCATAGCTAGACGATAAACATTGAAATTCTCAAGCAATTTCCAATCATTTTCCGGCTCCAGGTACTGTACGGCCGATGAAGAAACACGGCTTAAGGGATATATCATTGAACATCTGGTGTGAAGTCAGTGTCCAAGCATGCAACTTGCTTTCTAATTACAATTGTTCAACTAACACTATGTTTGGAGCTTGCTTCATGTTGTCAGAGACAAACAGAAACCAAGAAAGTATATTGAAATGGGATGAACAAAATTAGTTCATAGCTCTATGCCCCATTTGAAACTTCATCTTTTTTGCCTTTACAGCTATTACATCAAACCGAATTGATTTATGCTGCAACCAACTGAATCACGTCATTTTTGCGTTGTCAGATCATTGCACGGGAGCTTCCGTGATGGCGTATGCTTCAACATCCTTAAACCAGGATCACCACCAACCAGGGCACTCCGTCAGAAATCTCTCTGAACTAAAAAAACAGAAGGAAAAACCAGGGCACTTCGTCAGAAAATCTCTCTGAACTAAAAAAGAGGAGAAAAAGAGCTTCCAAAGCGACGATTGATCTTGTCGTCAGATTAAGATGTATCACCTGAAAATTCAGAAGTCCGGCAGCTCGGCAAGATGGGCCACACGTGTATGCTTTTGTAGCTCCTGCGTCCCTCTCTACTTTGTGCTTACATCTTTTTAATTAGAGCAGTTTCAGACATGGGATTTTCATGCCAATTTTTATCTCATTTTTAGTCAAACGAAACGATTTAGTTTTTTGTTTAGTGTCTGCCTGGAGGCTGGTCCATTTCGTGGACTCAATTTTCTAATGTTAGAGTGCCCTTTTACGTTTACAGGAAGAGCAAGCCATCATGATTAACGACCTAGTGCGTAGGATTCGATATGTTTAGATAGGCTTAATGATGACCAAAAATCAGTTCATGTTAGCTTGGAAGGTATCAGTAAAGTAAACTAAACCACCGGCGGGATTATTTGTCGCCTTTGTAAGTTGTTGGCCTGTTACATTGTTTAACTTTTGAAGCATTGACTAGTGTACATTTTAAACTAAGCAGAATCCCATGAGTCCCCTGATTTGATTGTTTCTGATAGAGCCTTGTATATTGTTAGCTTCCGTTGTGAAGTCTTTAGTTTCTTACTTATCGAAATTTTATGGTGTAGAGGACTGGTTTTAATCAATTTTCTTTAAAAAAACAAAATTTTACGTTTGACGAGGGATATAACACAGTATGGCCTTTCCCTAGTCATGTATTATTCCCTCCCCAACTTTGCTTTTTAACTAATATGAAGGTTAAGACCTTTTTTGGATAAAAAGCATTTTTAATCTCACCAGTTATGCAGAGTTTTTTCTTCCTCTCAAAAAAAGGCATAGTTTTTTCACTGTCACCTCTTCAGTTCTAGTATGGGTGGTGTACTACTCTATGGTGTTGCAAACGCTGGAAGGGATGAATTGTCTGAATGTCGTTCACTCTGTGAGATAATGTATTCAGTTCTTTTCTGTAGAAGGTAGGGAAAATGGTGAGTTACAGAGGAGAAAATTTTAAAGGAAAGGGAACTTTAATTGTTTTAAGCAAAGTGCTTGCAACTACATATATTTGGTTCTGTAGATAGCTAGGGTGTTGAGATGCTCCCTTGCTGCATGTATTGCAATGCAAGCAACTTAGCCCACATACGTAGCCTGTAACTAACTACCCATTTCATGCATGTATTTGGGAAAAGAAACATATACTATTTACTGATGAACATGAATTGCTTCTGCATGTGTTAGATAGCCGCAGGTTCTTACTTTAAACACCTGAAATAAATAATTGATCACCATCTATATATATACACATACCCACAGACAAATGATTGTCTAATGATTGACTATTGCAAACCCAAAAAAAAGAGAGAGAGGAAGGATTGTAACTGCAATATCCAAATTGATTTGAACTGTCCAAATTATGTACTAATCATTGTCAATGTGTAGATAGATACTTACATACGTAGACATTTGATTTTTGTCCAGTTCCTTTTTTTTTAAAAAAAAGAAGGTATTTTGTTCAGTGCTTTCTCATTGGCTTGATGATAATTCCATGAACTAACTACAGCTGGCGATGTGAAAGGTGTATCTGAAGCTGGTAGAGGGTCACATTTCTTTCTTTTTCTCTGCTCATCTGTATTTCTCCTAGCGTAAACTGCATGCATATACTAGTATTAGTGCATTACCAATGTGTGGCATGCATTTTGGCAAGTAGCATGCAGACAGTGACACAAGGTCTACTCACTACTAAGAGTGCGACCTAAAAAAAAAAGACATCTACAGTCTTAAGATAATTGGCTCCAAAATTTGCAAGAAAAGCTAGCTATATATTCCATGCCCACAAGCCCACAACTGAAGAAAAACTTTTGAGGTAATTAGGTTGGAATTGTGGACATGATAGGCCCCCCGGGAAGATAATGATATGATCATTTGTTAAGCAACCAAATCAAATGATTGGGGGTATTTGATTTACTTTAATTTGGACTGATTGGCCTGAGGGGGTCCAGATTACACCAGTAATGATAGCATTTCCTGATCTCAAAATGGTTGGAATTGGGGACAAACCAAAGCGGGTTGTTTGTTACTCAAATTTTTGGCCAACTTCCGAATGATGTGTAGGCTGGAGCTGAATTTTGCCTTACCCTGCACTTCATCCACATAGATACTTCACTGGAAAACCATACGTGTCATCTGTTTCATCCTTTCTGTTGCACCACCAACCGATTGAGGCGATGGCAGTCTTGCTTCATTTCTTCAACATGTACCAAAAGTGAAGAGGGCATGAATGTATTGATGTGTATTTATTAATAGTCAAAAACATATGTGCAAAAAGGTTTGATGCTCCGGCAATATAATGTTCCAGATTGATCAACTGATCAGATGTAGGCTTCAATATTTCATTTTGCGATTTCCAAAATTTCCGGAAATTTTTCAGAAATTTAGGTTCCCCAGATAAGAAATTATTTTGGTTGAAATTTTCAAAAAAAAAGACAAAATTATTCTAATTTTAATTTTTTTGTCTGAAATTTCCATGATTTCTGAAATTTTTCTTCTATCGTTAACCCCCGAAATATATTTTATTTCCGAAATATAGAACCCTGATTAGATGTATACAAAATCACATTCATGTTCAGACATGAAAAATTCCTTCTGAGAGAAAAGAAATTTATGAAGTTTGTATAATTGTATGTGCACAAGAAAGTGCAGTGTAACCTTTCCTGCAGGCCGTGCCGACCAATGTACAGGTGGACAGGAAGACGTCAAACACATACACAAAGATTAACTCAAAGGTACAAAATGACCGTTCATATTTGCCATGGAATAACTCTTCAGGCTCAGAGGAGTACAGTTTTGTCCTACGCGTGTTAATCACTATCCGAAGGTATTGTATTATTTGCTAATTGCTCCCTCAACCGAAGACGCAAGGGAGCATCAAGCACGGCAGATGATACATTTGTCCTTTCGCTCCTTGTCCATCTGTACAACTGAAAGATCACAAGATCACAACATAAACAATCATAACACAGCTTATATTCTGCTTTCTCTTTCTTAGAGGTTGAGAAGTTGGGGGGTTCATGGATTTTTGCAGTCAAACACAAACTGGGAGTCTGCGATACAGACGAACACTAGCTCCAGAGAAACAGCAAAGTTAAAAAAAGGGGGAAACTGCATGAAATAAGCATGTGTGAATTGTGAGTTGTGACAGGATAATACTACTAGTGGCACTTGGATACTCCTATATCAGTTCTGCGTTACTACATCCGTCCTAAAATATAGTAATTTAGGATAGGATGAGATCCATTATTATGTCCAGATTCGTAGTTTATGATGTGTCTCATCTTATTTTAGGTTGCTATATTTTAGGACGGGGGAGTATGTTTGTTTGACCAAACTAGAGGAGACAGCGATGGTGTACCATTGCAGAGATTAATGTCGAAGCAATGGACCATGAGAAGAAATGTCTGAATTCCTTCTTGGCAGAGAGACTGCTCACCTCTCTGCCGTGTAGACAACACATGCCAAATTGGCAATCCTTTCTTAAGAAGAAAATAAAGGATCTGTTTAGGGAGTTTTAGATTATAAGAAGCAGCTGATGAGAATCTGAAAAAGCTAAAAAAAAAATCAATTTATGGCTTCTAATTCATTATCTAGATTCCAACTCTTATAATTTTAATTAAAAGTTAGACCGTCAGGGAACTTTTGATTCTGAGAGAAGATGCAACTGTCAAAAGCTTCTCATAGACCCATCATAACTAAGTGGACCAAAAAAGAGACAAAAATTACAAGGAAAATCTAGAATCTGAAGTAGCATAGTACAGTAGTACTGAGACCAGAGCTATTAGAGCAATCAATATGTGCGAAGTGCAGGATCTTCATAAGAAAGCATTGCAGGTAACACTCAAATCCGGCAGTTTGAGAGAAGCCTCCTCCAATGAAATCAGGACAGAAAGGGCAGGTGAGCCTAGATCCAGTACATTGTTTAGATCACACTACTTACTTCTAAATCCCATAGCTTTTGCTAATCTATTGAGGTTGACCTCAGCATCACATGGGACATGTCTCGTCACACTGTACATGTGGATGATGTATGTAGGTTCAGAACTTCAGATTCATTTGATCATTTCGTTTACAAGCATCCATATAATTCTAGTCAACTCTGTCTGTATATTGCCTAATGGTCGGCACAAACTGTCAATGGGGATAAACATTTAGGTCAGTTTCTGCATAAAATAAAAATAAAACAGCCTAATATTTTTTTTGAACTCTAATGCTCTTATCAGGAATTGAGAAAATTCCTGCATTTAAATCATGGCGACACTGCGGTGATGCACTGATTTAATTGTACGGTTTAGATCTTATAATTGTGCAACACACATGATCTACACTATTGATTGGGTCCAAGAGTGACCTGTTGCAATCTACATCGCAACAAAAGTCCCCATCTAATTAAAATGGTGGAATCTAACTGTGGTGCATTTTACATGGTTTTTAGCCTAACCTCTAGTAGTTGGTGAAGGGCTAACATCCGAGGTGCCAAAACTTCCTGTAGATGTGAATTCTTAGAGAAGATCACCTTGTTATTCCTAGAGAATTTTCTTTTTTCACTCTGGAGTAGATCAGCAGAATATCTTTGCCTCATCTCTTCTATACATTTTTTACTTGTGCAGTAAATGGCATGAAAAACCTTGTGGTTAACTGTACCTACCTTTCCTACTTATGTGTACATTAATCACACAAAATTCCGGGTGGTTCTTGCTTCACACAATCTGGCGCGCTTCAGAACAGGCAACAATGCTGTCATTTAATTATGTACCTGTCATTTATCAGTTTTCTTCAGGGAATGTCCTTGGGGGCAATTCATTTATGAAGCCCAGCCATTTTTAATTCTAAATGACCTAAAGGACTAATTTGGAACATAAAAAATTCTCAAATTCCTGTATAATGTGTTACTATTTATTTGCTAAATCTTCGCTTATTAGAATACCGAAACATTGTAAAAGAAACAAGTTGATGGGGACATTTTTTTATATGTAATATATAATTGTGATATACTCCTATGTAATAAACCAGGAAATAAAAAAGGTAAACAAATGCTGTAAAATTCTACTATGCTTGTGTGAGTCCAAGATCTTCAGATTTGTCCCCAAACCGCAAAAACGGGAGATTTGTTTGTTACTACCTTTTTCATCCAAATCACCCCAAAAGTTTCTTGAATTTTACAAACAGATCCCCCTGGTCGTCTCCTACCTCTCGGTTTCTTCACCCTTATCACCTCGTTTTCTTTCCATTGTGCTACCAACTGTGCTCAGTGAGATCCATATATGGTCCAGCAACTACCGCTGCCCATCTCTGGTCTCCACCCTCCCCTTCTCTCTCTAGAACCGAGGGTTGCTGCGAGGAAAGCGTAGGAGAGAGAGAGTTGCTGGCTGCAGCCCCGGCGAGAAGCGCCATTGTTGTCGTCGTTGGGCCAAGAACCAAGAAACCAAGAAGACAAGAGGAGGAGGAGGGGGGAAGAAGACGGAAGAGAGAGAGAGAGAGGAAGAGGCACTGGATAGGTGCATCCTTTGCTTCTAGCCGCTTCCTCTTTCTCCTTCCTGGAGGGGGAGAGAGAGAGGGGAGTGGGAGAGGAGAGGAGAGTAGATGGGCGAGATGGTCTTGGCCGGGTATGGCATGGACAAGGCGGTGAGGAGCAGCGTCAGCTTCGAGACGCCGTGCGGCAGGCTGCTGCGCGAGCTCGAGGTGCGTAGTTCGGTTCTTTGTTCATGGCGTCCTTGATTTGATTTGATTTGGTTCTCTGCAAGAATACGACGGATTTAAGGAGAAATGGAAGGTGTTCTTTGGAGGGAATAGGATGATACTTCTTGCTTGATTCGTTTGCTCGTTTAAATCGTAGAAATACTAGGATCCCGTTGCTTGTTTTGGATGGAATTGCACAGTTTGAGCCAATCTGGGCTTGTGTTTTCGTAAATTTCTGCGTATTGTTTTCGAGATGAGCACACATTATATGTCCAAATTGTGCTCAAAAGTTCCAACTCCTTTGGTTTTCTTGAATTGCAAGCATACTGTTTCTCTACCAAAAAGGTTCGCTCTTTTGAACAGATGCTAGGATTTCGAGAACAGCAGGAGTTTGTTGCTTCTGCCTACAGCTTTGCAGATTTCATTCTTAAAGGTTTCACTTTTGATTTACTACGAGCTTCTTCTCGGTTTCTATGTTTTTCTTTTATGGAAATTCCGGGTATCTACTATGTTTATCGGGAAGCAAAGCAGATGCGACGATTTACTTTTCTTTTTCTTTTTACTAAAGTCTGAATTTGGAGCTGAAGAACTTGGAGTGGTACTGCTCGTGTAAATTCAGTTAGGAGCGCTCTTATTATACCACTGTTGATGTACCACGGGTCAGAAATATTACGTTAGGTTGGAGTAGTATTTATCTCAGCTAATGTGCCAGTGAGCATAATGATATAAGTTTGCCTATAAGTTTAATAGCATCAGGCGTACTCGAAATTGGGAATTGTAAGTGAGAGTGCAATCCTCTGCTGTTTCAAAAGAAATGCTACGCCCCTTATTTTTACCAAAAAAAAAAAAAACCTGCAGAAAGAAAATAAAAACAAATTAAATTTCCACTAACTAATGCTGTCCAGAGAAGTGGGGCCTGGTTAGGGTATGCAAAGACACATTTATATACATTTTGGGAAGTTAGTAGCTCTCTTATGAACATTATATTTTGTATGCTCTATATCCCTATTTTGAGTTTCATTTACTCTCTTTGTTGTCTGTGGTTGAGCAGTCAGCTTGCTTCATCAAAAGCCTGCGTATTAGATTTTTGTTCCTTGTGGCATGAAATTACATGGTCTATAACAATTTATCAATTGCCGGTTTGCCAATGTGTCAATTAGATGAATAAAAACATCAAATATGCAAAAATAAATAAATAGATAAATAAAAATGTCACATGTAGCTACCATTAATGCTGCTCAGGTGGCTGCACATTTTTATTTTCTCTGAATATTACGAACTTATATGTAATTCTTGCAACTGTTTCCATTCTAACATAACTTCTATTTTAGCAAATATGGACTGAGATTGGGGAGCGTGAAGAAGATAAAGATCGCATGTTCTTAGAACTTGAAACAGAGTGCATGCGTGTGTACCGTCGAAAGGTTGATAGTGCCAATGCTGAGAGATCCCAGCTCCGTCAGTCATTGATGGCCAAAGAAGCAGAGCTTAAAGTTTTAGTGGCTTCAATAGGTGAAATTACCCCAAAATTTAAGGTATACTCAGCCCATACTTCTATTTTTGCCTCTTGTTCCAAGCCTTGTGCCTAGGGACCTTGATTATGTAATCGTGTGTCTTATGCGTATAAGGTTTGATTTGTCTGTAGCTACAGATATTGGTAGGTTATCTTGTAGCTTGTACAACAAGTATGAAATAATTGTTAGTGTCATGCTACACCTCGTAGAATATACCATATTCAGCAGGTTGGCCATCTTTGTTCAAATAATGATGGGGATCATATCACTGCAACATGCACAGCTGGGTCACTCGGTTGGTACATAGTCATGTCTGATGGGCACATTTGAGAAACTAGTTTAGTGTAGAACTTGGTTCAAAGGACCATTTTCTTTCCTGGCCAGAATTATAATTGTGGACCATCTACTTGGTTGAAGAATCGCTGGATATGATTCCTGTAAGTTAAGCATACCTGGATGATGCCTAGCTTTTCTTTTACACATGAGGTTGACTATGCAACATGGTTTGCTGTACGGTGAACTTTGTTTGAAATTCCATTTGGTAATGGCATTTAGAAAGAAAAAAAAAAGCAAAGGTGTTGGTCTTTTGACTCCCAACTTCTACATGCATTGGCCACAGTTAATTGCTTTTGGCATGTTTAGGGTCACATTAGTTAAGTAAAAAAAAGGTGAATTATTATGCTTTGTTATATCGTAAAGGTTCTCTGTCACATATTTGACATCACTGTATAAGTATATTCCATTTCTGAGTAATTTGAGATATTCGTCTATAGGTGGATGAAAAGCAATCATTGAAAGAGCAACTTGCCAAAGTGACGCCTCTACTGGAAGATCTCAGGTCAAAGAAAGAAGAAAGAATAAAACAATTCTCACTTGTCCAATCTCAAATCGAGAAGATAAAAGCACAAATTTCGGATCACAATAATCAGCATGACAATGGTCCGGTCAATCATTCCAAGGACAATCATGATTTGTCAACCAGAAGGCTTTCTGATCTTCAAGCGGAGCTTCGCAATTTACAGAAAGAGAAGGTAACTATGATCTTGACTTAAAATGGTTCTTTGCTCAACTTGCTTCAACCCATTCAGCCATCATGTGGATATGAGTTGCACCAAAATAATAATAATAAAAAAATAAATCAAATGTATCTTGTCAAAATGTACATATTTTCACACAAAGTCGCATATGACTAGATATTGATGATAAAGTGAATGGTGGATATCAAAATATGTGTATGCCTTAAGCATTTACGTGCTACAACCATTTTTTTGTTTACCTATTGTTTCAACCATAAACTGTCACTTTCAACATGCTGAGAACAAGATTAGTTATATATTTCAAAGGATAGGTTATTTCATTTTTGTTATCTAAAATCCTAACTTTGCCATGCCATATTGTTGTATTAGTAAAAGCAATAATCTTTTTCATCCCCTCCTTGTTCAGTCTGATCGCCTTCAGAAGGTCTTCATATACGTCGATGAAGTGCACTGCCTATGCTCTGTGCTTGGGATGGATTTTGCAAAGACAGTTAAAGATGTGCATCCAAGTTTACATGGGGCCAACTCAGAAAATTCAACGAATATCAGTGATAGCACTCTTGAAGGTCTTACTGAGACCATCCTTAAGCTCAAAGCAGAAAAGAGGACTAGAGTTTCGAAGGTGATTCCTCTTAGGAAACTACAGAGTACAGAGGTGTCTCAATTTCATTTTATAGCTTTTCTAACTATTTGGAAATTTTGTTCAGTTGCAAGAAATCGTCGGAAAGCTCCACAAGTTATGGAATTTGATGGAGTCAACTGAACAAGAGAGGAGACATTTCACCAGAGTAGCTGCTGTTCTTGGATCTACTGAGGAAGAGATCACTTCATCTAGTGTCCTGTCGCTGGAGACAATTCAGGAGGTTCGGCTACTATCTGTGAGATACTTGTTTCTTTACAAGCTGTAATTTGGACTTATTAACATAATTATTTGAATACAGACAGAAGAGGAAGTTGAGAGACTAACTAAACAAAAGGCAAGTAGAATGAAGGAGCTTGTTCTTAAGAAAAGGTTAGAGCTAGAAGATATCTGCAGTAATGCGCATATGGAGCCTGATATGAGCACAGCACCTGAGAAGATAACCGCATTGATTGATTCTGGTATACTACTGATATTCTCTCTTGCTTACAATTGAAAATTGCTGCTGAGGAATATCTTAAATGTTCTAAAATAATTTCATATTCAGGTCTAGTGGATCCTTGTGAACTTCTTTCCAGCATTGAAACACAAATAGCAAAAGCGAGGGAGGAGTCCCTAACCAGGAAAGATATCATGGAGAAAGTAGACAGATGGCTATCAGCTTGTGATGAAGAAACTTGGCTTGAGGAATATAACCAAGTACGATTCATTTTTGTTTTAATTATTCTGAATATTCATATAGACCTTTGTTGACAACATATATTTCACATCTCTTCTATGATTTAGTTAAGATCTTTAAGGGGTTTTTTTTTTGTGTGTCCTTGTGCAGGATAGTAGCAGGTATAGTGCTGGTAGGGGTGCCCATATAAATCTCAAGCGTGCAGAGAAGGCAAGGATACTTGTTCAAAAAATACCATGTGAGTTTTGTTTCCATGTCTGCTGGTATGTCAGTTGAACACTGTGTTGCATTCTGCTAAAATATTGGTTGAACTGGGCTAATGGTTCTGATATAGGTATAATCTTATTCGACAATGATGTACTCCTAACAGTAATCACTAAGCATTTTCTGATTCACAAGCTCGGTCTACTTGCTGCTTCTGATATAGATCCATCTATAGTCACTCGCATATTTGGTACATAAATTGATTAGAAGCTATACTTTCTGTGCAGCAATGATTGACAACTTGATAGCTAAAACATTTGCGTGGGAGGATGAAAGAAGTGTGCCATTTTTATATGATGGAGTAAGTCGTAGATCTGGTCTACCATATTTATCATCATTACAGTACACTATGTTCCATTGAATTACATAAATTGAATTTGCATGTGAAGGCCCGTCTTGTTGCCATTTTGGAAGAGCAAAAACTCAGAAGGGTACAAAAGGAGGAAGACAAGAGACGACACCGGGTATGAATTGTACCGCATCATGTGTTCCTTTTGGCATTACGACCACAAGAGTTGACTCACTATTTGGATGTGTTGATAATTCTTACTACAGGACCAGAAGAAACTGCAAAGCTTATTGCTTAAGGAGAAAGAGTTGATTTTCGGCTCCAAACCTAGTCCAAAAAAGACAAGCAGCTTTAATAGGAGGACGAGCAGCCATCACCCGAATGGAAATGGAGCTGGGTTCATGACCCCCGCGCCCCGTAGAGTTTCTGCAGGCAGTGCCACTCCTGAGCTTCTAACTCCACGCTCATATTCTGGACGGTACAATAATTACTTCAAAGAGAACAGGAGGCTGACTGCTGCACCACTGAACTTCTCAACGGTTTCGAAGGAGGATAGTATGTCATCCTTTGCCTCCATCAGCGGCTCAGAACCTGATTCTCCTTTGGTTTTGCACTGAGATCCCGTCGTTCGATTGGACGTTTTCGAGAATGTCACAGTTGATCTTTTGAGGTTCTGATAATCCTGATTTCCAAATGCTGCATTTCTGGTTAGGGAGGAGACTTCTCAGCAAGAAGGATGGTAGTGAAGACTATCCACGACATTGGGCCATTGTGTGTTAACTTGGTTGACATTGCTAATGAGTGACGACAGGTTGTGACAGGATTTAGATAAGATTTGCCTGTAGATATATGACCTAACATCTGCGGTGCTGTTGTACCTAAATTACGTCGATTGATCAGTGGGTTGGTTAGGAAGCATGCCTAAGTTGTGCATTATATTCGTTTTCTTGGTATTCTTTGAGTTTTGTATTTAGTCATTGTTTTGCATGTGAAAAGGAGTTGGTGTTGATTTGCAATCCAAAGGTGCTGTGTAATTTCATCCTGCAGACTCAACATGAGGTCTTTGATTTGTGTGCTGTACTGCTATGGAAATCGTAGTTCATACTTCATTCAGGAAGGTAACTCAAAGGTCGCATTTGTTTTACTACCATTTAGTTCATACTTCATACTTATCTACTTGATTATCGGTAAGAAATAAAATTATATGTTACAAACCTAACAAGTGGGCTAAGCAATGCAGTTGAAGCAAGTGGACTTGTTACCAATTGCTGCTGCAATTGTGGGATCAAAACTGTTGGTCAAGGACTGAAGATTTGGGCGAATATTGAATAATATTGATATAAGCTCCCCCTAATGGAGTAACCAAGTCGCTTACAACGGGTAATTAAAACACAGGAAAGAAGAAAACAAGGAGGGGAGCAGATTACATAATAAAGAGAAAGAAACAGAGGGCCTGTTTACTTTGGTGTCATTTTCAACCTTACCAAATTTTGGTAAAGCTGCAAAAAAAGTGGCTATATTTAGTTTGCTGTCAAATTTTAGTAACTATATAAGAAATCCTGCCAAAATTTTAGCAAGTTACCAAAATTTTGGCATAGTTGCCAAAATTTTAGCAATTTGGTAAGGTTTTTTTTTTGCAACAAAGTGAACAGGCCCATAATTAAACATGGGAGGAGCCCGAAGAAATAGCAATTGAGAAGACAGCCTTCCACCCATCTAGGGCCGGTCCATCTGCTTCTTTGATGTAAAATTCACGCACCTGATGGTGGTTGATTATTGAAGATAACGCTGTTTCTGTGATTCCAAATCCTCCAAAAAGCAGAGGAGATAGAAGCTCTGATAATCTTTCATTGCTATAGAAGCTCTGATAGTCTTCAACTGAGGAAATATTTGGCCAGCACCCCTATCTTGGACCAGAAAGAAGCAAATTACCTTTTGCTGACGGAGGGAGTACATTTTACAACACCCTTGCTGCATTTTGGTCTTCCAAAGATATAGGGAGGCCTGACATGTGTAAAGAACAAGCCTGTGTAGTAGCTAAAACGCCAGTGAACAGCAGAACAGGAAACAACTTGAGAATTACCCCTTTCTTAGCATGAAACTGCAACTCCAAGATAAAGTTGACACGCAGTAGCAAAGTTCAAATGTATTACTGTACAGTTTGGCAACATGATTTCATCTTTTGACGCTAGTAACTACTTGTGGTTGTGGCTTGCCAATAGGAATTTTGTAAGGTTGCGTACTTTATACACAACCGGTAGAAGCCCGGCAGAACACTAGTCATCGGCATACACGGAATGACAAGTTTAATTCTCTGTCTAGAAATACAGAACTTTGATAGATGGTGTACAAATACAAAACTCTACTAACCAACCCTTTCTGCCGACATGCAGTTTGCAGTCAACTGCAAAATAACCTGCAAAAGATATGCCCATGCGAAATTAATTAGCGTGTGCATTATGCACAAAAGTAGACCACTAACAAAAGAAAATAGAAGACATAGGCTAGTTGCTGGTCGCAATAGTTCTGCAAAACAGTGGTACTAATGTTTCGGCCTCTGTTAAGGTTCATAATTTGTATTTGTGGTGCACATCTTCATATTTATACTAGGAAATGGTTGTCCGAAACACAAACACAGTTCTTTCAAAGCCATCTACTTTCAGAGTACAATAACAAACAGTTTATAAACTAGAACTCCAGCTGGGAATTTCAGCCATGCTACTGATTTTTTTAGTACTCAATTACTGGCTTGCCTCTTATCAACGCAGGAAGATGTAATAACTAATAAGAGAATGCTTGATCGTTGATCACAACGTAAAAATCGAAACGCCGCATAAAATTATTTCCTTGACAGTACTTCGTGCTTGGGTATGTTTTGGGCAACAAAAAAGACAAATTTGTTGCAACAAAAAAGACTACATAAACCCATAATAAGCTATTACAAAAACTAAAGGCAGGCAAAACATACCCAAGAAAAGGGGAGCAACAGCACACCAGCAAAGGCTAAACATTTCAATGTCTACTGATCTATTTGCTCCACCAAAAAAAAAAGACAGTTAAAACAAAATTTAGTTTTGACTCATTGATTCTTTGGTCTGACACAAACAAGAACTGAAACAAAAATCACACCTAAGAACTTAGTTTGCATCTGATATCTGAATCTAAAAACGTAGGAAAAGATCATGGACAGATGAATCAAAATACGAGCAGAAGCTGGTAGTTTCAAAGGTGAAAATGATATTGCCAAACTGATATGTAAACATGAAATCAGAATCACCAGCACATAAACAAACAGTGTAATATGATAAACACAGAGTATCTAGAACTTAACCCAAAAAAACATTCATGTTCAACTATGGACTAAATGGATTCTCCCATCATATAAAGCATTACAGCTGAAGTCCTATATTAACAACTGCAATTCTAACGTGTCCTGGCCATTCTCAAAACAACGATGTCGCTATTTTCAGGATTAAAATTCAAATAGCACACGATGATGAGTAAAGAAATGTAAGATGGACAGGCAATTAAAAAACCAACAAGACAAGGTTCAATGCAGCTTCATTTGTATAAACACCCCCTAAGGCCTTGTTCGGTTACACAAGGATTCGTTCTGGGCCAGGAATGATAGGTATAACAAGAAATTTATAATAGGTACAACAAGAGACCGAGATTTATTCCGGGTCGGAAACCAATTTACTCATATTAGGCAAAACAAAACATCCGGATTAGTTCCACACCTCTTGACTAGTGGATTGATTCCCGATCTTTTATTGTCCCTATCATGAGTAAATTGGTTCCCGGCCCGGAATAAATCCCGATCTCTCGTTGTATCTATCATAAATTTCTTACTATACTTGTCATTCCTGGCCCGGATTGAATCCTTGTGTAACCGAACAAGGCCTAAGCCGGCTTAGGCCCGTTCAGGATACACCGGTACATGCATACCCAAAGTATACCATGTTCACCACTAGTCCACTACATTTTCTTATAAATCTCCAGCATTGTCCCCGTCTGTGAGAATGTGAGATCATGATCTAAAACTAATTTTAGTCCTACTGGACTAAGACTAGCATTAGTTACAAGCATTGTACTGTAGCATCGTAACACTAACTACTAATTACATTAGCAATTGACGATTTGGTACCAAAGGGGAACAAAAAGAAAAAAGAAAAAAAACAGGATTACAGGAAGAATCGATGCAAACCGGGAAGGCTGTTCTGTACCATCGCTCTCAAAAATCGAATGTCTTGAGATACGAGGGATCCTTCTTGGCCCGCTCCTGAAACTTGCGGAACCACCGATCGAGGATGTCCGTGGGCACCACCAGCTTGCCGCCGTCGGCGCCGCAGAACGACTGCATGAAGTTGAACAGGTTCTCGCCGACGCGGAGCGCGACGCGCTCGGCGCGCTGCCGGGTCGCGCGGGGTCGGTGCGAGGAGCGTTCTCGCCGGCGGTGCAGCTGCACACGAGCGACGCCGAGCTTGGCGGGGCCGAGGGGGGCCTCCGGTTCGTCGCCGGCCTCCGGGAGCGGAGGCTCGCGGAGGGGCGGCCCGGGCCGAGCGCGCCGAGGAACGCGAAGGGGCGGTTGGCGGCGGGCTGGAAGTACGGCGACGGCCTTCCCCGGCGGGAGCGCGCGGCGGCGGCCGGGAGCAGGAATACGACGGCGGAGCGCGGGGCGGCGGGGAGGGAGAGCGTGGAGAGGTCGAGCGCCCAGGAGTTGGGCGCCACCTGCGCGAAGGCGGTGGCGTCGAGCGGGAAGCTGAGGTCCGGGAAGACGACGCCGAACATGGCGGCGGCGGCGGCGGCGAGCTGGCGGGGGCTATGGCTGCTGCTGCTTGGATCGCGGGGCGCGGCCTTATACGTGGGGAGAATGGAGGGTTCTAGAAGCTGCGGGTACATTCCCAAACTGCCGTAGCATCGGCGTACTCCACCTACTGAATATACGCCCTTTGTTTATCTTTTGAGACAAACCTAAATGAATAGGAGTAGATGTTTATTCAAATTTATTTTTAGAAGTTAATTTACTTTAGGATGAATGGAGTAGGACATTTATCGATAAATTTTCTTATAAAAATACAAATACGGTATAATTATAATATAATAATATTGTAAATTATACGTAACTATAATACAATTTATATGCAACTTTCGGAATCTCCTCACCCACGCGTGCTACGATGTTTTTCTTCCCAACTTGCGCATATCTTATGTATAAAAGTTACTACATACAACTTACATCGTAGTTATATAAAAGTTAGATTGTAGTTACATACAAGTTACAATACAATTACACTATAACTATATCGTATTTAAAATACATTTGATAACATTTTAGGAGAAAATTATCGATAAATATATAGCAATTTCATTATCTAATACTATGAATCTAGATAATCATCATACATGAGTGGATAGCTAATAGCCTGTCCAGATTCATCATTCAGTCAAGGATGCTATTTTTTGAGACAGGGGTATTACAAATTATGACTTGTTTGAAAGGATTACCGCAAAGTTGTTCAAAAACTCCAGTATTTACGGTGCCTATTTAATTTGTTGCCCAAATAAACCTTATCAAACTTGGATGATGGGTAAATCAGCGAACAAAAAATATTTCAACCATCAATACATCCTAAATTTTGGAATCTTGTATAAACTAATTTCGCTCTTTAAAAACCACACCGAAATTTGGTAAAGCTTCAAACATAACACACATCCACGGGAAGATTGTGGGGTTGGTAATTAATGGTTATTGATTTGGATCTTTCAAAGATACCAACACCTGTGTGCTAGCTCTTGCACTGGATCCCCCCCCGCACTGGTATCGTTGGGTGAAGGTGGCTGGCAGTCTGCATGTTGCACAACTTCCATTTCGACATATCCACTACCAATGAGCATGGGGTACATGTATTGCTGGAAGGAGGAAGCTAGCTGGTGAGGGGTATAACCTTGCTAATCCAATGGACTTGAAGACTTTCTGGGCCAAGCATGGGGCGAACGTATTTGTAACAATCGTGTAAAATACATGTTATGTTTTTCATTGTAGGTCTCAATATTGCAGTTTGGTCTGAGTTATTGTCTGTATGTACTCATTGCTAATCTGCAAAAGTCTCTAGAAGTAGCATGTAGTGATGTTCAGTTTCTTGGACTTTCAAATGTACATGTTGTCTTGAATATTGCTAATTTGCATGCCAGTCTCTTGACTTTCAAATGCCAAGTCCTGTCAACTATATCTATCACTTAGTTGCAATAAATGGGCTAATGGCAACAGTCTCTCAAATTTTGATGGCATGAAACTAATTGTTGTTTAATGTCTCTATCAATCTATCTATAGCTCACACTTTCTGACTTCTGAAAGTTCATTCCTTTATGCCATAATTTTGATCTTTTCTCTGGTTTATGAAGTGCTTGTATTAAATACTCAATGTTATCAACTTTATGTTTCCTCTGAATTTAACGAAGTAAAGTAATTGATAATTCACAAGGAAAAAAAAATGTTATTTGTTCTCTATTTGCCCTGCCCTGAAAAAATTATAGCACTTTTTCGTTGCACTAAAAAATAATCAGTAAACTGCTAGTTCACACAATGTACATATTGTCTTGAACATGCCATGTTACACTCTTCATAAAGAATGTAAACGGTCATTTTCTCTAGTTCAGTTTCCAGTTTCCACCATGAAGATGCTATCGTTAGACATATGACCATTTCTTCATAGTATTATACAGTTGAGGGAAAATATGCAGTGTAAATCGCATATATATTACAAGAAAACTATATTAGGATAAAAATATGGACATCTCAGGTTTATCCATGTATTTACTCCTCTATTCAATGAAAAATTAGCATCTTGCCGATTTCGTTAAAAAAATAAGGTTTATCCATGTCATTTGAGTAAAGTTTTACTCCTATGGTTAAATCTGAAAATAAAATTTTCACTCAGGGTAACATAGACAATTTCAGACATCCATTTTTTAATCGTATGATAGTTTTCAGGTTTACTTTACAAATATGGTTTACACTATATATTTTATATTTTCCTGTATAACCGTATGGTATGAACAACCTATGCTATACACCGTCCACAGAGGGTAGAAGCAAATTATCAATAAAAAAACATGTGGTCTTTTTAACAGTGCCACCAGTTCTACTGAAAGAAAGAATTGAACTTCCATGTAACACCCTAAACCCCGAGATGGACCGAGCCAGCGACAAGGCCTACCGTGTTGAGAAGGCCAGGCCATATAGGCCACTTTCCACTTGTTTGCATGGACCGAGCCAGCCATCGACATCCGCCGAACAGACGCGGGCCGAGATGAAATCCACTTGTTTGCTTCTGCCTGCCGGCTGGGCTGGGCGTTCCTTCGCGCAGCCGTGCCACCGAAGTACCGAACGCGGTGGGCGGCGGACGCCTGGGTATCCCGCCGCGGAAGAGCGGCAAGCCGCGCGCGGCGCTGTCTCCCGTGCCGCGCGGCGATTTTCTTGCGCGCACCGAGCGCAAGCTCGATCGGCGGGTGCACCGTTGGAACGTGATACCTCATACCACCAGGGAGGGCAGCTGGTACGGTGAAATCACCGGCCGACTTGTCGCCTCGGGGTCATGGGAATGAATCAGATGCTCGATCGATCGACTGGCCCGGCCTTGGGGGGAGTTGGTGGGAGGTCACGCTTTCAGTTTCAGCCATGGCATCAAACCTCTTCTGGTCGCTCACCGACCGCGCGCGCGCGAGGAAGCTGGCCGGGAAACAGGACGTGCGATAAAGCGGGAGGGAATAGAGGCCGCACGTAAGTAAAAATATCCTTGTTATGAGTAGCAACTGTTTTTTTTTTCTCTCCCTACGATGGGTCGATGGCCCCTGTGTTCTTCTAATGGCATTTTAGGGTAGGTTTTATTACTTTTAAGTCACGTGATTTGGCATTTTTTAAAATTTAAAAATAAATACCACAATATAAATATTTTCGAGGCATTGATTCTAGTGCACAAAATCCGTAAATTTTAGTCAATCAAGTACTATCACTTAGGACGGAAGTACAAGTAATTCAAAATTTAAAATTTAACCAATGGGTACGTGACTAAAGTGAGATCTTTTTTCTTTTGGGGCGGACCTAGCTAGGGTGTTTAGAGTGGTCATCGGTACCCAAAACATTTTTTTTTTTACTTAAGATACCTAAAACAATTAGGAAACAAAGAGTAAGTAATTATGTAATTAGTATTGAATATAAGTTTAGCATAACAAAGGCATCAAGGTTGCATAAGGGACATCAAAAGCAAGGTTTCGGTATATATGATTTTGGTTTTGTAGCCAAGTTTCTTGCTTTTGTTCTTTAGCCAAATTAGTATTTCTTAAGGAGTGTGCACATCCATTGAATTCCTTCCTCTAACCTTGGTACTATGTTTATATTTTAAAACGGAGGGGTAATTATTACACTAACTAGCCTTCTTTCTCCTTGGTCCTTCTAGAATTGCTGAACTATTAGAGCAAGTTCAATAGTATAGCCAACTACTAGCTCCAATTTATCTATAACCAATCTAAATAGCTCATTCATACAATAGTTACATACTATACTATTAATACTTGGTCCCACCTGACATACACACACTGCGTCTTAGAGTCCATGCTATAGCTGGCTACAAATCTGTAGCCCGCTTCTCTTCTCTCTCCTTATTTATCTACTTAAAATATATTTGTAGCTGGCTTATAGCCTGCTATTGTACCTGAGCCATGTGGCGCGCTAACCTCGTTGCCTCCCATGTTACCTCCCACCAGCAAGCTCCTCTCCTCCCCCACATTAATGAGATATTTTCTTCCACGCCTGAGAGCGAGCTTTCTCTCCTACTTTGATTGTAACCTTATCCTCGCTAGCGTATTTCTTCCATGCTCATAGGTGCATATCTTGAATTCTTGATCATAGTTGGAACATACTATGATCATAGTATAGCAATAGTTAAAAGTAGCCCGAGCTCATGCAGTACGTAGTGGAGATGATGAGGAAGTGTCGAAATGGCATAGCAGCGATGAATAAAGGGGGAGGTGCTGGTCCTCAAGTGTGGTAATTAAGGATAGATCTACCTGGTTGAAAGTGCAATAAAATGAAACAAAACACGTCCAATTAAACTAAATGATAAAAAGAGATAAGATATACTCCGATATATATTTAAAGAAGGAAGTAAGATATAATGCAATTATATTAATGTGCAAACTTAGGTAACAAATTCTGACCCAAAGTACAATAATGTTTTTTTCTCTTCTTTTTTTTCGCCCTTGGTCTCTCCAGGCCAGCTAGCTAGCTGATCTGGTTCTGATAAGAGACACTGATGTTTGATCACCCCTTGAAAGCGACAACCCACGACAGGGAGACAACAATGAGAATGTTCCCTTTTCCACAATTAATTAGGGTAGCAAAATGCAGTGATCGATCACTTGCAAGGCGGTTGAAGGCTGGCATTTTGTACGCTCAAGAGAATATATAATGCTTGGTGTTTGTCAAATTCCTTTCTGCTATTGTCAGTGTATTGTTAGGTGCGAGGTCATATAATTAAAGGCGTAGTAGGTTGATAAATTTGTCATCGACACATTCGTAACGGAAAATAACCTTGGAAGATTACAACGTCTATATTTGGAGGAAAAAGAGCCATGTTCCGTGTGCTCTGCGCACGTGTACTTAGGGTTTAGAAACTTCCACGTTAATCGTTCGATCGTGATGTAGGCTAATTGATATAACTCCATGTAAATACAATTGTAAGAAGTGCATCTACGGTTTTTTTTACCAATTTTTTCTAACACATTACTAAATCTGATAGCGCTATTTATTTATAGAAAACAAAAGTATGAATTATTAACAATCTAACTCTATTTATAGGGGAGTTCACTTTGATTCCTAAATCAACTTTATCAAATATTGATATTGGCAAATTTTAGCATTACCAATATTTAGTAATTAATTAAGGTCGAGATGTGTAAGTTGTATTTGGTTTGCTACATTTGTCAAGATTTTGTGAGAAGACGATCCTAGAATTACCAAACTTTGGTAGGTTGCCAAATTTTGATAAAGCTAAAACCTGGTAGGTTAATAAAGTGATCATCACCTTCAAATCTTGCTAAGTTAAAAAATTAAAATATATATGTGTTGGGGGAAGGGCTCCGACCCTCCCACCCCTTTCTAAGTAATCAGAGGGATGGCCTCCGTTGGGGAGGCCCATAGCAAGGTTGGGAAGGTCGTCCTCCGGAGGCTAAGTTGCCTTTCGGGCAACAAGCACGTCGACCCTGAGGGGGGCGATGGCTCCGGAGGAATGGAGCAGTTTCCCCCTTAGCGTGAGGAGGAGTTCGTGGCTACGACATGGGCGGAGCTACCATGATTCCTGGGTATTCCCGGGAATACCTAACTTTTTTTATCGAAAAACAAGTATACTTCCAGTATATACACATGTACACATATTAGTGCACCTAAATCCTCAATTCTTCGATCCAAACACAGCCCTATACACATGTTGACATGTACACATATTAGTGCACCTAAATCCTCAATTCTTCGATCCAAACACAGCCCTATACACATGTTGACATGTACACATATTAGTGCACCTAAATCCTCAATTCTTCGATCCAAACACAGCCCTATACACATGTTGACATGTACACATATTAGTGCACCTAAATCCTCAATTCTTTGATCCAAACACAGCCTAACCGGCCTCTTGCGACGCCTCCTACCAACCCGACCCACCCCGTCATGACCCATCAGACATTAGTTGACCCACTTAGCCACCACTCTTCCAGACAGCCCCCTCTCGCTCTCCCTCCATGACCCATCCCTCCCTGGCTCAACTCCCTCGCGCCGCTCCCCATTTCCAAACCCTAGGTGGTGGCACGGCGAGGCAGCAACTGGCGGCGGGAGTTGGACCGTGCTACCGCTGAGGGGGAGGCATTGCCGCGGCGAGCGGCGGGTGGCGCCTGCCACTCCGCCAAGCTCAGGCAGTCAGGCCGGTTGGGTGGCCAGTGGCCGCGAGGGGCAGAAACGACCAACGGCTCAGCGCTTAGACAGGAATACTCAACTTTAAAATCTTGGCTCCGCCACTGGGCTACGATGATCCGGAACTGAATACAGAGCAACAACAAAGCATGGGGGATCATTAAAAGCGTACTACTCGTCCGCCAACCAGTTGTGACGTCAGGGCTCAGTTGGCGAGGCAGGGGGCCGGAGCCGGCTATTACCCGGAGTGTGCTATCACCCGGATAATAGCTGGCATAGGGGCGTGCCATACCGTCGCATTGATGGGCACAGTCCGCGCCCATGCCTCCCGTGACTTTACCCATAGCTTTGGAGGTGGTCCACTAGTCAGACACCATAGAACCGCTAAAACTATAGGGATAACATTGTAACTTCTTTTGTAAGCCACTGAGTATAAATATGTAAATGTAACCCTCAGAAAGGGAGAGGAATAGAATGATTCACAGAAACACTTGTTTAACATTCGTCATTTTTGTTTCAACAATATGTTAGTCTTTTTTTTTTTACCAACGAGGTCATAAATATCCCTCTCTATGACTCCATCCACTAGGAGGCATGTAGGCAAACCTAAGATTCCATTATGCATTTACACAAAGTTAATTTAGTTCCACATGGCGTGTTCTCCGACTGTTGCCTAGCTTTTGCAAGATCGATCGAGGGGGGGTTTGTTAAGTTAATTCGCTCGATGGCTCTGTTGAGCAGCAGGGCTACCTCAATGATTTGGATTAGCCATGTCCAAAGATTGGAGGGCAAAGATAAGGCGATGGCATCTGGGGGCTCCCGGGAAAGAGTTGGCGCTACAAACTCTAGTTTGTCCCTTTCACCCTTGTCTCATGGCTCTTTGCTGCTACGTGACAAGCCCCTTGATCCAAATCCTTCTCCAATTGGGTGTGACTTGTGCTGTTCTCCCCCCTTAACGCTTTTTGTTTGTACACCTTTGGTCTCTCGTGTGCAATGATGCGCAACGCTGTGCCATGACGCAGACGACTGAATTCTGCTATCCCTAGCAGTGTTCATAAGTGCAGTAGTGTAGTAGTACCACACTACTGAGAGCTTAATTATCCAGGGGAGACGTACACGTACCTAGCTATAGGCTGTGCCCTGCCTTGCTTGGTCATATGTGCATGGACTCGAACGTGTGTAACGAAGCAAAAGAAATGTACTCCCTCCGTCCCAAAAAAAAACTCAACCGAGAACTGGGATATGACATAGCGCTGTGTTTAGTTCTACGCCAAAATTAAAAAGTTTGACTAAAATTAGAAGTTTGTAGAAAAAAGTTTTGAAAGTTTATGTGTGTAGGAAAGTTTGATGTGATGGAAAAGTTCGAAGTTTGAAGAAAAAGTTGGGACTAAACAAGCATATAATCTAGTACAACTTATGTCCAGATTCGTTGTATTAGATTATGTCACATCCCAGTTCTAGATTGAGTTTTTTTTCGGAGAGAGTATATGCTCCTACCTAAATATTATGAACACTCTAGCTTATCCTGTTAATTTCTTCTTCCAAAACTGACGACACGCACTGTGGCACAGTACTCTGCAATCTGCATGCAGGTTGTACTCTAGTACAGGAATAGTTTTCTGGACGGGACTCATTTTAGATTGCAGACGGATCGTATTGGTTGTGTCTATAAAAATCGTGCTCCATTTTCACGTGCAGCTCTTTAAAATAACTGTCGGCAAAATCAATTTTTGTAGACGGGCCACTTAACATGCTTATTTTCGCGTGCGGACCTGTTACGTGACCCGCACACGAAATAGCCACCTACTTTTTTAATCCCACGGTTGCCGCCATCCCACTCACTCCCATCTCCTCCCATCTCACTGTCAACTCCTCCCACTCCTCCCATCTCCTCTCCCTATCCCTCTCCTCCTCACCCTCCTCCCATCTCCCGATCCGGCGACGACAACGGAGGCGACGGCATCGGTTAGAGTGGCGGAGGCGGCGGCATCGATGACGGTGGCGACATTGGCTAGGTTGGTGGCGGCGGAGCTGATCCGTCGCTGGCCACCGCGGGAGGCCAGATTCGTCGCCGGTGATCGCGAGGAGGCCGGACCCGTCGCCAGCCACCATGGGGAGGCCTATCTGTCGCCGGCCATCACGGGGAGGCCGGATTCATCGCGGCAACCGTGGGGACGACGGCATCGGGCTCGGTGTCATGGCGGCGACGACAACTGTGGTGGCAGCGACGATGACGGTGGTGACGGCGGCGGCGGCGGCAGCCGCTGGATTAGGGTTCTGCTTTTGATTTGTTTTTTTATTATTATTTTTCAATGCGGGCGGCTTAAGTGCCCCCACCCGTATGAAAAAAATCAGATTTTTGCAGACATCTCGTTCCAGACGGGTGGAAGATCCGCACGTGAAAACTGATTCCGATCGCACGGAAAAATCGTTATTGTACCAGTGGTAGCTAATGTGTTGATAACTAAATACAGTATGTATCAAGCTATATAATCATACTTGCATATATGCAGATTATATAAAGCGTACATGTGCATATATAGACATATATAATTTCGCTGGCTTGGCTCTCTAGAGGATGCTATATATCTACGCATCATCGATCGAGCCCAAGCAAGGCCGTTCCTGGCCACAAAAAAGGCACAGGACGACGACGACGGCGACGACGGCAAGTACGTACTGTCGCGATCGTTCTCTGTCCCCTTTCAATCCCATTGTACACATGTCGAGCTAGGGTCGAACAGTGACCAAAGTGCTGGGAATCAACGGCTTAATCAGTAGGACACATGAACAGGCAGCTGCACTGTTCATTCCCTCTCGCGCGCGAGCGATCGTGCTCTGCATTGGGCCAGCTCTAGCTAGCCATGCATGCACGGCCGGCTGCAGCACAGTGGCGCGCGACTCGATCGCGCTGGGTGGCCGGCCAATCGACCATGCACGGCTAATTAAGCTAATTGAAGCTAGCCATAGCTACATGTGTACTGGCTAGCTACAACCCTTGGTTGCTTTCGCCACAGGGCTCTCGGTCGATCGATCGAGAGCAGCCGCCGCGCGCGCTGGTCGTCGCATCCCCTTGTCGCCGCGCACCCGGAGGGTCCTTTGCCACGGCGATCTCGCGGTGCCTTGCGTTTGTACCCGACCTGCCACCGTTTTATTCCCTCCTCCTCCTCCTCCAATTCCACCTGCTGATAGCTAGCTTAGCTGCTAGATCGATCGATCAGATGAGATGAGATCGTGCATGCACGGCGTGCACAGTGTGGTGATCGATCTCGATCGAATGATCCATCTGTATATATCTCGATCGATCGGCCTCTTGATGATCAATCACATGCCGTGCTTTAATTTGCATGGACTGTGATTAATTGCATCGTCCAAGAAGTGACTGGTGCGTGTTCGTGTTTGTGTGTGTACGTACGCCCGACACTAGCACAGCATGAGCATTGCGACTGTACCCCCCGTGCTACTTGCTAGCTAGCTGCCGATCGGTGACGGACGCAGCTAGCTATCTGTGATTTAATCGGGCGCATGGATGCATGCATTGTATATATGCATGTGATGCAACGCAACTCATGCGCTAGCTACCTAGTTGACTAGTTGTACGTTTCGGGCATCGATCGGATGGTGATCGAGGGGAATATATATTAGCATCGTTTATTAGTGATCAGGTTCTTTGGAGATATCGAGATCGAAGTGGCTGTAGCCTACATGTAATTGTGTATGCAACTAGCTGCAGATCGACAGACTGATAGAGAGAGATTGATTATTGATTTTTTTTTCGCGAATGCAAAAAAATTGCATGTCAATATATTAGAAGGAATATAGTTTCTATTACACAACGCAATCGGATAAACCTATATCAGGGGTGGGAAGAAAAGAAAAAACAAAAGCTACAACTAGGTAAAAGAAAGAGAAACTATTATGGATAAAAGCTACTTCAATTAACGAGATGGTAGAGATGGAGCCACACTACACTTAAAAAAAAAACCCCAAAAACAGCCACGCCAGCGAAAGATCACACACGACCCTCCGAGAGGATGGACTCTAAAACCATGAAGACCGAGAAGAGCGCTGAGTCAAGATTAATTATTGTTCGAATTACATATTTACATGTATGGATTAATTAAGAGCTTGAAGGGACCCTCGATCTGTCGATGGATGGATGGATGGATGGATGGATCGTCGGTCGACGGGACGATGAGCCGACCTGGCTGAGGACGACTAGAGCTCAGGCAAGGAGAATATATATATCAGAACAAGAGCTAGCTAGTGGGTGTGTGTACTACGTGGTTTTTGGCTCGTCCACGTGCGTAGGCACACGCACCGGCAGGCATTTCAACACCAAGCGTTTGGCTTTAACTGACTTGGCGATCTCTCGAAACTTTCAGGCAGTGACAAGTGACAATGAACACATCAAAGCTAGATCGATAATATAATACTCCCTTCATCTACTTTTGATAGTCGTATTTCATCTTGGCACATAGACCAAGAATAAGTAATTCTACTTATCATCCATTTAAATATGCTACAAGTCATTTCTCGTAAACAAACGATCAATTAATATTTATATTTCTCGATACCCATGTAGCCAATCATGTGTGGAAGAACAGAGAGTCACGCATTAAATCCGAGAAAGTCATTAAGAGAATAGGTTGTTAGATTGAAATATACTTATTAAAAATAATTTTTTCAGATTTGAAAATATGACTATCAAAAAGATGGAGGGAGTATTAGGTAAGACCGTTTTCTTCTAACAATATTGAATCGTAGAATCGGACGTAGGATCATGATCCTGTCATATTTTCATAAAGTACATAGTTTTATATAAATGTTATAATACATTGTAAAAAAATTAATACAATAATATCAATTTTGTTAAATTGTGTAAACTTGAGTAGAGTTATTCACATTTTTTTTAAAAAAAAATCCACCTTAGTTTTGAACAATAGCATAATTAATCATATTATCGGGATCCCAGGTAAGATCGTCCACCGATCTCATGGAATCTTATGTGGGAACATGATACTATAACATATTTATGGTAGGATCAAGATCATCGTGCCGTTTGATAGGACCATTGTATCGTAACTCGTAAGATATTATGACCAGGTGTTTTGAACATTTATGCAGCAGAAAACCTAGACAACGATATCATGTTGGAACGGGATACCCTTCTATGGCACAATACCTGATACCTAATACCTGTTGTGGTACCAGCTGCATGGTACCCGATACCTGTGATACCTGTTACCCGGTACCTGTGATACCTAGGACTTGATACCTGTAATACTCGTGCAAGAGAATAGTTAATATGTCTATCCTGTTGCAACAGAATCCCGTTTTTTAGCAGCTCTCTTTATGCTGGGTAGCAGAACTTCCGAGATTTCAAATGTTTTGGAGTTCGTTTAGCGATTTTTGTTTTTAAATTCTGACTGGTTATGGCTAAATTTAAATAGTTTTTAACCAAATTCACAAAAAAGAAAAAACCGCCATAATTTCATACTATTGTGGTAGAGGGGGAAGGGGACATTGCAAATATTGTCAAGGGCCTATTTAGAAAAACTTTTGACAACGGTAACTTCTCCTATAATTAAAGGCTTTATTAAATTCAGTTTTTATTCAGATTTTTAAAACATATGGTTATAGAATCTAGAAAATAAACTAGAATTCTTCTTAACTTCTCTAGATTCTTAGAAACTGGTTACCAACTATAGCCAGCTACTTCTCAAATTTTTTAAGCTCTCCAAAACCGTACCAGATTATAACTTGGATCGATCAGGATCATAACAACTTGAACACTACTGTACAGCATGTCCTTGTCGTTGCATTGGCCACCGTACTCCATCCGTATATATCTGCGTACGTCGTCG
This sequence comes from Oryza longistaminata, assembly GCA_009805545.1. Lineage (NCBI taxonomy): Eukaryota > Viridiplantae > Streptophyta > Magnoliopsida > Poales > Poaceae > Oryza > Oryza longistaminata. Next base: position 11,125,376 of record CM020180.1, on the reverse strand, counting down.
GCAGATTAGTTCAATCGAAGGATACCAAAACTAGTTCTGTTGCATGCCTACCTTTTTCAAGTGCTACTAGCTAACTAGCAAAATCGTAGGAGTTCCCTAAACCTCGTTACCAAGCCGGAAATCATTAGGTTGGTATATCAGTTCTTCAGAGATTGGCCTGCACAATTTAACCTTAATTACCACAATTGATATATATTTCGTTGCACTAATGTATTGTTAATTCTCTGAACTCTTTCAGTTAGGCATATCTCGATTCCTGCTAGCTAAGCATAATGATTAAACTACAACATCAGAGTTTTCCCCCCTTAATTAGAACCAACCCGGCCGGTACACTAGATCTAGCTTAGTTAGTTAGAAGCAGCTAGCCCAATCATTCATAATTTCATACTGATCAGATTAAGCTGAAGTTATTAATTATTAAGCAGCAATAAGAGGTCTGAAAGCCACCCCCGACAGATGGAGACATGGGCGCGCTGAAAAACTAAGCTCAAGTGCTTGTCATGCCCTGTGTTGCAAGTAAGTTATGATGAGTTGTGACTGTTGGGTTAACATGAGTTTACACCAAGGCCAGCTAATTAATGGGAATAGCTGTTCTTGATGCCTATCAACACAGAGCCACTTGGGTGCTTCTTCCCTAACATGCTGCCTTTTGTCAATTTATCACCCGGTTATTCATCAGTTACAGTATACGCTACAGTCTTCTCTCCCTTTTATTCTACAGAAGATTTAACACATTTTATCCCTATCTCACTGTCAACCTAAAATTAAGCTAAGCTCGTCTACTACATTCGAACACATATATGAAGTTGAGATTACGAAATGTGCAAGTACAATTAGAGAGAGACACAATGATGGTTAGCTCTTTAGCTGGGCCAAGTATCCTGCTTGCCTCGTAGTCATCATTGATGGTTAAGCAAGAATGGGTGGGTCCAGGGGGGAGGCCAGTCTACGTGTGCAAGGAAGCACAGGGTGGGCCCGCCTTGCCGTCTCAGATCTCAACCATCGGATTCGTGGGCCACCTTGCTAAGTTCAAACGGGCCGAGAGGACAGACTAGGGGACCAGGCCCAATAGTGACACCCCCCTTCTCTCGGCAAAGCTCCCCCCTTTCATCTTCTTCAGCTCTCCAGTGTTTTTTATTTTATTTTCTGCTGATATTCCACTTGACAGGTTTCATCGATTGATATGCTCAGGCCTTTTTTAAAAAAAAAGTAAAATGAAGTTTTCCTAATTCCTGTAGAAATTAAAACAATTAGTTACCACGCCATTGCATAGACTGCTATTTATTACATATATTAAAAAATTAATCATATATGTTAGAAACACAGTACAAACGTAGGCATCCACAGCGTGCGCACACTCACCCGTATGAACACACACGTATACCCTATCACTATGAGCACCCCCAAAGACTGGATCGGCATATCTTGAAATTGACGAAGTTATCACAGATGTCTCGCTGTTGACAGACATATCACCTACCACTGAAAGAATAGTTAGCTGTAAATGCGAGCACTCCTGTTAAGCATAGGACTTGAACCCATGTGGACTGGTTCCACCAAAAAAATTTAACCAGTTGAGTTACGCTTACTTTGCAATCATATATGTTATATATTGGCATAGTTTTCAATTGTAGCCTTAGATTAACAGAAAAGTTATGCCGATTACAACTTGTTAGAAACTGCTATTTTTTTATAGAAAATGTAAATGCTAATTTATATTTTAGAATTAAATTAACAAAAAAAGTTGCAAAATGGCTACAATTTCATAATTATTAATTTTTTGAACGGAATTTCTTGATTATTAATTGTGAATTTAAGAAATATTTATTTTACTAAAACAAACGAGTCAATGGTATTTTCAATGGCATATTTTATTTAACACATATTTTAATATGTTCCACGACAATGATAATACGATGATTGATTCTTAATTTTTATTAACGTTGGAGCTCATTTATAATGACAAATTAGCATACTGATACACACAGATAGACCGACAGACATATTCGATATAATCATATAAAAATCTCGTTCAACAGTCATATACAGTGATATTATTTCTATTTTTATGAATAACCGGCCAACATGTGGCATATATTGCTTCTCCCTGAATATATGCATACAGTACATACTAATTAATTAACTACTGCACTAATGGGCATTACCCCCACCTCAGAGTGCCCAATTGCCCATGGATATGCAAAATACTGAAAAGGACAAAAGGGTATTCTTGGAACTTGCCAAATCCACACAAGTGCACCATGCAGGTATGTGCCCAAACACATCATGCTACAGTCCTCTTCTGCAGAGACAAATTACCTAAGAACAGTGACACAGTATAGCTGAGGAAAAGGGCCCTTTGACCATGACTTCACACCTCAGAGAAAAATGTTACTACTAACAGCCAACAGGAGGGTAGTAGTAACAGCTACTGTAGCAAAGATTGTGAGTGAAAAAGATCCGAAAGGCAGAATGATGCGGCGCAGGAAACGGGCGCCGATTCTGATGAACACACAGCATCACAGCTCGCCCGTCTTTTTTCTACTGCACCAGGCGAGCGAGTATAATCATCACGAGCGTGGTTACCCCCTCTCCCAGCTGCTGCTGCAGCATCCCTGCGTGCGCTTAGCTTTCCTTTCCCTTCTTTTTTTACCGCGTTGCAGAAAAGCTCAATTCGTCGGCAATTCCTTGGACACACGCATCTTTCTCTCACTCTTTCCTGCGTATTGCCAGGAATTGCAGATCATGCCGCAGCGAGCAGCCAGGCACACCTGGTTACTCTCGCTCTCGGTTGCTGCATGCAGCTAGCTGCAGCTGCAGCGGCAGCATAGGACTGATTGCATTCCATGCTTCGGCCAGAGGCGCCTTTTTCTTTCTTCTTTTCGCCATGGTCTTGCAAACTTTGCGTTGCGTCGCACAGTGGCCGTTTCTTCGCTCGAGAACGAAATGGTAGCTTGGGATTGGGAATGTGTTTTTTTACCGACACTGATAGCGATCGAGCTGGGTGAGTGTGGACTGTGGAGTGGAGGGGGGGGAGCAGGAGCAGGGTGTCGTTGATGCTTCTCTCCCAGCGAAGAATTGCGCGCCGCGCCGCGCCGGATTGATAGGTCATTTCAGGGGGAGCTGCATGATTGCATCGGCCAGAGAGAAAGGCGAGCTACGCGCTCAGGTGCGGCTGCCTGTGCGGGGTTGGACACCGGACTGGAGAGAGACGACGGCCCTGGAATACACAGAGAAAGAGAGAGGGGAAAGAAAGAAAGTTACTGCGACAGCTATGCATGCATGGCCTAATTGTAAATCGGTGGCTACGGCTACTAGCACTGCATGGGAATGGGATGATGCATGGAGGAGTGATCAAAAGAGGTTCCAAATTTCTCTTTTGGGGAGAGGAATTTGGGGGTGATTTGATTTGGTCTAAATGATTTTGTCTAGCGATGGTAGTGCTCCGGAATTCGTAACCAGGGAATTCCTACGGCTAGCTGCTGCTGCGGCTGCTGTTTACAAAACCCTGTAGTTATCGCGATGATCACGTGCGATAACCTTTTCAGTTTTTGAAACACGTTATACCTTAGGGTAATCACACGGTTTTCACGATGCTAAAAACTTTGCATTTAGGCCCTTCCACTACAATATGCTCTTAAATTGACTCGCGACACTCTTAACAAAACATACCTATGACCCCGCAAAAAAAATATACCTATGAAAGAGGAGGTGAAGAGACGGAGATAGAAGGTAGGGAGAGGATGATCCCACGAACCCGATGCGACGTGATTGTCGTCGTGAAGGCAGATGGTGGACCTAGAATGCGTGAGGATCATGGTGACAGTAACGCTACACCGGATTTGCATGATCACCTTATTCTCCCGATCGTGTCATCTATTTCAATTCGTCTCCCTAGACCTTCAATTACCGATGATCACAACTATCCTAATCGTTGTTTCTTCCCCTCGTCTCCCATGGGCATGGTGAGAGTCGGTTTGGGAGTGGTAGGAGTCGAATTTAGGGCATACTCTAATTGAGGATGTAAATGTAAAATTCTCACAACTATGGTCTATGGATGGCTACGTCAGTGCCCGAGTTGCATCATATGCACTTTGGACCTCGGCGATACACCAAACCAAGATAAGGGATACAAATACATATTTTACAGGTTTATAAACCAATATTTAGCCTATTTCAAGTTTTAAGTACAGGCTGTGTATTCTACTCTTTAAAAAATGAGGACATGTAGCTAGCATGCTATATCTAATCTATGTCCTATGCTAATAAACTGACAAAGGTTATGTTATACAAGTTACAAACGACCGTTGTTCTCTCTTTCAGAGAAGGAAACTCACTTTGTGTAATGCCCTTGTGAAATCCACAATTAGCAATTAAAATGGTCTCCCTACTTTTTACAAAGGTACCCGATATATCGGTGATCACCAGTGTCTTTAGCTGAAAAGAAACTCTGAAATGCAAGATGTGTTTAGCTGATGACATGACAAACACACTGTTGCTGAACTGAAATTGATGTTTGAAAGCGAGCTCCCCAGTATACTTGCACAGTGAAAATTTATCTTTCTGAAGGATGGCGGCATGGACTCTGAAGCCTGAAAGTCTGAAAAAGCACGAGAATAATTATAGATCGACACACATGGCCGTAGGCACTAGTTCATGTTGGTAACCTGGTTGGGATTCGAGAGCACGAGGACATCCTACTGATCTATTACTACTACGCATATACATGTACACACATTGGCATTGGCATTGGCATTGGCAATATATATTGGCATGCACGAACTTGCAAATGCTATAGCATGATGATTGCGATAACTGAGAGCAACCCAGAGATAAAAGCAGCTCTCTACCTTTGCAAACTTTGGCGAGCATGTTGCATAGCATGGAGACCTAAATGATGAAACAGGCGAACGAGGAGGGAGAAAGGTACTGCTCGAAACGATATACTCGTAAGATATTATGACCAGGTGTTTTGAACATTTATGCAGCAGAAAACCTAGACAACGATATCATGTTGGAACGGGATACCCTTCTATGGCACAATACCTGATACCTAATACCTGTTGTGGTACCAGCTGCATGGTACCCGATACCTGTGATACCTGTTACCCGGTACCTGTGATACCTAGGACTTGATACCTGTAATACTCGTGCAAGAGAATAGTTAATATGTCTATCCTGTTGCAACAGAATCCCGTTTTTTAGCAGCTCTCTTTATGCTGGGTAGCAGAACTTCCGAGATTTCAAATGTTTTGGAGTTCGTTTAGCGATTTTTGTTTTTAAATTCTGACTGGTTATGGCTAAATTTAAATAGTTTTTAACCAAATTCACAAAAAAGAAAAAACCGCCATAATTTCATACTATTGTGGTAGAGGGGGAAGGGGACATTGCAAATATTGTCAAGGGCCTATTTAGAAAAACTTTTGACAACGGTAACTTCTCCTATAATTAAAGGCTTTATTAAATTCAGTTTTTATTCAGATTTTAAAAACATATGGTTATAGAATCTAGAAAATAAACTAGAATTCTTCTTAACTTCTCTAGATTCTTAGAAACTGGTTACCAACTATAGCCAGCTACTTCTCAAATTTTTTAAGCTCTCCAAAACCGTACCAGATTATAACTTGGATCGATCAGGATCATAACAACTTGAACACTACTGTACAGCATGTCCTTGTCGTTGCATTGGCCACCGTACTCCATCCGTATATATCTGCGTACGTCGTCGGCAGATTAGTTCAATCGAAGGATACCAAAACTAGTTCTGTTGCATGCCTACCTTTTTCAAGTGCTACTAGCTAACTAGCAAAATCGTAGGAGTTCCCTAAACCTCGTTACCAAGCCGGAAATCATTAGGTTGGTATATCAGTTCTTCAGAGATTGGCCTGCACAATTTAACCTTAATTACCACAATTGATATATATTTCGTTGCACTAATGTATTGTTAATTCTCTGAACTCTTTCAGTTAGGCATATCTCGATTCCTGCTAGCTAAGCATAATGATTAAACTACAACATCAGAGTTTTCCCCCCTTAATTAGAACCAACCCGGCCGGTACACTAGATCTAGCTTAGTTAGTTAGAAGCAGCTAGCCCAATCATTCATAATTTCATACTGATCAGATTAAGCTGAAGTTATTAATTATTAAGCAGCAATAAGAGGTCTGAAAGCCACCCCCGACAGATGGAGACATGGGCGCGCTGAAAAACTAAGCTCAAGTGCTTGTCATGCCCTGTGTTGCAAGTAAGTTATGATGAGTTGTGACTGTTGGGTTAACATGAGTTTACACCAAGGCCAGCTAATTAATGGGAATAGCTGTTCTTGATGCCTATCAACACAGAGCCACTTGGGTGCTTCTTCCCTAACATGCTGCCTTTTGTCAATTTATCACCCGGTTATTCATCAGTTACAGTATACGCTACAGTCTTCTCTCCCTTTTATTCTACAGAAGATTTAACACATTTTATCCCTATCTCACTGTCAACCTAAAATTAAGCTAAGCTCGTCTACTACATTCGAACACATATATGAAGTTGAGATTACGAAATGTGCAAGTACAATTAGAGAGAGACACAATGATGGTTAGCTCTTTAGCTGGGCCAAGTATCCTGCTTGCCTCGTAGTCATCATTGATGGTTAAGCAAGAATGGGTGGGTCCAGGGGGGAGGCCAGTCTACGTGTGCAAGGAAGCACAGGGTGGGCCCGCCTTGCCGTCTCAGATCTCAACCATCGGATTCGTGGGCCACCTTGCTAAGTTCAAACGGGCCGAGAGGACAGACTAGGGGACCAGGCCCAATAGTGACACCCCCCTTCTCTCGGCAAAGCTCCCCCCTTTCATCTTCTTCAGCTCTCCAGTGTTTTTTATTTTATTTTCTGCTGATATTCCACTTGACAGGTTTCATCGATTGATATGCTCAGGCCTTTTTTAAAAAAAAGTAAAATGAAGTTTTCCTAATTCCTGTAGAAATTAAAACAATTAGTTACCACGCCATTGCATAGACTGCTATTTATTACATATATTAAAAAATTAATCATATATGTTAGAAACACAGTACAAACGTAGGCATCCACAGCGTGCGCACACTCACCCGTATGAACACACACGTATACCCTATCACTATGAGCACCCCCAAAGACTGGATCGGCATATCTTGAAATTGACGAAGTTATCACAGATGTCTCGCTGTTGACAGACATATCACCTACCACTGAAAGAATAGTTAGCTGTAAATGCGAGCACTCCTGTTAAGCATAGGACTTGAACCCATGTGGACTGGTTCCACCAAAAAAATTTAACCAGTTGAGTTACGCTTACTTTGCAATCATATATGTTATATATTGGCATAGTTTTCAATTGTAGCCTTAGATTAACAGAAAAGTTATGCCGATTACAACTTGTTAGAAACTGCTATTTTTTTATAGAAAATGTAAATGCTAATTTATATTTTAGAATTAAATTAACAAAAAAAGTTGCAAAATGGCTACAATTTCATAATTATTAATTTTTTGAACGGAATTTCTTGATTATTAATTGTGAATTTAAGAAATATTTATTTTACTAAAACAAACGAGTCAATGGTATTTTCAATGGCATATTTTATTTAACACATATTTTAATATGTTCCACGACAATGATAATACGATGATTGATTCTTAATTTTTATTAACGTTGGAGCTCATTTATAATGACAAATTAGCATACTGATACACACAGATAGACCGACAGACATATTCGATATAATCATATAAAAATCTCGTTCAACAGTCATATACAGTGATATTATTTCTATTTTTATGAATAACCGGCCAACATGTGGCATATATTGCTTCTCCCTGAATATATGCATACAGTACATACTAATTAATTAACTACTGCACTAATGGGCATTACCCCCACCTCAGAGTGCCCAATTGCCCATGGATATGCAAAATACTGAAAAGGACAAAAGGGTATTCTTGGAACTTGCCAAATCCACACAAGTGCACCATGCAGGTATGTGCCCAAACACATCATGCTACAGTCCTCTTCTGCAGAGACAAATTACCTAAGAACAGTGACACAGTATAGCTGAGGAAAAGGGCCCTTTGACCATGACTTCACACCTCAGAGAAAAATGTTACTACTAACAGCCAACAGGAGGGTAGTAGTAACAGCTACTGTAGCAAAGATTGTGAGTGAAAAAGATCCGAAAGGCAGAATGATGCGGCGCAGGAAACGGGCGCCGATTCTGATGAACACACAGCATCACAGCTCGCCCGTCTTTTTTCTACTGCACCAGGCGAGCGAGTATAATCATCACGAGCGTGGTTACCCCCTCTCCCAGCTGCTGCTGCAGCATCCCTGCGTGCGCTTAGCTTTCCTTTCCCTTCTTTTTTTACCGCGTTGCAGAAAAGCTCAATTCGTCGGCAATTCCTTGGACACACGCATCTTTCTCTCACTCTTTCCTGCGTATTGCCAGGAATTGCAGATCATGCCGCAGCGAGCAGCCAGGCACACCTGGTTACTCTCGCTCTCGGTTGCTGCATGCAGCTAGCTGCAGCTGCAGCGGCAGCATAGGACTGATTGCATTCCATGCTTCGGCCAGAGGCGCCTTTTTCTTTCTTCTTTTCGCCATGGTCTTGCAAACTTTGCGTTGCGTCGCACAGTGGCCGTTTCTTCGCTCGAGAACGAAATGGTAGCTTGGGATTGGGAATGTGTTTTTTTACCGACACTGATAGCGATCGAGCTGGGTGAGTGTGGACTGTGGAGTGGAGGGGGGGAGCAGGAGCAGGGTGTCGTTGATGCTTCTCTCCCAGCGAAGAATTGCGCGCCGCGCCGCGCCGGATTGATAGGTCATTTCAGGGGGAGCTGCATGATTGCATCGGCCAGAGAGAAAGGCGAGCTACGCGCTCAGGTGCGGCTGCCTGTGCGGGGTTGGACACCGGACTGGAGAGAGACGACGGCCCTGGAATACACAGAGAAAGAGAGAGGGGAAAGAAAGAAAGTTACTGCGACAGCTATGCATGCATGGCCTAATTGTAAATCGGTGGCTACGGCTACTAGCACTGCATGGGAATGGGATGATGCATGGAGGAGTGATCAAAAGAGGTTCCAAATTTCTCTTTTGGGGAGAGGAATTTGGGGGTGATTTGATTTGGTCTAAATGATTTTGTCTAGCGATGGTAGTGCTCCGGAATTCGTAACCAGGGAATTCCTACGGCTAGCTGCTGCTGCGGCTGCTGTTTACAAAACCGTGTAGTTATCGCGATGATCACGTGCGATAACCTTTTCAGTTTTTGAAACCACATTATACCTTAGGGTAACCACACGGTTTTCACGATGCTAAGAACTTTGCATTTAGGCCCTTCCACTACAATGTGCTCTCAAATTGACTCGCGACACTCTTAACAAAACATACCTATGACCCCGCAAAAAAAATATACCTATGAAAGAGGAGGTGAAGAGACGGAGATAGAAGGTAGGGAGAGGATGATCCCACGAACCCGATGCGACGTGATTGTCGTCGTGAAGGCAGATGGTGGACCTAGAATGCGTGAGGATCATGGTGACAATAACGCTACACCGGATTTGCATGTGATCACCTTATTCTCTCAATTGTGTCATCTATTTCGTCTCCCTAGACCTTCAATTGCCGATGATCACAACTATCCTAATCGTTATTTCTTCCCCTCGTCTCCCATGGGGCATGTGAGAGTCGGTTTGGGAGTGGTAGGAGTCGATTTAGGGCATACTCTAATTGAGGATGTAAATGTAAAATTCTCACAACTATGGTCTATGGATGGCTACGTCAGTGCCAGTTGCATCATATGCACTTTGGACCTCGGCGATACACCAAACCAAATAAGGGATACAAATACATATTTTTACAGGTTTATAACCAAACATTTAGCCTATTTCAAGTTTTAAGTACAGGCTGTGTATTCTACTCTTTAAAAAATGAGGACATGTAGCTAGCATGCTATATCTAATCTATGTCCTATGCTAATAAACTGACAAAGGTTATGTTATACAAGTTACAAACGACCGTTGTTCTCTCTTTCAGAGAAGGAAACTCACTTTGTGTAATGCCCTTGTGAAATCCACAATTAGCAATTAAAATGGTCTCCCTACTTTTTACAAAGGTACCCGATATATCGGTGATCACCAGTGTCTTTAGCTGAAAAGAAACTCTGAAATGCAAGATGTGTTTAGCTGATGACATGACAAACACACTGTTGCTGAACTGAAATTGATTGTTTGAAAGCGAGCTCCCCAGTATACTTGCACAGTGAAAATTTATCTTTCTGAAGGATGGCGGCATGGACTCTGAAGCCTGAAAGTCTGAAAAAGCACGAGAATAATTATAGATCGACACACATGGCCGTAGGCACTAGTTCATGTTGGTAACCTGGTTGGGATTCGAGAGCACGAGGACATCCTATTGATCTACTACTACTACGCATATACATGTACACACATTGGCATTGGCATTGGCAATATATATTGGCATGCACGAACTTGCAAATGCTATAGCATGATGATTGCGATAACTGAGAGCAACCCAGAGATAAAAGCAGCTCTCTACCTTTGCAAACTTTGGCGAGCATGTTGCATAGCATGGAGACCTAAATGATGAAACAGGCGAACGAGGAGGAGAAAGGTACTGCTCGAAACGATATATTCTTGATAACCTCTTATTAATAACACCTTCTTTTTGCTATATAAAATCATAAACGTACGAAGACACAAAGTCGCATGTTAATATACGGTAGTCTACTTGTTGATGATGATGCTTAGTGCTAACCAGCCAGAGAGAGAACAAGATGGCACTCATCATCGAATTAACACTTCAGAATATAGTACAGTTTCTTCAGTCCTGTTTGCATGCATGCGTATGTATGAGGAAAGGAATGCCAGACACCTATAGTTTATTACATTTTTGTCATTTTCCCCTTAAATTTATATATGCAATGAATACACTATTTTCATACAGGAGATCAAAACAAATACTACCAAACAATCTGGCCATGCGTTCTATTAATTTTATATGACGTTTTCTAGCATTGAGATCAATAACAAAGATAGAAGAATTCAGTAGGGCCAGTCCTCTGTTCGTCATGAAAATCAGCTGCTACTAGTCTACTATACTAGCAGCTATTGTGCAAAGTACAGTACTAGTATTTGTTAGTTTCAATCAAAGTCCAAAAGTAATTGCCAAAATTCTGTTCAAAAGAAGATGGATTGTTCGCCGGCCCATCGTTTAGTTTCCTCCCAAAAAAAGATGCCATCTTTTTCTCCTCCTCCTCATCGAATCTATGCGTACTACTGCATGCAGCTTCGCCAAAAGGACAACTTCTGAATATTGTAAAGATCGAGTAGCAGTAGCCGGATGATGCATGGTAGTATTAAAAAAGACATGTGTGTGCAACTTACTTCTAAAATTTTGTTAATGAGCTACACATGCGGCCATCTTAGCAGAAAGTCGAAAGGGAGGAAAAGCCAAGAGACAAATAAACTTTAGTTGTTTGAGGAGAGAAAGATGTCAATGCCATCTCATTGCGAGGCTAGTTTATTTAGCGAGAGAGAGAAAAGGGAGATCCTAGATAGGATCAAGGCAAGGGCCGGGGGCACTTGTGGGAGAAAAATGATCGCCTGCATGTGTGAAGAATCTTCTCCCCCATCACCACCCCCGTTGCTGATCACTAACAGTTGGGGCGTTTTTTCAGCAAAGCAATCACTTCGGTGACAAGGATGAGCTGTTCGTGTGCATAGTTTATCATTGGCAAAACACTAGCTTTAATTTCATCTCCGGTCAGCTATCTACCACGGCATCAACAACCATATGTATACATATATACATCTTTTCAAAGAAACCATACGTATATATACGTAGAAATGGAGACCAGCATATATATGAACAAGTAATTTCATTTTGCATTCGTATATACGTGGCGTTTTGGAGTAGATTTTTTTAGTGTATATATGTATTTCTAGATAAATAAAGAAGAATGCGTGAACTGAATTTCCATCTCGCTGCCAAACTCCTGTCAGGACAACAGAAAAGAAGGCAAAGATGGGGGGTCGAGAGGAAATTAAAACGTACGCAGACTAATCAAAGAGGGTCATCAGCTTGCTAATCAAGTTATGATGAAGCTAATGGACAGTGCTCCATTAATTGCGTTGGCGAGATCGATTTGGCAGAGACTAGCCCCCCTCATGATCCCATCTTAATAAACCCCCAAAACAAACAAACAAAGCCTTGATAAAAGCTGCCCATCCAATGAGTATATGAGACACATTCCCCCTTCAAAAAAAGGGGGCCAAGCCAACACCCACACACCGATGCAGGCACAAAAGCAAAGAGATATTGACAAAGCCCTTTTTTTCACCTCACCTTGCACACACACACTCACACACAACCCCTCTCTCTCCTTGGCTTAAGCTATATATGATCCCCTCATGCCCCAGCCCTTTCTACAACACAAACACAAACACACACACACACAATGCACCTTCACCTTTCCACCCCATAAAGCCTCCCTTGGCACCCCTATCCCACTAAGGAGCAAAAAGAGAACCAAACCAAGGCAAGCAAGGCAGCTGCTGCAGAGGCAGTAGTAGTAGTAGTAGAAGTAGCTGCTGTGATCTAGCCCTCTTGTGGTGGTAGCTCTAGCTCTAGAAGTGGTATTGTGGTGATAAGCTTAAGCTTAAGCTTATTAGTGATCGATCCTCTCCCTTAAAAAGAAGAAAAGCTCCTTGCAGTTATGGCACTGGTCAAGAGCCACCACCAAATGTTGGCCTCTTCTTCCACCTCGTCCTCCTCACCCTCCTCCCAGCAGCAGCAGCAGCCTCCACCGCCGGCGTCGAACTCCTCCAGCCTCGCCGCCGCCGCCGCCGACCAGCCCTCCCCCGCCAAGCGCAAGAGGCGCCCTCCCGGCACGCCAGGTACGTATACCGTATACGTGTGTGTTGGAGACATTGATACCATCATGCATGCATGGTGTTCGATCATGGAGCCCGTGTGTACGTAGACCCAGATGCGGAGGTGGTGGCGCTGTCGCCGAGGACGCTGCTGGAGTCGGACAGGTACGTGTGCGAGATCTGCGGGCAGGGGTTCCAGCGGGAGCAGAACCTGCAGATGCACCGGCGCCGGCACAAGGTGCCGTGGCGGCTGGTCAAGCGCCCCCCGGCGGCGGGCGGCGCGGCGGCGGCGGAGGACGGCGGCGCCGCGGGTGGGGCTGGCGCCGGGCTGCGGCGGCGCGGGCGGAGGAGGGGCGCGGAAGCGCGTGTTCGTGTGCCCGGAGCCGAGCTGCCTCCACCACGACCCGGCACACGCGCTGGGCGACCTCGTCGGCATCAAGAAACACTTCCGGCGCAAGCACGGCGGCCGGCGGCAGTGGGTGTGCGCCCGCTGCGCCAAGGGCTACGCCGTCCAGTCCGACTACAAGGCCCACCTCAAGACCTGCGGCACCCGCGGCCACTCCTGCGACTGCGGCCGCGTCTTCTCCCGGTACGTACACCACCCCCTCTCCTCCTCCTCAAACCTACGTAGCGTTCATGGCGGCTGGCGACGCATGCACTACTACTACTACTACGTACGAACGCTAACCATCCATGATTAGCGATTGATACGATGACGTTTGGGTGGTTGGATATATATCATGATTATGTGCATACGTAATTAGATCTTGGAGTATTTAGATTTAAAGAGATGAATTTCGAATTGTTTTTGGTGGGAGACAGGGTTGCATGGAGATAAGACAAAAGCTATGGTACGTTTCAGGGTTTAAAACCTGCCACTGGGCTGTAGATATGATATCGCCACTCGGAGAGAGAAAAAAGAAAAAAAGAAAATTAAACGGATGTGTGTTTTTGTAGCCGACACCAATTGACTAGCTATAGTTTGATCTGATCGATCCGTTGTTTAACTGGCTAGCTAGCTGACCAAAGAAAGAGCATATTTATGTACGGACTAATTGGACCGGGACTATTACTACTACTTCAGGTTCTTGCTGTTGATGCAAACTGATCATTTACACATATACATACATCCTGCTAGGTAGCTAGGGTCCAGTAGTACGCATATATCCATCGAGATTAATCGAAAACTATTTTCTAGCTAGACTGAAAAAGGGAGAGAAAAAATTAAATCAGAGGAGATCGATGAGATCATGGAAGAGATGAAAAAGCTGGGCAGACGCCTGGCTATGATCGTTTCGGTGGCGGGTTGCGGTAGGACCGAAAATTCCTACAGGAAAGCGACCGCACATCGACCAAAAACTGTCTTTGCGCATTTCACCCAACAGCTAAGCTAAGTGTAGTAGTAGCAGCGATAGCTCCAGCTTCCGGCCAGTAACGCCGATAAGATGGCTGGCTGTTGTAGTCCTAACTCAAAGTAAGGCTGTGTTTAGTTGGATCCAAAGTTTGGATTTTAGTTAAAATTAGAGATGATGTGACTGAAAAGTTATGTGTGTATGATAGGTTGATGTGATGGAAAAGGACTGAAGTTTGGATCCAAATTTTGGATCTAAACACAGCCTAAGTAAAACATGAGCGACACTGTTTGTTCATGTGCAAACATAATGCCTGCCAGAGCTAATCAGCCATTAATAGCTTGTAGGAGTAGCATTCTAGCATGCGAGTTACTAGCAGCTATTTATGGATCTTAATTCTGTGAAAACTTATCAGGTGGCTGTAGTAACTGCTATCGTCACGTAACTTCAACCACAAATTACTTTTAAATAATTACTTCCTCCAATTCATATTATAAGTTGTTTTGTCAAAGTCAAACTTCTTTTAAGTCTAACCAAATTTATATGAAAAGGTAGTAACATTTTCAACCCAAAACAAATTTATTATGAAAATATATTCAATTATTGATTTGATGAAACTGATTTGGTGTTGTAAATATTACTATATTTATCTATAAACTTAGTCAAATTTAAAGCAGTTTGATTTTGATCAAAGTCAAAACGACTTATAACCTGAAACTGAAACGGAGGGAGTACATTATAATTAAGAAAACTTGTGTGGTTATATTAATGACGATGTACACTTCGGTAATATAACATATTTTTAAGTAGTATTTATTTTTTTTCCAGAAAAATTACTAGAAGTTTAAACCTGTATAGTGACAGCCAATTATTTAAGAATGAAGTACGTGATAGGATAATCCTGGCCTGTCTAGATTTACAGTAATAGAATTTTAGAATGTGTGTTTGATTCCGTAATAGAACGGACACTAGTACTACATGTAGATGTCCTAGGGAGTGAGATGATGTGGACGAGGCAAGGTGCAAGGTGACGAAGCAGAGGTCGCTAGGTAGGTAAAGACAAGCTGCTCCATTCCTCGGACCCCCTGGATCCACCACCAAAGTACAACCACGCGCGGACGGGGCACATCACCAGATCGCCCGGAGCTAAGCTAAGCTAAGCTATGCACAGGCCACCATGTGCACCCATCCATCATCCATGCACACACAACAGCATCATCTCCTCCTCTGTTTTTTTCTCTCCAGGACAAGAGCTTCCCACTAGGCGATCGCTTTAATAATTGGCAGTAGCTAAGCCACACTCTCTTGTCACTGACCGGCCCATAAATATACCGGACGAGCAGCGGCATCAGCAGCATATGCAGCATGTTTTCCCCTGCAGATACCGATACGATCGTTGCTTCTTCCATATGTCGTCGTCGTCGTCGACGACTGGTTTTCTAGCTCCATCAATAATGGCGTAAGTGCAGGCGCCATCACTAGCTGTGTGTGTAGTATATGTGTACAGTGCAGCTGTTGGTTGGTCCCTTGGATGGACTGGTCGCGCGTGGCCATTTAGTCAGCAATGGAACGTAGCTAGCTTCCTTGATGGGTTTAGCGATGGCATATGGTGGTCCATCCCATGGGTTGGGTTTCATCTGGTTGTCTCATGCTCTCATCGATCGGTACAGTGTGTGTCGTGTTCGAGATCGATGCGTTGCTTTCGATCGATCTACATGTACAGATGATCGATCAGTCGATCGGATCGATATATCGCCGTGTTTTTGTTGTGTTTGGTGATGAGATGGTGGTTAAGTGGTATGATTAGTGTGCGCTAATGGCGGTGGTTGTGTGTGTGGTTGCAGAGTGGAGAGCTTCATAGAGCACCAGGATGCGTGTAACTCTGGACGTGTGCGCGGCGAGGTCGTGCCCGTGGCGACGACGCTGCCGGTCATCCGTCCCGCGGCGCTGCGGCATCATCATCATCATCCGCCGCCGCCGCCGCCGCCGGAGCTGCAGCTCCTCCCGGCGTCCACCACGGCGCCGTTGGCCGCCGCGTTCTCGTCCAACTCCACGACCACCACGACCACCGGCTCCTCCTCCCACGAGCAACACGCGACGACGATGACGACGACGAAGCTGCAGCTCTCCATCGGCCCCGCCGTCGTCATCGTCGCGGCGTCCGACGGCGGCGCCGCGGCCGCGGCGGCAGGAGGGGAGGAGGAGGAGCAGCGGAAAGAGGCGCGCGCTGGAGGAGAAGGCCGCGGCGGACGCGGCGCGGGAGCGGGCGCGCGAGGAGGCCGCGGCGGCGGAGCGCGTGGAGGACGCCCGCGCGCGCGCGCCACGGGCGCGCGGGGAGCTCGAGAAGGCGCTCGCGCTGCGGGACCACGCGGCGCGCCTGATCGCGCAGGTGACTGCACCCGTCCCAGCCTCCCGCTCCCCGCCGTGATGTCCATGGCCGCCGTCGACGGCCACGGCGCGTCGGCGGTGGCGCGCGAGCACCTGAGGGGCGGCGGCGTCGGCGCCGGCATCTAGCTTTAATTGCATGCATGCACATGTACAACTTGTACGTTCACGTGTGTACGTGCACGCGTATGTATGTAAAGCAAGGGGGTTGGGTACTTGGGTGACGACGGTGTAATTCATCTTTTCTATTAGCCGCAAATTGATGAAGTGTACGTAGTTTCGTAGGTCGTTTCGATCGAGCTTCGGTCGATCGATGTCATTGTTGGGAAAATTATCAAAGGTGGTATTTGCAACTTAATTTGCATGAATGCACCATGGAACCCTTAGTACTCCCTCCGTTTCAAAATGTTTGACGCCGTTGATTTTTAGCACATGTTTGACCGTTCGTCTTATTAAAAAAATTAAATAATTATTATTCTTTTTTTATCATTTGATTCATTGTTAAATATATTTTTATGTATGCATATAATTTTACATATTTCACAAAAGTTTTTGAATAAGACGAACGGTCAAACATGTACTAAAAAGTCAACGGTGTCAAACATTTCGAAACGGAGGGAGTAGTTTTTAGGGCGCTAAAGTTGCTCCTTTAATCTGGACCGGTAATGGTTCTAGGTTTCTACCTAATGGTGTTATCGCTGCATCAATCTGTAAATGATACTTCAATCACTATAAAATAACCGCTGTTTTGAAACGGAAATGTCTGATTTACACTGAATTTTTGGCCTAGTCCGGTTTACCCCCGTAAACAGCAAAATCAGACATTTTTAACCGCTAAACTTCTAAATCAGAACAAAGTACTTTCTCACTTAATCCAATACGTTTTTGGTTTTATACAAGTGTGTAGGCAATAATTTGACTGATGCGATAGTCCAATTAACCAAAAAAAATTAAAAAATGGTGAGGCCCACCTATTAGTGTTGCTGTCGCTGCTTGTTTACCTCTCTAGCTCCTCTCTTCTCTCCATCCTAAAGCATCTCTATGGTTTGGGCTAGCAGCCACCGATCACCACCGTTGCAGGACAGCACAAAAGCTCTACCTCATTCATGGCCTCGCCCCACCAGGCCTCAAAACTAGCCTGACGATATCCCTCATTCCTCCTCCCTCCGTACCCCCCCCCTCTCTCTAACTCACCTTCTAGAGCCATAGGATGCATACCTTGGCTTCCTTTTCCGTCCCCTTCTTCCATCCTCTCCCCCATGGCGACTGGCGATTAATAGGCATGTAGATTACACCCCAAGTTCACGGCTGCCACAGAGAATGGAGGGGACGATAGGGGCAAATCTCAGGAAGGGAAGAAGAGGCGTAGTCTCCCATCTCAGGGCGAGAAGGAATATGTCCCCTCATCAGTGGGAAGAAGTAGTTGTGGAAGGGAATTTAAGCAGCCCCAAGGTGGTGGCGTTGACGAGTTACTATCTGTTGCTACGCCTACCTGGTTGCCCCTGTTGTCAACCCAGCAACGTCAAACCTTGCCTATGTTGGTTCACTTGTACATCACCCCCGCCACCATTGCGAGCTCCGCCTTTAGCTTCTCCGTCACTGGCTTTCATCCTCTTTGCTCCCCCTACTTCCTCGAGCACTTGTGCATACCCCTCTCTTCCCTCCTTGGCACGGGTGGCGTAGATATATAGGTTGACCCTAGAGAGAAGAAGCACAAGTAGAAAAGAATATGAAGCGAACGACATGTAGGTATAGATATCTCCTTTTTTATATATAAATTGATTCTCTCACTTAGTTAATTGAGTGCCACCTGATACAACCGTTGCCACGAGAGTCAAGGGGGTAATTTGTTCAGTTTTAAAATTTTGGGGATGCCTAATGTCTGGTTTTGGAGTGTGCGTCTTGAGGGGAGGGGAGGGAGAGGGGGAGGGATTGAGATCCTCTAACTTACTTTCCTCTAACTTGTATCACTGACATGTAGATTCTATACCCAGTGGGCCCATATGTGAGTGACTCAAAGTAAGAGGGAAGTTAAAGCATCCTCTTCTAGGAGGGAGGGGTTGGGGGGAATCAGGCTACACCAAAAGTTTTGGGGGCATGTCAAGCATTTTCTTTTCTTAAAATGATTGTGCATGTTTTTTTATATCTCCATCCTAAAATATACCATTTTTTTACTATTTGGGAATGTAGACAGCAGTTATTTTAAGATAGTGCGAGCACACTCTAATACGTATATATGGGATCCATTACTAATTGTAGTTATTTTAAGACATTGCGTTTGGACAAAGCCGCTATCAAAGACGTAGTAGTACAATATTCTGTGTACTTAGATGAAACGATCTCTTTAGCCATACCTCAATGCATATACAGTACTCATCTTAGACTCTTATTAGTGAGCAAACAAATACAGTAGTTGTGGCAACAGGGATGCCATTGCATGATGCACATCGTTCGAGTATTCGACTCGTTTACATCGAGCTGGACTCAGCCTGGAGTAATAATCAATCTGAGCCAGTAGTTTACAGCGTCAGTGCGTCACTGAAAAGAGGCTGCAGCGGCGTCAGGAGGAGGATTCAGAGGATGCCGTTCCTTTCGCAAAAGGAACCAAAAAACGCCTTTACTCATCCTGCTTTTAACCGCACGATCCAGGCGCAGAGCGCCCCCCCTCCCGGTCGGCGCAG
The DNA here is from genome assembly GCA_009805545.1 of Oryza longistaminata. Classification (NCBI taxonomy): domain Eukaryota; kingdom Viridiplantae; phylum Streptophyta; class Magnoliopsida; order Poales; family Poaceae; genus Oryza; species Oryza longistaminata. The sequence goes on along the minus strand of CM020180.1, from coordinate 11,106,056 downwards.
CTGCGAGCAACTGCAGCGCGCAATCCATTTCGTCACCCAGTGCGCTCTGAATTCCCCGTGAACTCTGCCGCAGTAAAAACGCTCGATTACCTTCGCTTTTTTCCTTTCTTTTTTTTTTCGCCCAGTCCTCCTGCACAGCGAGATGAGGGAATATGCCCTGATTTTATACACGGCTGGGCCGGTCTGTGGGGACGTGTGTTCTTGGGCTTCACCACATGGCCTGTTCGGTAAAAAACTTTGCCTCATCTGAAACAAACCTGGCGACGTCGCGGTGACTTTTACCAGAAGGGTACTCGAGTCGTTTGCCAGGTGCATTCGATCTCTTCGATGGCGTTGTCAGTCAAATGTGTCGTGCCACTGTGTGCCTGTGACTTGGCCACATCGTACGACCATCCGGCGAGGTACAGTGCTAGTACAGTATACAAGTTTGCAAGGATTTTGTTTGTACGGTCGAAATGTTCAGAATTGTTTTGCAAGGGGGCAATGCCAATGTGTCAGAGCACGCTCTTGGGTAAATAATCATCGATGGAGTACTACAGTCTACAGAGTGCTCCAACGTTGGAGCTCCCGGTCGAATAGATTGTGACAATGTAGTTTGACCTACTCTAGCCGCTTGCAAAGCATTTGCAAAGCAAATGCTCCTCCGATGACTACTACTATTCCCTTAGCTAGACACCGCCCTACCTAGTACTCCTAGCTTAACTATGGTGGCAACTTGACAAGCTTGCATTGGCGACCAACATGTGATTCCATAAAAGCTGTGAGGTGAGGTGAGATGCCATGAGATGATCGATATATGTAATACACTCTTGCAAAGCTTTGCCCCTAGTACGCTTTCTTTCTTCTTCCTTTTTGTTTGATTCTTCTCTTTTCTCAAGACGTGATCGATGCTAGCCGCTTTTTGGTCGCACGTATCGGCGTAAGCACGCTGTGCCAGGAAGCGCCCCTGCACCGGCACGACGCTGACACGGCGGCTCGTGACGAGACGAGGCGCGGTTCGGTTGGTTGGGCGGTTGATTCCGCCGAGATCGACGAGGACGACGCGACGACCCAAAAGCTAGCGACGTTCGGTTCGTACGTGCCGGTGGCCAATGGCACGGCCGGCGTTCACAATGCGTATAACTGGCGTTCAACCTTAGCCAGCCCCAGCCAAGATTCCACGCCACGTCGGATGTTTCCGTTACTAAGGCTGTGTTTAGTTCACATCAAAATTGGAAGTTTTTGTTGAAATTAAATTGGAGCAATGTGATGGAAAAATTGAAAGTTTGTGTGTGTAGAAAAGTTTTGATGTGATGGAAAAATTGGAAGTTTGAAGAAAAATTGTTTAACTAAACACGGCCCAAATGAAGAATATGGAGCCTAAATGAGTCGCATGTTCCTCGTCAGATTTGTCAGGGATTCGTCCGGGGAGTCTAGTGTGATGCTTACCCACACCCTGTGCGAGACGACGGCCAAGGGAGGAGGGCTACCGGACGGGGAAGAGGACGGAAGGCGCCACCGAGGAGAGGGTACAGGCCACGCCACCGCTCGTCGTTATCGCGTTGGACAACAGGCGCCGACGAGGAGGGGAGATGGGATTTGGCACTAGCAAGCTGAGGAGGGAGAGGGGAGATCCGACGAGCCGCTGCCGTCGCCCAAGGCCAGATCTAGCGAGCCCAGATAGGATCTGGCCACCCCGCCTAGCGCCGTCGCTGCTCGGACCACCGCTTCTCCTGACGCTGTTGCCGCTCGGGCCGCTGCTCCGCCTGGCCACCCGGCCACAGTGGAAGGAGAAGAGGAGAGCGTGTCAAGTCGCCACTTGAGCATAAGAGGGAGAGAGAGTGGAAGGTGTGATAGAGGAGAAAAAAGAGGAGAGAAGGGACTTCTGTATTTTTTAGACCCCACTTAAGGCTACAGTGAGACTCACATGCCAAGGAGAGAAGGGACTTAAGTGGAGACCCCACTTAAGTCTCACATGTCAGTTGGCTACATGTGAGACTTGGCATGCGAGTAAGAAGCACTGTAAATGCTTTAATGGAAGCTTTTCCTTGTCTCGGCTTGGCCTCGTCTATAACAATTTTGATCGATTTGACACGCTCGATGTACCTATATCTCTCTCTCCCGCACGTGCTAGCGTGTGCACTCCGGAATTATGTAACCAGAGCCGATGAAATCATCACACTTTGCTTTATTCAACACGATCGTCAAGAGCCGCAGTTTTTGCTGTTGCGTTCCTCAGAGCAGCACGCACGTCGGCCGGCGCCTGGAAACACGAAGCGGTCGCCGACCAGCCCGTGCTCATATCTCCCCGTCCCAGAGGTCGTCGAGCGACTTGTAGGGCCCGTGGTCGGAGACGAAGCGGAGGGCACGGTTGATCTTCCGCTGCGGGATGCCGGCGATCCTCTGCCTCTCCTCCTCCGTCAGCTCCCATCCGACGATGTCCAGGTTCTCCCGCATCCGCGCCTCGTCGAAGCTCTTCACGATCAGGCAGTCCCCTTGCTCGTACACCCACCTCAGGCACACCTGCCAAATCAACACGCGCACACACACGTCAGTTGCTGCTGAGACGACGGCGCGACACGAAGCAAATGTAGACGTGACGTGCCTGGGCTACGGTCTTGCCCTTGGATTGGGCGATGTCGCGCAGCACGGCGGAGGCCATGACGGAGTCGCTGCCCCAGTGCGTGCCGCTGGCGCCCAGCGGCGAGTAGGCGCAGATCTGGACGCCCTTCTCCCTGCACAGCTCCCTCAGCTTCCTCTGCTGCCACACCGGGTTCACCTCCACCTGCACGTACGTACGTACCGTGCCAAACCAAACGCAACGCAAACCCAACACCGTAAGCAAATCAACCATAAAAAAAAAAAAGCTACTCCCTCTGTTTCACCATGTAAGTCATTCTAGAATTTCTCACATTCATATTAATGTTAATGAATCTAATATATATGTGTGCCTAGATTCATTAACATCTATATTCAATGCTAGAATGGCTTACATCGTGAAACGGAGAAAATATAACATTTTTGGTTGTTGCAGCATTGTGCAAAGTTGCAACCAACCTGGTTGACGGCGGGAGGGATGGTGGCGAAGGAGAGCAGGGTGTCGAGCTTTTTGCAGGAGAAATTGCAGACGCCGATGGCCTTGGCGAGGCCCAGGCGGTGGCACTCCTCCATGGCCTCCCAGACGGCCCGCATGTCGAACGGCACGAAGTCGTCGGCGGTGAAGGGGGCCTTGTACCGGCCCGGCTTCATGGACACGGGCCAGTGCACCAGGTACAGGTCCACGTACTCCATCTGAAGGTTCCTGCATATATACGTGTGGGGTGAGCATGTGCTTTCTGTTAATTAAGGTGAGTCTTAACCTTTCATAATCAGTTGATTAGTCGCTTGGTGCCTCAGATAGAAATTAAATGCACTGCAGTTAATGAGGGACTAATATCTGTTTGGAGGTGGCAGCCAAGATGGTAACGAAAGAATTTGTCTCGTGGCTAATGCAGTATCTTCCAAAATTAAAAGCTCTCATAAACAGCTCGGTTTTTCATCTACATTCAAAATTCAAAAAATAAAAAATAAACTAGAAGTTAGAAATTAGGTTTCCTAGATTCTTCAAATAGAGCCATAGGACAGTGGTCGGCACGTGATATACTCAAGGCATCCCTATACTCAAAGATGAGCATCAGCACGACAACCAAAGAGCTAAGACTTCTTATAATTTGTCTTGTTAAGATTAAAGAACAATATCACATATCCTAATTCGACAATAAATTTTCCTTTATTTAAGATAATGCCTTTGTTTTTCTTATAGGTCTGGCCAAACCAATTACTCCAAACAACTCGTAATAATCCAGTTGTAATAATCCACTACTAATAAAATCATAATTCTTAAGTTGATTCCGCCGGAATCTTATACGGGGGCAGAGGGGGGGCATACATACCGTAGCGTCTGCCTGAGCGCGGGGAGCACCCTGTCGCGGTGCGCGTCGCTGCACCAGAGCTTGGACGTGACGAAGAGGTCGGCGCGGGAGGCGATGGCGCCGGACCGCACGGCGTCGGCGGCGGCCTCGCCGATGGGCGCCTCGGTCTCGTAGTGCGCCGCGGTGTCGAAGTGGCGGTACCCGGCCTCGATGGCCTTGAGCAAAGGCGCGCCGGATGGGCTCCGGCCTCGGCCCCTGCACCGCCGTGCCCATGCCGACGCGCGGCATGGCGAACCCCGCGCCCTTGGCGCCTGCGCCGCCGTCGCTCATGGCTGGAGTCAGTGTGTCCCCTTCTCTTGGGACGGACTGCGGCGATGGATTGGAGGATTTCGTGGGGGTTTTTATGGCAAATTGGCAAGCATATATAAACACGACGACTTGGGTGCGGTGTTGACGGAACTCGCCGTGACACCGGTTGGTTACTTGGTTGTCGTCGGTGACCAGTACAAAACTATTCGAAGCTTTCGCAGAATTTTCTCAAAAAAGAGGAGGAAAAGGTGGATATTTTGAGGCGCGCATCGCGCCTGATCGGCCTCGTTTTCCTCTCGGATTCGTTTTTGGATCGTAACGGAAGTTCATTTGCGATTTGACGGGAAAAGGAGAGCCGTTACTCAAGCCTAAGCTGATCCAAGGAGAAGGGGAGGCGGCCCATATCACGCCATCCTGGTTTTGTAGCATAGCGAGACCGGCCAAGCTCATGCAGTCATAGGCGGTTCTTTGCGTTACATCACAGATTAATCTTAACGGTCACCGCTAGTAGTGACTTCTCGGAGTGTCGATGCGATGTGGATCAGAGCAAGTGATAATCCAAGTGGCGTTCTAATACATCCATATCGATGGCTATCATGCTAGTCATTTTCTACAATTAAGAGAGGGGTTGAAACTTCTTCGTACTGTCTAAACTAGCATGGTGGCCCGCGCAGATTGCGCGGCTAGCATCATTATATTTTCTCTCATATAATAGCATATACGTTTTTTCATTATATTATTCAAATATATTAAAATGACAACACAATTTTTAGGCGCAGATCTGGACGCCCTTCTCCCTGCACAGCTCCCTCAGCTTCCTCTGCTGCCACACCGGGTTCACCTCCACCTGCACGTACGTACGTACCGTGCCAAACCAAACGCAATGCAAACCCAACACCGTAAGCAAATCAACCATAAAAAAAAAAAAGCTACTCTCTCTGTTTCACCATGTAAATCATTCTAGAATTTCCCACATTTATATTGATGTTAATGAATCTAATATATATGTGTGCCTAGATTCATTAACATCTATATTCAATGCTAGAATGGCTTACATTGTGAAACGGAGAAAATATAACATTTTTGGTTGTTGCAGCATTGTGCAAAGTTGCAACCAACCTGGTTGACGGCGGGAGGGATGGTGGCGAAGGAGAGAAGGGTGTCGAGCTTTTTGCAGGAGAAGTTGCAGACGCCGATGGCCTTGGCGAGGCCCAGGCGGTGGCACTCCTCCATGGCCTCCCAGACGGCCCGCATGTCGAACGGCACGAAGTCGTCGGCGGTGAAGGGGGCCTTGTACCGGCCCGGCTTCATGGACACGGGCCAGTGCACCAGGTACAGGTCCACGTACTCCATCTGAAGGTTCCTGCATATATACGTGTGGGGTGAGCATGTGCTTTCTGGTTAATTAAGGTGAGTCTTAACCTTTCATAATCAGTTGATTAGTCGCTTGGTGCCTCAGATAGAAATTAAATGCACTGCAGTTAATGAGGGACTAATATCTGTTTGGAGGTGGCAGCCAAGATGGTAACGAAAGAATTTGTCTCGTGGCTAATGCAGTATCTTCCAAAATTAAAAGCTCTCATAAACAGCTCGGTTTTTCATCTACATTCAAAATTCAAAAAATAAAAAATAAACTAGAAGTTAGAAATTAGGTTTCCTAGATTCTTCAAATAGAGCCATAGGACAGTGGTCGGCACGTGATATACTCAAGGCATCCCTATACTCAAAGATGAGCATCAGCACGACAACCAAAGAGCTAAGACTTCTTATAATTTGTCTTGTTAAGATTAAAGAACAATATCACATATCCTAATTCGACAATAAATTTTCCTTTATTTAAGATAATGCCTTTGTTTTTCTTATAGGTCTGGCCAAACCAATTACTCCAAACAACTCGTAATAATCCAGTTGTAATAATCCACTACTAATAAAATCATAATTCTTAAGTTGATTCCGCCGGAATCTTATACGGGGGCAGAGGGGGGGCATACATACCGTAGCGTCTGCCTGAGCGCGGGGAGCACCCTGTCGCGGTGCGCGTCGCTGCACCAGAGCTTGGACGTGACGAAGAGGTCGGCGCGGGAGGCGATGGCGCCGGACCGCACGGCGTCGGCGGCGGCCTCGCCGATGGGCGCCTCGGTCTCGTAGTGCGCCGCGGTGTCGAAGTGGCGGTACCCGGCCTCGATGGCCTTGAGC
>CM020180.1:11074009-11098084 GCA_009805545.1 Oryza longistaminata | reverse complement strand
CTACTTCTAATATTCCTTATTTTTAATTCTGAATTTCAGTTATTTCCTAATTGTATTTCTATATGGACTGTAGTCTCCTCTTCTAATATTCATTATTGATTAATTCCGAATTTCAACTATTTCTAAATTGTATTTCTATATGGACTCTAGTCTCCTCTTCTAATATTCCTTATTTTTTAATTCCGAATTTCAGCTATTTCTAAATTGTATTTCTATATGGACTCTGCTTTTTCTTTTTTTCCGATTAATGTGAGAATTTCTAGGCCATGAGAACGAACGTGGAGGCTCATTTTTCTATTCCTTTAATAATATAATAGATAGATAGATAGAATTATACCCCGAAGCTTAATTATAGTGCAATTTTAAGAATTATTTTATGTACTTACATCTGTCCCAAAATAACTTCAGGCATAAGGGCTCAAAATAACTTCAGACATAAGGGTTCAAATTAGCACAGAAAAAAGTGGCACTAATTAATATAAATGTTATATTAATGGATGGGTAGATAAGAGATACTGAAATGATAAAAACTTAATTTTAGACTGAATGATAGGTAAGAGCATAGAATTTGTTTTGGGACAAATGTTAGATGTTAAAATAAAGTTATCTTAGTACAGATGGAATAGGTTTTTCTGTCTCTAGCAATAGAAAAGATGTCACTTTTCAGAAAATGCAGTCCAAAAGCAGAACAAGTTTCGCTGGATTATGAAGAACGAATCACATCAACAAATATAACGTGTCAAGCCTAGTTGCACATTGGCAGCTGCTTCGCACTATCAATCAAAGTGATCATGATTCTCAAAAGTGAAAAAAAGAATGGTTCAGTATTTCAATATTTGACAATACATAACCAGCGGTGGGTACACGTATAAATAGACAAGCCGCTCTAGAGGCATCATCTCTACACTTCAGTTATTCTGCTATAGGAAATAGGACATGACATGATCTTCCAGAGATGCTCAGGTAGGTCATGCATCAACAACGTGAAAATGTCTAGACATCACAGGGAGAATTACATGACCAAAGAAAAGACGATTTATCACAGCAGTCGCACAAAAGGAGAACAAATTTATAGGTTCATTACCTGTTCCTATGAATAATGGCCTAACCTGAAACATGGCAATCTCTAGCTGCTCCTGTTGCGCGAGAGCTAACCTTTTCTATACTGGGACTTCTTAGTGGCACCAAAAAGGAGTACAACTCCGCTGCTCTCCAGCCTTTGACAACAGTATTACTCACACTTGATGGATTTGTATATGTGACGGACAAAGAACAATGCGGCACGGAAACCGATCATGCCCAGCATCAGGAAGAAAGCATAGCAGATGCAAGCCATGTAGCCGAAGAAGAATGATGTCTGCATAAATCCAGACATATCTGACCGTGCATAATAGTAGTACAGACAGTACCCATAGACGAAAAATCCAGTTGATCCTCCACATAGGAATGACCTGTATAAGAGAAAGGGCAGAAAAAAATCATATTGTTGTTCAGCATTTAGTACAAAAGAACAGCATTAAACTGGAGTTCCTAGATAACAAATAGATGGATGAGAGAACACAAGGATTGGTAGAATATCCATAAATGGGTGGTGCTCACTGCTCAGCACTGTATACCTTGCTCATGACAAAAAATGCAGAGTTGCAACAGATTTCAAGAACTAGTCCCTCTAGAATCCATCGAGATGATACATAATTGGTTATTGCATCGTACTCAAAATTTCACTACGATAATACTTTGCTAATCAGCAACTCCGATTGCAACTATGGGAAAACAACAGAAGGGTACCCAGGAAATACATATGAATAAGATGTCAAACAAAAGAAAAAATAACTGCAGAAAATTGACAGCCACCTGATTGATCTCAGAGCTCAATAAATAAAAGCAAATACCCAAAATATCAGTTTTCAGTGTATAAAATGGAATATATGATGCATTCCCATGCAAGTACTTGTTTAAAAAACATAAAGGGAAATGAATGTACCTCCACCACCATTCATGGTCTTCAGCAGCAAGCTGAAAGTACGTCAGTGCAACAGTAATGAAGGCAGTAACAATAAGGAGGATGATGAAGACTATGAAGAGAATGCTGTAAATTGTGTAAATCCTGTGGCCCCAAACACTAGCAAAGATATAGTAGAGCTCAATATAGATGGCACTGAAAGGTAAAAACCCAGCCATAGCCATCTGTGGGATTGTTTGCCGGTACCACGGAAGTGGAGGAATCTCCCTAGGATATTTGGTGGTACGGCAGGGAGCTTGGAATTCAGTCTTGCTGTTTTTACCAGCAATGCCTCCCAAAACTAGAAGGGGAAATGTAACTAAGGTCCAGATGAGCACAATGACACAGATAGTGCCGAAGGGCAAAGCTGCTGTTGCACTATAAGCAATAGCAACAGTGTTTAGGAAGCAGAAAGTCAGGAAAAGGGGTCCACAGAACAGGCATCCTGTCAACAGCAAGTTCCTCACCTGAGAAGTATAAAACGATAGCATTAGTAATAAAAGAATTATAATCGATGATTTTAAATTTGCAGTCTTAGCATTGTATAAGTGTCTAGGGATGTATTATGTATACATGTAACGCATACCCAGTTTGTTCCCTCTAGCTGACAGTAGAAAGAGGTTGCAATATACCCAGCAATTCCTGAAGTGAGAGCATAGATGACAACCAATGCAGTAAAAAGAGCACCACGATTGTATGGGTAGAATACTCCAACAAGTGCAAGAAGGAATATAAAGGTTGTGCTGCAATGTGCCAAATAAAGATTGTTAGCTATCTGCATGTCTAAAAAGGAACAACAGGAGGAAGAATTCCAGTTAAGCAAAATAAAACCATAGTATATGTGGCAAGAAAAGGCCCATCAAAACTTACAGGGCAAACAGTTGAGTTCCGGTGCCGAGAGCAGCTGAAAAAAAGGACTTGTTCTTGGGGAACCGGAAGACATCCCCATGGATATACTTCCATCCAGACTCTTCTTGGTCATCAGCTGCTTCCTCATCATGGGCATACCTTCAAATGAAAAAGGGTTAAACTAAAAACTACGAGATGAAATGTAGTCAAGTCATCATGCTCATAAATCAAAGAGAAGACCAACCTTCAAGTAATAAATTCATAAACATTACACTACAAAGGACATATAATCTGAACGCCATTGACATAGTAGATCTGCTTTATGCGCTTCCTTTAGCAAGTTAATAATTTAATATCCATTTCAGACCAAAATATTTGCTCTATGCATCATGCATTAGTCTACTCTCAACTGAAGAACATGGCAAGAGGAAGAATAGGTGCTAGTTTAGTAGAATAGAAACCACTGTTTGGAGTGAGTTTCGACAGTCATGTCAATTGTCAAAATGCATCTCCATAGGAAATAAAAATAATTTATATGCTGCAATTTTCCATGTTCTATGGGCTGGTATCTGTCTTTACTGTCACTCCTCATTACATTTATTTTCTTTTAGTGCTTAATTAGCACCTGCGCATAGTGGGCTCAGGCAAATATTGTGAAATGCATGGAGTACAATCTTCCAAAATATCTTAAATACTTAATGTAAATACGTATATATAGATCCTTACTTGACAAAATCGTTCTTCAGTACTCGCATGAGGATGGTCGCCAGGAATCCAGTCAAAAGGAGGACTGTAACACAAGAGTTTATGATAGAGAACCAGTGGACCTCCAAATGGTGTGGGAGGTTGGAGGAACTGGAATACTTCTCCATCCTCTTCTCAAATGGCGTGGGTGTCTCCTTCCACTTGACTGAGTAAAGGAATTGAACATCAGCTTCCTTGTCCTCAGTCAGGTCAACTAGTGCACTCTGGTCAGTGTGCACATTGATCTCAATAACCCGGTCATTGTTGTAGAGGATGTCAAAGATGATGTGCCTGTACAGGTAATACTTCCACTCTTTCGGATCTGTCTTGCCCCCCTTCTCCACCTTACCAATGAATCCCCACAGTGGGAGGTCATCGTAGTACATCTGGAAGTAGTAGTCCTTTGCTACCGCATTCCGAAACTTGGCCACCTCCTCCTTGGTGAGCTTCTTCGAGCAAACCGGCTTGGAGTCATAATCCACACGGAAATCAAGCTTGTAAGGTGCATCAACCAACCGGTCCCCATTGAGGACCTCACCGAGTGCCTCGCTCTTCTCCTTCACTTTCTCTGTAATTAACACCATTTATTAGCAAACAACTAACTGGGATTCTTCAGCAATGAAGAGGAAGCATGAATCTGTGACTAACTAACCTGGAGAGCAGAAAGGCAGGTCAAAGTACCGATACGTCTCACTGCAAGGAAAAAGGAAAATATCATGACAACGGCATTCGCGTGACATTATCGCCTTTAAGAATAAAAAATCTACTTTACAAATAGATCCGATTCCCAGCAAGTCTAGAATCCGCTCTCCGAACACCTATACTTGCTAAAACTGAAACGAAAACAGAGCCCGACGCGAAGATCTGGGCAGTCAACAGTGCAGTGATCGATCGTTATCCCGTCCAAATCACAACGAACGTCATCTCTCGGATCTCCGAAACTAGCCTCTCTGCGTTTGACCAGAAAAACCTAAACCCGCGACGACTCAGCCCACACCTAAAGGCGAGATCGGGGGGCATCTAACGGATCCAGCGATGGGATCTGAGCGGGGGAGGAGAGAGAGAGAGAGAGAGCCTCACCTGGGGTTGTGGAAGGGGCCGACCTTATTGGCGTAGAGCGGGACGAGCTCGTTGGCCTTGTAGCGGTGATCGGAGCCGTCGGCGACGACGCCGGTCGCCGCGAGGGCCGCGGCGAGGAGGACGAGCACCGCCGCTGCCGGCGAGGCCATCGCTCTCGTCGGGGCGGGGCGTTGACGAGGAGAGAGCGCGCGCGCGAGGGTTTGCGGGTGGTGGGATGCGCGCGCGGAGATCTGAGCCGGAGTGGCCGCTTTGCTTGCTCCTTAATAGAGAGAGACCGAGACGAGACGAGACGAGGCGGAGGAGGGGAGATCTGGAGAGGATGGTGGCGTTTTCAGGGTTGGGTGGGGGGGAGGAAGGTGGAGGCGTACTGTGGCCCTAATATTGTAGTACTAGTATAATGGGGTCAGCTAAGCTAAAGGCTAGTAGCCCACATTTTGGTGCGTCGGTCGGTCGGTTTGACACGATCCAAATCAGAGCGCTCTCTCTCGCTCCCCGGGGGTCGGGGTTGAGTCCAGCGCAAGTTTTCTTTCCACTTTTTGGCCTAGTCACATTCTGATTTTTTTTTTGTCAAATATTATCGGTTAGCTCCAGTAGTGAATAGTGAAAGTAGTACGGAAAACTAATAAGATGAAGATTAAGTAATGGTACGGAAAACGGAAAAGTTATTAGCGTATGATTGATTGGGTTTTAACTATTATAAAGTTAAAAATGGATTTATTTGATAGTTTATAGTAACTTTTATGTATAAATTTTTCACACGAAACATATTGTTTAACGGTTTAAAAAGCGTGATAATGAAAACCGAAGTAGACTATATACATTTTAATCCAAAAAGAACGGGCAGTAGGGCTTCCCTGCTCTCAAGAAAATCAAAGTTTAGCGTATAGCATATGTCCATGTAACAATGTTGTAGAAACTTGAACAAGGGAGGAATGAGGGCAGGAATTTGGTACAACATTGCTGGATGGACATATGCTTCAGCCAAACTTGAACTCAGAAACTAATCGGGCTGGATGGAGTACATTGCTGGCAGAGAAGCATTACTGCATAAGCTCACTGGCCATCCCTGGAAGGATGGAAGCGAAGCACATGCTTGATTTTTTTTAAGGTAGAAAAAATTGCTAGGTCATTCAAAGAATCTACAATAGTGACTACTGCAGGAGTGTAATATTCAGTTTTATGCTGCTAAGAAGGTCACTGCCTATATAGAAGAAAATCACAAACATCATGAGAGTTGACAGTACCGCAAGAATGGCAACGGGCCATGTACTACCAAAGTGAGCTTATGCAGTAATACCATCTGCAGCAGTTACCAACTTAGCAGGGCTATGCAAATGCTGAAAGAAAAGAATACCACAACGCAACCTTTGCTTTTCACCTGCCCTCACTAGCGCCATGCAAATGCAACCAATTCAGTGAGCTTCACTTCCCCTAGTTTCATAATCCTTTCCTGCAGTTACGCTGTCATCAGGTTTCCTCTACATACGCATGCTGACTTCAAGTGCTGGTAGGAACTAACTCTGTCGGTCGACAATGGCACCTCTTAGCTCTCTGCATGTGATGTATGGAGTATGCAGCTCATTTCCCTGACAATTTCTCATGAATAAATGGGAACCGTTGAGAGAACTGATAAGGCCGTGTTTAGTTCATCCCTAATTACCCCAAACTTTCAACTTTCCATCACATCATATCACATCCAAAACTTTCCTACATACATAAATTTTGAACTTTTTTTCCAAACTTCTAACTTTTTTTCAGGAACTAAACACGGTCTAAGTTTCAGTCAAAGAAGAACCATCCGCAGGCGGCAGCCACAGCGAGGTGGTTCTCATTTCTACTCCCTCCTTTCATAAAAGTATACATATATCTTTTTTAATAAATATTTTTATAGAAACAAGATATCAAAGTTGTGTTTTGGAGACCGTGTCGCTGTTTAAAACGACTTCCTTTATGAGTATGGAGGGAGTATAAATTTTTCACACGAAACATATCATTTAACGATTTAAAAAGCGTAATAATGAAAACCGAAGTAGAATATATACATTTTAATCCGAAAAGAACGGGCAGTAGGGCTTCCCTGCTCTCAAGAAAAATCAAAGTTTAGTGTATAGCATATGTCCATGTAACAATGTTGTAGAAACTTGAACGAGGGAGGAGTGAGGGCAGGAATTTGGTACAACATTGCTGGATGGACATATGCTTCAGCCAAACTTCAACTCAGAAACGAATCGGGCTGGATGGAGTACATTGCTGGCAGAGAAGCATGACTGCATAAGCTCACTGGCCATCCCTGGAAGGATGGAAGCACATGCTTGATTTTTTTAAAGGTAGAAAAAAATTGCTAGGTCATTCAAAGAATCTACAATAGTGACTACTGCAGGAGTGTAATATTCAGTTTTATGCTGCTAAGAAGGTCACTGCCTATAGAGATGAAAATCACAAACATCATGAGAGTTGACAGTACCGCAAGAATGGCAACGGGCCATGTACTACCAAAGTTATGCAGTAATACCATCTGCAGCAGTTGCCAACGTATAGCAGGGCTATGCAAATGCCGAAAGAATACCACAACGCAGCCTTGCTTTTCACCTGCCCTCACTAGCGCCATGCAAATGCAACCAATTCAGTGAGCTTCACTTCCCCTAGTTTCATACTCCTTTCCTGCAGTTACGCTGTCATCAGGTTTCCTCTGCATACGCATGCTGACTTCAAGTGCTGGTAGGAACTAACTCTGTCGGTCGACAATGACACCTCTTAGCTCTCTGCATGTGATGTATGGAGTATGCAGCTCATTTCCCTTGACAATTTCTCATGAATAAATGGGAACCGTTGAAAAACGAACATAATATTATATGTGATATTTCTTAGTACAATAAAATTGGATAGAAGTCTGTTTAGATTTATTGTATAAAATTATCTCATTTAATAATAGATATTTTTTTTTGGACGGAGGAAGCAACACACTAGTTATCGGGGAAAAAAAAAGAACCCTTCCAAGAGAGTGCAATAAGCTAATTGCTAGCATTATTTTCTTCCCTAAAAATCTTACCTTTTCCGAAAGCATCGGCTTAATGCTTTACTTATTTGGAGGGGCCATGCCTCTTTCCAGATGATTGCTGAAGAATTCTTAATGTTTACTCCATGAATGATTGTATCCCCGGCGCGATTTTCTGCGTGATGGAAATTTTACACAAACTTTGGAATCACTACGGTTTTGCACTCATGTATCTAAGTAAAATAATCTCTCATTCAACAAACTTAAATTAGCTTAAAACACAAGTTAGCATTCAATTCAGCTGAGGCAACCTTTGCTTCCTCCATACAGTCAAGTCAATTCGGCAGTTGAATTTGGTGAGGCCACGAGAAATGGATATGCTCCATCGATTTGGGGGATAACCGCGAGAAATCGTGTGGAACCAACAGATCGACAGATAACGAGGTCTGGGCAACTAATTGCTCAGATAAGAAAGAGAGCGTACAACATTGCACATATTAATTTCATCTATTTAATACTTCATCCGTTTCATAATATAAGTCATTCTAGTATTTCCCACTTACATTGTGAAATAGAGGGAGTCAGGCATAGGCACTTCGTAAGAAAAGGATCAAGATTCCATTCAAATTTACAGCAAATACCTCAGTTATCATAAGAATGCAATAAAACTACCTCACAATTGAGGCTGACCTTAACCTTTCTAAACATGCAGAATAATCTTGGGCATCATTAGTCGTGATGACAAGGAATGGACGGTATTTACATCAGTATGAAGGTAACAAAATCTTGATGATACGGCGAATGAGCTTGAGCAATTATATATTACACACTAACTTTACAAGCCTGGCTACAGATGATCCGAATTGATACAACACTCCTAAGATACAACATCACCTGTTGCAGTTTGCGAACAGCGACTGCACCTATGCTATCTTGTCCGAGCAGTGATTTGGCAGCTGGACTCGAGGGCTAACGTTAGCATGTCTGTGGAGAATTGATCGTCTGGTTTCAACCATAAAGCCTGACCAAAATAGCGAGAAAATATTAGTAACTAACCCTGCGCTACATGAAAACAACGAACAAACTGAATAGAAAGGCATTGGTCTCCACTGTTATATCTCTTCAGTTTTAAACTTCAAAAACTTAATTGCATATATACACGGTGAAGATACATTACGCACAAGAAAGTCCCTATGCTGAACTATTGGCAGCTCCAAGGTGTTTGATTAGAAAGATGTATTCTAAACATGACAGCTAAGTACAAATGATCATAGAGCGTCACCTTGTGGTAGTAAGTTATCGCAGCCTCAAATTTATCCTGTGTTATGAAAAGATGATATTAGTAAAATTCAGATATACTCAGAAAGTAACTGTGGAAATGTCAAACTGAAACAATGAATCAAGCATATCAGGTCTCATTCTTAAAATTAAAAAATATTGCTTCTACGAATGCAACTTAAGCTTAAAGGTCAATTGTCCTTCGTGATTTTCATGTAAATTAGCAAGGAATCTCTGACCGAAATTTTTTTTCCTGAAAACACTACTACTAGAACTTAAATCTCCCTCCCATTACTCTGTTCTCGATTCTTCCAATGGCATCTCCATGCCTTGTCTAGTTGCTTCTCACTTATGCCTATGGGAACTAACAAATACCAAGTATCCCGATGTTTCAACGGTAAACGCTCAGTACACATATATGAATTGATGTTGTAATTGAAGTAGCAGGTTACATAAAACTTAGTTTTGAACTTCTGATCATATAGATATCCAATAGATAATTAAATATAAGTCTATGTGGAAAGACCATGATCTAACACGTATCATCTTCCAGGTTCTTTTGTCAGAATTTGCGTAACTTATGCCCTATGCACATGATGCATCGCTTTTACAACATGCCAGTGCAGCATCTAAACAGAGATAGTACCATTCAAAGCAGTGGATAAGAAAGGAACAGAAGAGTACCATAAGGTGGTAAGTATAAGCAAGACCAGCAAACGCGCTCAAACTTTTGGTTTGAAAGGTGAGTGCCTTTTCATAATATGATATTGCCTTTTGATATTTCCTGTTGGAACCCAAAAAAAAAAGGTTAACTCAAGAATGATATTTTAACAACTGATGATGACGACCAAAAAGAAAGAGAACCAGTATAATTCGGTTAATTATTATTCCATCAGTCAAAACTAACAGCAAAGCTGCTGTTCATCGCAAAGAAATGCTATTCAGGTCAGGATATGCTAGGCACAAAATCTAAGGCATATTTTCTTATTAAAGTTTCATGCAATTTAGGCTTGACTGGCTCTGGATACAAAGAAATCCACAAGTTCAAACTTACCCTCACACACACTGGCCCAAATAATAACATTGGCATATTGCTGATTTATTTTGTTCTAGTCTGTAATAAAAGGTCTTCAAACAAAGCAACCACAGCTGTACAATTGAGATGACTGAACTAAATCAACACTTCCTTTCCCATTCTCTCACGTATAACAAAAATCATAAATTGCGCATATAAATGGGATTGGAACTTGACAAATCTATTGCTAAACTAACATAGAAAAGTTATATGCCAACAGACTTATGAAATTAAATGTAACAATGTGATGCGATGGTTCCCTTACTTGAGTTTCCGCAATGCATGCCCAAGATTCACCAATGTTGGTTCCCACATTTCATTCAAGGAGGATGAAGTATGCTCCAGTGTTAGCTCAAACCACTGAACTGCTTTTTGATACCTAAACATTTTTTTTTTAAAAAAAAAGAATATCAAATTCTCAACTCCTTTAATAGCAGCACAAACAGTTCTTTTTACTGAAACCACTAGAACTGGATGGGTCAAACATTTTTTTCAGCAGAGAACCAAATCTAATGGGATGAAATTTTATAAGTTGAAGAGAATTTGAAAAGCAAATAAAAACCAAACTTGTATATGGATCATGGGCATCAATCACACGTTTCAAACTCTAATGATCATACTATAAATGCATAAAACACACTTGTTATCGTGATTGCGTTAATGCAGGGCCCAGCTGGTGCAGCATTAGTTGGAAACTAAGGGGAAAAAAATTAGTTGCTCTCTTACTTGGGTTTACTTCACTGAATACTATGTGAAGATCTTGTCGATACAAAGGGAACAGCAAAGCATCCGTTACAAATCAATCAAGAAAGATGAAACATTTTTTCTCCCCAAAGTTTATCATAATAGCCTATCCTTTCTTATTTATCCTGGAGCCATTCCCCTTCTTTTATTCTTCTTTTATCCCAAAGTTCCTCCGGTGTAGCCATTTTCTACATGCTAACCTTAACATGAACTAGGGTTCACATCATCCCACTTCAAAAAGCTTTCCATACAATACTATGCATACTACATCCATATTCTATTCAAAATTTCAGAACCACCAAATCAACCTTGTATATCATGGACATCTTTCAAAACATCCATGTTAGCATAACATTTTTCCGATAGGAATATCAGATATAGAACTTATAGGAATGCTTTCCCTTTCATGAGAGCAAAGCATCTTACAAGGGAAAGTGGAGCATCACTGGTTCCAATAATAATAGGATAAGCAGACAAAAGAAACCTTTAGAACAGAGAAACTCTTACTCTTTCATATTATAAGCTACAACCCCCAACTCGTTATATATAAGCGGATCAGATGGGCAGATAGATTTTGCTTGCGTGAAGAACTGCATCACAGCAGAAAGAAAAGGGGGTTTAAAAAAATGATGACAAAACTATTATGCCTTGCCAAATAAAACTTTGCAAATAACATACTCCCAATGATAGGTTCTCATTGTGAGCTACAACAAACAGTATTCACTAATACAGGATCCAATAAAACTTTGCAAAAGGAAGTTGTGCATGATAATATCTCATTTTCTATAACGCATCCAATATGACAAATACAGGATGTATTTTCAGCATCTGACCAACAACTATTACCACATTAAACCTCCTTTTTGCCAAAAACAAAATATGGAATAAGAAAATATAGGGGAAAAAGTCAGCTCTAAGTATAGTTTCTTTATCAGAGTGGAAGCCTCATAAGAAAATTAGTCTCAGTAGGATTTCTCAAGTTATTACCTGCTCTGCAAGTTTGAAATTGTGCATTCGCAAATATTGCATGCCCATGTATAAAGTTGGCAGATGACATCTGAAATAGAAAACAATTTCAACAAATAGTGAGCTGAAGGACAGACAACAACAGAGGTGAAGTAACTGAAGTGCAACAAGAATTTACACTCCAAAACAAAGAGAGGAACTCAATCCACAATGCTCATAATCAGTAATGTGTAGTAGATACAAAAGCTTGCCAGTGTCCCAAAAAACACGAATAGCAGTTTCCAGAATAGAAGGCCAAAAAATGAAAGAAAATAGAAAGGATCCACAATGCTCATAATCAGTAATGCATAGCAGATACAGAAGCTTGTCACACCCAAAAAAATACGAATATCAATTTCCAGAATAAAAGGCCAAAAAAATTGAAAGATAGTACAGAGGAAAATTAACGCAACTAATTGTGTTAAGATAATTGCTCCTTAGACAAACAAGTACAAGTACGCTCTGGTGTTAATATTGAGTTGACTTAAGTGTTAAAAGAATCAAATTAATTTAATTAATATTTTGCTAAACTGTACACAGCATAATAACAGAACAAATAAACAAGTTTTTTTTACACAAACAATTACTTCGAAATTTTGGGGAGAAAGGAATTACTGACCCAGGAAATAGCCGAGCTGCTGTCCGAAATGCAGCCATTGCCTGGTCACCCTCCTCCTGTGCAGCATAAGCAATACCAGTACCAATCCAAGCAGGAGGAAATGTCCCATCTAACCCTGTAGCTTTGCTGATAGGAAATATATTAGTGCAAAACATATTACAGCTACTTAAAATTGAACAAGAATACGAGGTATAAGAAGTTGTAAGAGGGTTAAACCCATCCATGATTAAATTATTCAATGAACAATGGGCATTGAACAAATAAGAAACAAAATAACCTGCAACCTTTGGACTGGTATAATTGAGACACGTCTTAAGAAAATATATATTGTTTATTTGAACTTGGACTCTGGAGAATTAGTGGACAGATATGTTTCACCTTACAAACCATCTGACAGACTGATACTATATGAGTAGAACCTACTCATTTCTGTCTTTTTATCACATTGTTCTATCATTCCAGACAACTAAAAATATTGAACAAAGAAATATATTGTTTGTTATAAGAAATCAATCAGTCAGTTGGATATGCATAGATTTCAGGAGGCAATGGCACCTATGGACACTGCCCTCTCCATCAGATGGTAACACTATTGTAGCACACATGTTATACCATGTCTGCCATGTTTTCGTGACAAAAGTGTTGCCTTAAGCAGGAACATGGTTGTGATTTGCAGTGCAGAGGATATTCACTAATCGCATCCTATTTTATTTTACATCCCAACATCGAAGGCACAGCAGGATTATCTTCTAAGCTATCCTAAGGCAAAAATGCATAGTGAAGGTTCAAATAAAAATAGTACAGTAGAAATTAAGAGAAGAATATGCTTACCCAAAGTATCTGCGTGCTTGATCATACTTCTTAATACAGTAGTAATAACACCCAACAGCAAACCAGGAAAGAGCTCTACAGATGGAACCACAGCTGGGGGTGGGGTGGGGTCAATCTCTTGTTGTTCATCACATAAATAAAGGTTAGTTAACATATTTTACCCCAATCCCGATGCTATTAAAGGCTAGATTTTACAAGTTGCATTAAAGTTTGCAGAAAGATGAATAATGTGCGCAACACTGTCATTATATCTAAGATTGTTACATGCAAATGAAAGGGGGAAAAGCCCATCTAGCAGTATAACAAATATTATGTGGGTCTGAATGTGGGGCAGGCCAGTGGGAATACTCACTTCTGAGGATAGTCCTTCACTAGATTGCAGGCCAAAATATAAAGGTCATTTGAATGGCCAAGCTCCATTGCAGCTGCCAAATGAACTAACGTGCATTTCAAATGAAAAGGGTCCCTTTCAAGTAACCTGAGGCACATATAGCATCACAAGGATGATAAACCAATATTGATCAAGGAAACATATGTACCGACAATGAATCATTTACCAACTTACGCAGATGTGAGTTCAAAACATTTTTGGTACTCTCCACTCTGATGATAGTATTCAGCTTTGCAAGCCAACACGTCAATATTATTTTTCAGTGTCAGTCCTGAACTCAAAGATGAAATACTACAAGATTCTCGTTCAAATTCCTTGAACTTTGCTTCCACTATATATTCTTTTTCATGCTAAAGCCATAAAACAAAACAAACCATGATCAAAAGAAATACTAAGTGAATGCAGATGCACATATTGTTTATTAAATTGCAAAGCAATGCAGTTAATAAGTCGTGTACCTTCCTTATCAAACAAGAGTAGAATGCTGAGAGCCACCCATCTTCTTTTCCAAATTTTAGAGAGGACAACAGCTCAGATTCTGATATATCATTGCATAACAATAAGTACCAAGAATAAAGAGAGGATTGAAGGTCCAACATTAAGCATATCTTCTTAAAACTAGTCAAGTAATAACAATAAACATTGTATTATTTAAAAGAAATATCCTAAGAGGATGGACATGACAGATGGGAAGATTGATTTTGTAAAACTTACCTTCCTCGGATGTCAACATGTAGTTATCAACAAGGCATTCAAGGGCCTGCCATGTACAGACATAAGAAGTTAGGAATGAACTAACTGGGGTTACCACAGAGGCCCAATTCCATGTTAGCATCTGGATGCCAAATTCCATATTTAGTAGAACCAAAAATACAAAATAATGGTGGTTCATGTAATTGAAAAGGCATTGTACTAAAGAGTCACATGATTCTTCTCACCTCATAACACAAAGGATCAGCCTTCACTGCAGCTTTGTACCTGAGATAACAGCAGAACAAAGCCATAAAACCATCTTAACCAAGCTATTTGGCCAGAAATGCCCAAAAAAACACTGATTAGACAATCCTGCTTAAATCTTAATTTCAAACAAAGAAAATTAGCAGTACTTCCAGGTAGCAACAGTTATTTCAACTACTAGCAGTGTGTCCTCGTTTTACAAGAAAAACTCATTTTCTTTATATCTTCTAAAGAATATCGAATAACCCAACATTCTCAGTGAAGATATTGAGTAAAAGGTGTAAGAGAAGAAAGACTTCAAAATAACTGCATCGTCATTCACCAGAACCACTGAATACACTCAATTAGACAAAAAATGAAATGATGCTTTACCATTGTCGAGCAAGGTCACAGTTGTCCAGTGCTTCGTATGCCTTGCCACGTAAAAAACATATTGCCGCTTTGATCTGGCAAGCAAATATTACTATCAATCACCATACTGACAGAGAGAGAGGCATGGGGAAGAGAAAGAAGAGTCAACACACATTGATCTCATGGTCTTCAGCATCCTTATCAAAGTAAATGTCACTGCCATCATCCTGATCAACAACGTTTCCATGCTCATCTATTTTTGCATCTCCAAGTATGATCAAACACTGATGCCATTCTTTCAACTCCTCCTAACCAACCAAAACAAAAGGATGAAACAGTAGCTAAGATAAAAGGAAAGACGGTAGATAAAATAAAGGACTAAACAGGACTGTACACCAGAGCACAAATCAGAAAAATCTAAACTAAATCGTAATATTTTCTGGTATGGTTCAATTTTCTAGAGTAAAATCTTAGAAGTACATTAAAAAAATCACTAATCCTATACAGTTCTTTTGATCTTTCCTATAAGAAACCAGATTTTTGTTTCGAGTGTCATGGATATTGATTGAATAAGCAGTCAAAATCATATGTGCAGTTTATATATCTGACATATATAGAACTTAAACAAAATTCTCATTTATCTAAAAGTCCAAAGCAGGAAGCACATATTCTAATCGACCAAACTCCCAGATCAGACCAGCTATTAAGAACCAAGCTAAGCACCCGTTCATTGATGGAATGCCCAAGTAAAAATCTTCTGGTCGAGAAAATGCAGGTGTATCATGTAATCATTTTGAAGCATCAGCAGAGCATTGGACTTGAAGCCAAAAAAATGAAATCCCCCAGTGCAAACCATTAGGCGCACCTTGTGTGAAGTAAACGACCCTATCTCAACTCATACAGCTCAAGCTAAAAGCTGATCAAGCAAAATTTTATCGAGTGCTTGCAAACACACAGAATCAAATCGTCAAAAAAAACTGCCAAACAATGCCCAGAGTGAAAGAACATTGAGGCCACCATACAACCACAAGCTGTTCATAAGGAAGCTCAAGCGCAGCCACGCACTGTAACATTAACAGGGGCAGTGAAACTAAACCTTGTATCTACACACAGCATGCACCCAACATGTTCGACAAAATGGCAGACTAAACAAGGGCGTGGGTGGGGAAGCTCACGAGGCACTTGGCTGCGAGGAAGCGGAAGCGGAGGTCGCGGAGGAGCTTGGAGGAGTTGAGGATGTGGAGCGCGCGGCGGAAGTGGCGGCCCAGGAAGAGCGCCTGCGCGAGCATGTAGACGTCGGCGGGGTCCCCCGTGGCCGCGGCCACCTTGTCGGCGAGGAAGATGGCGGACGCGTACAGGTGCTTCCCGACGCTGTCCCGCACCACCCCGCGCAGCCGCTCCACCGCCTCCTCCCTCATCTCCGCCGCCACCTCCCCCTCCGCCTCCGCCTCCGCCTCCGCCTCTCTCCTCCGCTTGGGATTCTTCTGCGCTGCGGCGGCGGTGGTGGGCGGCGCTGCTGGAGGGAAACCGAATTTTGTATCCCACATTCGCCACTAGGGTTCGCGGCGGAGAGTTGTGGTTTTTGGAAATTTCTCACGGGGAAAAAAAAATGGAGTCCCGACGCGCCGCGGAGCGGATCGCTGCAAGTGATCGATGGATGGAACGTGCAAGCAGTATGGCTTATGGGCCACGGGCCCACGGCCCATAACATATGCAAACGAACCAGAAAGCCTGTATAGAAGAGGACACACGGGCCAGGCCCATCATCTGGCCGGATTCGGAATCTACCTCTGTGAAATTGCGATCAAAACCTACGGAAATGTATAGATTTCGTGGTATACAAATGTTGATTTTGCCAGCTTACATTGACGCTCATTTACTTTTCTATTAAAATTACTACGGGAGAAACGATAATTTGAAATGATTCCTTTGGAATTCCTGCAAATTCTTATGTCTATCTTACAATTGCTGCACTGTTCTTTTTTTTTTTTATCAATGCGAAGACAAATTAATGTGCACGAACGTCGTCAATCGGAGCCGAGAGCGGTCGCTACACGCCGCCGGTGATGGCCCTCGTTGCCGGAGAGTAGCGGTCATCGCCTGTGAGCCGCACCGCTGGAAATCGGCGACGCGGGGCGGCAGCATGCCGCGGGGAGCCGTCGCTCTCACCGGCGGCGAGACGCCGACGGCGCCGGCCGGGTGCGCCGCCGCCAGGGCTTCTTCGCCGTCGGCTGCGAGGTCGCCGCCGCCGCAGAGAGGAGGCACGAGGCGGTCTGGGAGCAGCCCAGCGTGGTCCACGATGACGTAGCTGCCGTTCTCGTACAGCTTCATGACGTAGCACTCCTCGTCCTCGAGGGTCTCGCGCGGGACGCCGCCCACCCGTCGCGCAGCGCCGCCGGCGAGGCCACGGGAACGGCGGCGACGTCGTCGGCGGCGGCGGCAGCGGTGGAGGGCGCGTCGTCAAAGCAGTTGAGGTGGCAGTAGTCCCAGTAGATGGGGCACCGCCTGATCAGGATCGGGTTGCGCCCGGTGCAGAGGTAGCAGATGTACATCTCCGTGTCGTCGCCGCCAGTCGTCGCCGTGGCGGTGGCATTGCCGGGCGCCGTGTTGCCGTAGCCGCCCGTGGTGGACACGGCGGCGGCGGCGAGGAGGAGGAGAACTTGGTAGGATGCACGGTTGATGGAAGCTGCTGAGAGAGGCATATCGCAAAGATAATGACAAATTGATGAGAGATGATGCGTGCAGCCTGTCTCATTTATAAGGGTTTTTTTTTTTTTGGCGGGGATATTTATAGGTCATTTTGGCTGCAGCTGCATTTTGACGTCAGGAGCGTAGTAGTATGAAATTATGATTATGTTGGGAGACCAACAAAATCTCAGTCAATGAATGGATACTACAATTTGACTATACGAGAATAAGTGCTTACCTGTTTCTGCGTAAGAGTGCTATCTGAATTCTGAAGGGTGGTATCAAATTTCAATCGAGCAATCTGCTAATTATCTCTTCCCATGTAGAGGTTACATGTTTTTCTTCATCAAGAGAAACCAGAAAAATCGGTTGCATACATATGTTATTTTGTAATTAAGATTTGGATTGTATCTCTGTTTCGTTAGCACGCTTTTAAAATATTAAACGGTATATTTCATGCAAAAACTTTCTATATATAAGTTGCTTTAAAATATTAAAGATACCGATTTATAAAGGCTGTAATAATTATATTTTAATTAATCATGCACTAATAGCTTTCTCGTTTCACGCGCATCAACTTAATATTTCATCCTCATCTGAAAAATAGCTTTCTAGCTGTACTCATTTTCCAGATCAAACGTCTAGGGTGTACATTTCCTATTTTCCTCTGTACAAATTTTCTAACAAGGTTCATACTCATGAATACCCGGTACATATCCCTTTCAAAAAAAAAAAACATAGTACATGCACGTAGACTATGCATATCGCTATGAACAGCAAACAAATGTAGTGCAAATCAGTAGTGGAATAGTGATTTACTAATTCAGCTGTTCAGCAACTGCGCGCTCCGGCGGTGGATGGTACTATTTGTCAGCGGTGGACACGGTTAATTAGCAAGCCCAGGAAGCAATGGATTCTGTTTGAAAGTGGTGAGCAACAAGCAAAGTGTGTTGTGCTGCCGCAGCCATTTACCAAAAAACAAACCACCGAAACGGCAGGTTGGGACGTTTTTAGCCATAGAACGAGGAGACTTCTCGTGTTGCTGCCGCAAGCCGCAAGATCGATCCGATCAGCAAGAAACGGCTGTGAATTTATCCCAAGAACACACACTCGTAATTTGGTTAACAGAGACAGATCGTAGTTTGCAAATATGAGCTGGTTGATTCTTCCACATTAACTACTACTTCCTGAAAAAATATTGTGAAACCTAAAGTGTCACTCGTATTATTATTTTTATTTGTTTTGCTTGCTTGAATTTCTTTTGGTTTTCTCTCTACCATACTGCCTATATATTTATGCACAAATTGGCACGAGGTTTAGTGCTATATCCAACGTTATATTCGTCGGATCGAATCATCAACTGCACGTACGCGTCGTCGACATGGGCTCGCGGACGGCGGCGCCCCGGCACGGCTAGCGCTGGTCGCCGCACCGCTCGAAGTCGGCCAGGCCGGGCGGCAGCGGGCTACCGATGGCGGCCGGGGTGATCTCGCCGGAAGCGGCGCCCGACGACGACGACGACGGCAGCGCGTCGCCGTAGCTGCACACGAGGTAGCATCCCGCGGACGCCTGGCAGCTGACCACGTCGACGACGACCCAGCTGCCGTCCGGGTACACCTTCATGACGTAGCAGTCGTCGTGGCCCCCGCCCCGGCCGTTGTCGCCGCCATCGTCGTCGCGGCGGAAAAAAGGCAGCGCGCGCGGCGGAGACGATGGGAGGAGCGCGACGCCGACGACGACGGCGACGAGAGGCAGGCGATGTGGCACTCGTCCTTGTCGAGGGGGCACCAGCTGATCATCAGCGTGTTGCGCCCGCGGCAGAGGTAGCAGATGTACTGCTCTCCCTCCTCCGTCGCCGCCGTCGAGAGCGGCGAGGAGCGGCCGTGGCCGCCGCGCGCGCCGTCACGGTTGCGTTGGCGGCGGCCGCCGTGGCATTGGTGCCACGAGCCACGACGGCGGGACGTGGCTGGCCAATGGCGGCCGCCGTGCCTACCAAGAGGACGGCGGCGACGGCGAAGGAGTAAAAGGAGAAGATGGAAAAAGCCGAGAAAGCCATTGGCAAATAATAATCGAAGGCGTGTGCGCGGTGACACTGACACACGCAGCGCGTGGCTTATATAGGATGGTATTTAGGTGGAGAGATTAGTCTATGTTCATGTTTGGAAAATAGGTTTGAGATATGATTTCTCACACCTCAAAGGATAAGTTTTAATCTTAACTATCCATTATTCTCACCCCATTTCATCGTATCTCTCCATTCATTTTCATTTCCTAATTCCACGTCTTGTAACCCATTTTGCAAACACACCTAGGAGTACTAATTAGCGAGAAGATTGGTTGTCTTTGAGCTTTACTGCAGAGGAGTATATGCAAAGAAGTTATCATGGGTTTTAAAATTTAATCCTTTCCTCCCAATAAAATTTCATGGACATTTATCTATATTTAAACTACAATAAACTCAATCCAAATACACTGAGAAAAATAAAAGCATATAAAATTCCTATGAAGAAAAAAAATCAAAACCTTAAATTGGCGGATCCAAATTTCAAACATTTATTTTTCACCGTTGGATACTTGGATGGTACTAGTTAACTCACGCAAAGACCTACTTTTCCGATAACCAATTCCTGTTCCGGGTAGGTGGTGCATACCCTGGTTCAATATTCATGCATATGACCTTTTTTTTCAATTATATAGTAGAGTACACGTGTACACAACACTATACACATACTTTTATGGGACTACCCACAAGTATGTCCGTAATGCGCGCTCAAAAAGAGCTAGACCAGCGACACATCTTTGGTGTCACTAAATTTTTATTGAAAATTTACTTGTATTATTGAGCACATCAAAATTTTATCCTACTGGGTGAAATCATACGTTCACGACTACACCACCATACTGTCAGTGCTTCCCCACATGCATAAGAAATTCCCAAATGGATTTATCAGGTAATTCGGTGATTTTCTAATATATTTTGATTGCTGTATTCCTTATAAAATCAAAATATGTGTATTATATTTTCTTAAATCTATTAAAGTTAATTCAAAAAGGAATTCCCATGAATTTCTAAGAGAAAAATAAAAAAATACCATCTTTGCATTGTTGGCTCGTAGTACTAATTAACCCTCGCAAGGTTTACCTATCGAAGGGAGAAATTTTCTTTCAGGTATTATCACCTTACGTGCAGCTATTATAGCGCGTTAAAGTTCATGGTGTCATCATTGTTGGAAAAGACATCAAAACCAGTTACAAAAGTACTCAGAGCCTTGAGAAAACTTTAGTGAAAAATTGTTTCATTTGTGTCAAGTTTATACTTGCAGTAGGCTGTGTTCGCTTGTGGGAGCTGAGAACTCATTTCCTCCGCATGAAAAACGAGCGGTCATTTAATGTGTGATTAATTAAATATTAGCTTTTTTTTTCAAAAATAGATCCTTATGATTTTTTAAAGCAGCTTTCGTATAAATTTTTTTATAAAAAACACAATTAGCAGTTAGAAAAACGTGCGTGTGGACCCACCTTGCAACGAACACAGCCAGATGGTTCATTTTGAAGAGTCAGTAACTCGTATGAGCCTTCGCCTTCCCCCAACGGCAAGAGTCCAACCGTCCAAGGGCAATTCCGTTAAAAAAAAAAACGGCAAACTGCACCGGCAAATTAGTACCATCCGATTCCGATTCTGATCCGAGCTTACTTCTCCTTATTGGAATCGGATATGGATCCATTCCTGACCCAGAAGCCGTTGGCCCGTTGCTCGGTCTATAAATATACAGTACTATCTCTTGTAAGAGCAAATTCAATAGTATAGCCAACTACTAGCTCTAACTCATCTATAGCCAATCTAATAGCTCATTCATACAATAGCTACATACTACACTATTAATATCTGGTCCCACCTGTCATACACACACTGTGTCTTGGAGTCCGTGCTGCATCTGGCTACAAATCTGTAGCCCGCTGCCATTCTCTCTCTTCATTTATCTACTTAAAATATGTTTGCAGCTGGCTTATAGCCTGCTATTGTACCTGCTCTAACTTGGCATGCCGCAAGAGCAGCAAACTCAAGGAAGCCGACGCGACCCGACCGATCAAGGAGATTGCGGAGATGGGCAAACGACGGTCGCGATCGGATGCTGATGACCACCGCAGTGGTGCGTGCGCCGGCGGAGAGGCCAAGCGGCCGCGGCCGGAGCAGAAGCATCTCTACCTGGCGCTGGATGACTGGGAGAAAGGGTACAATCTCTACAAGGTTGACGTCCACGCGATCGGCTCCGCGGACACGGAGGCCGAGTCGCAACTGCCCGAGCCTCCCGTGCTCCAGCTCGAGGCCGCCAAGGGCGCACGCGACGTGCTGTTCGTCGCCGTCGGCACCGACATCCTCGCCCTGTGGCAGCCGAGGTACGAGACGACGCGCACCGCCGTGTACGACACGGCCACGGGGCGGCTGGACGCCGCCGGCCCTCGCCACCCGAGGGCGCTGCAGCCCATGCGCTTCGTCGTAAAAAAAAAAAGAGAAATTAAAAATTTTAACTAGTAGCGGTCCCTGGACAATGCAATGCATTAATTAGGATCATAGCACAAATTAGAAGTTGTCGTAATAATCTGAAAGATCTGTAACATGCTAGAATACTTAAAGACAACTGCGGTTTCATTTTACTTTTCAAGATATGCCTGCATGTATCTAATAGCCAGATGAGAGTTGGCCCATAACTTGAACTGGTGCATTTCAGGCATAGCATGGCCAGTGCGTCTATAAAATGCTTCTCCAAAATAGAAATCATCACTGTGTTTTTAACCTTATTGTTATATCTTGGCAGCTTTTGTTTTTTAGTCTATGCTTTGCTGGTCGAAATATGTCAGCCATTATAATATTTTTGG
The DNA here is from genome assembly GCA_009805545.1 of Oryza longistaminata. Taxonomy (NCBI): domain Eukaryota; kingdom Viridiplantae; phylum Streptophyta; class Magnoliopsida; order Poales; family Poaceae; genus Oryza; species Oryza longistaminata. Next base: position 11,075,597 of record CM020180.1, on the reverse strand, counting down.
GCACACTTTTTTATAAATATATGTCGTGCATGGTATCAGATCTCCATATGATACCACTATACATGTTCTCTATTTAAGTGGACTTGTTTACTGTCATTTAATTAATTTGATTCATTCTTGAAGTTTCAAATAAAGTGGAATCCGTAATCTACAATTACTTGGGACAGAAATATATTGTAGCTGCAACATGTGTGTTAAACTTGATTCATACTAAGTTCAGCGTAAGGATGCATATTTTCGTGCTATGTAGGTCCTGTTTCATGGCAAAAGATTATGCAAGAAGTAATGTAGAAGAAGGGGGACGACCTTGTCTCCCACCAGTAAGATGAAATTGGACTGGATTTGGGAATGTGGCTGGTTGGTTGTTAAACTGGGTTGTATGTAGTTTTGTGTTTGTAACTGGATGTTTGTCGGGTTGTGTTTGGATACTAATTGGGCTGTAACCTTCTGTGTTATTGGGTTTGTTATTGTGTTTGATATCAATTGGGCCTATTGGGTTTAGCCCACTTGTTTTTTTGTTACTATTGTAAATGAATAAGGAATAGTTCATCTTAGGTCACCTTACTTGTCAACGAATCCGATTTTCGTCCCTCTAATGGAAAACCAGACACAACGGGTCCCTCAACATCAAACCGGCTCAGATTAGGTTCCCTCGGTTTTTGAGGGTGGTTTTGGCTGCACGTGGCGTCCTACGTGGCTAATTTGACTAGAGTCTTCGTCTGCGTGGCATTGACGTGGCGCTTACGTGGCAATTTGATCCAAAAAAATAATATAAACCGTGGGACCCACATGTCAGTTTCAATATCACCAAATTAATAAAAAATGGGCCCACGTGGCCCCACATGTCATCCCCACCCCTTTTCTCCTCCTCTCTCCCCATCTCCCTCTCTCTCCCTACTTGACCGGTGGAGTGGGCGGCGGCGACACAGAGGCCGGTGGAGCGGAGGCGGCCGGACGGAAGCAGGGCGGACCGGGGGTGGAGCGGCGGTGGGCCGGTGGAGCCGGGGGGCCGGCCGAAAATCGGAGCAGGGCGGCAGCCCGGACCGCTTCCGCCCGCGATGCCCCAGCCGGACGGCACCACCCCTCCTCGCTCGGTAGATCGACACGCACCGTCCCTCCCTCCTAGCCCGGCCACCTCCGCCGCTTCCTCAATGGTCACATCCGGGTTGGAGCTGCCCTTCGTCGCCCGCGCCGAGCGCCGCCTCTCCTCGCCCGGCAGCCGCGCGCCAACCGTCTCCTCCCGGGCTGCCGCGAGCGCCGCCTTCCTCCACTCGGCCGAGCGCCGGCCTCCCCCTCGCCCGGCGCCGCGCGTCGCCTCTCCTCGCCGGGTCTGTCGGGCCCGCGCGACGCGCCTCTCCTCGCGAGCCGCCCGAGCGCGCCTCCCTCCTCGTCGGGCCACCGCCACCCCTCCTCCCTCACTCGCTGGGGCGCGCCGCGCTGTCGTCTCCCGCCCGGACGCCGCGCGCCGCCTGTCTTCCTTGCCGGCCGGCCGAGCCGCCGCCTCCCCTCCCGCTCGGGGCGCCGAGCGCCGCTCCTCCTGCGCCCCGGCCTGCCGCGTGTCGCGCCTCCTCGCCGGCCGGCGCGCGCG
>CM020180.1:11024649-11073984 GCA_009805545.1 Oryza longistaminata | reverse complement strand
CGCGTCGTCCGCCGGCGCCCGCGGGCTGTACGCGCTGCACGGGGGCGGCATGCACTTCCTGGAGCGCCGCGGCGGCGGCGAGGCGACGACCGAGGCGCGGTGGACGTGGAGCACGGCCTGCTCGTCGCTGCGCCTGCCGTTCGACGGCATGCAGCCCGGCTCGCCGCGCCGCACCATGCAAATAGCCTCGTACGCCATGCATCCCGACGGGCGCACCGTCTTCGTGTCCGCCACGAGTGGCAAGCACCGCGGCACGTTCTCCTCTCCCTCGACGACGACACGAGTGGACGCGCCGCGGCGACTGGCTGCTGCCGTTCCATGGCCAGGGCCACTACGACGCCAAGCTGCGCGCATGGGTCGGCCTCCACTCGCCAGGGCACGTGTGCACCTGCGACGTCCCGTCCACCACCTTCATAGTGTGGCGGCGGGACGTCGCAGCCGCCGGCGTGGCAGCTGGTGAACGCGGAGCACCTCTTCCGGAGGATCACCGGAGCGCGCGCCACGTCGCTGGTGTCGGGCAGCGGCGCACGGGCGACGCCGAAATGGATGGATCCGGTGTGGGATCGCGACGAGATCGACGAGTACGTGCTCCGTGTCACCAGGTTTCGTCTCAACACGACCGGCACGGACAGCTCCGTGCTTCGTCCACGTGTCGCCGCGCTTCCTACAGGGTGCGCAAGCATGACTCTGTCTTTGCGCCGCAAGCGTTTGGATGTAATCGTGTTACACTAGTTACTAAACTTACTACTACTTGTAAATTGTACGAAGTCCAAACTTTCTCAATCACAAAAAAAAAAAGAAAAAAAATGTCTCGTTCGTGAAAAAAACCTGGGCACACACATCCGGGATCAGGAGATGAACAGCAGGTGGAAAATTGCTTGCTGCCTCCTTACGAACGTGAGTTGTGACTTGTGACCGCGCTGATGACAGCAGGCTGACAGGCAATTTGTGGACGAGCACTGCTACACGTGCTTTTTTTAAAAAAAAAATCTTATAAACAATGATGTTTAGTTTAAGTATATAAAATTATAGCAAATGAGATATACTCAAGTGTTAGTAATAGATAAAAGAGTTTAGTAAGATGAATAGACTTTTCTTCATGGACCTAAACCACCAGGCCCATGGGCTCAGCTTCTGGAGTCTGCAGGACCGTAACACATTGAACAAAAGGGAACGATTTTGCTTATTAATTTGTCGACAAATTTTTCCAAAAAATTTGTCAGATGTAATCACAGTACAAATCGTAGTGTAATTACACTGTAACTTACATGTAATTACACTGTAACTATAGTGTACTTGTATGTAACTTTCAAAAATCTCTCCGTAACATGTTATTCAGTAAAATGGAGGTCGTAGGAACAAATTCTTTCATATATGTGTGTGCTATGATTTGTTTTCTTTCTCACCAAAACAAATCTTTGTAATAGATCTAACGATTCAAAGTTATGTGAAACTTACAATATAGATTACACTATAATTACATGCAAGTTACAAGTGTAATTACAACTACGATGTACTATATTACATTTTGTCAAATTTTTGGGGAAAAAATTTTGTCGACAAATGTATAGCAGTCCCATTATACGAGAAAAAAGAGTAGAAGTTTTGGAGCATTCCCGAGGACTATATGATTTCAGGGAAGAAAAAATTCCATCCAATCTACCCAAACACCATCTCATACCATCCAAAATGGTCCGTATCCAACTACAAAACACAATTTACAATATAATACTATGCATTGTACCTCCTAGGAAAATACTTTATCTAAAAGAAATCAAATTAGCAATTAGAAACTATAATTGCCTTTTTTCCGTCGTTGTGGTGATCGGAATATCTAATCATGGAAATATTGTCTTTAGGCACGTATTTTGGGAGGAGCTTATGCGTCGGACATCCGATGGGGAGGAGAAAAAAGCGGGCACTGACATCATGCTGAAAATTTCATCGGAATATATCCATGAGTGGGTCTTGTTTTCAAGATTTAATTGCAACGAATTTAATGTGCAATCGGATCATTATTTGGATAAATAATTTAGAGAAAAAATAGTTTTATAGTGGTTTGCACGCATGTGTCATGCTGTACATGGATATATTCCGATGAAATTTTTTTAGCTTTGTGTTGAATTATTTTTTAAAGTTGCACGATATTCACCCAAGTATATCGAAATTTGTTTCACTAAGTAGATCGAAACTGTTTCAATCGTTTAAAATCGGACATGTTTCACCTATATAAAAACAATGTTTCAGCAAATAGCAAAAGAAATATTTCAGTTCACTGTAACATTTGTATACATACATAGTGAACATTGATAAGTCACTATGTGAAATATTTTTTGTGGAACAAAAAATGAAACTAATTCCCTTAATAGAGGTTTTCCAAAACATTGTGGGTGTTTGTTTTAATTCACTGCAACATTAGATTCTATACATAGGAAACATTGTGAGTACACTAGGTTGAAACATTTCTGGTATAATAAAAAAACCGAATTTCCCTTTAATAGAGGGGTTTCCAGGCATAGTGTGCGGTGATTTTGTTGTAAAGAGAATGTTTCAATACATGCAACATTAGTCTATGTATATAATAAAACATTGTGGAGTCACTAGGTGAAACATTTTTTTGGAACAAGGGGAGGGACATGTGGGTGGCCCAGGGCTGTGCGGGTGGGCGGGAGGTGAGAGGGGAGCGACAAATTTTTCCTCCCTCCCCGGTCGCCGATTGGGAGCATTCCCCCGTGTTTTGGCTCAGCTTTTAATCGGAGTCCCAGTGTTATGGACAACTGCTCCGTTAACGGAGACGCTATATGCGGAACTTCACTATATTCTTAAACACCAATTATCAATGCTTTAGTTTTAGATGTAGGTGTTTTCTTTGTCATTTTCGTATTACAACTCCTATTCAATAATTGCTAGGAAGTTTTTTTTTTCTTTTTTGTAAAACTACTTAGAATCCATTATTTTTAAAATCGAACTTTTATACTTAAAATCACTTTAAGATTCTTTGCCTTCAGGTCGAACTCCCTGGCCGTTTTGACTGAATTCAACATCTTCAAAATGTAATTAACTGGATTGTACAGGCAAGAGAAAACAGAGGTCTAATGTTCAGGAGAGCAGAGTCCGTTCTGTACGAAAGACAACAACATCAACGAGATAATATCTTTACAGTTAACTGCCACGGCGGGCAGTCGTTCCAGATCACATTACCAACACAGGACAGGAAGAACATAACAACAAGTGGATTGGAGGGATGCGGATTGATCCAGCAAGCAAATTCTGAAGAACTGGCCCAGACATATCCAGCATGTTTTAAAGTCCCACACAAGCACGATTGAAGATTGATACCGTCATTCTGCAGCGTAATCCAGACCAAACATTGATGAAACCAATTGCAAAACAATTATCCTGATGCAAGTTTCAACCGATACCACAACAAAAGATTCATCGACGATCACGTATTAGATCAAAACTTTCTTGATTACTATTTTCAATCAAGTAATTACAGGATGGTCAGACCTTGATTAGTTTGCATCAAGTAATTACAGGAAGGTGATACCTCAATTTATTGACTACTACTAACAAGAACTAGAATCACAAGACGGTTTCTTTGATCCCACTAACTAGCAAGATTGTTGCAAGAAGCCAAGAAGATTAAAATCTACAGCTCTTCGATCAAGACTAAGTTCCTCTAGGAAATACCTGCGTTGATTGAAGAGCTGTTCACTCAGAAACAACAAAGTAGAAGAAACATGAAAAAATGAAGACGAGGCAAGAATCTACATCCGGATAGCTGCAGCGGCATTGCGTCGAACACCACCGCCGCCGGGGCAGCCTAACTCGGGGAGCGCGCGGACGCCTCGGGTACCCACATCCATCGCCGCCGCCGCGCTCGCCATTGTCCTTGAGATCACCGGGAGCCAGGGAAGAGCTTGAGAGCTCGGCACAGCGCTCTTTGCCGCCCCGGTAAAGTTCTCCCCGATCGGCGGTGCCTGCGTCGGAGGGAACAATTGGAGGCACACCGGCGTCAGGTTTCCCGCCCGCAGCCTGCCAGCGCCGCCACCGCCGCGAGGCCGAGGGCGAGGCCACCTGACGGGCGCTGCTGCACGTTCCTGGGCGTGGCGCTTGCGGAGGTGGGTGTTCCAGCGGTTCTTGATGGCGTTTGTCGCTGCGGCCGGGGGAAGGCCGCGATGGTGCCCAGCGGTTGCCGTGGACGCGGTGCAGCTCCACGATCTTCCTGTCCTCGCCGGCGGAGAGGGCAGCGCGACGTCGCGCTTGAGGTCAGGTGCTGCCTCCACCGGAGGCGGCACGACTTGTCGGTGCGGCCGGGGAACGCGGTGGCGATGACGCCCAGTCCTTCCCGCCTTGTTCCGCACCCAGCTCCCGCAGCAGCTGTCCTTCCTCCTTGCTCCACCCCACCTTCTTCCCCGCCTCCTGCCCCGGTGGCGCACCGCGCCGCGCCCGCGGCTCCCTCCAACGCCATCGAGTCAGTTTCTTGATCAACGAGTCGTTTCCTTCCTCTCCTCGTTGATCAATCAGTCGTTCGATGGCTGAGCGTTGCGGCTAACCGTTGCTTTAAGGGCTATCGCCGCTGCGTCGAGTCCGAGTCGGGCTCAATTGGGCCAATTTTACATTTTTAGAAGTCCTCTTTATAACAAACTACTTGATAAACTATTAGTACTACTCCTACTGTTAAGGCAATCAGGGGAAAATAACTACTACTACTGATAAGGTTGAGAAAAAAAGTTTTAGGCAAGTGCGGTAGAGAGGGTACTACGGGGAAACATATAACGGCAAGAAGCGAAGCACAACAATCAAGCACGGGAAATTACGCTCTGATTGCGTTTCTTGAAGAAATATTTTCCATACCACTCAATAATTGGCACTTACACTAGAACAGGGAACATTCAAAATCGTACAGTTTCAACTTACAACTCTCGGAGATGAGTGCAGGCTGCAGCGCAAGCTGCACGGATTATTCAGAAGGAGAAACAAAAGCAAGAGCATGGCTTTGGTTATGAACTCTACTAGTACCTTGGACCTAGAATCGAAGGCTCCACTCAATTAGCACGGTAAAAGAAAAAAATACAGTAATGGTAGCTCACACCATGAATGCTAATTAATTCATATCAATCAGCAGCGTCTTGATTTGTGGATTTGTAGGCCGCTGGGCGCTGTCGCTAATGAGACTAGCAGACGCCGTTGGTCCTCTTGGCGAGCACGAACTTCTTCCACGCCTCCGTCACCGACCGCTGCGTCTCGAGCTCCGACTTCTTGGCGACCACCAGCAGCGGCGCCGCGGCACGGCGGGCATGAGCCTGGAGGGGAGCGCGTCGAGCTGGTACATCACCTTCTCGATGTCGAGGACGAGGCGCTCGGCGAGGGTGCGGCTGAACTCCTCCCGGATGACCACGCGGAGCACCGTGACGTGCTGCGCGTCGGGCGGCATGGTTGTCGCCGGCACGATCAGCCGAAGCGGCGCAGCTGGTCGGAGATCTCGAAATCGTCGTGCCGGCTCCGGTCCCTTGAGCGAGAACGCCCCAGCGGCACCCCTTCGTCCGTTGGACACGATGTCGACCTCCCCGTCTCCACCAGCCCTTTCCTTCAGCACCATCGCGTTCTCGTGGCAGTTCTCCATGATGTTCTGTACCCCTGCAAATAACACTCGGATCGATGGGTGTGTCAGATCAGCTAAAAAAAATTCATCTGATCAAGAGAGTTAATTGTGTTCCATTGATTATACCTCGAAGCCGTGGCGGATGAGCTGGTAGTACTGGGCGATGACCGGCTGGAGCCCTTGGAGAAGTTTGAGGGTGAAGGTTGGCTGGTCGGCGCCGAGGTAGTTGATGTGGAAGATGAGCTCCTCGGGCAGGTCTCTTGTTGCGCCAGATTGCACCAGCCGATGCCGGCGTAGACGAGCCCGTACTTGTGACCGCTCACGTTGATGCTCTTCACCCACGGCAGCCGGAAGTCCCACTCCAGCTCCGGGTACAGGAAAACGGCGCGATGAACCCGCCGCTCGCCGCGTCCACGTGGATCGGCGTCTCCACCTGCACACCACGGCCGCCACGACATCGATCAATCTCACTTCATAGATAGATAATTGGTGTAGTTAGAAATAGTAATTTTAGTTACCCCAGTCTCCTTGTTCTTCTTGTCGAGGAGGTCGTTGAGGAGCTTGACGTCCTCGAACTCGCCGTTGAGGGTGGAGCCGAGGATGGCGGCGACCGCAGATGGTGTTCTCGTCGACCATGTCGACGGCCTTCTCGGGGTCCATGGACGTAGTAGCCGTCGCGGAGCTTCACCTCCTTGAGCTCCACCTCGAAGTAGCGGGCGAACTTCTCCCAGCACACCTCACGTTGGCGCCGGTGATGATGTTGGGCTTGTCGACGGCTTCCCCTCTCGGCCTTGCGCTTGTTCTGCCACCGCCGCTTGAAGGCCAGCCCGGCCGCATGATGGCTCCGACGAACCCACCGTGCCCACGCCCACCGCCGTCTCGTCTCCCCGCGGCGCGGTTGGATACAGGTGCGCGATCATGTTCACGCACCGGTTCTGCAGCGTCACCATCGAAACGTCAGCAAACGGCCCGGCCCAAAAAATTGGCCCAAAACAGGTCCAGATGAGAAAAGTAATAAATGTGTCTCTTTCACAAAAAGGGAAAAGTTGCAGTGTTCTTCTTTTCTGTGTCCAGGTTTTGACTGTTGTCCACGCCGTTTCAGTAGATGCGAACTTTGGCTCTGGCCCTGTTTTGACCAAACCAGCATATTCTTTCCCATTTCCCTTACTTCATTCATGCACCTTCCATATTTTTAATGCGAAAAATGAATGATATGGTGATCATTTCTTCCCACCCCTCGCTTTATTTATTGGACTTCCTATATCTTTTCTAATGCGAATAATGGAAGAGAGATTGGTGATCATCTCGAAACTGCGCCATGTTTCTCCCCCATTCTGCCTCCCTGTGAATTGACGCAAATGCGAAAACTCAGAAATAATAAGTTTCTTAGCCTGAGATTCTTAATCAACATCTGCCAGGCCAAGCCAACCGGCTTTATGACCAAAAATCCGGGGATGTCAGTGTGCACGCGAGCCGCGCGCGGCGGCGAGAAAAACGCGAGGTGACAGGAGAAAATCTCCGCGAAGCAGAGATGCCTGGGTGCTGTACCTGGAGCTGTCTGGTGACGGGGTACTCGCCATGTCGAGTAGTTCTTGTTGTGGCGGCCATGATGAGCCTGTCCACTCGCGGCTCCATCCAGCTGGTGACGAACGACGCCAGGTTCAGCCGTCGGGTGCCGTCCAGCATCAGCTTCGTGTTGATGATCTGGAGTCCGCCTCCTTCGGGATTCGAGTTCTCCGGCATTCCGGTACCTTATAACACAATCGATCAATCCCATCGAGTCCAGCCATGAAAATATGGAAGAAGCTCTTGCTGGGCAAGAAACAGCAAGAACAGAGGAGAGCAGATCGAGAGCCGTACCTTGGGAGGAGGCGCGGACGTCCGGGCAGGCGAAGGTGGAGTGCACCGACATGTCACTCTCGGAGAACGGCCTTGGAGCGACACATTTCTTGCCTGCGAGCTTAACCTGCTCACTCCTGGGTGGTTTTAGCCTCGGTGGCGATCAGACGGAAGAGAAGAAGAAGCCAGCAGAGGTGGCTTAGAGGAAGAGCCAGGTCGAGAAGGCTTTGTGGCGCGCTTTTCACTAAGCTCTTCTTCGCGGGGACTTGAACGAAACGGATGCGAGTTGTTTTTGGTGTGGGTGGAGGCAGGGGCACGCCGGGTTTTATACCGCAAAAAGTGGTGACGTGGCGGAGACGGAGCTCAACCAACGCCAGAAGGGACGGAAGGAGAGGGAGACGGGGAAGCGGAAGTGGCCGCTCCGTCATTGCCCGCTCTCGCTGGGTCTTAGAGGAAACGACTTTGATGAAAAGGGGGGAAAAGTCAAGCAGCGACCGGTTCGATGAGCGAGCGAGCTTGCCAAGGCGCCGAGGCGCGGAGCCTTCCGTCGCGCAGGAACAAATCGCCGTGTGCTGATCGTTACTTGGATTCGGTAAATGGACACTTTTATTGTTTGCGTTCCGTTTTTCACTAGTTGTGTCAAAAAATGGGCACTGGTGTGTACACGGCGTAATTGTCCAATGAAAGAGCGGAAAAAATAAAACCCTGTCAGTACTACAGTACTCTTGGGGGGGGGTGGGGGCGGGGGGAGGGGGGGGGGGGGGGGGGGGGGGGGGGGGAGGGGGGTGGGGGGGAGGGGGAGAGCGATGCACAGTCTTTCTTAAAAAAAAAAAGAAAAAATCTGACCATGAATAGTCAAATAAACAAGGAACTGTTGATCTGTAAACACATGCTCCTCTGATCAAATAATATGAAGATTATTTTTAGGTCGTTCTGGTGTGAATTGGACCGTTGATTATTTATTAGTAAATTTATGAAAGTCTATTCTGACATAAAATGGTCAAATAAATAAAAGCATCGTTGATCTGTAACCAAATATACGCATACATTTTTAGGTACAATGATAATACTTTAATCACAACCCCCATCCGTTTCATTATTACTTTTCACTCTAGCAATTTTCGGAACAAAATATAACAGGAAGTGGCTAAGTCTGCGTCTAGCCATATTAGTTACAAAAAACGTTTAATTAGGTTTATGGATTATTAGCGTACTACTTTTGGTGCCAAAATAAAGTTTAATTCATGGATAAAAGTTTTACTTCTTTTAAAGATGGAGGTAGTATTTTTATCAAGCAAAGTACTTATCTCTTTTTTTATGATTAGACTTAAGTATTTTGTGAATTTATTGATGATCAAAATCAAGTATATTGAAAAGAAATCAAATGATGTATTTTGTTTTACCAGAGGGAGTACTGCGGTTATCTTGTACCAGCTAGTAAGACATAAGACGAAATATTATTACCAGAAATAAAATGATTTATTGTCCTCTTTATAAACATCTTATTTAAATACTTATATAAAATCTAAGAGTAAAGTGCACTACCGTTCTCCCTGTCTATAAGATATTCTAACTCTCAAAATGCATTTTTAGATAACCAAACTTGTTAAAGTGTTCATTTCGGTCATATCATTGTTTCATGACCCATCGGGATCCTATGTGTTGTTCACGCTGACATGCCAATTTTACGGCATTGACTCAGGGTGCTTTTTAGTTCTCACAAAACTTTTCCCAAAAAACATCGCATTCTTTGAATATATGTATGGAGCATTAAATATAGATAAAAAGAAAAACTAATTGCATAGTTGCATGGAATCGCGAGATGAATATTTGAGGCCTAATTAGTTCATGATAGCCATAAGTGCTATAATAATACACATGTGCTAATGACGAATATAATTAGGCTCAAAGATTCGTCTCACGGTTTCCCGGCGAGTTATGAAATTAGTTTTCATTCGTGCCCAAAATACCCCTTCCGACATCCGGTTCAAACGCCCGATGTGGACACTACAAAAATTCTCATTTCGCCAACTAAACCACAGCCACTCATTCATAGAGGGGTCGATGCGCAATTGGAATTAGGAATGAAACACTGTCAGGAATTTGAAAAATAACATTTTCGAGAGTTAGAGAACCTAAATTACACAGGTAGAACAAGTTTAGGGACCAAACATTCACTTTAACTCAAAAGTTAAAAAAAGGTATTAAATGTCATGATATTCAATGATTTCTACAAGTTTAAAAAGCAAACAAATTTTAAACTGTATATAATGTAAACTAACTAAAGTTTTTTAACTTGTAGATGTCATATTTGATCTATATATTTATGTTAGTGAGTTATACCACATATTAATTTTTTTTAAAAAATACGACTACATAAACGACATGAAAAAAAGAACATTCCTCGAGAGTTTTAAATCTTTTCCTAACGAAAAAGCAATGGTTAGTCTTATGTAAGATCGACCACACGTTCGACATATATGTACTTTATTTAACTGTTTTTTTCAGGTTCCATTCGTTCCATCTTGTTCAAATACGTCACTCGCCACTTTTTGACATTTGATCTTTGAGGTGGTTCGTGACTCGTGACAGAGAACGGCAGCTGAGGGAACTTCATGACACGTTCCAGGCAAGCTTGCAGACAAAAGTCTCCTACTCTTATGAAACCCAGTGCGTTCTGCAGTATTTTTCTTACAAAGAAATAACGACCTGTATACTTTCGTCCACCTAAACGCTAATTTTTGTTAATTTGTTGATACAGGGAGACCTAACATTGTTACGTTTTCAGATAATAACCTAACATTGTTACATGTCTTGAACGTAAGAGAATCTTTAGCTGTAAATCTTGAAATGGCGGTTGAAAAGGACGAAATTTGACTCACTTACATTCAACCTTCGCCGTAGACATATTGCCATATTCACCCTGACACATCCAAAAATTTAATAATTCATTTGAAGGGTTTGGAGTTTGGACAGAAAAAAAAAAGTAGAAAGAGAAGGAAGGGTTCTAGGGCTAGGGAATAGTATATATCAATGCTATCACCCACCCCCAAACTATTCATGTGTTTAACTCGCCAAAAGTAGAGAAGACATTCACATTTCATTTTCACATAAGACCTAAAAAATTAATCGTGAACTCTATTATGAATTTTTTCATCGTTTTTATGATATAATTAAACAATAGGACTAACTTTTTTAAGACTTTTAAAAATATACATTATGCCTAGTAAAAGGAAAAGAGAAAAACAAGGGTGAAAATAATTTAAAGCAATAGGTGCGCGGAGGTAAAGTGCACTTGTGGGGAAAAGAGCAAACCGGATACAATGAGCTGAAGGCACCTCCATACAACTAGTGAACTAGTAGTACAAAGGAGGAAGACCCAAAGGGAAGAGGGTTAAGGGGACTCCCTTAGGTGGAAGTGCCGGTGTGTGAGTGTGGCACGTAAAGACAAATGACTTTATGTGTTTTCTTTAAAGTAGTGACAAAGCTTTTGGTAAGTCATTGATAAGCGTAGAAATAAACTAACTTTGAGTTCTGCATGTTTAGAGGGAGAGCCGTAGAATTCGATAGCTTTCCGGGCTCAATTACACGAACTCAGCTTTATCAAATGACGCAGGCTCGACACGCCGTGGGAATTACATAGTCCGGCTCCTGACTACCAAACCACCCTCTGTATAATACTATAGGACTGTCGGCAAATCTTCTCCCACGGAAGGCAAACGCTTGCAAAAAATGAAAAGTGCAAAAGGCAGGACAATGCAACACCGATTACTCTAGCCAAAATCGTGGCGGTTTACACGAATATGTGCATCGCTAGGGACACGATGCCCAAAGCACCCCAAACCCACCACCGGCCTGTTACGCGCCGACCCGGCTTGCATGACGCGAAACCCACCACCCCGCGGCGCGGCCCTTCTCTCCGAGTCAGGCCGCACGCGCGCGCGGCGGTTTACGGCCCGCGCGCTGGGAAAGACCGCGCGACGGCCGCCGTAGCTGACGAGAGGACACGCGTCTCCACTCCCAAGTCACCAACACCCAGCGCCCCTCTGCCCGCGCGAAGTCGAAACCGCCGTCCCCTGTCGCGCCTCGCCTGACGGGCCGCGGTGGGATCCCGCGTGACGCAGCCGGCCCCCACGGGCTATACCTGCCGTCCAAACCCAGCGTCGCTTAATTGCTTTCTCTCTCTTTTTTTCCGCCCGCGTGCGCTCCCCACACGGCCAGACCCACCCCACCCACACCCCGCGCTTGCCCACCGACTCGCCCTCGCGGCTGCGCTGCACTGCCCTTGCTTGCCCGCCCTTTGCGTTCTCGGCAGACGATTTTATTTTCCTAGCAGGAGCGGGGCCCGTGGCGCTGGACCGCCACATGCGAGCACTGATTGTCTCGCGAAAGGCGCCGTTCGCCTCTTCCATGCCGCCGCGCGCCGCCTCCCTCCTCTCCCGGCCGCCGCGAGCTGCCATCCCTCACCCGGACACCGCCCGCCGCCTCGGGGATGGGAGAAGGGAGAGAGAGGGGAGATGGGGAGAGAGGAGGAAGAAAAGGGGTGAGGATGACATGTGGGGCCCACGTGGGCCCCACCATTTTTTTTATTAATTTGTATATGAAACTGACATGTGGGTCCCACGGGTTTTATTATTATTTTTGGATCAAATTGCCACGTAAGCGCCACGTCAATGCCACGTCAGACGAAGACCTAGTCAAATTAGCCACGTAGGTGCCACGTCAGCCAAACCACCCTCAAAACCGCCGAGGGACCTAATCTGAGCCGGTTTTGATAGTTGAGGGACCCGTTGTGTCTGGTTTTCCATTTGAGGGACGAAAATCGGATTCGTTGACAAGTTAAGGGACCTAAGATGAACTTATTCCTAAGATGAATAGACTTTTCCTTCATGGACCTAAACCACCAGGCCCATGGGCCTCAGCTTCTGGAGTCTGGACCAGCGTAACACATTGAACAAAACGGAACAATTTTGCTATATATTTGTCGACAAATTTTTCCCCAAAAATTTGACAGATGTAATTACAGTACAATCGTAGTGTAATTACACTGTAACTTGCAATGTAATTACACTGTAACTATAGTGTAACTTGTATGTAACTTTCAAAAATCTCTCCGTAACATGTTATTTCAGTAAAATGGATGTCGTAGGAACAAATTCTTTCATATATGTGTGTGCTATGATTTGTTTTCTTCCTCACCAAAACAAATCTTGTAATAGATCTAACGATTCAAAATTATGTGAAACTTACATATAAGTTACACTGTAGTTACATACAAGTTACAGTGTAATTACACTACGATTGTACTATAATTACATCTGTCAAATTTTTGGGGAAAAATTTATCGACAAATGTATACGCAGTCCCAAACGGAAAGATTGAAAATAAACATACAAACTTGAAAAGTACGAAAAAAAATTAAAATAATTGAACAAGGAAGATGAAAATTATACGAGAAAAAAGAGTAGAAGTTTTGGAGCATTCCCGAGACTTATGATTTCAGGGAAGAAAAAATTCCATCCAATCTACCAAGCACCATCTCATACCATCCAAAATGGTCGTATCCAACTAACAAAAACAAATTTACATATAATACTATGCATCTACCTCCTAGGAAAATACTTTATCTAAAAGAAATACAAATTAGCAAATAGACAACTATAATTGCCTTTTTTCCGTCGTTGTGGTGATCGGAATATCTAATCATGGAAATATTGTCTTTAGGCACGTATTTTTGGAGGAGCTTATGCGTCGGACGTCCGATGGGAGGAGAAAAAGCGGGCGCTGACATCATGCTGACGTCAGCATGACACATGCGTGCAAACCACTTTAAAACTATTTTTTCTCTTAAATTATTTATCCAAATAATGATCCGATTGCACCATTAAATTCGTTACAATTAAATCTTGAAAACAATACCACACATGGATATATTCCGATGAAATTTTTTTAGCTTATTGTTGAATTATTTTTAAATGTTGCACGATATTCCACCAAGTATATCGAAATTGTTTCACTAAGTAGATCGAAACTGTTTCAATCGTTTAAATCGGACATGTTTCACCTTATATAAAAACAATGTTTCAGCAAATAGCAAAAGAATATTTCAGTTCACTGTAACATTTGATACATACATAGTGAAACATTATAAGTACAATATGTGAAATATTTTTTGTAGAACAAAAAATGAAACTAATTCCTTTAATAGAGGGTTTCCAAAACATATGGGTGTTTGTTTCAATTCACTGCAACATTAGATCTATACATAGTGAAACATTGTGAGTACACTAGGTGAAACATTTCTGGTATAATAAAAAAACCGAATTCCCTTAATAGAGGGTTTCCAGGATATGTGGGTGATTTGTTGTAAAAGAATGTTTCAATTCACTGCAACATTAGATTTATATACAGTGAAACATTGTGAGTATACTAGGTGAAACATTTTTGGTGGAAAAAAACTAAACAAATTCCCTTAATAGAGGGTTTCCAAAACATGTGGGTGTTTGTTTCAATTCACTGCAACATTAGATCTATACATAATAAAACATTGTGAGTACACTAGGTGAAACATTTTTTTGGAACAAGGGGAGGGACATGTGGGTGGGCCCAGGGTGTGCGGGTGGGGGGAGGGGAGAGGGGGGAGCGACAAATTTTCTCCCTCCCCCGGTCGACCGATTGGGAGCATTCCCCCGTGTTTTGGCTCAGCTTTAATCGGAGTCCCAGTGTATGGGACAACTGCTCCGTTAACGGAGACGCTATATGCGGGACTTCACTTATTCTTAAACACAATTTATCAATGCTTTAGTTTTAGATTGTAGGGTTTTCTTTGTCATTTTCGTTTACAACTCTATCCAATAATTGCTAGGAAGTTTTTTTTTTTTTTTTGTAAAAACTACTTAGAATCATTATTTTAAAAAATCGAACTTTTATATTTAAAAATCACTTTAAGATTCTTTGCCTTCAGGTCGAACTCCCTGGCCGTTGTTGACTGAATTCAAACCATCTTCAAAATGTAAATATAACTGGATATGTACAGGCAAGAGAAAACAGAGTCTAACTGTTCAGGAGAAGCAGAGTCCGTCTGTAACGAAAGACAAACAACATCAACGAGATAATATCTTTACAGTTAACTGCCACGGCGGGCAGTCGTTCCAGATCACATTACCAACACAGGACAGGAAGAACATAACAACAAGTGGATTGGAGGGATGCGGATTGATCCCAGCAAGCAAATTCTGAAGAACTGGCCCAGACATATCCAGCATGTTTTAAAGTCCCACACAAGCACGATTGAAGATTGATACCGTCATTCTGTCAGCGTAATCCAGACCAAACATTGATGAAACCAATTGCAAAACAATTATCCTGATGCAAGTTTCGAACCGAATACCACAACAAAAGATTCATCGACATCACGTATAGATCAAAACTTTCTTGATTACTATTTCAATCAAGTAATTACAGGATGGTCAGACCTTGATTAGTATTGCAATCAAGTAATTACAGGAAGGTGATACCTCAATTTATTGACTAGAATCACAAGACGGTTTCTTGATCACCACTAACTAGCAAGATTGTTGCAAGAAGCCAAGAAGATCAAAATCTACAGCTCTTCGATCAAGACTAAGTTCCTCTAGGAAATACCCTGCGTTGATTGAAGAGCTGTTCATCTCAGAAACAACAAAGTAGAAGAAACATGAAAAAATTGAAGACGAGGCAAGAATCTACATCCGGATAGCCTGCAGCGGCATTGCGTCGAACACCACCGCCGCCGGGGCAAGCCTCAACTCGGGGAGCGCGCGGACGGCCTCGGTACCCACATCCATCGCCGCCGCCGCGCTCGCATTGTCCTTGAGATCACCGGGAGCCAGGGGGAAGAGCTTGAGGAGCTCCGGCACAGCGCTTCTTGCCGGCCCCGGTAAGTTCTCCCCGATCGGCGGTGCCTGCGTCGGAGGGAACAATTGGAGGCACACCGGCGTCAGTTTCCCGCCCGCAGCCTGCCCAGCGCCGCCACCGCCGCCGAGGCCGAGGGCGAGGCCACCTGACGGGCGCTGCTGCACGTCCTGGGCGTGGCGCTTGCGGAGGTGGGTGTTCCAGCGGTTCTTGATGGCGTTGTCGCTGCGGCCGGGGAGGAAGGCCGCGATGGTGGCCCAGCGGTTGCCGTGGACGCGGTGCAGCTCCACGATCTTCCTGTCCTCGCCGGCGGAGAAGGGCAGCGCGACGTCGACGCTAGGGTCCAGGTGCTGCCTCCACCGGAGGCGGCACGACTTGTCGGTGCGGCCGGGGAACGCGGTGGCGATGACGCCCCAGTCCTTCCCGCCTTGCTTCCGCACCAGCTCCCGCAGCAGCTTGTCCTCCTCCTTGCTCCACCCCACCTTCTTCCCCGCCTCCTGCCCCGGTGGCCCGCCATCGCCGCCGACGCCGCCGCCGCCCGCGGCTCCCTCCAACGCCATCGAGTCAGTTTCTTGATCAACGAGTCGTTTCCTTCTCTCTCCTCGTTGATCAATCAGTCGTTCGATGGCTGAGTGTTGCGGCTAACCGTTGCTTTTATAGGGCTATCGCCGCTGCGTCGAGTCCGAGTCGGGCTCAATTGGGCCCAATTTACATTTTTAGAAGTCCTCTTTAGAACAAACTACTTGATACTATTAGTACTACTCCTACTGTTAAGGCAAATCAGGGGAAAATAACTACTACTACTGATAAGGTTGAGAAAAAAGTTTAAGGCAAGTGCAGGTAGAGAGGGTACTACGGGGAACATATAACGGCAAGAAGCAAGCACAACATCAAGCACGGAAATTACGCTCTGATTGGTTTCTTGAAGAAATATTTTCCATACCACTCAATAATTGGCACTTACACTAGAACAGGGAACATCAAAATCGTACAGTTTCAACTTACAACTCTCGGGAGATGAGTGCAGGCTGCAGCGCAGCTGCACGGATTATCAGAAGGAGAAACAAAAGCAAGAGCATGGCTTTTGGTTATGAACTCTACTAGTACCTTGGACCTAGAATCGAAGGCTCCACTCAAATTAGCACGGTAAAGAAAAAATACAGTAATGGTAGCTCACACCATGAATGTAATTAATCATATCAATCAGCAGCGTCTTGATTTGTGGATTTGTAGGCCGTGGCGCTGTCGCTAATTGAGACTAGCAGACGCCGTTGGTCCTCTTGGCGAGCACGAACTTCTTCCACGCCTCCGTCACCGACCGCTGCGTCTCGAGCTCCGACTTCTTGGCGACCACCAGCAGCGGCGCCGGCGGCACGGGGGGCATGAGCCTGGAGGGGAGCGCGTCGAGCTGGTACATCACCTTCTCGATGTCGAGGACGAGGCGCTCGGCGAGGGTGCGGCTGAACTCCTCCCGGATGACCACGCGGAGCACCGTGACGTGCTGCGCGTCGGGCGGCATGGTGTACGCCGGCACGATCCAGCCGAAGCGGCGCAGCATGTCGGAGATCTCGAACTCGTCGTGCCGGCTCCGGTCCTTGAGCGAGAACGCCACCAGCGGCACCCCTTCGTCCTTGGACACGATGTCGAACCGCCCCGTCTTCACCAGCCCTTCCTTCAGCACCATCGCGTTCTCGTGGCAGTTCTCCATGATGTTCCTATACCCCTGCAAATAACATTGGATCGATATGATGGGTGTCAGATCAGCTCAAAAAAATTCATCTGATCGAGAGAGTTAATTTGTGCTCCATTGATTATACCTCGAAGCCGTGGCGGATGAGCTGGTAGTACTGGGCGATGACCTGGCTGGAGCCCTTGGAGAAGTTGAGGGTGAAGGTTGGCTGGTCGGCGCCAAGGTAGTTGATGTGGAAGATGAGCTCCTCGGGCAGGTCCTCCTTGTTGCGCCAGATGCACCAGCCGATGCCGGCGTAGACGAGCCCGTACTTGTGACCGCTCACGTTGATGCTCTTCACCCACGGCAGCCGGAAGTCCCACTCCAGCTCCGGGTACAGGAACGGCGCGATGAACCCGCCGCTCGCCGCGTCCACGTGGATCGGCGTCTCCCACCTGCACACCACGGCCGCAACGACATCGATTAATCTCACTTTCATAGATAGATAATTTGGTGTAGTAGTAATAGTAATTTGAGTTACCCAGTCTCCTTGTTCTTCTTGTCGAGGAGATCGTTGAGGAGCTTGACGTCCTCGAACTCGCCGTTGAGGGTGGAGCCGAGGATGGCGGCGACGCAGATGGTGTTCTCGTCGACCATGTCGACGGCCTTCTCGGGGTCCATGACGTAGTAGCCGTCGCGGAGCTTCACCTCCTTGAGCTCCACCTCGAAGTAGCGGGCGAACTTCTCCCAGCACACCTGCACGTTGGCGCCGGTGATGATGTTGGGCTTGTCGAACGGCTTCCCCTCGGCCTTGCGCTTGTTCTGCCACCGCCGCTTGAACGCCAGCCCGGCCAGCATGATGGCCTCCGACGAACCCACCGTGCCCACGCCCACCGCCGTCTCGTCCTCCCCCAGCGGCGCG
This sequence comes from Oryza longistaminata, assembly GCA_009805545.1. Lineage (NCBI taxonomy): Eukaryota > Viridiplantae > Streptophyta > Magnoliopsida > Poales > Poaceae > Oryza > Oryza longistaminata. Next base: position 11,056,053 of record CM020180.1, on the reverse strand, counting down.
TGGAACAGGTGCGCGATCATGTTCACGCACCGGTTCTGCAGCGTCACACATCGAAAACGTCAGCAAACGGCCCGGCCCAAAAAAATTGGCCCAAAACAGGTCCAGATGAGAAAAGTAATAAATGTGTCTCTTTCACAAAAAGGGAAAAGTTGCAGTGTTCTTCTTTTCTGTGTTCCAGGTTTTGACTGTTGTCCACGCCGTTTCAGTAGATGGAACTTTGGTCTCTCGCCCTGTTTTGACCAAACCAAGCATATTCTTTCCCATTCCCTTACTTCATTCATGCACCTTCCATATTTTAATGCGAAAAATGAAGAGATATGGTGATCATTCTTCCCATCCCCTTACTTTATTTATTGGACTTCCTATATATTTTTTTCTAATGCGAATTGGTGATCATCTCGGAAACTGTGCCATGTCTTTCCCATTCTGCCTGGCCGGAATGGACGCAATGATAAACTCAGAAATAATAAGTTTCTAGCCTGAGATTCTTATCACCAATCTGCCAGGCCAAGCCAAGCCGGCTTTATCGACCAAAAATCCGGGGATTTCCAGTGTGCACGCGAGCCGCGCGCGGCGGCGAGAAAACGCGAGGTGACAGGAGAAAATTCCGCGAAGCAGAGATGCCTGGGTGCTGTACCTGGAGCTCGGTGGTGACGGGGTACTCGTCCATGTCGACGTAGTTCTTGTTGATGGCGGCCATGATGAGCTTGTCGCACTCGGGCTCCATCCACGTGGTGACGAACGACGCCAGGTTCAGCCGCGGGTTGCCGTCCAGCATCAGCTCGTCGTTGATGATCTGGTACGCCGCCTCCTTCGGGATCGAGTTCTCCGGCATCCGGTACCTAATAACACCAATCGATCAATCCCATCGAGTCAGCCATGAAATATTGGAAGAAGCTCTGCATTGGGCCAAGAACAACAAGAACAGAGAGAGAGCAGATCGAGAGCACGTACCTTGGGAGGGAGGCGCGGACGTAGCGGGAGGCGAAGGTGGAGTGCACGGACATGTCACTCTCGGAGACGGCCTTGGAGAGCACCATCTTGCCTGCCGAGCTATCAACCTGCTCCTCCTGGTGGCTTTAGCCTCGGTGGCGATCAGACGAAGAAGAAGAAGAAGAAGCAGAGGTGGCTAGAGGAGAGCCAGGTCGAGAAGGCTTTGTGGCGCGCTTCTACTAAGCTCTTTTCGGGGGGGACTTGAACGAAACGGATGCGAGTTGTTTTGGTGTGGTTGGAGGCAGGGGGAAGCGCCGGGTTTTATACCGCAAAAGTGGTGACGTGGCGGAGACGGAGCTCAACCAACGCCAGAAGGGACGGAAGGAGAGAGGGACGGACGGAAGCAGTGGCCGCTCCGTCATTGCCCGCTCTCGCTGGGTCTAGAGGAAACGACTTTGATGAAAAGGGGGAAAAGTCAAGCAGCGACGGTCGACTGAGCGAGCGAGCTGCCAGGCGCGAGGCCGCGAGCCTTCGTCGCGCAGACAAATCGCCGTGTGCTGTCGTTACTTGATTCGGTAAATGGACACTTTTGATTTGGTTCCGTTTTCACTAGTTGGTCAAAAAATGGGCACTGGTGTGTAACTGCGTAATTGTCCAATGAAGAGGGAAAAAAACTAACCTGTCAGTACTCAGTACTCTTGAGAGACGATGCACAGTCTTCTTAAAACCAAAAAGAAAAATCTGACCATGAATAGTCAAATAAACAAAGGAACTGTTGATCTGTAAAACACATGCTCCTCTGATCAAATAATATGAAGATATTTTTAGGTCGTTCTGGTGTGAATTGGACCGTGATTATTTATTAAGATAAATTTATGAAAGTCTATTCTGACCATAAATGGTCAAATAAATAAAAGCATCGTTGATCTGTAACCAAAATATACGCATACATTTTTAGGTCACAATGATGATACTTTAATCACAACCCCTCCATCCGTTTCGTATTACTTGTCACTCTAGCAATTTTCGGACAAAATATAAAGAAGTGGCTAAGTACTGGTCTACCCATATTAGTTACAAAAAGTTTAATTAGTTTATGGATTATTAGCGTACTACTTTGGTGCCAAAATAAAGTTTAAATTCATGGATAAAAGTTTACTTCTTTTAAGATGGAGGTAGTATTTTTATCAAGACAAAGCTACATATATCTTTTTTTATGATTTAGACTTAAGTATTTTGAAATTTATTGATGATCAAAATTCAAGTATGATTGAAAGAAAATCAAATGATGTATTTTTGTTTTACCAGAGGGAGTACTGGTTACTTGTACCAGCTAGCAAGACATAAGACGAAATATTATATACACCAGAAATAAAAATGATTTTTGTCCTCTTATACATCTTATTTAAATACTTATATAAAATTAAGAGTAAAGTGCACTACCGGTCTCCCGTGTCATATAAGTATTCTATCTCTCAAAATGCATTTTTAGATACCAAACTTGTTAAAGTGTTCATTTCGGTCATACATTGTCATGACCCATCGGGATCCTATGTGTTGTTCACCTGACATGCCACATGAGGCATTGACTCAGGGGCTGTTTAGTTCTCACAAAACTTTTCCCAAAAACATCGCATCTTTGAATATATGTATGGAGCATTAAATATAGATAAAAAGAAAAACTAATTGCATAGTTTGCATGTAAATCGCGAGATGAATATTTTGAGCCTAATTAGTTCATGATTAGCCATAAGTGCTACAATAATACACATGTGCTAATGACGAATTAATTAGGCTCAAAAGATTCGTCTCACGGTTTCCCGGCGAGTTATGAAATTAGTTTTTTCATTCGTGCCCAAAATACCCCTTCCGACATCCGGTCAAACGCCCGATGTGACACTCAAAAATTCTCATTTCGCCAACTAAACAAGCCCTCATTTCATAGAGGGGTCGAGGCAATTTGGAATTAGAATGAAACACTTGTTCAGGAATTTGAAAAATACATTTTCGAGAGTTAGAGAACCTAAATTACATAGGTGAACAAGTTTAGGGACCAACAATTCACTTTACTCAAAAGTTAAAAAAAGGGTAAATTAATGTATGATATATCAATGATTTCTACAAGTTTAAAAAGCAAACAAATTTAACTGTCAATATATGTAAACTAACTAAAGTTTTTTTAACTTGTAGATGTCATATTTGATCTTATATATTTATGTAGTGATATACCACATATTAATCTTTTTTTAAAAAAAATACGACTACATAAACGACATGAAAAAAAAAGAACATTCCCTCGAGAGTTTTAAATCATTTTCCTAACGAAAAGCAAAATGGTTAGTCTTATGTAAGATCGACACACGTTCGACATATATTGTACTTTTATTTAACTGTTTTTTTCAGGTTCCATTCGTTCATCTTGTATCAAATACGTCACTCGCCACTTTTGACATTTGATCTGAGGTGGTCGTGACTCGTGACAGAGAACGGCAGCTGAGAAACTCATGACGTCAGCAAGCTGCACAAAAAGTACTCCTACTCTTGATGAAACCCAGTAGCGTTCTTGCATATTTTTCTTACAAAGAAATAAGACCTGTATACTTTCGTCCACTAACGCTAATTTTTGTTAATTTGTTGATACAGGGAGACCTAACATTGTTACGTTTTTCAGATAATAACCTAACATTGTTACATGTCTTGAACGTAAGAGAATCTTAGCTGTAAATTCTTGAAATGGGGTTGAAAAGGACGAAAATTTTGACCACTTACCATTCAACCTTCGCCGAGACATATGCCATATTCACCCTGACATCAAAATTATAATTCATTTGAGGGTTTGGAGTTTGGACAGAAAAAAAAAAGTAGGAAAAGAGAAGGGAAGGGTTCTAGGCTAGGGAATAGTATATATCAATGCTATCACCACCACCCCAAACTATCATGTGTTACTCGCCAAAAGTGAGAGAAGACTTCACATTTTCATTTTCACATAAGACCTAAAAAAAATTAATCGGATACTCTATTATGAAATTTTTCATCGTTTTATGATATATTAAACAATAGGACTAACTTTTTTTAGAGACTTTAAAAATATACATTATGCTAGTAAAAGGAAAAGAGAAAAACAAGGGTGAAATAATTTAATAGCTATAGGTTGCGGGAGGTGAAAGTGCACTTGTTGGGAAAGAGCAAACCGATACAAGTGAGCTGAAGGCACCTCACTACAACTAGTGAACTAGTAGTACAAAGGAGGAAGACCCAAAGAAGAGGGTAAGGAGGACTCACCTTAAGGTGGAGGTGCCGTTTAATTTGGCACGTAAGAAAATGATTTATGTTGTTTTCTTTAAGTAGTGGACAAAGCTTTTTAAGTCATTGATAAGCGTAGAAATAAACTAAACTTTGAAGTTCATGCATGTTAGAGGAGAGCCGAAGAATTCGATAGCTTTCCGGGTTAATTACACGAACTCAGTTATCAAATGACGCAGGCTCGCACGCCGTGGGAATTGACATAGTCCGGGTGTCTGACTACAAACACCCTCTGTATTAATATATAGACTGTACACGCAGGACGAAGGGGCAAAGTCTTCTCCCACGGAAGCAAACGAATTGCAAAAAACAAAGTGCAAAAGGCAAGGAAATGCAACACGCGATTAGTCAGTAGCCCAAATCGTGGGGTTTAAGCCGAGGAATATGTGCATCGCTAGGCGAGATGCCCAAAGCCCCAAACCACCACCGGCCTGTTACCGCCAAGGCGCCGAACCGGCTGCTGCGCCGAACCCACCACCACCGCGGCGCGGGCCTCGTGGCGTCCGAGTCAGGCCGCACGCGGCGCGCGGGCGGTTTCGCGCGCGCTGGGAAAGACCGACGCCGACGCGCGAGCGAGAGAGAGAGACCGCGTCGTCCACTCCCAAGTCCCAACACCCAGCGCCCCCTCTGCCGGCGCGAAGTCGAAACCGCCGTCCCCTGGTCGCGCCTCCCTGCGGGCCGCGGGGGAATCCGCGTGCGCAGCCGGCCCACGGGCTTACCTGCCGTCCAGAACGAAAAACCAGCGTCGCTTAATTGCTTTTGTTTTCTTCCGCGCGTGGCTCCCCACACGGCCACACCACCCACCCACCCCGGCTGCCCACCGACTCGCGCGGCTGCGCTGCCCTGCCTCGCCCGCCCTTTGCGTTTCTCGGCAGACGATTTATTTCTAGAGAGCGGGGCGTGACGCTGTACCGCACATGCGAGCACTGATGTCTCTGCGAAAGGCGCCGTTCGTCATTCCATTTCATCGGAAGAAGCGTGGGGGGTGTTGGCCATTTCTTTTTGTTTCGGAGAATTCGCGGGGATATGGCCATTTCGTGCAGAAAAGCTCCTGCCTTGCTCCTTGGTTTTATTTATAGTTTATCGATCTTTATGACGCGAAACAGAGTGTAGCCCGTAGAATAGCCGCAAAAACTTAATGCAGGTTTTTGTTTCACGCCACGTTCGGTGGTAGTGGAAGCTGGCTTTGTGCCTGGCGTGGGTGTTAGCACATTAGGTTTCAACTTGTATGCCCTCTAGAAAGGCTTTTAAGTCAGTAAATTTGATTGATATCGATGTCCACTCACATTCTTATACGATCAGTGTAGTGTACTCGTGTATGTGACTGTGTTTTGGTGTTTGATAAGTTCGAACCGTTATCCATATCGGTGCTCTATAGGCAATGTTGGAGCCAACAATGCCGTCAAGCTCACTTCACTAATAACGTTTTTGGTGGCCGATTTGTTTTTTTAATAATGTTTATTGTAATCATCTAGACATTTTAGTGGCGAATATCAAGCGGTTGCCTGACCATATACAACCTGATAATTGCTCCGTCATTGAATATGGGGCTGAGCATGCTTTTCTATTGTAATCTCTTTCTTCCTAACCATATATGCTGGATTTTATAGTCCCTTACAATCAGGCACTGAACAAAATCTAATCAATCATCGACAGGGATAAGGCTAGAACAAAAACTGCATCCTATGCTCATTCAATGTGCTTCGTGCTCATCTAAGGGCACCCACAATGGTTATCTATAGTCTCTCTACAAGAGATCCATGTCAGCATATTTTCCTACTTGGAAGAGATTAAATGAAGAGAGAGAGCAAAGCTATCTACTAACCTGGAGATAGTCTATAGAGAAAAACGAGGCAATGGATTAGAGAGCTATAGATACCCATGTAGGTATACCATTGAAGTGGTTTACTATTAATCTAGTCTATTACTGAGATGTACATGTTTTATAGATAGCACCTTACTTTACCATTGCGGGTGCTCTAACAGGAGACGATAGTCGCTAGCTAGCAAACTTGTGGGGAAGGCCGGGTTGCCCAAGAGGTTGAAGTCACCTGTTTGGGCTTATTCGGATCACATAATAGGAAAAATATAGAAATAGAAAAAACACATGAATAATATAAGATTATTCCTATAAGACGTAGGATTGAAAAACAAAAGGAATTTGAAGCATTCGAAATACAGAAATATATAAACCATAGGAATTTTCCAATTAATATTGATCTCATATATTATAGTATAAATGTATAATTAAGCAATAAAATATTAGTTCCCATCTAGTCAATCCAACGTGATTAGCATGTACCCTGTGGTAGCTAATGAAAAAAATGAGGTGTGAGTGGATGTTTATAATCCTATGAAATTCCTACGTTTTCACAGGGTTGCTATGGTATATATTCATACAAAATTCCTACACGTGATTCCTATGAACCGAATGCATGAACAGTGTCAAATCCAAAGGATTTGCCAATCCTACAAAAATCCTGTGTAATCCCTCCATTCCGAACAAGCCCTGAGTTCGGGGGGAGGGGGTCATGCACGGGAGTGAGGTTGGGAACCTTCAATCCCAGCACGCAAAACGAAGCGATGGTTAGCGCGTGATTAATTAAGTATTAGCTAACTTTTTTTTTAAAAAATAAATCACTATGTTTTTTTAAAATGAAAAAAAAAATTCCCGCGACGCGAGCAGCCGAGCACACGACACAGGCCGACATGCGCGCGGGCCGCGGTGCTGGATAGCGCGAAGGGTGAAACTAGGCCACCGAATTGGGCTTAGTTCAGCAAAGCGCCGAAGGGCGGCGTAGGGACTGGCGCGGTTGGATTTGGGCCGTTATGCCGTATGCCCACATCGCGTCGATGACACGGGCCTCTCTCGTCGGATTTTTGCAGGGCCCATCCCACGGTGCGTGCTCGTTATGCGGTTGGGCCCAACTCAAGGCAAAAATGAATTGAGTGTGTCAAACTGAACTGAAGACTTAAAAAGGTTGAATGGCAGTTTGCCAGACTGCTAGTGCATTAATCAGATTTAAATTATTAGGACATGTACAACGGTATCTAATAACATGTTCTCTTCGTGGTCATGCAAGTAAATTTGGTGAGATGGAAGAAAGAGGAAATGAATGAGAAACATCGTTGCTACGCATGACAACGATTTAGAGGCGACTCTTAGCATTTATTAACGAAAAATTTGTTGCACGAGGGTGGAGAAAAGGAAATAAGTATAATAAAAAAAATATTTAGTGCATTAATGGTTTAGAAATCTTATTGTCTACTATTGTAGGAGAATAGTCTCTAGTGACATTAATTAAGTATATAAAGCTAATATTAGACTCTACCTTTGTACATGCCCTACAATACTAATTGTTTTTTTCCCTCTCGAGGAATATACTAGCAGTATATTTGCTTGACAACTCAGGGGGTGTTTGGGAGATAGGCCCCTCTCTCAAAAACATAAGTCCCTTACATTCTTGAGGTGGTGTTTGGAAAGGAAGGACTACTTTAGTCCCTTCTCTCAAAAACATAAGTCCCTAGACAACATACATGGATTTGCAGTACCATCCAAATTTAGGAACAACATACATGGAAAAGACAAATCGCCTGGCGCATGAGGCGCTTACGTGCAGGAAAATAAAAGGAAACTGAAGCTGAAAAAAAGAGAGACATTATAATTTGCCGTTGCTCCTTTTCTATTTTAGTGAGTTACATGCGGGTGCAGTGGTGCGTGTGAGTTGTGACTCTGCACTTCCGTGTAATCGGGAAAAGAAGTAAAAAAGAAAAGAAAAGGGGAGCCGGAGAGAGCACCGGTAGCATTATTCCAAGCAGGTGGACCCGCGTGTCATCCCCACTCTACAAAGCGCAAAATCATCAAAGGCCTTCGCCTCGGCGTGGAGGAGAGTGAGGACGGCCCACGCGGAGCCCCATTACAAACTGTCAAAGCGCTGGTAGGTTGGTAGGGCAGGCAGCCTGTGCAGCGGGTAGCAAAAGCAGGCATCGATCGTACATGGCATGCAGAAAATTTCAGCCGTTCTTTGTGAAAATCCCCCGAAACACCACACCACCCGTCCGGCCGTCCGCGCTGAGAGCACCGCAACGGTAAATAAGTAAGATGTTCTATATAAAACATGTACATCTCAGCAATAGACTAGATTAATAGTAAATCACCTTAATAATATATCTACATGGGTATCTATAGCTCTCTCATGTATTGCCTCGTTTTTCTTCATAGACTATCTCTAAGTTAGTAGATAGCTTTGCTCTCTCTCTTCATTTAATATCTTCCAAGTAGAAAAATATATTGACATGGATCTCTTATAGAAAGCCTATAGATAAACATTGCGGTGCCATGAGAAATCGCGCTGCGTCTACGTACGCTACAATGTCGTCGGGACTTTGGATCAGAGGCAAAGCCGCAAAGGCAAAGGAAAAAGGAAGGGACGCGGCTACTGGACGCCTAGAAGGCTAGTAGAGCCAGAAGGCCAAAACCGGGGGAGGTGCGAGCTACCACCAGTCGACCACGTGTACTTGTCTCCGCTGCCCCGGCTTGTGCATGTTTTGGTCAGTCGGTCGCCGGGAAGAAACATCCACGTGACGGCGTGCGTGTGTACGCCCATTTTTAGCCTTCCCCAGGTGAGATCGGATATGTATCGTGTTGAATTTCTGCGCTGGTGCTTGCTTCGTGCCAAAGAGCAAGGATCGAGGACTTCTTTATGCATGCACTGCTATCTCGAGCCGACCATGGCGGTTTTACTAGCTTCTTTAGATTATCTTTATTGGTATTGGGTATATATGCTCTTAGAAGTTGGGAGTTAGGAGTATCTTGCTACTTTAGCTTGACGTACGGTGAATTACTCAGCACACCCGTCTATATTCTCCCCTGTTTTTAATTCGCACGTAAGCTATCTGTAACGAGCGTAACATGCAATGCAAGAAAGAATATATGCAACGAGCATATATACTCTTGAACTAGTTCTGGTACAGGAATACACATTACTTTACTGCTAGAAAGAAAAACAAGCAGCCAAGCAGGGATTCTCCATCAATCACAACTCTCCTCCAATCATCTCTACCTACTTTCTTAATATCTGTGTCTACCTCAAAAATAGTTACATTCTGAGACGAAGGAAGTACTCATCAGTTGCAACGGATTGAGATCTCACCCTACTCTCTTGATAAACAAAGAGTGATCATCTTGGTAGCCAATATGATGAAACACTCACACGGACTGAGAGGACAGAACCTGCTACGAACAATAAATGGGCAGCGCATCAACCATCAAGTAATCCATCTAACGCTACGACCTATCCATCTTCTAATTGGCGAGACGGATTAGCCATCCTGACGAACGCCGTAACAGCTAGAGCTCAGCCGAGAGGCAAGGACGCGAACCTAACATGGATATTCTTCTGCTCCCCCCATTTTCCCCTTCGCTAGCTCGCTTGTTGGGGGAAAAGAGAGAAGATGAGACCGTAGCATCCACCCTCCCAAGAACTTCTCTCTACAACTAACTTTGCAAAATTCAACGAAGGAACATGCATGCGACTAATCTGACAAGATAGTTTGCACCAAAAAGGGGGCAATCAATTTTGCCTCGCTTCAGGTACTAGATGGAGACGAAAATCGGAGAAATCACGCACCGAGAGAATGAAGCATGAACCGGGCGGATTGGCCGGACTCCGGCGAGCCCGACACTGAGAGAGATGGAGTAGAGCTGTGGAAGCGGAGCCACCTCCCGACTCTCCGCTGCTCCGCGTGGGCCGTCCTCACTCTCCTCCACGCCGAGGCGAAGGCCTTTGATGATTTTGCGCTTTGTAGAGTGGGGATGACACGCGGGTCCACCTGCTTGGAATAATGCTACCGGTGCTCTCTCCGGCTCCCCTTTTCTTTTCTTTTTTACTTCTTTTCCCGATTACACGGAACTGCAGAGTCACAACTCACACGCACCACTGCACCCGCATGTAACTCACTAAAATAGAAAAGGAGCAACGGCAAATTATAATGTCTCTCTTTTTTTCAGCTTCAGTTTCCTTTTATTTTCCTGCACGTAAGCGCCTCATGCGCCAGGCGATTTGTCTTTTCCATGTATGTTGTTCCTAAATTTGGATGGTACTGCAAATCCATGTATGTTGTCTAGGGACTTATGTTTTTGAGAGAAGGGACTAAAGTAGTCCTTCCTTTCCAAACACCACCTCAAGAATGTAAAGGATTTGCAGTACCATCCAAATTTAGGAACAACATACATGGAAAAGACAAATCGCCTGGCGCATGAGGCGCTTACGTGCAGGAAAATAAAAGGAAACTGAAGCTGAAAAAAAGAGAGACATTATAATTTGCCGTTGCTCCTTTTCTATTTTAGTGAGTTACATGCGGGTGCAGTGGTGCGTGTGAGTTGTGACTCTGCACTTCCGTGTAATCGGGAAAAGAAGTAAAAAAGAAAAGAAAAGGGGAGCCGGAGAGAGCACCGGTAGCATTATTCCAAGCAGGTGGACCCGCGTGTCATCCCCACTCTACAAAGCGCAAAATCATCAAAGGCCTTCGCCTCGGCGTGGAGGAGAGTGAGGACGGCCCACGCGGAGCAGCGGAGAGTCGGGAGGTGGCTCCGCTTCCACAGCTCTACTCCATCTCTCTCAGTGTCGGGCTCGCCGGAGTCCGGCCAATCCGCCCGGTTCATGCTTCATTCTCTCGGTGCGTGATTTCTCCGATTTTCGTCTCCATCTAGTACCTGAAGCGAGGCAAAATTGATTGCCCCCTTTTTGGTGCAAACTATCTTGTCAGATTAGTCGCATGCATGTTCCTTCGTTGAATTTTGCAAAGTTAGTTGTAGAGAGAAGTTCTTGGGAGGGTGGATGCTACGGTCTCATCTTCTCTCTTTTCCCCCAACAAGCGAGCTAGCGAAGGGGAAAATGGGGGGAGCAGAAGAATATCCATGTTAGGTTCGCGTCCTTGCCTCTCGGCTGAGCTCTAGCTGTTACGGCGTTCGTCAGGATGGCTAATCCGTCTCGCCAATTAGAAGATGGATAGGTCGTAGCGTTAGATGGATTACTTGATGGTTGATGCGCTGCCCATTTATTGTTCGTAGCAGGTTCTGTCCTCTCAGTCCGTGTGAGTGTTTCATCATATTGGCTACCAAGATGATCACTCTTTGTTTATCAAGAGAGTAGGGTGAGATCTCAATCCGTTGCAACTGATGAGTACTTCCTTCGTCTCAGAATGTAAGTATTTTTGAGGTAGACACAGATATTAAGAAAGTAAGTAGAGATGATTGGAGGAGAGTTGTGATTGATGGAGAAGAGAAAGTAGGTGAAAAAAATGGTTGTGATTGGTTAAGAGGAGAGAGTAGGTGAATAAATAGCTTCATTTTAGGACAAGTTACTGTGCTAAAAATAGCTACATTTTGGGACGGAGGTAGTAGTATACTTCACTTACTACCGAGTACGGCTTTAGTTTTGCTACCTCCGTCCTAAAATATAGCAACCTAGGATCGGATGTAGCATGTTACTACTAATCTAGATAGGCAGCATGTCTAAATTTACAGTACTATGATGTAACTCGTTTAGTACAATGTTGATATATTTTAGGACGGAAGAAATATATAAATACTGTTTTTTTATTCGAAGTAGTTGGCCCATCATTTCTGAAATAGATGATTGATGCCATGACGCCGCTTGCTTTCTAGAGCTACTAGTAATTTTAGGTGAGAGCTAGTACTGATGCGTCAGTCTAAGATAATGGACAAAAAAGGGCTACAGGCTACTATTGATTATCACATTAAAACTCTGTACGACAGATTTTTCTGATTAAATGATAGCCATATGCCCAACGTGCTGCTTGTCTAAACTGAAACCTGACATCACTCACAGTATGCCCAGTTGTTGGGTGGTCTATTATTATTTATAAACTATAACTCTGGCATTTTTTTATTGTAGGGCAATATGTTTTCCATTATTTTCCATTAAAACCTCTAATCTGCACTTCCACTATCTGCTCAAAATCTCAGGTTACTTTCTTTCCTCTTCCTCAGGACATTAACCTGGTTTACTTGTAAGAAAGTAAAGCCATGGACTCCTCATACCAGCATGACAAGCCTCTGCTGGATGAAGAGAACTCCTCGCAAGTGGTTTGTTCTCTCTCTCACTCTCACTCTCATAGCGAGATTTGTCTGATTTTTTTTCTCTTAAAGAGAAAAATATTTGGCCAAATTTGAGGTGCCTTTTCTGCTTGCATCAAATGGTGTGAAAATACTGCTTTCAGCTGATGTTTTGTTTCTGTTTAATGCTCTAGTTCTAGAGTGTTGCGAAAGTAAAAAAGAAGATATATAGAGTGAAGTTCAGTCGGAAAATATTCTCTTACTTAAAATTATTTTATATGGTTGCACTAGTATGGGGCATGGCCGACTGGGGCATGCAATCCAAGATAAACTTTCAAATGTTCTGTCTAAATATATCATCCTTACAATAAGGACATAAAGTGGTAGCAATATATTACTAATGTGACCATAAGAATGGCTAGGCCCTTGCATACTAATAATGTTTTTAGTTAGTGATACTTTGCAGTTTTTTTGGATGATCAGTTAATTTGCTTCCAATGTATATAATATAATTTTGTTCTTAGGGTAAATTTTCCTGGAAATATATAGAATAATTCCATCTACATTAGGAAAATGCACAATTCTCTATTGAAACATCTATATCAGTGATGGATGACACTGGCATTAAAGGCTATTTGTGTTTTTTACTTGGAAATGCAGAATACCCTTGAATATACAGGTGATGGATCTGTTTGCATCCGTGGGCATCCTGCTTTAAGAAAACATACAGGGAACTGGAAGGGTTCCTCATTAGCCATCGGTTAGTGCTGAAAAATGATGTTGCATTGTCAAGCTTCTGCTTGAAGATATAGTAGGATATTTGATGCTAAATACTCGAACATCTGAAACTGATTTCATTTCCCAGCATTTATATATATTACATTATTATTATGATTTATGAATATTCTTTCCTCCTGTGTATGGGTTCTGTTTAATTTTATACTGGACTTTTTATGGTTCATTTTTTATTGCAGTTTTTTCATTCTGCTCTTATCTGGCCTTTACTTCAATTGTAAAAAACCTAGTCAGTTATCTCACAAAAGTTCTACATGAAACAAACGTGGCTGCTGCAAGAGATGTTGCAACTTGGTCAGGAACAAGTTATCTTGCACCTCTGGTTGGAGCCTTCTTAGCTGATTCATATCTGGGGAAGTACTGTACAATTCTGATCTTCTGCACGATCTTCATTATCGTAAGTGACAGTATGAACTAATGCACGTTTGTGTATCATCTAAAATAACGATTATAATCCTTTTTTTTTGGAAGTAAACACTGTAAGAGATGATCCCAATTCCTACGTCCACTCAGTGAGCAAAAATTTGTATCCTCAGTGAACAATAGTATGAAATTCAGATGGACGAATGGCAGTATTAAACTCTAGTTTATACAGTTAATCTTCAGATGTAAGAGGAGTGATGCATTCAACACTTGAAAAACTTTTATATACATGATTGTTTACATTTTCCTTTATATCATTTTTCTAGACATGACCGTTTACATTTTCCTTTATACCATTTTTCTAGAAATGGTCGTTCACATTTTTTTCCTTTATCCTTTTATTTAGGGATTGATGATGTTGCTTCTGTCAGCAGCAGTTCCATTAATCTCTACTGGTCCTCACTCATGGATCATATGGACAGATCCAGTCTCTTCTCAGAACATCATATTCTTTGTCGGTTTGTACATGGTTGCTTTAGGGTATGGTGCACAGTGCCCCTGCATATCATCATTTGGTGCTGATCAATTTGATGACACTGATGAAAATGAGAGAACAAAAAAGAGTTCTTTTTTCAATTGGACCTATTTCGTAGCCAATGCGGGCTCATTGATCTCGGGGACTGTTATTGTGTGGGTGCAAGATCACAAAGGTTGGATCTGGGGTTTTACCATTTCTGCACTATTTGTGTCTTTAGGTTTTGGTACTTTTATCTTTGGCTCCTCTATGTATAGATTTCAGAAACCTGGAGGAAGCCCTCTTGCGAGAATATGCCAGGTTGTTGTTGCTGCTATTCACAAACGCGATAAAGATTTGCCATGTGATTCCTCAGTTCTTTATGAGTTTCTGGGGCAGAGTTCAGCAATCGAAGGCAGCCGAAAATTGGAGCATACAACTGGACTTAAGTAATACACTATGTTGACATTACAACTTTGATGCCTATATTCTATGCTTTTATTTATGCTTGCATTTCTGTTGAACTATAATTTATTTCATTTCTAGTAATATGATCTTGTAAGCTTGTCTTTAACTCATTCTAGTGTAGTGCCCATGCGATGCACTGGTTTTTATATACTACCTCTGTTTTTAAGTATATGATGCTATTGACTTTTGGACATGATGTCTGACCATTCGTCTTATTAGAAAATTTAGTGCAAACATTCAAAAATATAGGTCATGCTTAAACTATCTTCAATGATAAAACAACTCACAACAAAAAAAAAATGGTACTCACATAGTTTTTTCAAATAAGATGAATGGTCAAACATCAGATCCAAAAATTAACAGCGTCGTATATTACAAAACACTGGTAGTACATGAATATCATATAGCTTAATTTTAAAATTTCAAAATGATGGCTTGAAATATAAAACTAAATTAAATTATATCAACCAGCCATATACTTGTGTACAATATGCAAATATTTTTTTGAAAAAAAATCCTACAGTAACACTTTGAATAATAATTTTAATATTTTGGGAAACTCCTCTTTTTAGGGAGTAGAGATACTTAATTCCAGTAAAGCATTTCATTCTTTCACTCTTTGAAAATTCTTCTGTGGGACACATCACACAATACAAATATGGAAAACCAGTTAACATTACAAGAGTTTCAGCACATTGTTTATAATATTCTCTAAAGAAATGTCTCTTGTGATATCGCTTTTGAAACAAAGTCTCCCGTAATACACTTATTTCTGCTGTTCATTTATACATACTAGAAGCAAACCTTCATTGTTCATGAACCTTTGTTTGTCAATGCAAAGTCGGCAAGGAGCTGTCCATTCCATCTCAGCTCTATCAAGTTAGTCATCTATTTATTTTATTTCTCTCAGGTTCTTTGATAGAGCTGCAATGGTGACACCATCTGATTTTGAATCTGATGGCCTACTAAACACATGGAAGATTTGCACAGTCACTCAAGTGGAGGAACTGAAGATTTTGATCAGGATGTTCCCCGTTTGGGCAACGATGATATTATTTGCTGCAGTTCTGGACAACATGTTTTCGACATTCATAGAACAGGGGATGGTGATGGAGAAACACATCGGCTCTTTCGAAATACCTGCGGCATCCTTCCAATCCATTGATGTCATTGCTGTCCTCATACTAGTTCCAGTCTATGAAAGAGTCCTTGTTCCAGTGTTCAGAAAATTCACTGGCAGAGCAAATGGCATTACTCCACTGCAGCGAATGGGGATCGGCCTGTTCTTTTCCATGCTCTCCATGGTATCAGCAGCATTGGTGGAGAGTAATCGGTTGCGGATTGCGCAAGATGAAGGTTTGGTGCACAGCAAGGTGGCTGTTCCAATGAGCATCCTATGGCAAGGACCCCAGTACTTCCTGATAGGCGTGGGAGAGGTGTTCTCAAACATTGGGTTAACTGAATTTTTCTACCAGGAATCACCGGACGCCATGAGAAGCTTATGTCTTGCATTCTCACTTGCTAACGTTTCGGCAGGAAGTTACCTCAGCTCGTTTATCGTTTCTCTTGTGCCAGTGTTCACAGCCAGAGAAGGCAGTCCTGGATGGATACCTGATAACTTGAACGAAGGGCATTTGGATCGGTTCTTCTTGATGATGGCTGGCCTATGTTTCTTGAATATGCTGGCCTTTGTGTTCTGTGCCATGAGGTACAAATGTAAGAAGGCTTCCTGAACCTTGTTAACATTAGCAATATAATTGTGGTGAAAAGGACAATTGTGTTGCAAAAACATGCACCCGTTTTCCTATATAAAAGTAAGAAAATCTTGCTGCAAAGCATGCCCCGATTTTCATGGTGAACTTTTGCTTGATCTGGTTATGAGTAGCTGGCAGAATATGAACTGTTGTCTACTCTCTCTGTTTGTTTAGCTTTTTTCTTAATCAAAGTTTTTTGTTTGACCTAGTTTATAAAAAAAAATAGCAACACATACTAAACTACTTTAATTAAATTTAACATTGAATATATTTTAATAATATGTTTGTTTTGTATTGAAAATATTACTATATTTTTCTATAAATTTAGTCAAACTTAAAGTATTTTGATTAAGAAAAAAGCCCGACGACTTATAATATGAAATGGAGGAAGTAGATTTGAATGTGCTGTTTAATTCACTCTCAGCAAAATACCTGAAATTTGTATATGAACAGTTGGGTGTATTTGGTGTATGATTCATTATCATCTCCTCCATCATTTGAGATCATTAACTCTTTTTTTTTTATACACAAAGCGCATATCATTGTATTGAAATTAGGAAATTGGTTCCGCTCAGATACAAACTATGTATACAAAATAAGAAAAGGAGGTACGAGAACTGCGCCTAGCGCAGTGGGCAGGGTCTGCGGTGGTGCGCCCTACGGGCTGCGTTCGATTCCCAGTGAACGCACTCACTACTCTCTTAATACATATCGATATAAAAGCCTTTTCTTCCATATCCAGTGTCTTTTTTAGAAAAGGAGGTACGGCATGACGATCTCTCGCAACACATTTTTGAACGACCGAGCGCACCATCCAGATAGGCACTCCCGTATCTCGCCAGAGTACAGCTTCCGTTGCTGCCACCTCTGCAACTTCCCGCATTGCCGCATTGTTTTGCGTTGGTCATTCAAGACTTGATCGTTTGTTTCGCTCTTTTCAAATTGTCAAGGCAACCAGGATGACAAACGTGTCAAATCCCTGCCTCATTGATGTTGTGGTTCGGTTTTGACTGTCGTCCCTCCTAGGTTTAAGTTTAATAATTTGCTACTGGAGAGAAGTAATTTCTTAATTATTTGCTACTTTTACCTATATGGCATGCCCATGTGAAAAGCAACATGAACCCCACCCGTCAGCCCCTCCCCTCTTCTTCTTCTTCTCCACCTTGGGCCATCGCATGGATATTTTTGTACATACTCTTACGAGGGTATGAATTTAATATAGCCAATAAAGATGGGAGATTTTTTTTGTTTTTTTGTTTTTTAAAGAGATACAGATGAGAGATGGCGACCAATTTTAATGGGTAAATTGGAATTATGCCATTATAATTTTATAAAGTTTGAGATATGCCATCGGTATCTCAATGACATGTAGGACCCACATGAGTCAATAACATGTGGGTCAAGATGACATATCTCAAATTTTATAAAATTATAATGGTATGGTTCCAATTTTCCTAATTTTAATTGGGTCCTATCATGTTGGAGGAAATGGCCCTTTATAAAACTCAAATGATAAGCCTGTTTCTTTAACGTCTCAAGCTCTCGCGTTCTGGGATTATTCCTACTTTGCAGCAGGAGTTGCCAAAGAAGCAGTTCAAAGCTGAACACCTTTCTTCGTGGAGGGTGCAGGCTTGCAGCAACCCTTCCGAGCTGCAAAAGGTGCATTCATGGGGTCGTCGCTGGAGGCGGAGCGGCAGAGCTTGATAGTGCGGACGACGGAGCCGGAGGTACTCCCACCATATCCACACGAAAAAGAAAAAACTTATTTTCTTCCCCTGATTGTTCCACCAAGATTCGAGGATTCGTAGGGTTTCCCAATCCTCTTTAGTTTCTTGTTTTGGTTATGTTCCGATCGATTGAAAATGCTTGAATTGGCCCGGATCGTGAGAAAAGGCCTAGCAAAGAAATCGTTAGAAAAGGGAGGGGGAAAATGATGGACAGCTCGATTGCTCAGTTCTTGGATTCTTGGGATCGCGTAGAGCTCGGTCAGATTGGCGTGTGACACTTCGATTAGTCGGTTGCAAAACGATGGCCGTGAGTAGAGAAAGGGGAACGGGGAAGGTGAAGGTCTAGACTCTAGAGGCGCAGTGATGACTAACAGGTGAGGCCCACAGGCGACAGGGTCCCGCTCATAAAGATAATCATTTTTTGATGTACTGCTTAGAGCCTTGATGCACCTTGGGTATTATGCTGGAACACGCAACAATTTTGAGGATTTATTGGATTGACACGTACAAATTACTTGTGGAAGTTATTTTCTCTGTGAAATTTGATTGATTGTCTGCACTCTGATGTCATTTCCTTGAAAAATCTGATGGTTACTTTGACCTGTAACTTTTAAGTTTTGATTTCTTTTTGGATGGGTTTGAAGATTGATTGAAACTGATGGAGTGAAATGCGTTAAACATGTTTGACAAAAACATGAATAATTTAGAATCAACTAGTACTTTGCTTCTCTCCGTAGGATGTTGATGACTACACAGGCGATGGATCTGTAGGCTTCAGTGGTCAACCTATTTTGAAGCATGAAACGGGCAATTGGAGGGCATGCTCACTAATTCTTGGTAAGGTTTCAGCCAGAATCCAGTTTGAAACATTATCTTCGGGATTATCACAAACCTAATATGAACTTCACAGAACACATTATATTTTTCCCGCTAGTTTGTAAAATTCTTGAGTTGCAATAGCTTTTTTTTTTCTTTCAATTCTATGTATGTGAAGCATTTGTTTGTGGAATAACGTATGCTAAATCAAAAGTTCTGATGTCTTGAATACCTGAAACATGAGTCTTTTTACACTTTTATCTGATGTTAAAAATTAATCGGCAAATGCTTTTCTTACATGGTAGGAACTGAAGTTTGCGAACGCTTGGCCTACTATGGCATCTCAAAAAGTTTGGTCACTTACCTATCGACAAGATTGCATGAAGGAAATGTCTCTGCAGCAAGGAACTTTACAACTTGGCAAGGAACTTGTTATCTCACGCCACTTATTGGAGCAACCTTAGCAGACTCATACTGGGGAAAGTACAAGACTATTGCTGTTTTCTCAACAATTTACTTTCTGGTAAGATGCAAATACATGCATATATTGAGAAATTTTCATACTGGGAGAGATATCATATAATTTTGTCTTTTTCATTGGTTCACTTGTATTGGCTATGCATGTGCTAGTGAATTAAGCGCCAAATAATTATAGTAGATGCTTTCTGCATTGTAGTTTATTCATGAATGGAAGGTTAACTATAAACAGGGAAAATTGGGGCAGACATAAAGCTTATCTCATAATAACATTATGATCACATGCATAATGGTGACCTTAGCAATCACCAGCTTGATACATACTGGCATGATACATCAATTGAAAACCTACTTGTCCAGGTTGTGAATCTGTTATATTATTTACACTCATTTCTGTTGATAACATGTGCTAACGGCTCCTCAATGTCAATTTAATTGAAGGGGATGGCAGCATTGACATTTTCAGCATTGGTTCCTTCTCTTCAACCTCCTCAATGTATTGGGTCCTTTTGTCCACAACCAACCGTGCCTCAGTATCTGATATACTTTGTTGGACTATACATGATTGCTTTAGGGTCTGGAGGTATTAAGCCATGTGTTTCATCCTTTGGTGCTGATCAATTTGATGACACTGATCCAGTTGAGAGAACAAAGAAGGGTGCTTTCTTCAATTGGTTTTATTTTGCTATAAACATCGGTTCTTTGATATCTGGCACAGTTCTTATTTGGGTACAACAAAACTGTGGATATGGAATTGGATTTGGAATTCCTACTATCTTCATTGCCTTAGCTATTGGAAGTTTTTTTATAGGTTCTCAGAGATATAGATATCAGATACCTGGAGGAAGCCCCCTTATAAGAGTATGCCAGGTGGTTATTGCAGCCATCCACAAGAGAAATGTTGATTTGCCGGTTGATAGTTCTGTTCTTTATGAGCTTCATGGTAAGACTTCTGCAATTGAGGGGAGTCGTAAGCTGGAACATAGTAGTGAATTCAGGTATTTTTCTTGGCCACCTTGGTATATTTGCTTCATTAACATGGTACTATTCCTTAAAGAAACAAATGCTATGAGGAGGTTGTTTAACCTCCCCATCCACCCGGGTTCAAATGGGTTCAAATGCTAAAATTGACTTGATTGTGCATCTCATTCTTAACTGAATGCCAGAGTTCCTACCCAATTTTCAAAGAAATGGGGAGAAAACAACCAAATGGTGACATGTAGTTTAGATTACTAGATTAAAAAAATACTTTTTGAAAAAGTACATAAAATTAATTTAGTCTAAAAAGTGTTATTATGTAACAAAGTCGGCATGGACACAAATATGTTATTTTGGTCTGAGTCGGACATTCACATCTTGCAAGTTTGTGTCTTGGAACTTCCTGGACACAATGACCTTTTTTCAGAGTCATGACAGGTAATGTAACACAAGATTTGTGTATCGGTAGTGCAGATGCACAGACTGAGATGCACTCTTACTTAATATGTTATATTTTCTTCACAGTTTCCTTGACAAAGCTGCCGTCATTTTGTCGAATGAACGTGGTGGTTCTCATGATCCTTGGAGACTTTGCACTATCACACAGGTTGAAGAGCTTAAAATATTAATGAGGATGATTCCAATCTGGGCAACTGGCATTGTGTTCTTCACTGTATGTGCTCAAAATTCATCAATGTTTATAGAACAAGGGATGGCCCTCAACAATCAAATTGGATCCTTTAAAATTCCGCCAGCCACTCTGTCATCCTTGGATGTTATCAGCATTGTTGTTTGGGTCCCAATCTACGAAACTTTCGTTGTGCCGATAGCAAGTAGACTGACTGGTAAAGAGAGAGGCTTCTCGGAGCTTCAACGAATGGGAATTGGTCTGTTTGTGGCTACTACTGCAGTGGCAACTGCAGCATTGGTTGAGATTAAGCGTCTGGAGATTGCAAGGTCAGAAGATCTGATCCATAGTAAGGTACCTGTTCCCATGAGCATTCTTTGGCAAGCGCCTCAATACTTGTTGGTTGGTATTGGTGAGGTGTTCACAGCCATTGGCCAAGCCGAGTTCTTCTACAACCAGTCTCCAGATTCCATGAGAAGCTTGTGCTCCGCTTTCGCTCTTGTTACGGTGTCGCTTGGAAGCTATCTTAGTTCATTCATACTGACCCTGGTTTCATATTTTACAACTCGAGATGATAATCCGGGTTGGATCCCTGATAACTTGAATGAAGGCCATCTTGACCGCTTTTTCTGGCTCATAGCTGGCCTTAGTTTTCTGAATCTTCTTCTTTTCGTCTACTATGCACAGCAATACAAGTGCAAGAAAGCAGCTGCAATTTAATCTCAGCCTTCATAGAGCAATATTACTTGGACAAAGGAATTTATTGTACAGCAAATTGTATGTATATATTTTATCTCAAAAAATACTGAATAATCTCTTGTATATGTACATTGATTCTCCTCAGTGGTACTGGTACATAATATTACTTGGAGAATGGAAAAAAAAAACAATCTTCTTGCTTTTGCTAGTCAGTTTCTTTTCATATGAAAGCATGTTCTTCCCCTCCAAACATTTTCTATTGCAGACATAATTAATCTGTTTGTTTTCCTGTCAGAAATCAGAATAAATAAACCATGTGTACTGTTTGCTGAAACTGAAAGGATATTTGGCACGTTACACGTGCTTGGCTAGTATAGGTGTTTTATTTGCATTTGACTGAATATGACTAATCAGAAGTGCCAACTTGCATCCTGTGACAGATTGCCCATCAGGCCACCATGCGTCGCCGGTGAGCTTCTTGAACTCGGTTTAATCAAAATATTTCAACACAAATACGTTTAATCAAACTTAATTTTAGAGTTGATTTTAAGGGTTTTTTTAGTATTTTTTTAATTGCTAAGGACATATATATAAAAAAATACCATTAAATTATCTTTTATTGCTAATAAGTTTTTTTACAGCTTATTAGCTGTAAACCAAACGATCAAACTGCACAAACCCAGAACGTTTTATTAATGTGGAACCGAGGGAGTATATTGCATTTCCTAATCCAACCAGCACTCCCAGTTCCAAAAAAAAAAAAAACTCTCAAATCAAAATCCAACCAAAATGCAGGGGTTTTATGCAAAAACGTGACAGTAGTTTACTGCATTCACCAATCATCAGTTCAATCTCTGATCCATCCGAAGTGGCGAAGTCCACCTGCTCCCCTGCGGTCGCAAACTCTGATACTCAGATGGGGGCAAACCATTGCTCCTGTATAGCTTCTTGATCTGCTCCTGCTGCTTCCGTCTCCGGGACGAGGCCCCCCCTCCATGGAAGAGGCAGCAGAAGATAGGCGATTGCAGGTGCGAGAAGAGGGTGGTGATCAAGAACCGCTCCTTCTTCTTCCTCAGGTAAAAATGTTATCTTTTCTCTGTTTTTTTTTCCCTCAGGATAAGCTGTTTATCCCGGTTAGTACATCACACTTGATTCGCCTCCCTATGGTAGCTGGCTCTGTTTTCTTTTACTTGAGGAAAATAGAAGCATGGGGATTTAGGAACCGATTCTCTTGAGTCAGAACTGAAACCAGAGACTGTAAGATAAGGTCATAAAGCTGTTAATAACATTAAGTCTTCTGTGTGTGTGTGTGTGTGTGTGTGTGTGTGTTCCGTTTTGCTTGTCTGGTTCTGAAGTATGTAGGTGTACTTCACCCTTCTGAAGGTCTGTGAAAGATTAAGCTGATTATTGATCAAAGCTAGGGTAGCAACAAATTTCTTCTGCTAAACAGTTAACACATATGTATTTCGTGAATCATCCGCGTCGTGCGCACGATTGGGGAGAAAAAAAATCGGCGCCCCGCGCCTCCGCACCCCCACCACGTGCACCGGTTGCAACGGCCGCCCGGATATAACGGAAACACCCCTTAATAGGATCCGTTTCATTTTTTGTTCCACCAACAATGTTTCAGCTAGTTTACTCGTGATGTTTCACTATGTATGGATCAAATGTTACAGTGGATTTTTAATAATGTTTAATAATTTCATTTTGATGGACACGTGGTTTGTTGATGTATACGGGATTTAAGTGTTGTAATGGCTTTAAATCGTTTGTTGCATACGTTGAACCAAATTGTTTCATCTAGCGATCTGACTGTGTTTCACTTTTTTTTAAGAATTGAAACATTCTTTCGCTATTTGCTAAAACATTGTTTTTGTATAGGGTGAAACATCGTCCGATTTTTTAGAAACCGTTGTTTCATATGTTGTAGCAAAATGTTTCATAAGGTAATTTGGTTGTGTTTTAGTTTTTTAAAAGATTGAAACATTTTCGAACTACTTTGTGAAACATTTTCGATCTACTTGGTGAAACAACGTCCGATTTGTAGGCGCCTCGATATATTTTTTTTGGGTTGTTTGGTTCAAGGTTATAGTTTATCCCGTTAGATGCGTCACACTTTCGCATTTTATTAGGTTAGTATTTGGTTCGTTACTATAAGTATAACAAGCCACACTTTACTAACTCCTTGCTCCACATGTCATAGGTTCTGCTTGGAAGAGTTTATGTCGTAGGAGAAGCACACTTGGACTTTTAGCATTAAAAGTTGGGATTATTGCTTGTTATAGCAAAGGGCCCGTTTAGTTCCCTAAAATTTTTTCCAAAAACATCGCATCGAATCTTTGGACACATAAATAAAGCATTAAATATAGATAAAAATAAAAATTAATTGCACAGTTAGGGAGGAAATCTCGAGACGAATCTTCTGAGTTTAATTAGTCCATGATTAGCTATAAGTGCTACAATAATCCACATATACTAATGACGGATTAATTAGGCTCAAAAGATTCGTAAGGCGGTTTCCATGCGAGTTATGAAATTAGTTTTTTCATTTTTCATTCGTGTCCAAAAACCCTTTTCGACATCCGGTCAAACGTCCGATGTGACACCCAAAAATTTTCTTTTCGCGAAATAAACAGGCTGTAAACAGGGCTGACAACCTAACTGGCAATAAAATAAGGGGGCTGCTATATACCGGAATCCCGTTCAAAAACGGGATGATTCTGAAACTGCTACAGTATCACCACATGCAAGCGTTGCAAAAAAAAAGGAGAACGATCAGTGCTTGCCATCCGCCGGCTTGTACGCATCCCAGCGAAACCTCCTCAGAATCGCGCGCGATTTCTCGCTTCCTTCCGCCGACGCGAGCATCGTCCGCCGGCTCCTCTGCATCCCGGCGAATCCTCCTCGGAATCACGCACCTCTGCGCTTCCTTCCGCCGGTGCGAGCGTTGCCGCCGGTTTTTCCTCCGCATCCTAGCAAATCCTCCTCGGAATCGCGCGCCTCCGTGCGCGAATCCTCGATTCATTTCACCGGCGCACACGCCGTCTGTCGATTTCCTCTGCAACTCAGCGATTCCTCGGTTGATTCCGCCGGCGCACATGCCGTCTGCGATTTCCTCTGCAATCCAGCAATTTCAGTTGATTTCGTCGGCTCCTTTGCTCCTGCCTCCTCAATTGATTCTGCTACAAGTGTGTTGTGAGCTCAACATCAGCATGCGTTTCAACGCCGACTACCCTGTGTAAGAATTCTGAAGCCACTTCTCTGTTATAGCTATTTTGTGCATGCAATGTGTTCGAGGAAATGTCTGATGGAACATTGCTCCCTGTTTTGTGCGATTTCTTTTGATGCCCAGGGAGAATAAAAAAAAGCGATGCCCCCCCGAGTGAATCCCCTTTGTATACACGTTCTGCTAGTGTGTTTGTGGCTAGTGAGTCAGTTGTGACAACAAATAGTAGATGTATAGAGAAGCGCTGAATTATTTCCTCAATAATTCAGGCGGTAAAAAGAAGTCAGAAACAAGTGTTGAAGCTAGTGGTACAGAGGTGCAATAGACTACAGGTAAATTATTGATAAGTTGTCCATGAAATGCCTCTGTAGACAGTATGAAACTTATAGTTGATACCCTAGGAGGATCATGATCTTCCTCTGTATCATGTCCGGTATTATTAGGTTTCCACAGTTGATACCCTAGGAGGATCATGTGATACATCACATGATCCTCCTCAGAGTATCATTATGTGTGATATCTGTGTAGTATCGCATGATCCTACTTAGGTATCATGTCTGGTAACATGATCCCTATGGGTTTCACAGATGATACTTTAGTAGGTTCGTGTGATACCTGTGAAGTATCGCATGATCCTACCCAGGTATCATGATACATGATCCTCAAAGTATCATTATGTGTGATACTTGTGAAGTATCACATGATCTTATCCAGTATCATATCTAGTACAGTGGTTTCCTGTGGGTTTCACAGATGATACTTGAGTAGGATCTTGTGAAACCCGGGAGGTATCATAATCCTCCTTAATATCATGTTCGGTATCATCAGGTTTCATAAGTGATACTTTGGGAGGATCATGTGATACTTGGGAGGTATCATGATCCTCCTCTGTATCATGTCTGGTATCATAAGGTTTCAGAGATGATACCCTAGGAGGATCATCCTCCTCGAAGTATCATTATGTGTGATACCTGTGTAGTATCGCATTATCCTACTTAGATATCATGTCTGGTAACATGATCCCTATGAGTTTCACAGATGATACTTTAGTAGGTCCGTGTGATACCTGTGAAGTATCACATGATCCTGCCCAGGTATCATGATACATGATCCTCAAAGTATCATTATATGTGATACTTGTGAAGTATCACATGATCCTGTCCAGTATCATGTCTAGTACAGTAGTTTCCTGTGGGTTTCACAAATGATACTTGAGTAGGATCTTGTGAAATCGGGGAGGTATCATGATCCTCCTTAGTATCATGTCCGGTATCATCAGGTTTCATAGGTGATACTTTAGGAGATGTATAGTGGTTTCCTGCAGGTTTCATTGGCTAAATCAACTGATTTTGTTAATCGGAGATGTAACAAGAGATTATTGAAAAGGTGAAAGAATAAAGAAAATATCATTTTAATGATGAATATTAGATCAGTTGAACCAAAGAATCACATCATTTCAAAGCAAAAATCCAAACGATTTTAACATTTTGCTGCAAGTATCATATGATTTAGCATATACACACATCCTCGCCTCTGCCGCAAACACCCCATGTGAATGAACAAATACACACAAAAATGGGGAATTTTAGATTACTTCGATTTCAATTTGGATGAGATATGAGGAGTCCCATCCACAGGTTAGGGATTCAACGAACCCTAGAAATTGCAAAAATGGAGAAAGGAAAATCGAAATTAGGAAATCGATGTATATGGCATGGATGAAAAAAAGGAATGAGAGAAATGGGGACGTGAAGAATCTGTTGTTGGTGGAGACCGGTGTCTGAAGAAAACGCAGCGGCGGCCGCGGGCGCCACTGCCGCCGCCACCACCACCATGCTCACGCACTCTCCTGCGTTGAGCCGCGGCAGCCACCGCCTCGCTGCCGCCGCCTCCACCGTCCTCTCCAACCGCCTCCTCCACCTCCTCTCCTCCCACCCCGCCACCCTCCCCGACGCGCTCGCGCTCTTCTCCTCCATTGCTGCCCCGGACATCTGCTCCCACAACACCCTCATCTCCGCGCTCTCCCGCTCCCCGCGCCACCTCCCCTCCGCGCGGGAGCTGTTCGACCGAATGCCCCAGAGGGATCACTTCTCCTGGTCGCCCTCGTCTCCGGTTACGCCCGCCACGGCCAGCCCGGGGACGCGCTCGCGCTCTACCGGCGGATGCAGGAGGAGCCGGGGAATGATGGCGCGGACAACGAGTTCACGCGTCCAGCGCGCTGGCCGCGGCCGCGGCCGCACGGTGCGGCCGCGCGGGCAGGGAGCTGCACTGCCACGTCGTGAGGAGAGGGATCGACGCCGCCGGCGGCGACGCCGTCCTGTGGAGCGCGCTCGCGGACATGTACGCCAAGTGCGGCCGCGTGGACGACGCGAGGAGGGTCTTCGACCGGATGCCGGTCCGGGACGCCGTCTCCTGGACGGCGATGGTGGAGAGGTACTTCGACGGCGGCCGCGGCGGGGAAGGGTTCAGGCTGTTCCTCCACATGCTGAGGACCCGAGTGTTCGACCAAACGAGTTCACCTACGCGGGTGTTCTGCGCGCCTGCGCAGAGTTCGCGCTCGAGAGCTTCGGGAGGCAGGTGCACGGCCGGATGGCGAAGAGCGGCACTGGAGACTCCTGCTTCGCGGAGAGCGCGCTCCTCCGCATGTACTCCAAGTGCGGCGACATGGGGAGCGCGGTGCGCGTGTTTGAGGCCATGGCGAAGCCGGACTTGGTGTCGTGGACGGCGGTGATCTCCGGCTACGCGCAGAACGGGCAGCCGGAGGAGGCGCTGCGCTACTTCGACATGTTCTTGAGGTCTGGAATTAAGCCTGATCATGTCACTTTTGTTGGTGTTCTATCAGCGTGTGCTCATGCTGGTCTAGTCGACAAGGGCCTCGAGATCTTCCATTCGATTAAGGAACAGTATTGCATTGAGGCACACTGCTGATCATTACGCTTGCGTGATCGATCTCCTCAGCCGGTCAGGTCAATTTGAGCGAGCAGAAAAGATGATAGGTGATATGGCAGTGAAACCTAACAAGTTCCTATGGGCGTCCTTGCTTGGTGGCTGCCGGATTCACAAGAATGTTGGCTTGGCAAGGGGCCAGCAGAAGCATTGTTCGAAATAGAACCCGAAAATCCAGCAACTTATGTAACTCTGGCAAATATTTACGCCTCGGTTGGTCTTTTTGACGAGGTTGAGGATGTCAGAAGGATCATGGAATCAAAGGGCATATCCAAAATGCCAGCCTCAAGTTGGATTGAAGTTGGGAGAAGAGTTCATGGTTTCTGGTTGGCGATAAATCACATCCTCAAGCTGATGAAATCTATGCACTTCTGAAGAAGCTGTATGTGAAAATGGTGGAAGAAGGGTATGTGGCGGACACTGAATTTGTTCTCCATGATGTCGAAGATGAGCAAAGGAGCGGACATTGGCTACACAGCGAGAGGCTTGCTGTTGCATTTGGGATCATTGCCACTCCGGAGGGTTCCCCAATCAAGTTTTCAAGAACTTGCGCATTTGCGGGGACTGCCATACTGCTATTAAGTTCATATCGCAGATTGTGCAGAGAGAGATCATGTTCAGGGACTCGAATAGGTTCCATCACTTCAAGAACGATTTGTTCTTGCAGAGATTATTGGTGACCCGCACACTGCATATATGAAATAGTTTCGTCTCCCGATTGGAACTACTATTACTCTTTGTACGGCTAACGTTAATATTCGCAGCAACTGATCTGACCAAAGGTGTTCACTGGTTCAAGTGATTAAGTTCTGGAAAAGAAATTCCTTGTCAGGCTGACCCTAGGTAAACGGTCTCACTTTTTATCATTCGTTCCTATCCTGATGAAAGTTTATGTTATGTACGTTTGCTTTATTTTATTAACATATCCTGTAAATATTTTATTTTTTTGTGTGATTGTTGATTGGGGGTTAGTAATAAAGCAATAGGATTGAAGGGTGAAATTTTGTGATATTTTAACTGATCGTCCAGCTTCACAATTTCCCATTGCCTGCACATGATATCTACTGAACAAAGGTGGCATATGAGTGGGTGCAGGAACAGCATGGTGCTCTCAAATAGAAAAGGAAAATACATATAACTCTGCTACCCATGGTGACTCAGTCACCTCGATTCTAAAATTTTCATCTAAAATAAATCACCAAATGAACTACAAAGCAAATTCATGAGAGCGTTTAGCTTAAGGCATCTTAACTTACATGGTCTAGTCTGTACAATGCATTGGATTCGATGAATGTAAAATCTGTTATTACTTACACAAACTGACCTTACCATGAGTACAGTCATCATGCTTTCTTGTATCTGTATCTCATTGCACAACCAGTGAAAACCAGTAAATTCACAAAGTTGATCCCAGCAATCATGAAAAGAACCGATCTAGGTGGCCTTCATTCAGGTTATCTGGGATCCATCCAGGATCCCTCCTTGAGTTGTAAAATATGACACCAAGGTTAATATGATTGAGCTTAAATAGCTCCCCAGTGAGACTGTTACAAGCGCAAATGCGCTACAACAAACTCCTCATGGCATCAGGGGCTTCATTGTAGAAGAATCAACCTGACCTATGGCAGCGAAGACCTCAGCAGCGCCAACCAAGAAATACTGCGGTATTTGCCAAAGAATGCTCATCGGAACAGCAACATCCTCATGAATAAGACCTTCAGATCTGGCGATCTCTAAACGCCTCAACTCAACAAGAGCTGCAGATAGCATTGCAAGGATGGAGAGGGCTAATCCGATTCCAACCGCTGTAACTCAGAGAAACCCTTCTCCTTCCAGTGAACTTTCTAGCTATTGGCACAAGCACACGGTCATAAAACGGAATCCAGATGATGACACTGATGACATCAAAAGTTGAGAGGGATGCAGAGGGACAATGAAAGATCCAACCGCTTGTCAAGAACCATTCCCTGCTCTATGAACATAGAAGAGTTCTGAGCATACACCGCGTTGAATATAATAGTAGTGGCCCAAATGGGAAACATTCTGATTAGAATTTTCAGTTCTTCCACCTGGGTGACAGTGCATAGCCTCCACGGATTTGTAAAGGAGTCACTCTTGGCATCATCAGATGAGATGATGGCAGCCTTGTCAAAGAATCTGTATAACAAAAAGTAATTTCAGTCAGAAGAAAACACAATATATTATATTGTCTAAAAAAAAAGTAAAAGAAATGTGTCTGTAAAGCAAGCCACCTACTGACATATATTGCTTGTGCTACCCTGATATTTTCAGTCATTATACAAATATATCTCTAACGGTCCCATATTAATTATAGGCACCAGTAATAGTAATTATAAGTAGACTTATAAGAATTGCATGCCATGGACAAACTACTAATATACTACTAGCGTTCTGCTGTATGGGCCTTATCCATATTCTTTTTGTTGCATTTAGTATTTAATTTCCACCAATCCCAAAATGGAACAGTACAAGAAGGTAGTGTATCAGTTTCTATGTATACATCCAACTGCAAATGGCTGGTGTTTGTCCCCATCCAGACTTTCCCCTTTTTTCTTTGTAACAGAATGAATAAAGTGAGACAATGATGCATTGCAAAAATCCAGGAATTACTCAAGTTCACTTGTGTGCTCCAGCTTCCGGCTTCCTCAATCGCTGAAGTCTGGCCATCAACCTCATATAAAAGAGATGTATCATGTGGCACATCAGTGTGCCACTTACGGAATGCTGCAACAACAACCTGACACACTCTTGTAAGAGGGCTTCCACCAGGTTTCTGAAATCTGTACATATTTGAGGCAACAAAGAAACTTGCAATCGCTAATGCCATAAATATAGTAGGAATGGCAAATCCTATCCCCAACCTGAGTTATCTTGTATCCAAACTATAACGGTGCCTGATACAAATGCACCGATATTTATACAGAAGTAAAACATTGAAGAAGGAGCCTTCTTTACTCTCTCTGCTGGATCACTGTCATCAAATTGATCAGCTCCAAAGGATGATACACAAGGTTTGATGCCTCCAGTCCCGAGGGCTATCATATAGAGGCCAGAGAAAAATACACCATACTGGAGTAAGCTTGCTTCTGGACAAATAGATCCTGAACATTTTAGGCGGCTGCAGAGCTGGAACTGATGCTGACAGCGTCAAAGCAACCAGACCCTTCAGTAAAAAAGTTTAGAAATTATCCATGTTTCAGATATGAAATTATTTTGAAAAGATCAGTTCAGCACATGGTGCAAGTGCACCGAAGTAGGTAATATCTAATTTCTTCTATAGCAATAGGGCTTGTACTTACAATAAAAAAATTGCTGAGAAAGCAGCAATAGTCCAGTACTTCCCCAGTAAGATTCTGCTAGGAGGGCACCAATGAGGGGTGTTAGGTAGCATGTCCCTGCCAAGTTGTAACATTTCTTGCAGCTTCAAGGTTGCCTTGATGAAGTTTTGTTTTCAGATAAGTAACTAGGTTCTTTGCAATACCATAATAGGCCAGTCTCTCACGCATTCATCCCCTGTCACCAAACTAGCATTTCTGAAACTTGACAAAGCTACTAATTGCAGAACAGATAAAAATGTGCACAGCATTTTTTCAATTGATCTGTAAAGTATGCTACTGGTACTTCGACGCATTTCTTTTGCGCTTGTATATCACCAAAATATTTTTGGCAAAAGTAA
>CM020180.1:10994532-11017827 GCA_009805545.1 Oryza longistaminata | reverse complement strand
AGATTCGCCGGGCTAACATCATTATATTTTCTCGCATATAATAGCATATATGTTTTCTCATTATATTATTTAAATATATTAAAATGACAACATAATTTTAAATTTTGCAATAACTTTATAAAACTACTAATGTGTAATATTCATATTGTATTTTATATAACTGTTAGTTATTAATTATTTTAATATCAAATTATAGTTATTGTAAATTATATATATTCCTATATGGAGTCTAGAATCGTCTTTTAATATTTCTTTTTTTAATTCTGACTTTTCTGTAAATTGTATTTCTATATAGACTCTATGATCTTCTTCCAATATTATTTATTTTTATTTCTGAATTTTTATTATTTCTAATTATATTTCTACGTGGACTCTAAACTCATCTTTCAATATTCTTTAATTTTTAATTTCGAAATTCAGTTACTTCTAAATTGTATTCTTATATTGACTTTAAACTCTTCTTCCCATATTTTTCTTAATTTCGAATTTTAGTTATTTGTAAATTGTATTTTTATACGAACTCTAAACTCTACTTTTAATTTTATTATGTTTATTCCAAATTTTAGTTAGTTTTAAATCCATATATGGACTCTATACTCTACTTCTAATATTCCTTATATTATAATTCCGAATTTCTATTTTTTTTCTTAATTGTATTTCTATATGGACTCTATACTCTACTTCTAATATTCCTTATTTTTAATTTCAAATTTCTATTATTTCCTAATTGTATTTCTATATGGACTCTATACTCTACTTCTAATATTCCTTATTTTCAATTTCAAATTTCTATTATTTCCTAATTGTATTTCTATATGGACTCTATACTCCACTTCTAATATTCCTTATTTTTAATTCCGAATTTTTATTATTTCCTAATTGTATTTCTATATGGACTCTATACTTTACTTCTAATATTCCTTATTTTCTATTCCGAATTTCAGTTATTTCCTAATTGTATTTCTATATGGACTCTATACTCTACTTCTATTCCTTATTTTTAATTTCGAATTTCAGTTATTTCCTAATTGTATTTCTATAGATTTTACCTCTGTTTTTGTTAGCTCGTTTTTTAAACTGCTAAATGATATATTTCGTGTAAAAAATTAATATAGAAGTTGATTTAAAATTCAAATGATTTTTTTAGTTTGAAATAATTAAAACTCAATTTATAGCTAATGGCTTTCTTGTTTTGTGTGTCTGCACTTAAATTTCATCTTAACCAGGTTAGAAGGCAGCCTAATATTTGTGAAAAAAAATGATTTCAACATAGATATTTTGATTGTTGCAATATTAACCACACAAATGTGAAATATGTGTCTTCCGTATTTGCAGTATGTGTGTTTGTGCTTATGTGATTGATTTGGTTCGTACTATCTCCATCCCAATTTGATTATCCTATAAGCAAAAGGCACCAAAACATCCATCATTCTGATATTAATCCTCATCAATCAAGGTGTCCCGTCATGTTCAACAAAAATTAATTAACACTTTAAATATTGCATGTGTTAAACCAATAGAAAATAATATTGATTAGTTGAATGCATTTAGGGAATTTGGTGATGCACATTTACTCTCTGCACAAATAACAAATAAGTATTTTGTTAGATGATCATTTAAAAAAATATCAAAAATTTAGATGACGATTAAATTGAGGTAGAGGGAGTACTTCGTAACGTAATTTTTTCTTACATGTATGGATTGAGAAATATTTTGGCAATCTAGAAGGCTAACACTTGCAGTGTAAGCTTTAAACGCATGAGCTAGCGTTGCTGTACTTTTTAAAGTCCAACTTAAAACTTGATTCAAATTTTACAAAAACTTGGTAATCAACAAATTTCACAGCGAAAACGGGCCGGGATTGGGAGGGCCTGGTAGTGCATCAGGCCTGAGCCGACCTAGCCCATTCGACCTGACGTCCAGGACAACTCTTACCCATCAAAAGCCCAAAACTGTTTACAGTTAGGCCTTACCCAGACCTTACATGGGCCGCTCGTCTATGCGGGCCTGGCCTAGTGGAGGCTAGCCGACTTGTGGTGTTATTTACTGTCGTCGTACATGCATGCACTGCACCTTACCAATCGTGCGCACCAACTGATTTAGTGATATGATGTCACGATGCTTATCTTTCTGCTGGGAGAGACTATTCCAAGAGCATGTTTAGAGGAGTAATGGTTTAGTAGTCAATTTAAGAATTTTTAAAAAACAAGGTTTTAAGTTTGTAGCTTTTAATTTATTTTTTAAATTCTACGACTACAACTTTTTAAAATCTAAATTAGTAAAAAGAGTTTATAATTCCGAGAGAAGCGGCTGATACTAGAAACTCTTCAAACAAGACTCTAACACACTACACACGAGATGTAATCAGCTGAGAAAAATGTTTTCTTCTTCTTTTTTTAATTAATACATGCAGCTAGCAACAGTAGCACTACACACTGCTATACTCATCTACAGATTTGATTGGCAGGCTCAGTCAGATCACGTCGTCGCAAAGTCTGCAGGCTGATAAACAATGCAACCATACCATTCGTCCCAATCAACTAATCGTGCCACACGTTGCAAATAGACGCTGCCTAATTAACACCGAGACGCATATATGCATGGATGCATGCATTTACAGCACTTACTTGATCATTTGATTTGATTAATAAGTTGGTGCTCCACTACGAACCACTTGGGGTTTTCATTTCAGATAGATAACACGAGCACTGGGAATTAGGAGGCGTGCTAAGTGCAGCTTCACTACAGATTTACGCTGCTACACTATTCTATTAGATTATAGCGGCTTATCTACTTGAGTTGAGCGATGTAAGCTTGCAGAAGATCACACACTTCTTCAGAGTCAGAGATTCAGAAACGCTGAAAAGGGTCCTAGCGTCCAATGACCCATCGCCATGCATGCAGCCATATGGAAAACTGATTACCAGTTATGGAAGCTGACGACGACACATCGATCTCTCACTAGCCGCCCATTTACTCTGCCATTCATGCACGAGGTCTAACCTTTGTCCAAAAAGAATTGATATCCATAATTCCATATGATATGAGCTGACACAGTGACAGCACTGAATCACTGCCCACTTTGAACAGCCTATATAAAGCACTGCAAGAAGCAATGCGAGTAGACATCGAGTCCAATCACAAGTGCATAAGTAAAAGATCAATTACAATTCGATCGATTGGCCATGGAGTACGCTACTCGTGGAGATCGCACGGCGAGCTGCCTGAGTTTCGTCTGCAAGATCGCCGTTCTGCTGGGCCTCGCCGCCGCCGCGGCGAGCGGCCAGCTGACGGACGACTACTACGATTACTGCTGCCCCCAGGTGTACCGCATCGTTCGGTCCCGTGTGGCCGCCGCGATGAAGGCCGAGATGCGCATGGGCGCCTCCCTCCTCAGGCTTCACTTCCACGACTGCTTCGTCAATGTAACCACACACACACTCTGCATGCACTTCCGATCATATCAGCCAACTATTTTATTTTCCCGTTTTTCTGCTGCTCATTGCAGTGCGCTAGCTAGATACACTACGTACATGCACGTCGCATTTAAAACGTACACATACCGAAATGAGAAAAATGAAATGATCTCAATTAACCTGTATGGAGGACTCTGAACTTTTATGCGATATATGTTACTGAACTTCAGAGACTGAACTCTGAACTTCTTACCGAGACACTGTGAATTCTGCAGGGCTGTGACGCGTCCATCCTCCTTGACGGCACAAACAGCGAGAAGTTCGCGGCGCCGAACAATAACTCGGTGAGAGGGTACGAAGTCATCGATGCGATAAAGGCCGACCTCGAGAGCGCCTGCCCGGGAGTCGTCTCCTGCGCCGACATAGTAGCCCTTGCAGCTAAATACGGAGTACTACTTGTACGTTCCTATGTCTCGAATGGAGGGATGAAAATTCATCTTTGATAGTAAAGCACTATAGTATTACCAATCGAGCAAAAGAACAATTGATTTTTCAGTCATGCTGAATATATCTGTGTTGGTCTTTGCAGAGTGGAGGACCTGATTATGATGTCCTCCTGGGAAGAAGAGATGGTCTGGTGGCAAATCAGACGGGGGCGAACAGTAACTTGCCTAGCCCTTTCGATTCGATCAGCGTTATCACTGCGAGGTTCAAGGATGTCGGTCTCAACGCAACCGATGTTGTGGTCTTATCAGGTACCTCTATCTATCTCCTATATCTTCATGCATCGAGCAAAAATTACCTCGTCAATTCTTCAATCAAACATTGATTGGGATTTGACAAATGAATTGATAAAGACACAAATTATGATATCAATAACGATGTCGCATCTACTCTACTCGGTGTGGCATGCATAGCAGTTTACGTGGATTATGCATGATTTAGCATTTGTCAGATCAAAAACTAGTTTCTGCACCAATTTGTTACTCCCTCCGTTTCAAAATATAGTTATGTTTGGCTACAAATCAATCCAAGACTGATCTGAACTCTTCTGAACCTGAACAGGGGCGCACACGATCGGGCGATCTCGCTGCCTGCTGTTCAGCAACCGGCTGGCGAACTTCTCGGCGACCAACTCCGTCGACCCGACGCTGGACTCGTCGCTGGCGTCCAGCCTGCAGCAGGTGTGCCGCGGCGGCGCTGACCAGCTGGCGGCGCTGGACGTCAACTCCGCCGACGCGTTCGACAACCACTACTACCAGAACCTGCTGGCAAACAAGGGCCTCCTCGCCTCCGACCAGGGCCTCGTCTCCAGCTCCGGCGACCCCGCCGTCGCCGCCACCAAGGCGCTGGTGCAGGCCTACAGCGCCAACGGCCAGCGCTTCTCCTGCGACTTCGGCAACTCCATGGTCAAGATGGGCAACATTAGCCCTCTCACCGGCTCTGCCGGCCAGATTCGCAAGAACTGCAGGGCCGTCAACTGATGAGCAAAAGGGCAACATTTTTGCATCTGCCATGACCCCATCTCGGATTTGCCAGAAGCTATATCGTCTTCTTGGACTCAAGTGTGAATCTGTCGTTTTTAATGTGTTGTGGAGTGCTACATGTTTCGTTTTGTTCAAGCTATCTAGGATTCTCTCTCCAATGCACGAGTAGAATAAGCAATTAGCATGCAAAGTTGCTCGTCCTACACGAATCTGCAGCTGCATTTTCAGTGGGTGTATCACCAATTATTAGAGCACAGACAAACGCGCGCGCTGTGTCTATCAGAGTAAAAGAAAGAATGTGCAACTGCCATATGGTTTTATCAGTAGGTGCTCGGGTACGTCCTCCGAACTGAATGATGCATCTCCTTGAACAAGCAAGGAAAAAACCGGAATGAATGCTAACGACTCCGTTGCAAAGAAACTTTTAGATTTTTGACTTTGCATTTCTGGATCGATCTGCCACCTAATCTCATCATCGACCACTTATGTTCCGAGAACGATGCCTCGCCTTCTCTCCAGCATCCAATAAGGTTTAGCTTTTTCGTACTACTACTGCAACTACTTTTTCATTACATGGTGCATGATACAGTGACTGATGATGTGGCCAAAAATCATGCCTTGATGATCCTGAATATGACAGGCAGATTTTTAGTTTGGAGAAGGACAAAGGGTGAAAAATTCGCTAAAATGTCATGGAAAAACGTCGGTGAGGATCGTCTGACGCGTTGTGAGGAGTTTAATTTTAGTTTGACGAGAACTCTGTACAAGCTACATACTGTACACAAAATATTCAGAGGGAAGAAGCAGGTACGTTGTCCTTAATTTGTGTATGCTTACCACGTACGGATATAGCACTAGTTGTCAGCAACCACTCAACCGGAGAAATCATTCCCC
Source organism: Oryza longistaminata (assembly GCA_009805545.1). Lineage (NCBI taxonomy): Eukaryota > Viridiplantae > Streptophyta > Magnoliopsida > Poales > Poaceae > Oryza > Oryza longistaminata. Next base: position 11,012,030 of record CM020180.1, on the reverse strand, counting down.
TCCAAACGACCAACGACCACCTCTCTGATCGATCGATGGAAGAAGAAGGCTCCAAATATTGCCAGCTACTACTACTTTCATTGGCCCTGCAATTATTCGTTCAGAAAGTGATGGAGAGAGCGAGGGACCATGCAGTCAAGGCATCACAGCTTAGCTGCTGCATTGCTGCAAGCCTGCAACAAACTGAAACTAAACGGGAGTCAGCGTTGTACTGCCTGAATCTGGTGGCACTAGCACACACGATCGGGCGAGAGAATTAGGTGCACCCAACGAACGCACAGGGAAGGGAAGGCCATATGCAAAGGGGAAACTATTCTAAAGCACAGTAGTGTTTCTGTTCGCACACCAGCATGCATGCATGCACGCATGCATGCGTTGCCCTCTGAAAACGACGCCGCGATAGCCAAAGGCTATCTACGTTGTTAATACGCGTTCGATTCTTCCACGAATGATTGGTTACATATCCTTCGGGTTCAAGCAAAGGTGCCGCTAGTTAGTTTGTCATACTTAATCTAATTAAGCCTGTGCATGGCGAGATATGTCACACATGTCATGTCAGATTAATCTCGTGTCGTGCGTGTATTAATTACCTGCTAGCTCCTTGAGCAATATGGCTCAGCCGACTTGGTCAGCAAGGCGCGTCACTGCCGCCCTCGTCGTGATGGTGTTGGTGGTGCTCGCGGTCGCCGGCGGGTCGTCGGCGCAGCTGTCCCCGAGCTTCTACTCGTACTCGTGCCCGGGAGTGTTCAACGCGGTGAAGCGCGGGATGCAGTCGGCCATCGCCAGGGAGAAGCGCATCGGCGCCTCCATCGTCCGCCTCTTCTTCCACGACTGCTTCGTCCAAGTAATTAACTGTTTGACCATCGATCATGGTGTTGGGCTAACCATTCTTACAGTGACTATGATGACCATAATTAAGTACGTGATCATTGTTTGGTATAGGGTTGCGACGCATCGCTGCTGCTGGATGACACGGCGAGCTTCACCGGCGAGAAGACGGCGAACCCCAACAACGGCTCCGTCAGAGGGTTCGAGGTGATCGACAGCATCAAGTCGGCGGTGGAGACCATCTGCCCCGGCGTCGTCTCCTGCGCCGACATCCTCGCCATCGCTGCCAGGGACAGCGTCGCCATCGTACGTCCACTTCCATCGATCGATCTCTATACATGTTGCAACTGATCCAACTGAAACTGAAACTGGTACATGCAGCTGGGTGGGCCGAGCTGGGACGTCAAAGTTGGCCGGAGAGATTCGCGCACGGCGAGCCTCAGCGGCGCAAACAACAACATCCCGCCGCCGACGTCGGGACTCGCCAACCTCACCTCCCTCTTCGCCGCGCAGGGCCTCTCCCAGAAGGACATGGTCGCCCTCTCCGGTAACCACTGCTAGCTGTTACTAGCTAGTACTTTTGTTTCCACTGAGCATTCAATTAAGTCTAGCTTGTTAACTAACAAAAATAAAATTTACTAAAAAATGCAAGCATCAATTCATTCACATAACTAAACGAACAAGCATCGTCAACTGTTCCATCTTTCAATCCCTTCTAGAAGGGAAAAGGAAAAAAGGGTTCGGAACAACTTCATTTCACACTCTGTTTCTGAATAGTATCAGTAGCTTTTGTGTCAATCTCTCTGCACACAGCTGGGTACCACGCAAACGGAACAGATAGCTACGTTTTCAATTTGCAGCATACTTGGCATTCTCCAAGCCTATACTACTTTGACAAGATGATTAATTTACGAAAGTCTGCATAAACATCTCAGATTCAACTAGCAGTATAACCTCTGACTCTGAGTCCCCACTTGTCTCCCCTGTTTATTTTTTTTAAGAAAAAGAAAGAATCAGTGTCATCTGTTTAACATGCAATTTGTTAACTTACTTGTTAACCAAACAAAACGTAGTAGCAAAGTCGGTAAGCAAGGTTGTCGACGGGATGACAAAAAGTAACTTTGAGGTAATGACGTACTCCTAACCGTGTCGTCGGTATGGGTTAATTTGCTTCTGAAGAAATAGTACAGGCTTTTCTTTTTTAAGGTTCAGTAATCAGTACAGACTGCTGCCGATCGAAAAGATCAGTCTGCCATCACATGCCGTGAATTGGCTAAATCACAAAAGCAAAAATTAATTTGTTTCCTAAAAACCCAAAAGCAAGAATAAAGTTGATAAACCCTGGCTACCCATCAAGTTAACTACAACCACAGATAATGTTCCTTTTGTTCTGTTTGTTAATAATGTGATCGAATAATGTTGATTTTTTTTTCTTTATTCCAATTAAAATTAGGGAATGATGAAGAACCTATACTTTCTTTCTAAAATAAAAATATTCACAATATCAAAAGCAAAGACCTAAAAGCTCAGCTCTTAAATATTCTAAATTATTCTTAGACATATGCATAAACTAAGTATAGCATGATTTCATATTGTACCTGCAGGATCTCACACCATTGGACAAGCACGATGCACAAACTTCAGAGCTCACATATACAACGAAACCAACATCGACGGTGGATTTGCGATGAGCAGGCAATCAGGCTGCCCCCGTAGCTCAGGCTCAGGTGACAACAATCTGGCACCTCTGGATCTTCAGACCCCAACCGTGTTTGAGAACAACTACTACAAGAACCTCGTCGTCAAGAAGGGGCTCCTGCACTCTGATCAGGAGCTCTTCAATGGCGGAGCCACTGATGCTCTGGTTCAGTCTTACATAAGTAGCCAGAGCACATTCTTTGCTGATTTTGTGACGGGCATGATCAAGATGGGGGACATCACGCCGTTGACGGGATCAAATGGGGAGATCAGGAAGAACTGCAGAAGGATTAATTAAGAAGTGATTAAGAGGCAAGCGGTACTGTTCATGTCCAGTAGTGCAAACGCACATTGTGTCGTGTTTCTTGCGGATATGTTTGCAACATCTACCTTGATTTCTTTCATGTGTTTATGTATTATTATGTTCGTTTGAAATAATGAAAGTACTATGCGATTTGTTTTAATGTAACATATGCTTAGTTTATGTGGTGGTAAATGATCGGTTAGGTTTGGACTATAGCACGATGGAACTTGACTGAAAGACTGAAAAGGAGTTTATAACTAAAAAATGAATTGCATGAGTAAAACGAAAGGCAGAATACATTCAAAAGAAAAAAAAAGGAAAAGAAAGGCAAAGTCAATATCGACTCTTGTACGTGGAAGTATCGTGTGTGTTTAACTTGAGTAGGAATTGATGTGACAAGCTAACAAAATGTCTGGACCTTTCTATCATCATCATCATCATCATATACGCGGTTGATCTTTTTGTTGATGGTGTAGTTGGTTCAGCTAGTTAATTAGCTAATGTTAAAAGAAAGCACAAGACTCTAAACAGGAGCGTCGATATGTCCGAGTGGTTAAGGAGACAGACTTGAAATCTGTTGGGCTTCGCCCGCGCAGGTTCGAACCCTGCTGTCGACGACCATTTTCCTTTTTTCGGCTTGTTATACCTTCAGTATCAATGGGCCTTTTTTTTCATTCCTTGAGTGGGCCGGACTTAATTTTTATTGGGCCGCATCTCATTTCATACAGCTGAAGCCCATAGTTGTGTGGCAATCCAACTTCCAACCGCACCCATGAACTAATCAATCACTGTCTAATTAACCGACTCTAACTATCTAATCCTATTCGGCGTTCTAATCCGTTTTGTTTACCTTTTCCTCCACGAATTCATACCCTCCACGCAACAGAAACTACACCCCGATACGACTAGGAATTCCTCTCTGCTTCTTCGATCTCCTTGTTATTACAATCGATCCTGCAAGAGAAGCACTCTATAATTGCAGCGGCAAGATCGATTTTTTACAAACCAACAAAGCAGAAAGGATTCACGCGCCGCCGCTTGCGATTTGTGAGTTGTCTTTCCCCTTTCGATTCCCCCTCCTCTCTTCCTTCCCCTATCGTCAACTAGCTCGAGTTGCTTGCTTGTTCCCTCTGCTGCTTCCTCTCTTGTGTGGATTGGATTCCCGGCCTGGCCCTTTCGAATCATCGCGATTTGATTCCTCAATCTCTCGATTTGGCCGGCCTATCTGTTATTAATCCCCAATTGTTCCTCACACACATACTTCCCCCTTTCTTTCCCTTACATTTCAATTTAGTCGTAATTTTGATGATTACTGAAAACCGAGTCCTAATTTCGTAACAGGTCAATTGCTGCCAGAAAGAGGCGATGGATTTCAAAGTCGCTTCCTTTCTCCTACTCCTGTTAATCGTCACCTGCGGAGCAGCTCAAGGTCAAGGCAATGATTTTGGTACGCCCTAATCCAACACCTTCCCTTCCTCCCTTACCTATGCTCCTCCTGCATGCAGATTGGAACGAATATGTCAAACATTCTCAAGGGAAAATGGGACAATTTTTTTTATTGTGCATAGTAAACTCTGAGTCCAAAATTTATATATATTGGCAGCTGCTATGGGTATTTTATTTGGTTGAAATTCAACTTGAGGATAACCTGTTACTGATCCTCTTGGCCTTTCATTGCCTGCAAAATGCATCCTTTATTTTTGTTCAAGCTTTGCCATGCACTCTTTACAAAGTCCCATGTTCATCTCATACATTGGTACACAGTGATAAACCTTTGTTGTCACAATAAGTTATCGATGATATTTTTTTTCATAGAGAAAGAGTGAGGATAGCCTAATCTCATTGTTGGCATCTCTGATTTCTCTCGTATGTTAAACCTGGGCTTGTTATTATTTGTTTATGCTAGTTATGTTATGTTTTGAACAGTGTTACTTCTGTCTATTTCTGCAACACCGATTACTGCTTATGGCTCCATATTTCTTCATAAAAAGGATTATGGGTACATACAACTATACATGCAATGTCACATAATGTGACAGGAATTAGCTAGTTCCAGCTTCACAGAAATGAGAATGTGCTTCCCAATTTTTAGCAATAGTTTACTCTTACTTTTTAATATGCAATAGATATATTTTTTTTGCTGACGACCTTCATGATATTTTATTTAGGCAAAATTAGTTATGTAGCACCGAAAATTCGCGATCTTATTTTCATTCTATTTATTTGTTTGTTTATTATTCATTCCTTCTCAGTTGTCCTTGATCTAAAAACAACTGAGGTCGGGGAAGATGCTAGCCCAATGTACAAGGAGCAAATTGCGTCGACCAAGATACCTGTAACTCTTCTGAGGAGCAAGCACAGCTCACTGTGCTCGGCTTGTGAAAACATCACAAGTGAAGCTGTCAATTTTCTTAGTGAAAAACAAATGCAAGATAAGATAAGGACGATCCTTCATGACACTTGTTCTCAGACATTCTCCTTTGAGCAAAAGGTAATTGTTCCCTTTTGATTTGGTTTGTTAGATCTTATATATTGTGTCTGTATATTAGAAATACAACCAATTTGATCAAAAGATATGACACATGTAGGAATTATATTCCCTTACTAAAGTACCAAGCAGGAAAGATATTCCATGGACAATAGTAGTTTAACATGATCACTTTGTATTTCTGCAGTGTCTTGAGACTATGGACTCCTATGCAACTCTTGTCTTTGCAAAAATTGCTGAGATCAAGCCAGATGCGTTCTGCAAACAGTATGGCCTCTGCAGGGACATGGCTCTTTTATCAGCTGTGAAAAGTGAAAGCACATGCGTATTCTGCCACCACATCATCGATGAAATTATGTCCAAACTGAAAGATCCTGATGCAGAGGTGATTGATTTTCCCTCGATTACACAATTACATCGATAAATAATGAGCATACGTTTGGACCCTAACATCTTGTGTGTGATGTTTGCAGTTTGAGATCATTCAATTACTACTCAAGGAATGCAACAAGATTGAAGGTCATCAGCAGCAGGTAAAACATTTGAAGTACTTTGTAAAAATTCTCTCTGACCCAATAATGCCTGTTTGGTTAATGTACATGTCTACATGAGTGACATGGGTTGATAAAATTGTACGTTTTCTTGTTGATAGTGCAAGAGGATGGTTCTGCAGTACGTCCCTCTGGTTCTAGTGAACGGTGAGAAGTTCCTGGAGAAGAACGATGTGTGCGCAATGATCCAAGCCTGTGATGCAGGCAAGCGGAAGGCATTCAACTTGTTCTCTTCACGGAAATTGGTGCGTGACGCATGAAGTAGTAGGAAGCGTGCATACACGAATCAAGTTGTGGTAGGCATGGAGAAGACGAAGAAGTGATGGCAGCTTGTACATATGGTTATTATTAATGATATAGGCAATACTACTCTGTGAAGGGGATAATCCGATAATTGTGTGCACACACTTGTACTGCTATCTGAATTCTGAAAGTAATGCTATGATTACTTTTTTGTGTACTTGTTGCTGAGAGTATGAAGTACTTTCTCAGTCCCAGAATATAACAACTTTTAGCTAAAAGTTGCTATATTTTGGAGATAGAGGTAATACTGTTGTAATACAACAGGTACAACTGGTTGAGGACAGGGAGGACGACCTAACTTGGAAATGGAATGCAAACGGAATCTACTCAGCCAATTCGGCCTACAAAATTCAATTCACTGGAAGCATACAGAACAACCGAGCTAACTTCATTTGGCAAGCAAAAACAAAAAACAAATGCAAGTTCTTTGGATGGCTCATGGTTCAAAAGAAAATTTTAACGTCTGACAAACTGCAAATCCGAGGTTGGGACAATAGTCCAACTTGCTCCCTCTGTGGGACAGAACCTGAAATAGCGATACATCTCTTCATGGACTGCCCCTTCGCGAAACAGGTATGGACAAAGATTTGGTTGAAACTAGGGCTCAACATGCCGAGCTCTTCATCCTTCAATGGAAACCCGATGGATTGGTGGGAAGCTTGCCGGAGAGAAATGATCAAAGAGCAGAGAAGGAACTTTGATGGCCTATTCATCTACACGACATGGGGTATTTGGTTCCAAAGGAATGCAAGAATTTTCAACAATGACTATGGTACAGTGTCACATGTGGTGGACTCCATCATCAACATGTGCAAAGCTTTCGAAGAAGCGCAAACTGTTTAGATGTTAAAATGCCGTCTTTTGATGTTAGTGGCTTTGCACTTTCTTAAAGTGCTGTAATTCCTCCAATGTCTAAATCTGAAAGACACCACTTGGAGGTGTTCCTGTACGTGAAACTGCTTCTTTCTCCTTAATGAATAGGCAGAGCTCCTGCCATTACCCCTCAAAAAAAAACTACTGTTGAAATATTGAATTGAGCGAGAAATTGTACACGACCTGAAGAAACTAAATTTATATGATAAAACTTGTCACAGAGATGTTGATCTGCACTGGCTAGGAGCAAATTAACTAAACTGTGCAAAGCTTGGATCCGGCCGCGAGAACATAAGAGACTATTATCTATTTACAGTGCTCACAGCTCATGGATCTGCAGCTGTTCAAATCATCGTCATTGTTGTTGTTGCTGCATTAGGCCCATACGAAAGAACAGCCTCTCTCTCTCTCTCTCTCTCATCAAAATGAAAAGAAAAAAGAAACACACACACACGACGTCAACCTCGGAGTTGGTCTGGTGATTTGTGTGTGTGTGACTTGTTTGATTAGATTTGCCGGGACGGGAGGACAAGCAGAGTAGACGACGGAGTTTGGATTGGAAAGACGACGATGACGACGAGGAGTCATCGGCTCCGGGATGCGGCGGTGGCGTCAGTGGTGTCCGTCCTCCCCCACGAGATCTCCCCGCTCATCAGCGCCGCCTCCACCTTCTTCTTCGTATGCCTCTCTCTCTCTCTCTCTCTTGCTTCTTCTCATTTCATTTCCTTGATTCGCCTATGGCTATGGCTGATGGCTGTGCAGATCCTCAGCGCCTACTTCGTCGTGCTACCGCTTCGGGACGAGGGGGCCATCTCCCTGGGCCTCTCCACCCTCCCGGGCCTCTTCGCCGGCTCCCTCCTCCTCACCCTTGTCGCCGCCCCCGTCGCCTCCCTCGCCTTCTCCCTCCCATCCATCCCCAAACCCAGGGTCCGTATTCTTCCTCACTTACATTATCTATTTTTATTACCTTGCTTTTTATGCCACAAGTCAACCACTTAGATTTCTCAGATGCAAAACTTCGGTAATGCTTTCTACCTCTACGGACGCAATTTTTACACACTTATGTAGTCAATCACGCAACAACTGCATTACATTCTCACAAGTAAAATTTCAATGAAATTGTGAAGGGAAAAAATTACCGTACCATGAATTTTCATTCAGCTGCTTCGTATGTCCCCCTGAATTTCCTAATTTTTCTCTGTTTCTTGGTGTACAAATCAAGTCAAGCGAAGATGCTTCAAATAAACATCCTGGATGGGGAAACCACAGTTGGTTCTACATATTAGTGAGAATAAGCTTGTTTCTTTGGGTACGACTTTTCATGCTACATGGGCATGTTCATTTATTCTAATTCTCAAAGTGATTATTGATTTGAGTAATTGTGTCTATTTGAAGGTTTCCTTGCTCAATCTCATTGCAATATCATCGACATGGGCAAGAGTAATTGATGTCATGGATAATGAGGTATCATTTACAGCTGCTCTAAAACTTATTGGCAAATTACCTACAACTGATTACTTTTGCTTCTGATATTCTTATTACTCTTTTAATTCAGTCAGGTTCAAGATTGTTTGGTTTTATTGGGGCCGGTGCTACGCTCGGGCAACTTTTTGGTTCATTATTTGCTGCAACTATGGCATGGCTAGGGCCCTGTACGTATGATTTTCTGAACAAGAAAACAAATTCCTGATTTAAAATTTCTAGAATGCATTTTCACATCTCCGAAATGTGCCTCAGTTCTGCTCCTGTTTTCATCCCTATTGATGGAACTTGCTGCATTGTCATCGAAAGGAATCTGCACTGATGATACTCACGGCTCAATGGAATTGTCTTCTACAATGTATGTATCCTTCTGGACATAGTTTGCAATATCCTGATTTATCTATGACTGTTAACTATGACACGGGCAAAACATATCATTGATACGGACTAATGTCCAGTTTTACTTTCATTTTTAATTCTTAAACTTAAGTCACATTATAGTTTGTAAATTCTTTCTTTTATAATCAACCTCAAAACCCTTGAATGGATTTTGTTAGTTTGAACGTCTCATAGCAATACAGATAGATTGCCTGCTGATTATTTGATTTGATATTTTGGTGATTCCTTGTTTTGCTTATGATTGCATCCCAATCTATTACCAACTGCAGAGCCGAACAAAGCCAAAATACAGAGGCTGATGATGAAATGTCTTCTCTGGTCTCTTCACAAGGATCACCGTCCCAAGTCTCCGAATCTCACAAAACCAAACCTGAGATTTTTGTGATGTTTGAAGGTTTCTGGCTGATTGCACGCTCTTCCTATCTGATGTATATATCTCTATTTTTGTGGCTGAGTGCTGTTGTGTCGTCCTTCTTTTACTTCCAGGTATGGTTCTTCTATATATGTTTATTGACATGAATAAATTCCACATCACTATGACCATGTTGCTTCCTTAGTTACATCGTTGGAAGGATCCACCATTTACCATCCATTTGCATTTACCTTATTTCCAGAAAGTGACGATAGTTGCTACAACAATATCAAGCCCAACTGCCAGAAGAAGAACCTTTGCACTCATAAACAGCTTTATCGCTGTCTTTATTCTTGCGGGGCAACTCACTTTGACGGTATTTGTCCATCTCCGAATTGTCCTTGGTTTTACTATTAAGTACTCCTAATAAATCTTAACCTGACAAATTGTCCTGCACAGGACCACTATGATGTACATCATGGTGAAGTTGCAAACTGAACATTTTGACTCATTAGGCTCTCCCTCCTTTTTGTTTTGGTGGGGAAGGCTCAATTAGAAAGCTCAGCTTCATTTCTAACATCTATTTGAGCATGCATGCGCATCCCCAGAGGCTTATATTTTCTCATACAACTGTGAACTTATTATTTAGTGATATCTTCCTTTGTTCTTTTGAAGACAAGAATGTGTAAAAATTTCAATAGTTTTTCCTTCTGAATTCTGATGTAATTCTCATACACGCATATGTTCTTCAGTTTGACAATTCAGAGCTAATTCGCATCTCATGTCATCAAAAGAAGGGAAGAGTTCATTACAATTTAGTCAAAATGATGTAGTGCATGTCTACATCACTACATTCCAAGTACTGAGCAACTTATTAGCATTGACAAAAACAATATTATTTAAAAATATGTCCTAACCAACACGTTGCTAGAAAACTGCAATAACAGAGGAAGTTTTGCTAATTTTGTTTTCTTCTTTCATTTTGAAAAGAAAAAGAGAATTCTTGAAATTTCTTTACTGATTCCTGTTATGAATTAAACAACTATTTCAGGGTCGTATCCTTTCCGTAGCCGGTGTAACGGTTGCTATCTGTGCATCACCATTCATTGCCACATTGAATATGGTTGCCCTTGCTCTATGGCCAACTTGGGTTGCTGTTGCTGTCACTGAAACAATTAGAAAGGTACATATAGACCAGGGAGCTATGATTGAACTTTGGTGTAATAACCGTTTTTTACCATTAAATGATACTTTCCAAAAGTCACATACAAATAAATATGCATATCTAGACCACCTGGATATTCATATTTGAGAGCTGAGACACGTTAATTTGAATTTTATCTAGAATTTTTGCACGCCAAGAATATCTAAGCACTCATAATCCATTTTTGTGCAATTTAGGGTTTTGAATGTTAGCTCTAAATTGCTGCTTTCCCAGTCTCATCTTCTATTCTCTGTAGGTAACTACTTATGTTTTGACAAGACCTGGAAGGGAATTGCTATTCACAATTGTCTCACAGGATGAGAAGTATAAAGCCAAGGTAAAAGATATGGCATTACCTGTTTGAGTTTAGTGACCAATAAGAAATGAAAGAATACATTTGCTTGAATGCAATAGATGAGTTGTGTCAGTAGTACACATTATCATGCACCACAGAGAACTAAAAAAATTTCTAATCCCTGGATTGCTCATCAATTTGCATTGTGTTATAGATGTCTCCAGTAGATATCAAGCATATACACATCAACACATGTGATGTGTTCTATCTTCCATGCTGTTGTTTCACAGATACACACACACGCACACTGCACAACGAAGCATAATGGTATTCCTTAGAAATATTGACCATTCAATATTGGCTCTGTTTTGAACTCACTTGGGCACATCAGAGTTAGCCTTGTCTCTTAAAATGGAGAGTGGGGGATTAGCAGCGAAATTTGAAGTTGAATTTCCAGATTAAGTAGGCTATTCTAGAAAAATAGTCAGTTTTGTAGTTACCTTCTTAGTCTTATATTTAAAATCATCTTAAATATATGTTCACGAATGTATGACCAATTTCAGTTTTGACTATTTAACTAATGAATATAAATTCTAATAGATATGTATAGATGTTGTTGTTCAAAGGCTTGGTGATGCAACAGCTGCCGGAATATACAGTTTGTTGTTCAGCAGCCTTGAGAAGAAGGCATCCATGGTCACCCTCTACGCGTTGCCGGTATGTGTCATGGTTTCAGTCATTGTATTTGTACCCCATCACCACATAGGATTGCATATATCACTGAAGAACTAATTTTCTCCCTTCTGATAACAGCTCTGCTTCGTGTGGCTTCTCACGGCATTTCATTTGGGCCGGCTCCAGACAAACCTTGTCAAGGTTCAGGTTGCTTCTTTTGCATCTTCGATTCCTAGATAGGTACTTGGTTACCTATAGTAAGGTGATTGTAGCTTACTTAATTCACTTGTAGTGTTCTTAACACAAATGCTTGATACGGGGAACTGCTGCACGTACCCACAGAAATGCATACTGTAAGTAACCAGAGTGCAGAAAGAAATATGGCACAACGACAAGTCAGGTTGCCAGTGGCGTTGATACTCCTTTTGCCTTGTAAGACTAATAGAAGATTTATCGAGAAACATTTTTGTTTTCAATATAGCATTAGGATTACTACAGGAAGGATACAACATGTATAGAGGAAGAAGGAATACTGTATGACTAGATGAATAACAGATGAGTATGTGATCTCTGCATCTAGTGTTAGAAACAATACTGTCTTGCAAACGGCAATGCATGTGACTTGTTACATTGCTTCTTTTGGGAACTCAATATGATCTGCAGGCTTGTACAATTTACTGTTACATTGATACTACAGAAGTGCTCCCATGTCACCTTCTGATAACTTACTGATCATGCTTACATTTGAAGTGCTAGACCTACTGCCTGCTTAATTTCTGGAACACACACACAGATACATGCATGTAAAGACAAGCTGCATTTGTTATTATTTTCTTTGCAAAGCGAGAGCCCAAGATTGAATGGTGGAGAGTAGAATGAATATTGCCTTGCATGATCTTTGTGCTAATCCTTTTTAAAATTGCGCGGGAAGAATCCCCGCGTGAGTTATAAAACGATACGCGCGCCACGCTGGATCATCAAGCTGCGAGCCTCTCGTCACTAATTAAGAGCAGCAACACTAGCTAGCTAATTGCTCATCATTGATCAAGCGAAGAAGAAGATGATGGCGTCACCGGCATCCAAGCGCGCCGCCGTCGTCTTGCTCGTCGTGGCTGCTTCCTGTGATGATGGCGACGCCGTCGGAAGCGATGAGACCGAGGAGGAAGGCAGCCGCCTTGGTCTCGTCGGAGGCCCGCGTCCTCCGCTTCCCCGGCTTCCCGGGAAGCCGCCAGCGCTTCCCGGGGTTCCCCGGACCAGGCCGTCGCCGCGCGCGGCGCCGCCGAACCATCACCGCCGGTGTCGTCAGTCCCCGGCCTGCCACTGTCTCCACCCGCGGGGGCGCTGCGCCGCCGTGCGGGAGGTCGTCGCAGACAACGCCGCCGGGCACGTTGATCCGGGCATGCCGGGCAGCGGCGGCTCGTCGTCGTCGGCGACGGACTGCGTGACGTCGCTGGCGGGGCTGACGACGTGCGCGTCGTTCCTGACGGGGGCGGAGGCGGAGACACCGACGCCGGCGAGCGAGTGCTGCGGCGGGCTGGGGATGTTCCTGAACAGCACGGCGGCGGCGGCGGAGGGTGACCGGACGTTGAGGTGCCTGTGCCCGGTGATCCTCGGCGACGTCAACCGGATGCTGCCAAAGCCGGTGGATCCGGTGCGGATGATGTACCTCCCCATCGCCTGCGGCCTCGTCCTCCCGCCTCAAGTCCTCTTCATCTGCTTCAGTGAGTTGTTCATTAGCTTCACTTGCCATTCATGCATGCACTCATTGATTCATCATTCTCAAATTTTTATCAGATTATTAATTTCTTTCTGACGAAAAACTGATATATCATTGATTCTTTGATTGATTATGGCAGCCGGGCAGCCTAACCCACCGGTGCTCTCGCGTGTTCCTGACTCCTGGTCGACGCTCTCTTCAGGTTCTTGCTGAATTTGCTCTCTTCGTTTCCTGTTAATTCACACATTGCTCATTCTGGATTTTTTGCATTCTAATGTTGTTGTTTTACATGCAGCAATGTCGCCTTGATGGTTCACGATAAGATCGATTCAAAGGTTACTGATGATTCAGTGTCTCAGTTTAAGCTTACAAAGCTGATGTTGGTCTTGAGGGTTGTGTTTTCAGAAACAGCTGTGCCTGTACTTAAGTAAACCACAGAGTTAGCTACCATACTGCTATATAACCACATAAGATTGGTTGGTACATCATGCGTGGTGTAAGAGTTTATTTCTTATTTATAGGGAAAAAAATATGTAAGTCATTTCATCAAGTATTCTTTCTCCACAACTAAAGAGAGTGAAATTTGGGACAATAAGGAAACTGAAAATACAGGTCAACTGCACAGCAAAATTCCAGTAGGAATGAAATGCTTTGTCTACAACATTACTTGTTATAATAATCAAATTGACAGGAAAACATAAATATCAGTAAACTTAAACATCCGCAGTCAACCTCTGAACATGCATACATCACATTTGGCGATGATATGATGAATTTTCACTTTCAGCAATAGTATGTGTTTCACTTTCAACAGCAATAGCCGTACACATGAGCAAAGTGACAGTCTCAAGACGGCCTTATTCGATACTCTGAATTTACAGGGCACTATATACGTGTGGGTTTCCCAATTACACAACTGGTCGCCATTAAGACTATGCAATTGCAACCAAGAACCAAGATCATCCAGAGCAGCAATGCCATCTTCTGGCACCTCCTTATTTTGTCATTCTTATTATTACCAGATACCTACTAAATTAGATCTTGTCTGAGCTTTATTCTGAGGATAGGTGAATCAAAACCTCTTCATCTGCACCAGCTAGCGATCTGGCAGCAAAGAAGAATACTACTAGAGGAGCTAAAGTTCTGCTGTTGTCTGTTCCATAATGAATTCAATTTGCGCAGATTTGTTTATTTAGTTCTATCATATGTTTACTGCATTTCCTGACCTGTAGGCTTGAATAGAAGGATATGGAGAAGTTTTCATTTACTTCTCAAGCCTCCCGAAGAGCACGGACCCGTTCTTGAATTAACCTCCTCTCCGAGTCAGCAATGCCCTCAAAAGCATGCTCTGGCAGACTGTCAAAAGACTCTTTATGTGGATTTGTACAATTTACTGTTACATTGATACTACAGAAGTGCTCCCATGTCACCTTCTGATAACTTACTGATCATGCTTACATTTGAAGTGCTAGACCTACTGCCTGCTTAATTTCTGGAACACACACACAGATACATGCATGTAAAGACAAGCTGCATTTGTTATTATTTTCTTTGCAAAGCGAGAGCCCAAGATTGAATGGTGGAGAGTAGAATGAATATTGCCTTGCATGATCTTTGTGCTAATCCTTTTTAAAATTGCGCGGGAAGAATCCCCGCGTGAGTTATAAAACGATACGCGCGCCACGCTGGATCATCAAGCTGCGAGCCTCTCGTCACTAATTAAGAGCAGCAACACTAGCTAGCTAATTGCTCATCATTGATCAAGCGAAGAAGAAGATGATGGCGTCACCGGCATCCAAGCGCGCCGCCGTCGTCTTGCTCGTCGTGGAGAGTTCATTACGATGTAGTCAAAATGATGTATTGCATGTCTACATCACTACATTCCAAGTACTGAGCAACTTATTAGCATTGGCAAAAACAATATAATTTAAAAATGTCCTAACCAACAAGTTGTTAGAAAACTGCAATGACTGAGGAAGTTTTGCTAATTTTGTTTTCTTCTTTCATTTCGAAAAAAAAAATCTTGAAATTTCGTTACTGATTCCTGTTATGAATTAAACAACTATTTCAGGGTCGTATCCTTACCATAGCCGGTGTAACAGTTGCTATCTGTGCATCCCCATTCATTGCCACATTGAATATGGTTGCCCTTGCTCTATGGCCAACTTGGGTTGCTGTTGCTGTCACTGAAACAATTCGAAAGGTACATATAGAACAGGGAGCTATGATTGAACTTTTGGTGTAATAACCGTTTTTTACCATTAAATGATACTTTCCAAAAGTCACATACAGATAAATATGCATATCTAGATGTGAGCATTCATTACCACCTGGATATTCATATTTAAGAGCTGAGACACATTAATTTGAATTTTATCTAGAATTTTTGCACGCCAAGGATATCTAAGCACTCATAATCCATTTTTGTGCAATTTAGGGTTTTCGATGTTAGCTCTAAATTGCTGCTTTCCCAATCTCATCTTCTATTCTCTGTAGGTAACTACTTATGTTTTGACAAGACCTGGAAGGGAATTGCTATTCACAGTCGTCTCACAGGATGAGAAGTACAAAGCGAAGGTAAAAGATATGCGGCTACCTATTTGAATTTAGTGACCAATAAGAAACGAAAGAATACATTTGCTTGAATGCAATAGATGAGTTGTGCCAGTAGTACACATCATCATTCACCACAGAGAACTAACAAAATTTCTAATCCCTGGATTGCTCACCAATTTTCATCAATTTGCATTGTGTTATACATGTCTCTGGTAGATATCAAACATATACACATCAACACATGTGGTGTGTCCTATCTTCCATGCTGTTGTTTCACAGACACACACACACACGCACTGCACAGGGAAGCACAATGGTATTCCTTAGAAAAATTGGCCATTCAATATTGGCTCTGTTTTGAATTCACCTAGACACATCAGGGTTAGCCTTGTCTCTTAAAATGGAGAGTGGGTGATTAATAGCGAAATTTGAAGTTGAATTTCCAAATTAAGTAGGCTATCATAGAAAAATAGTCAGTTTTTCAGCTGCCTTCTTAGTCTTATATTTAAAATCATCTTAAATACGTGTTCACAAATGTATGACCAATTTCGGTTTTGACTATTTAACTAATGAATATAAATTCTAATAGGTTTGTATAGATGTTGTTGTTCAAAGGTTTGGTGATGCAACAGCTGCCGGAATATACAGTTTGTTGTTCAGCAGCCTTGAGAAGAAGGCATCCATGGTCACCCTCTACGCGTTGCCAGTATGTGTCATGGTTTCAGTCATTGTATTTGTACCCCATCACCACATAGGATTGCATATATCACTGAAGAACTAATTTCTCCCTTCTGATAACAGCTCTGCTTCGTGTGGCTTCTCACTGCATTTCATTTGGGCCGGCTCCAGACAAACCTTGTCAAGGTTCAGGTTGCTTCTTTTGCATCTTCGATTCCTAGATAGGTACTTGGTTACCTATAATAAGGTGATTGTAGCTTACTTATTCGCTTGTAGTGTTCTTAACACAAATGCTTGATACGGGAACTGCTGCACGTACCCACAAGAAATGCATACTGTAAGTAACAGAGTGCAGAAAGAAATATGGCACAACGACAAGTCAGGTTGCCAGTGGCGTTGATACTCCTTTTGCCTTGTAAGACTAATAGAAGATTTATCGAGAAACATTTTTGTTTTCAATATAGCATTAGGATTACTACAGGAAGGATACAACATGTATAGAGGAAGAAGGAATACTGTATGACTAGATGAATAACAGATGAGTATGTGATCTCTGCATCTAGTGTTAGAAACAATACTGTCTTGCAAACGGCAATGCATGTGACTTGTTACATTGCTTCTTTTGGGAACTCAATATGATCTGCAGGCTTGTACAATTTACTGTTACATTGATACTACAGAAGTGCTCCCATGTCACCTTCTGATAACTTACTGATCATGCTTACATTTGAAGTGCTAGACCTACTGCCTGCTTAATTTCTGGAACACACACACAGATACATGCATGTAAAGACAAGCTGCATTTGTTATTATTTTCTTTGCAAAGCGAGAGCCCAAGATTGAATGGTGGAGAGTAGAATGAATATTGCCTTGCATGATCTTTGTGCTAATCCTTTTTAAAATTGCGCGGGAAGAATCCCCGCGTGAGTTATAAAACGATACGCGCGCCACGCTGGATCATCAAGCTGCGAGCCTCTCGTCACTAATTAAGAGCAGCAACACTAGCTAGCTAATTGCTCATCATTGATCAAGCGAAGAAGAAGATGATGGCGTCACCGGCATCCAAGCGCGCCGCCGTCGTCTTGCTCGTCGTGG
>CM020180.1:10965994-10985516 GCA_009805545.1 Oryza longistaminata | reverse complement strand
TTTTTTTTTTGCATCAAATATTATGCTTCCCAAAGCCATTACCTCATTGTCCTCCTTCTGTTCCGTTCACCACGCGCCTGATAGCAAACACCGGAGATGCTCTTTCCCTTATCTTCATCTCCACTATCACCATCTACATCGTTTAGTGGCTCAACGCCCGGCGTTAGACTTTGATCAAAAAGCTTTGTCTTGATCTTTCTCCCTTTTGGAACCGTCACCCTTGCTTGTTGTCCATTCGGTCTTTCTCACCATCTTGTACTTCTCTTTTGCCTCTCCCAAAGCTTTTAGTACAATGCGAACGAAGATGGATCAATTGAAACCACATTCAAGCACCGATTTGGACCACCTCTCTTTCCTGAACCTGAACATCTGTTCATTAAGCTCGAGAACTCCTGTTAGCAACCAAAGCCAATCCTCCTCCTGATCTGTTGAAGTTATTTCATCGGATGTGGATTAAATCTAAAGCAAAAAAAGGGCTTAGATGTGAAGAAGCACCAACATCCCAAGAGAAGAGGAAGAAACCAAAGCACTCGACTTATAATCAATTTACGAGAAGACGTTTTTTCATGTGCTTTCATTTTGTGTAAAGCGAATCCAAATCAAGTAGAAATATTAACAGACTCCAATAGATAACTTTTCATCATCCCAAATAGACAGTCAAGACCATCAAAAAGTGGGGAGAAATCGTCATATTGTGTATTGTATATAAGAGATCAACAGATCAGATCCTCAAAATTTTGTCTAACCTAGAAAGATAGTCATCAAAGTTTCTCCAGGTTTCTCTCAAATCTGTTCTTGAATGGAAGCGTATTACATCAGGCCAGTCATATTCGATTCTAGCACTCTAGCGCCGGTTCCAGCGAATTTTTTTAATTTGGGCAAATTGGCTTTAAACACAAACACGGCTCTTGGTCTCTTGGACCAATTCAACTTGGTAATTCCGACACAATTCTATCGTACTCACGTGTACATTATATATCGGGCGATCATCGATCTCCACGCGCGACACGCGGACTGCTACGCACGCAGGCGAGCACTCGCCGGAGATTCCAGCCCGTTCGAGTTCGGACACCCTACCGGCTACCTCCGGCGAGTGGCGGGCGGCGTACGTGCGCCGGCATGTCGGATAGTCGAACTTTCGCGAAGATGGGGTACAGCATCTGCGGGAGCTTCGCGCCGTCATCTACGTCGGCGTTAAACTGCGCGTGAGTCAGCAGCGGTGGAGCGCTCGGATGGGGAAGGAAGTACATCACCAACATCGGCAAAATTCTCCAGAGCTCAGGAATCTGTTATGAGCGCGTCGGTAGCGCCGCCGCCGCAGCTGAGGAGACTCGCCGGAGCAGGAGGGATGCCGGCGAGCATTAGACGTCATGGAGAAGATCAGATTGCTGCATATAATTATATTGCTATAATAATTGAGAAAAGATGTACACGGCTGATTTTCAGGTCTAATTTAGTGATTAATTCATATATATTTGTTCACAATTTCAATGGCTTAATTCATTCATTGATGTGTTTTTAAATGGAATGTTTTTTTTAGTGTTCGATTGATTGTGTTGTTTGTTACCACCACCGTACATGCATGACCACAAATTAAAGTATACATGACAAGCTGGATAGAAGGGCGAAGACCAAAACCTCTTATACCCCTGTCTACGCAATTCTCTAGAAGAGGGAGAGTCCATGCACAAGGAAAGGGAATATTGTCTGGTCGGAGAAATTTTGGCCTTGGGACAACCCAATATCACAGTGGCCCTCGTGGAGGCAGCTTGTGGCCTTTATGGACGCAGTCCGTGCTTGTACGCTAGCGAGAAGAAGCCTGACCAAATCTCATGGAAGTTCACACCCATGAAGTGTACTCGGCTTCGCGCCTCCAACACAATGCGTTGGCGTGCTCGACACAACCTTTGTTCATTGATCTGGAGGGTTGGGCGCCAGGAATGCATATGCACGCCTGCTCATCATCCATAATAAAGTCTGGACCTCTGACCGGACTCGACGGGGATAGAAACGGAGGGTGCCCACTTTGTCGAGGAGAGGAACGAAACAGCCTTGCACCTCGTCCACTGGTGCAGATACACTAAAAGGATTTGGAGCTTGTAGCGGTTATTGGGTGGCCAATCCACCAGCTTGAGCCCGACACTGGCGACGACTACTCAGGTCGGTCAAAATAATGGTGGGAAAGTGCCAAGAGGATTCCCGTACCATGATCCTCCTCTCGTTTGGGGAAATATGAAGGAATTGAACAGCGGATCTATGAGTACAGGAAGAGTCGACATGTGGGGTTTGGCGGGCGCTAAGTGCTGTGGTTGTTTTCTGCACTTGTTGTGTCAGTTTTTCCTGCTTTTTGCCTTTTTTTCTCTTAGGGGTGCATTTTCTCCACTTGTATTTATGAAAGCAACTCGTGCTGGATCGTTAAATATGGAGTCGTTTTATCCTGGACGAACACCCAAGCCGGTTGGTTAACGAAATTGTAATATTGTCGTGCACAAGGGTGTTACATTTGGATTAGCGTTTGTTTGGCTGATGCCAATTTTCGCACCAAATCTGATACTTTAATATTTTACTGTGTACGTTTGGTTGGGAAACTCTATTCATTTTTTAGGGGATGGTTGTTTATTTTTGCAATGTCTCTTACAGTCAAATTGTAAATATTTAGTACATAGATTAATTTGTGATATGTTTACTTATACAATATGCATGTTCAAATTCAAATTATACAAGGTAGAAAAAATATAACAATTTTATTATGAATATAAAGCTAATTTCTTGGTCAAATTTATTATTATTATTTAAATTAATAAGTCGATTTCCAATTTATAATGTTTATTTAGAAAGATATATCATATATTGGATTTTCTTACTTTTTAATTTTCGATGGCATTTTAGTGCCATGCACAAAACAAGAGTGGCGTTCCCTAAGGAATTTTTTTAGAGTAATTACACTAGCGGGTCCTTGAACTTTGTTAAGAAGTTTCACTTAGGTCCATGAACTTGTAAAACGCAACATCGAGATCCCTTAAACTTGGTTTAATGATCATCCGGATCCAAAGTCTCGTTTTACTGTGGTTTTGCATTACGCTGGGCATGCACGTGGATGAATGGAACGTATCATCCCGAGTTGCGAGGCATCGGTGAGCTTCTTGGCGCCGTCGACCTCCACGGCGAGGAGCCTGCAGGAAGCGCCGCGCCGCGGCCACATCTGCTTCCGGCACCGCCGGGACGCGAGACGGCGAGCAGCAGAACACTTGGAACCGCTCGTGCAGCGCCGCGAGGGTGCTCGGTTTCGCCTGCTGAACTGCACGGCGTGCGTGCGCGACGGCGACGAGGAAATGGGTGCGGCGCCGCGACGCCGTAGGAGTCCACGCCTGCTCACGGTGGCCGTTGCTGCTCCGCGGCTGCGTACTGTGCGGCCGTCGAACTCAAACTGGCTGAGACATCTCAGACCATTAGCATCGGCATCTCGACGGGAGAACCGTGGCAGGGACGGGGAGGTCGGAAGGGAGTCGAACCTGCTTCATGTGTCTGCGGCGGCGGCGCCGTCGAGGACATCACCGGGCGACGGGCGCGGCGGCGGGCGGAACCCGAAGGGGAGAAGCGGCATCGACACCGCCGCCTCCTTGGGAGTCCTCCTCCTCGCCGCCGCAACGACGACGACGACCTGGGAATGACGGCTTACTTGGACGCCCGGATGCACTGAGCAATCGCTGGCGACGGGCTCCCTCTCCGAGGTAATCTGCATCCCGAAGAAAACTTACGAATTCACTTCACATCATGACGCACCAGCAAAAAAAACAATCTGAATCGATATATTCCAAATCCACAGCTGCACGCATTCCATCTCTGCTCTGGCAGATGACATGCCCCAAAATCCGAGCTCGGCACACCCCCCGCATGAGAGAGAGAGAGAGAGAGATCTAAAAATAGCGATAGGATCTCGGCCTGAGTCGAGCATCGCGGCCACGGCAGACCCGCTGCGCGACGGCGGCGACCCGACGTTGTCAACGAGCGCGTCAGCGCCGTGGGCTGGGAATCCGCCGACCAGGCGGAGTCGCAGGGATCAGCCCATCGCCCCCGCCACCCCCTTCACCTCACCGTCCGTGGCGTACAGCGGCGCGGTCGGCGGCGAGCTAGGAACAGCTCGGCAGCCGAGGAGGACAACGGCGAGGTGTGGTTTCCGGCGATCGACGGACACGGCGCGGGCGAGGGGGCGGGGAGCGCGCGGGGTGGTGAGGGCGGGCGAGGTGGCGCGCGCGGTGGGAGGAGAGAAGATGGGGGAAAAAAAGAGAAAGAATTGCTATATTTGTCTACGTGGCTTGCAGTAGCCAAGCAGGTAAACGGATTTTGGATCGGGATGATTTATGTTAGGTTTGGCGCGTTTTGCCATTTATGGACCTAAGTGAACCTCGTTACAATTTAGGACCGCATAGTGTAATTTACTACTTTTTTAAAAAAGCGAAAGATCCACTTACCTGTTTGGTTTGCTACCAATTCTTATTCACGCTAGTTCAACTCTCTGTTACTAGTAACAAATTTGATAGCGCCATAAATTGGTCAAATCATCAAGGTAAATTTGCGCATCTGAGATTCAACTTGGGATCCCGACAGAAACTCCTAAAACTCCTTATAATTTCGAGAGGAATCTTTCATATTATATATGCAGCCTGCCTCCATCACGGACCCGCGTACTCACACCTCGCCGGAGATCCAAGGCAGCCGTTCGATAATATCCTATCGGCGGCGGCGGCGGCGAGCGGCGATCAAGCCGGCAGCAGATATTCCTTCGGTTTGTATTTTTTCTCTCTTGCTCGTGCTCCATGGCGGCGTTTGTCCTGTTCTTCGCCGGCTTGTGCCATCAGACGATCGATCCAGGCGAACGACGAAGAGCGGCGCCCGCGGCGCCTCGTCGAGCTGGAAGCGGCGCGGCGAGGAGCGGGAGCAGCAGGTCACCGCAGATGGTTGATCGCGGAGGAGCAGTGGCAGGATCGCGAGCAGGGAGCGGAAAGAAGAACCTGGACAAGCTCGCACCGGATCGTCCAGATCCTCAAGAATTCTGTAACCGGATGACATTATTATTACGACCTAGATTACTTATTATTATGATATTGATTTAGTCTCCTAGTACTGATAGTTTTCTCTGTAACTTTGTTCCAGATTTTCGTTGTTTTTTCTGTGATCACTTGTACTCCCCAATTTAGGCTTCGTTCTACGTGCAATTTGCTGATATGCGAGACTTTCTGAGCCCTGAGTTAGCTTTGAATCTGAGCTTATGAAAATGCTTCAACTAATCCATGGTAGAATTGAAGAGTAACGATAATTATAGACGGAGGTAGTAAGATGATGGGAGAAAAAAAAAAGGAGGGAAGAAGGTTGGTGTGGGAGGGTTGGGGTGGGTGTGGGTGTATTGCGGGGGAGCATTTAGACATTTAGGTACGGTTTAGCGTTCCCTTCTTCATTACATAGTTGCAGCTGTATCTCAATTACGTATCAACCTCCGCGGAGATCCAGCACAGCCATTCGATACATCCTAGGGCGGGCGGCCGGCGATCACCGGACCAGCCGGCATAGCTTTGTTTTTTTTCTTTTGATCGTGCTCCCTCCATGTCGGCGTTCATCGGCTTCCCTTGCGGGTGTGCTCGGCTATTCGGCCAGGCGAACGGCGAAGAGCGGGGACGGCGGCGGCGCTCGACGAGCTGGAGCGGCGCGGCGAGGAGCGGAAGATCAGGTCGCGAGATGGTGCGCCGGGACGAGGTCGCGGCGGGAGCGGAGAAGACTGGACAAGCTCGACCAGATCGATCAAGATCCTCAAGATCTGTGACCGGATGGCCGCCGGCCGCCGTGGAGACGAGGCTCGACGGAGCTAGGAGAGTGACATGACAGGTTTTACTTACTGTACTAGATTATTACATTATTGACGTATGATGATCGCCTAGTAATTATGCTGGCTTTCTCTGTAATATTTGTCCATTTTTCGCTTGTTTTCTGTGTTCACTTGTACCAAATTTAGGAATTTGTTCTATCATGTGCAATCAATTATAAGCTTTTCGCCAGCAGTGCGCTAAAAGTAAAACGAGGAGAAATCACTCCGGTTAGCTAGTTACTAAAATGTGTTGCTAATGAAAAGAGGAAAATGACGTTGAAGTTTCAGAAAAGAACGAGCCTTCAACATGGAAAGTTCAATGCTTTACATTCCTAGCTTATTAATGTTTTGTTTGAAATTTTTCTACAGAACTGCTGATTTTAGCCTTATTCAATAGGGGATTTTGATTGTACTAGTTCTATGCTTTGACCCTTGATAATAAAATAATATATTAGGTTTTGCTATTACAAAAATATATTTGTTGGATTCATGTCGGAAACTCCTATTGTAATGACTATGATTTTGGAGTAATGATAAGAATCAGACCTCCATTGCTTTTGTTTTCACCAAATTCTTGGGTTCTTACGTTCGAATCGTGCCTGGGAGGGCACCGAGAGGAGTGTGGGCGAGTAAATTTAAGCTGATCTCCATGAGGCTATCCAGTATTTACAAGCTTGCTGTATGCATCTTGAAGTGGCAAAAAATTTAGCTTGGTCCTGTGCATATAATTGATCCATCTGCAAGTAGTTTTGGGCATATGTCCATTCAATGCTACAAACATGTGAGCATGAAGGAACTCTTGCAAATATATCTATTATGTCCTAATAAATTTGTGACTTAAAACCTAAAGCCTAGGTCCTGACTGAAAGAATTGGAAGATAGAGTTAGGATTAGTGCATGGAGTTTGGGAAGGCTTATGATCTATCCTAGGTTACTTCTTCAGAGCTTAACAAGTAAGCGACATTATTTAGATATCTGTTTCAAGAAAAAAAAGACCTTAAGCATTCATCTTTCAGTGAGTGCCCAAATCCGGTCCACCGCGTCCATTGGCCCCCCGGTGCCCGTTCATGAGAGTTGCATTAAGTGTTCAATTATGGTCCGATATAATTGTCAGGATTTAAATCAAGGCTGTTTTAGCTAAGTTGAGATTCAGTTATGGCTTATGGATCATGATGACAGTATTTAAAGGAAGCATGATGGGAAAAATTGAATGGACTTACATGAAGATGGCTGTGGCCTCTCAAGGAGTTTACTTTAAATAGGAGTTGTCGAAAATATTTGGATTCCCGAATCCCTTTACTCCAATTGTGTGTGCTCAGATAACACCAACCATCTCCTTTGTCCTGCCAAGTATTCAGTTTAACTTCAGATTGAGGATGGCTAGTTTTTCAGGAATTTGTAGGAGGCTAGGGGGGATATTGTGCAGTAGTATCATGTACGATACATAATTTTTAACCAATTTTAGGAATTTTTTCTATAGCAATGGGAATGATTCACAAATGTTTGTGTAAACAGAGGAAAGGAGGAATCACGAACCTTTTATGCCTGATAATGTTTTCAGGGCAGTGGAATCAACGTTTTTCGGAAGTTCTACCGCAGGATCAGCAGTACATACAGAGTCAAATGCTTATTTCATAGAATATGGTATAATTTACTTTGAGACAATGGATGGCTCTGTCTTCAAAACTATGGTGTTCTAAATAGAAGCATGACTGGAAATGACAGCCTATTTTGCAACTGCAGGGAACTTGTTAATGATAAATACTTCTGGATGATTGTTTGGCCTAGGAAATCCCTAGGATCGACATTTCTGGGTACTGGGCTATATCTTTGGACCCTACCATCCTAGCGCACTGATCTACAAAGCAACCGGCTTACGTCTCTCCATTCATAATCTCGCTCTTGGACTAAGGCTGTAGCATTTAAGTTATCTGGTATAATGTGTCTCTTAGTAAGAATAACGCAAACCGATAAGCTGGCAAACAGATAAAGACTTATAAAAAAGGGCTGTGTAAATCCACCTGTAATTGTGAACTGCAACAAAGGTCAATTACTTCCATTTGCGCTTTGGATACCCTTGTTATCCAGTCTATAAGTCATTAAAACGATTATAGGAAGGTTTCTAACATGTTGTTTTTTGTCTTCCAATGGATCTTGGTATGTTTATTACTATTCTATGAAGACATAGAAAAAGCAAGAAGAGGAATAAAGGAGGATTATAAAGACACTTTAATGGAGGTGTCTGATTAGTAAGAGGCTCCAAAGTATATCTTCATGTCTATCAAACTTGTCACTAAAACTTATAGATCCACTCTCATGCACTTGCAGGAATTGTCACCTAATATCCATCTACTTGTTTTTTTCTATCCTCACTCAAGGGAATCTCATCTTTAATTATGTTGCAAGATTTAGTTATTCGTAGTTTTGTTCTTGTTTGCAATACTGCTATAAATTCCTACTTTATACCATTCATTTTGCTCTAAAACTGTATATAGAACTTCAACCAATGAAGACTTAAAGATCGAAACTGTTTTCAGCTATCAAAAGGTCTGCATCATGGGAAGCCAACGAAGCTGCAGCAGCCATTGACCTTGGATTAAACCTCACCCGTTTTGAATAATTGACTCAATTGGTCTCCTATGGTCAATAAAAAAATTCTAAGTGTTTTTGTTTTCGAGGATTGACTATTTTGGTGGTTTTCTTTACACTAGTTATTGTCGGTTTACCTTTATTGACTTGGTTTCTGTTTTCTTGGCCATGCTTCAAATTGAACAATTAAACCTTAAATAAAACTCATAGAAATGTAAATTAATACGGTTAGCCAACTCATAGCTATGGGAACTTAGAGCAGCAATAGGAATATTTGATTTGTGGTTGACTACTTGCACTTACGCACTCGCTATATGACTGAGGAAGTATGAAGGAGCGAGCAACGAAGCAAAGTCCTCTTGTTAACAAGAGTAAGATCTGGACTGTGGCACCATCACAAGCAATTCAGTTGGGCGGAATAATATCGTAGGCACTGGAAGCTTCTCTCAGTTTTGCCTGGAAAACACTCATACTTGAAAGAATCTGGCTTTGCTGCTCAGAGGTCTGAACAAGCAGAATCATCCTCTGCCACCTTAGCGACAGCAGCAGAGCTCCTTCTCGTCTTCCATTCTATCTTGTTTCATCACAATTTTGCAGGTCCATGTGCTTCAAGAACAAATGATGGCTATGAGTTGGTATTCAAGCAGAGAGAGATGCACAATTACCTGCAGGTGCAACGACTGCAGCTGGGAGAAGAAAGCGGAGGAGGCTGCCAATATGCCGCGGGACATTAGTGAGCTCCATTCCGCCTTTTGCCTTATGTTAACTGTCAGCACACTAGGCTGCCTACTTCCTTGAACTTGAAAGAGGGGAAAAGGACACAACCACTAGTCCTAGTCAGCCGCCTATCTCTACCTGGCTATACATGTGTGGTTCCCATGATGGTCCCAAAGCCTTTGGATAGCTGTCTTCCCAGTGGTCAATATCTGCCATTGTGTTCAAGATATGCTCTGTACTCCAGTGATTATTTTAGAATTCATAAGTATGCCTTAATGTCTCTTCCTATGTGGATATCTTTCTTTCACCCATAAAATACTCCATCTGTTCACTAAACCTTTTATGGTAATTAGGAGTAAGATTTTGAACCTGTTTGCGCCTTACTAAATTTGCAATTTTCAACACAATCTATAAACAAGCTAAGCAAAAAAGAAAAAAGAAAAGAAAAGAGCACAACAATTACACCAATTTAGAAACAAGTAAAGCCAAGATCCCACCGTTAACTCAATTACAAGTTACTGCTGATGCCAGGAAAACATGTTCACAGAACAAGTGAGAAAAATCATAGCTTGTTGATGTAAACAGGTCGTACAGAACATTTCTAGCAAACTGCAATGAAATTATTATGCTTATTTACAACATCATTGAATGTCTGAATGTGAATTATGCTGCTTCAGTGCTTATGTAATATGATTGTCACATTATGAGAGAACATAGTGGACACTACATAAATAGGCTACAAATTTTCGCAAACAACACAGGTGGTATTGGGAGATATTAAAGTCCATTGTATACGCTTTTCCTTTGTTGGGGAGTTCTCGCTGTCTGTGCCCTTATTTCAGGGATTATCCGTTATATACCACAGATTCTTCGGGTCCAATTCTTTTGAGGATGGATTGAACGCCACCTTGGTCAGCACAATCCAAGTTATCTCCAGGCTTAGTCCACTACAACACCCATCAGGTCGAGATAATGTGGTAGGTGGTCAATGAGTTATTATCGATGGAGCCTTGCCACGATGAGATCGCTAGGATGTTATTGTAGCACCAGCGGTTCTTGGAAGTGTCATTCCTTGGTTGGTTCCAGTTGCCACGATATCTGGGTGTGGTTGCTTTCCTTTCATGGAGTCATCCACTCAGAATTGCTGCTTCAAATGTGGTGGCATTTGTTCCGTATTGGTGGTCAACAGATCCTGCTTGCTACCCTGACCATAATGCCATAGTTGTAGTTCCTGAATACCATGTACAAGCAAGATTTAATTAGTCAGTACCTTACCACTAATCAGTTTACTAATCAACAAACTATCAGATAGGGGATAGGTCAGCCTAACCAGTAAACAGGAAGAGCGCCTCGGACCATAATTTTATCAACTCCTTAACACGGATACAATTCAGTTGCTGTTGTCCATAGCTTTGGCTTGGGGTAATTCTGGTTGTAGCCAGCCCCAGCCAATGGACCGTTGCGACGCCTATATCCACCTGTAGAATTCAATTCCAGTACTCTAGTTCAGATTCTACTGGCCTAGCGGTTTTTTATTCATTGAAGTTCACGTGTGTTATCGAGTGTACACAGAACATTATCACACGAGTTGGAGACAAAAACTTCTGAACGATCGCTACCAATTGACAAACCTTAGGTTACATCTTCTTCACAAATTCAAGTTATATTCAATCGGACCCAAGTTCCCTATGTTGGATATTTCGAATTTCAGATGCAGAATTGCAGATATCTAATTTTATTATGGAAATGCAAAGGATGATAACAATGCCAATCAAAACAACATTGCTCAAAACATATCAGCTTGCATTTGGCTGCAATTAATCTAACTGAGATAAAAATTGTTTACCTTCCATCTACAACAGATTCCAGATTACTTTCAGATCTTAAAGCAACACTTCGCAGAGCACCTATCCTAAGTGTCAGTAGACTGTAACCATGAATCTGAGCTCTGAGCGCTTTGCTGTGCCAGTGATTGTTACCTAAGGAAACTCAAAGGCAGCAATCTACTACAATTCGTTCCATTTCCCAATCTATTTCTCGATCCGAACATCATTTGGTAAATCAGTTAAGTCCGCCCGAGAAGAGAGAAGAGCAGCACACGTACCAGGAGGTCTTGGCGCCCGACGTGGCGAGGAAGGCGCGACCTCCTTCATCCCAACCTCCTTCCCCCACGTGGTGCCGAAACCGCGGGGCTCGAAGAGCGCGGCGAGCGGTGATGAGGCGTTGGTAGTCCAGAACCGCGGCGGTGGGCGAGCGAGCGGTTCGTGTGCGGTGGGCGAGAGCTCCTGTGGTACGCTTGAATAGTGGGTGATGGTGTCGTTGAGCGAACGGCCCGCTGCATCCACCCCTTGTTCGCCGCCTTTCGCCTCTCCGTCGCCGCGCCGTTCTTGTGCCTCCTCCCCTCCGCCGGCCCAACGAGTAAGCGCACCAGCGCAGCAGCGGCAGAGATTGCCGGCAGCCGCCGCCGCAGCGACGTCCTCATCGTCGCGGCGATGCGGATGCGGATGCGCGTGATCGGCGGGGGGGGGGCGGAAGAGAGTGTCCCGGTGGTTGGGGTGGGTTGGTGGGGGCAGCGGAAGGGCCGATGTGTATCGCTGTTCGGGGGTATTTTCGTAATTGGAAAAGTACCGCAAACGGTCCCTCAACTTGTTAAGCAGATACAAATCGTACCCTTAACCGCAAAACCGCGACATCCGGTGTCCCCAACTACAAAACCGTCACAATAGGTCCCTCGGCGGTTTTCACCCTGGTTTTGTCCACGTGGCGGCTGACCAGGTGGGACCACGTGGACCCAACATGTCAGTAGCCACTGTCAGCACCCTATCTCTCTTTCTCTCTTCCTCTCGCTCCCATTGCTCTCGCACAGGCGGCGGCGCGCGCGCCGAAAGGTGGTTTGGGGCTTAGACACGGCTCCGGGTGGCGGGGCGGGCTAAGGGTGGTGCGAGTTCGCCCGGCTCCCGTCCCCTCGTGCGGTCGGCATAGATGGCGAGCGCGCGCTTGCGGCCATCATAACTGACAGCGGACGAGGGAGGGGGGCCGATGCGCGGCGGCACGAAGCGGTGGAGAAGAGGGTCCGGTGCGGCCGACGGGAGAAGCGGCTGGAGGGAGGGCTGGCGCAGAGCTGGAGCCACACGCGCGGACGGCGGGGGCTGGGGTGGAGGCCGTGGTGGTCTCCCAAGTCAATCCGGCGGCGAGGGCGGGAGGAACGCGGGTGCGACGGTTGGGGAAGCAGGGAGGCAGCGTTCCGGCGTCGAGGGCGGGAGAATGCGTCGGACGATTGGCTCAGGGGAAGCAAGGCTAGCAAGGCGGCGGCGATCAGCTTCCTCCCGTGCTCCGACTGTGGGAGCGGCGGTGGCGACCGCACGGCCAAGCTGAGCAACGCGGCCAGCGGGGCGTGGGGAGGCCGGGCGGAGGCTCGTGGGCTGGTGGCGACGAGGGCAGGACGGAAACGCGTCCGGCGTCGGCTTAGCGTGGCGGCAGACGGAGGAACGCTGGCGACGACGGCGACGCCATGCGGCGCTCGGAACCAAAGCCGCGATGCCTCTCACGGCTGCCCGTCTCCTTCCCCGGTGGCTGGAGGCTGGGGGAGGACCGTCGACGCGTTTTCCTCGGCTCGTCTATGATCGTGCTCCCTTCGCGCCGCCGTTCCTTGCTGTCTGTTGGCCGCGCCGCGCGTGGGCTGCCGCCGCCCTCCCCTTCTCCCGTGTCGCCGCCGCCGCGTCGCCGGTCGGCGGTCGTCGGACCTCCTCTCCCGCCTCACCCCGGCGACATCCCCACCCACCGCCCGGCCCGCCCAGCATGTCGAGAGGAGATAAGTGAGAGAGAGAAACAGAGAGAGAGGAAGGGGGAGGAAAGATAGAGAGAGGTGATGACATGGCTTACTGACATGTGGGGCCCACGTGGGTCCCACGCTGAGTCAGCCGCCATGTGGGACAAAACCGGGGTCAAAACCGTCGAGGGACCTTCTGTGACCGGTTTTGTAAGTTGGGGGACGCCGGATGTCCGGTTTTGCGGTTGATGGACGATTTTGTATCTGGGTAACAAGTTGAGGGACCTTGCGTGTACTTTTCCCTACTGTGAAATGAACCCACACAAAGCTTGAGAGCGATGGAGCGACTGCTCGTGGAAATACATAGAAACTGAGAATTGATGAGAGGAGATGGGAGCAGCAAGAAAAGTCATTAAGTTCTAAAAAAATGAAAAAAGAAAAGTCATTATTACGAACGAGTATAAACAAATGCTTAGAAGAAACGAAGCAAGCTTACAATTAACTTGATGCTACGATCGATACAGCATGCTTACAAAGACAAGCATTATATATCCTTGATGCTGATCGCTTGCGTATGTTTCTCTTTCTTTCCTCCAAAAAACGACACTTGCTCGATCGATAGTAAGTACAGTTCGATCGAATCGATGCTTGTCTCCCGTATTTTCTCAACCGCAGGGAAAAAAAAATGCCATATCGGTCTGTCCAAAGCAGGTCACGTACTCTTCTGTCCAGGTTAGTTTGGTAGTTAGCACATGGCTTACACTCTCAATCTCTTGCATTGCAACCGATCGAGTACAGATTCAATATTGCATCATGCGGCTGGCTCTTTCTTTCTTGAACAATTCAGCTACACAACCAACATCAATATACGTGCTCCTAGTAGTTTATAAACAAGGAGTACCTCATTACAACAAATCTACTTGCCTGTATCCCTGTATGCCTTCAAGAATTAACAGCAGCTATATCTAACTGGCTAATGGTGAGCTCCCCATTATGATGAAAAAAAAAACAGACAAACAGTAGTAGTTCTTTTTAAGATGGAATTCATTTAAGAATACTCCGTAGTTGGTAACCACTAATCCAGTGCACATGTTGACTTTCCAAACCAACAATTAATAGGATAATATATGCACGGATAGACTAATGAATGTATACTAATTTAATTTTTTGCGGTATCTTCCAGAAGAAAATCTTGCTTGTAAAAGGCTCATTTAGTTACTTGCTTGCTACCCGTCATGGAAGAAAACGTGGAGACCACTGTGACATATATAGTGATAAAAAAACACAAGGACAATTAATTAAAAGGACTAAAGGGATGAAAATCATATAGGAAAGAGAAGGTTCCCCTGACTATAAATGACACATGGCCACATGTTTACTTTAGCCCAGGCACTTGAGATATACGTATTAATTATTAAATTCTTTTCATTATCTACTACTTCCTCCGTCCTAAAATATTTGTGTCCAGATTCATTATCTTAAGATGTGTCAAATTTCATTTTAGGTAATAAATTTTTGGGACGAAGGTCGTATACTAGTAGTAATAACTTTTCGTGTAAAACCAAATGGGTGTGGTAAAGAATTATATAAAAAAAGATTGGGTTATAGCTTAATTAAAAGCATGTAATTCAAAGTTTTACAAGTGATAGAACAACGTGGTTTGCATAATGGGTCAAAGAGAGAAAATAAAGAAGAGGTCAACAGGAGAGAGAGGGGGGCTGGTTTGGCTGTTACAAAGACAGAGAATGACATGCGGGCCCAGAGAGGCGGACCGCGTCCCTTTTGACGACATCTCACCCTCTCTCTCCTCGGCCGCGTAAATCCCATAAATAAATTCTTCTCCTTTTTTTGTTTCTTTGCCATTGAAATCCCATCTCCATTTTCCTCTCTTGTCGTTGCGATTTGAGAATTCACCTTCTTCTTCCTCCTCTCGCCTCCTGGGTAATCTGTCTTAGGTCTTCATTGCCGCGACAAATTTGACAGTAGTAACGGTGGGCTAACTGGACGCGTATGTAAATCGTAGATAGTGTTAAGCAAAATCGATGACATAATTGTATGAACGTGAACAAAGTCGAGTGGTAAATCGAGATGTGCGAATGAAAGGGTCAGGGCATACTAAATGGATTTATCTCAAAGCTTTAGTTACCAGTTTTTCTTAGAAGAGTGAAACCTTCGAAAATTTCGATACAACAATTTGGTGAAACTGAAAAGCAAATGTTGTACTTTAAATACCGTTAACCAAAGGGCTAATATTCTTCAGATTCAAATTTTTGCATTTAGCCTTAACCAAACATGTAGCGACAACGGCACGAGTAGAAGCCATCAAGGCGAAATGAGCAATTGAGTACTTTCGGGCATCCTTTTTTGAGGGAGGGGAGAACCAATTTTTATTCTCTCGCTTTCATGTGGTGCGCATGTTGCGAACAACCCGAATCCACGATCCATCCACGTTACTCCTTGGCACTTGCCACCCAGCGAAAGCCGGGCTACCTACAACAGCAAAAGTCCGACAGCGTCCAGTACTGGGGGAGGTTAGATCATAAAAATTTAGGGAATCGGCAGTACTTTTTTGAGACATTTTCACGATCCTAGAAGATTCCATATAGGCACATATATGGCCCACATGCAAAATCAATTTATTAGAATTTTCAGAAAAACTTCCCTGCCACGAGGCCGCGGTCTGACGAAGTAGCAGTGGCCCGGGACCGCTCTGTACCGGCGACCGTGACCGATGCCTTGCTGGTTCTGCTGAGGGACTCAGCTGCGGTCTGACGCGGTTTCCTCGAGGAATAACTCCGATTTTTTGCCAGCTGAGGTTGGGATTTTGCAAAAGCATCTCTCTCTCCCTTTTGTTTATGAGGCTAATGGCGAAACATAAAATACTCACAAATATGTCATTCTTGCGCCACATAAAAGAAACAAGTATTATTTTCACCGTTGTTTCGTTTAGACACTTAGTTGAGAGCAAGAAGAGTTTTAAACCAAGCCAGAAACAGGGAGGTTTTGCGAAATGCACAACATATAGATTTGAAGACAGCTATGCTGTCTCATTGGCTGAGACATGATATCCAGCAGATTTAAACACAGTTTTATTAGTATCAGGTTTAATCAGCCAAAATCGTCTGTGACCTCTATCTAGCACCAACACCTAACACAACAGGAGGTGATAGCCGTTGGTATATTATGAGCATAAGGATCTAAAAACCGTAAACATACGGTAATTTTGTGCTAACCGTTTGATGATACCACCATCATGATTGAGGAATGTATTTGTCTACCATGCAGAAAATGTCAGCAATAGAATGGGAAATTAAGAAACCTCTTTTTCCCCAAATTAGGCACAATTTCACAATTGAAATCCATGACACCTTTGACTTATATTCGACATTTGGTGCAAGAGGAAGACACTTTGTCTATGTGGTTTTTCACAACACAGATCTTGCCAGTTGATATTCACATCGTTGGACGACTAAAATGGCATCTTTAGGTGTGTTCATCTTATTCAAATTCATGATTGAGCAAAATCCAAAACATCATGAGTTTGACTTTTAACTTTTTAGCAGAAATCAATGTTAAACTCAACTAGCATGAAAAGCAATTGAATATTTTGCAACAGACTTTTTAGTTAAAAACAAGCTCATCCAGAAGTGCTGTGTGCAAAGCATAAACAGACAAAGGCAAGAGAAAATCTATTGTTCAAATCATCGATGCAGCAATCAACTATCTCTAATTTTGAAATCCTCATTCATTAAAACTTCACTAATTTTCACCAATCATCATCATTAGAGATAAGAGACTTTTATACGTATCAAATTTCATTAAGAGATTCAATGATAAATTCCTGTTTTTATACAGCTGCCTCTCACACTTTTATTTTTAGCACTCAAAATTAATGAGCTTCCTCAGAAGAACACTCACCTCATATCTTCATACTCTGTGTCAGATTCACCACGCGCCAATGAACGCAAACATCGGAGACATTCTATTCTCCTTATCATCATCCTCACTGTTCACCATCTACATTCACTTATGGCTACGAAGCAGCGCAAACTTGTTGAATAAGCCAGTCGTGAAGATTCTATCCATCTTCCCCCTTTTAGAACGCTTTGACTTTGTAGTTGTGGCTTTTGTTGTTTGTCTTCTCACGCATCTTTGTCTTTCTTTTGCCTCTACCAAGCTTAGGACAATGCGAACGAGAGAATCAATTTGAACCATATTCAAAGGCACGATGTAACCCACGTCTTTTCTGTTCTAGCTATTATTCATAGCTCGAGCAAATTCTTAGCGACACAACACCAAATCCCCTTCCCGACTTTGTTGAGATCACTCGGTGTCATGCATGTGATTAAACCAGCAGAAAAGAAGGCAACATGAAGAAGCATCTACAATCAAGAAGAAGAAGAAGAAACCAAACATCATTATAAATCAACTTTTGCGAGAAAGAAAATTCATCATGGTTTTCAAATCTTAGTTTAAAGTGAATCTAAAGTCAAATTAGACATATTAACAGACTCTTGAATAGATGTAACTTTCATCCCCAGAAATAGACAATGTCGAGACCCATTCAAAAAGTGACGAAAATCTCAGATTGGGATAATTACACTATAAGAAGAATCAGATCAGATCTACATACCACTCAAAATTTATTAAATTAGAAAACGTCATCAAAAGCCTCTCAGATTTTATCTCAAATTTAATTATCCTTTTAAAAAGACTCTCGACAAGTTCTTTTATATTATTTGTCCTATGATGAAATTTTTCAAAGCATTCCAATTTCATGACGCAGTTTCAATGGCACACGATCATAATCAAACGAGAAATCGCACTCAAAAGAATATACGGAGCTTGCAATTGTTTCAAATTCAGTTTGTTAAAGCATCAGTATAATGCTTCGAGGAAGTCAAACATAAGGATGAAGAAACTTTCCTCCAAATATCATAATTTTCAGGCCAATAATGTAAGATTGCATCTACTACACCAATGAGGAAATCAGTTCCATCGAATATAGCTAGTATTGTGAAAAACCTACGGGATAGTGCCATGGCAAAAACTTTAGAACGTCAAAAATCCAAAGAAGAAACCGAGGCTCTGCATAACCGCTACTGTACGATCGAATTCACAAAGACCTAGCCAACCGATGCGGGTCGAATGTGTGATATGCCCAACAAACCGAAACTTTTAGCGAATAAAAAGCCTCGAATATCGATGGATCGCAGTCTGACCGAGAAGTAGATTGCGCCGGTCTGACCATCCTGATGAACGTCGTCTGACCGATGTAGATAATCGGTCGAACCGCCGAAAACGCCTGCAGCGACTCCCTGTTGCCTGCGTC
This sequence comes from Oryza longistaminata, assembly GCA_009805545.1. Taxonomy (NCBI): domain Eukaryota; kingdom Viridiplantae; phylum Streptophyta; class Magnoliopsida; order Poales; family Poaceae; genus Oryza; species Oryza longistaminata. The sequence goes on along the minus strand of CM020180.1, from coordinate 10,967,249 downwards.
TGACCGCCGTGTGCCGCAGTCTGACGTCGCGATGCCCCGGGTCGACCGCCGTGCGCCGCTGGTTAGACCGCCGAAACCGGTGGAAACACAAATCGAAGAACTCTTAAAGTGGATGACGACTTTATTACTTCTCTCTGTGTTTAACAAGTGCACCAACAGCACTCCTTACAAAAATTTCGACTAACTCGAAACCTCTAACTCAAACTCAACTCAATTGCTCTCTTAAAGCGATACCGTAGGAAGCCTCACGCTCCCCCTCTATTTATACATGAGGTAGCAAGAGCCTAAAGCCCGAACAAACTCATATAGAGTCCTAATCCCTTAGAAACCACTAGTACAAGAATAGAAACTTTACATACCAATCGTACCAAATTGGACTCCTCTGCAATTCGACTCCGCATCCATACGCACAAATTCCTCCATCGTATGCCATATGGAATCTCCATCAACCACGTGCATCAATCCTCAGCCTAAGTCCGCATGATCTCTGACCACGGCAACGGACGCGTCGTCTTATCCCAGCCGATCCCGTCTTCACGGCAATACTCTCCCGAGACATCGAGTCACCTACACATGGAACAAACAAAGAAACCATATTCGAGAACAAGCTATCTCCAACTTACTCATTACAGCAAACAATAGTATACATACGTATAGGTATCCCATCTAGAAGTCATAATCATGGAATAAACTCGGATATCCAAATAAACAACCCGAAACCGAACCGGACACGTATGCCGGCTCAGACCGGCGGCTGCGCGGTCTGACCGGCATTACACCCCGGCTCTGATCCGCTACCAGAGCTCGTTCTGACCGGGCTACATAAAACCACAGCAGTACCTGTATATTCACCTGTAAATCCCAATCATCTCCAAAACCACTTCGTGATAAAGTCCAAATAACAAAACCAATAATCCTCCATGCCCAATTGTTCATCACAGAATAATAATCAAAAAACACCTTGATTTTACATGGTGGGGTTTTGATGGTTGAGACGAGTAGAGGCAGTGCCGATCTTGCGGGTCAGCACGGTTGATGGAGACGCCATCGGGCGTCAATTGAGTTTAGGCGAAGTTGGACGACGAGTAGGAGCGGCGTCGAAAGCACGGTGCCCATTGTTGTCGGCGTGTGAGGATCTTGTTGTCTCGCGTCGCCGAGGAGGTGTGCTCAGTCGAGAGACTCTTTCGTTCCGTGATGCATTGCTGGGGCGTGATGTTGAGCAAATGGAGAGGGAAGTTGCGGAACCTGTCCATGA
>CM020180.1:10879346-10965969 GCA_009805545.1 Oryza longistaminata | reverse complement strand
GCCTCATTGCTGCAAGGCGCACGCCGCGCCGCCGCGGGGGGGGGTCATCTCGAGCTGTATTTCCTTCTTCTTCATCTTCTTCTCACTCTCCCGTGAGAAGATTTATCAGTTAATATTTCCAAAAAGAGGAGAGGGAGGGTGGTAGCGTTAGAGTGGGGGTCGATAGCAGTCAAGAGACAAGGACGGGAACGGAGCCCAACTCGCCCTCCCTCCCACCCCTCTCCTTTCGATTTGCCTCCTTCATGATTATTGACCGGCATTTGAGGCAAGAATGGCCCGCGCGGGTGATCCCATCTTCCTCTCCGCCACCATCGCCGGATTCTCAACTTCATCCGCGGCCTCAACGCCGATCCCGACCTCCTCCACGACCGATATGCCGACGCCTCCGAATCCCCCAGGAAAGGCCCCCGTGCCCCCCTATTTCTCCAAGGTAAATACATCAAACACCGCCCAATCTTTCCTTGCTCGCTCCACACTATCTTGGCTAGGTTACCTCACGCACAACTTTCATGACATCCCCTTGCTAGAGACTAACGCTTCCATTCTACTGCTTTAATTCCTGCTACGAGCCCCATGTACCCCGTCTCATATCAAAATCACAACATTGTCTGTCTTTGACTTCTAGTTTTGCTTTGGCTGGATATAGAGCTAAGCAATTCCTAGGAATGCTTCTTCTTACGGCTGAACAAAAATGAAATCTTTCTGGCTAACTTTTCATATCAAAAAGGAGACGAAAAATCAGTGCTTTGGAATCATGTTTCTGCATGGCTAATCTTTCAGATAACAACACAAACCATGTTTATTTTAGTGCACACCAACATGTTCTCTCTTGTTTTTGTTTTTTCACAGCAGTACTTCAGCATACAATTATCGACTCAGCACAGCAACAACAACAACACAAAAAAATCAAAAATGCTTTCATGCCTAAATTTTAGTCCGGCTTCATTTTCGGCATTTTTTCAGCTTATAACAATAGAACACGAATTTCAGTAGCACATTGTTGATTCCTGCTGATGTTCTAGAGCTTGGAGGTTGAACAGGAACTAAACACCCGTCATTCCAAAACTTATATGCAACCACGTTTGCTGTTATAATAGGATAAGCAAGATATTGCGCTGCCTTATTCCAAAGAAGAAAAAAACTGCAGCCACATTACAGGAATCATAACTAAAAAATGAGCTATTGTGAAGTATTTCTATAAGTTCCAGTATGCCTTGATAACAAACTTAACTTAAACAGCGGACATGTAGTTGGCTAGTTGGGCAGTGCTTCTGACATTGTTTAAACCATGGTATCATGGTTTATAACATGTGGAACCTGTCCTTATGGATATGATAAGATAATAGTTATAACACTGGAGAGGCTGGATTGTTGAAAAGAAGACTAGCGGAAAGATGATTATTGTGTCTGGTTGATGATGCCGTGAAAATTTATATTCCAGGCCCAAAAACCAATAACAACCTTTTTTTTAAAAAAAAAAAAACTTATAGCGCGAAAGAAGTTTTTCTTCAGGGTGGAGCACCATCAAGCGCCATAATTGTCCGGTCACCTACTCAGCCTCGAGAGATAATAGTAGCCCACACCGCCAGACGAGTTGTGAAGCCGTTGAAATAGGCACCAATTCATGCGATTCGGTCAGATAGCCAGCAATCGTCTATATTGCTGAAGCTGATAATGCGGGGCATATTTGGTCTTAGGCCCAGTTTTTTTGTTCCAGTGTTGCATCTTTTTTGTATGCGTAGTAAAAGTGTGCTGCACCATTCTTATGCTTCCTAACCAAGCAACAGAGTATAATATGGATTCATTTCTTGCTTGCTACATAACTTTCTCTCAATTGAAGAGAACTTTGCGCATGAAACTGTAGGTTGGGTTCGGCTTTGAAACAGGATTCTGACTGGTGGCATGGCAAGTGGAAATACTTTGCGCACTCTTTTTCACCACCGACAAAATGGAAATTCCAAAATTTCGCTAAGAAGCCCAGGATGGAGTCTGATATTTATACATACTTTGTTGATTGGAATAGACGTTGGAAGTCCCTATTGTGGTTAGATTCTGTGGTGAAGTGTAATACACTGGCAACTTAACATAGGATTACATCCTTGAAGTAAATGACAAAATAGTTCACGTTGAGCCTTTTTCGTGTAACCTAAAAATCAATGAGTGGAGATTGGGGGCAATGCTGGAGTAGACTTATTAAACATGAGATTTGCGACTGAAGTTCTAATACAATAGTGGACCACTATTCTTAATTTCCTGTGAAATGATGCGTGGCTTTGTGTTTGTTGAAGATGGTATTCAACATAGCTCTACCTATCATGTATTGTTGAAGTATCTGGTCCAGACTGTGGGTTCTGGAATGATTGCGCTGTTGGAGATGCCGGAGTTTCTGATGGCGCTACAAAGGAAGGGCAACAATGGCAAGACGAAGAAAGCGCGAGCGTGAGGGTAAAGGGCGGCAGGAAAAAAGACCGAAGCAAAAGAAATGAGCGACGCAAGGCCGATAGTTCATAAATAGTGTAATGTCACCCCCCACAGAGTGGGTAATACCCTTATAGATTTGCTGGAGCAGTATATATTAATGATCCAAAAGATAAGAAATAATTTAGCTTTAAGAACAAACAAGTAAACTTTAAGGTGAGGCGGGAGACAACTACACAGAGCAACTAGGTATGTAACTTACACCCCGTCGCACGTCCAGAATATGTTACGAGTCAATAAGCATAATCCAATGTAATAGTTCTTACTCAAAGCGCAAAACACCTAAACTTACGAAACGTTCTTACCTATCCGCCAAAATCTTTATTGAACTTATTGGCCTGGGGTCTTAAATACAATTAGATAAGAAAAAAAAATTTCTTCCGAAAGGAAGACGGATACCTATAGAGCCAGAGAACAGAATAATCGGATTGGTTAAATATCATAACTGTCAATGATGACTTGTACGCCAGAAACATCATAGTCGACGATTGATTGGAAGTGGGAAAGATGGATGCATTTGCGTCAATATAAAACTGCACAGCCATTAAAGTCATATGGAAAAGGTAACTATAAAGTAGAAAGTCCAAGGTCTAAGATAGGGGGACAAGATTGGAGAGGTTCAACATCAAACAATAATTTAACAAATATCTTATATCCCGTATTTATGAGACGGATCTCAGTTCCCTATCTCAGCCGAGCGAAAAGGAAAAAAAGAGCAGAAAGAGTTTGAGAACAAACCCAAAGGTCCCCATCATTTGGCTTATACGTGAGTTGAGAAGGAATAAGAGGCAGAATGAATTTGTGTGGGTAAAAACGACATATAGTAATAAATGCGATTCTGGCTAACTAAAAAAGCTGCAATATGAAAAAGAAAGTACGTTGAAGATCAAATATTGGTGATAAACAAAAATATAATCTTTAAAATTAAACTTGAAGAAACATTACTAAGAATTTAATGCATCATCGTTGCGGAGGCCATAAACCTCAGAGCAAGCGCGGATGGTAGCTACCGAAGCCAAAAGGCACTGAGCAAGCAAGCCGAGACCTTCAGACCCGCATGCGACTGTTAGTATGGGTGAGCCAGTCACTAGACGTCACGCGGGCGCCTTGCTTTCAGACTCTCCAACGGTTGTGCTGGTCCAGTGCCACCTGAGATAGTCCATCCATCTGGATTCCAACGGCACGATTACACGTGCGCCACCGCCTCCCCCTCCACCCAAACCAACAAAAAAATAAAAAGCGACGAAAGAAAAAAAAAAAAAACAAGATCGCGGCACAGCGAACCCCCCGACCGACAACCGCCACCCACCCCCACCCGTCGCAGCCAGCCTACGCATCCACCCAGGCTCTCCACCGCCATAAGCCATAAGCCAATCCGCGGGAGGCTCAGCAATCGAGTCGGACACGCCACGGCAGATTACGTCCGAGGGCCTAGGCGCAGTGGATCGCAGCGCGTGCCGCGACGGGCACGAGAAGCAACACGCCGCTACGCACAATCGAAATCGCGGCCTACGAGCGCGAAGGGGGGACCGGAACGTTAATGGATTAAGTTATGCGGCCATCGTCCGGCCCATCGCCTAGCGACAGCCGAGCAGGCACGGTCGACGAGAAGGAAGCGGCCCGCGGCGAAACCACCCCGCGGAGCCCTCCGGCCGCGGCGCGGAGGGCGCGGAGGCGGAGAGTGGCGCTGGAGGTGAGCGTCGCGGTGGGCGCCGAGATTCAATTCAGGCAAGGCGCACAAGGCTGTACCGGGCGCACCGTAACCCAGCGGGCAAAAACCCTAAAACCCCCTCCGAACCCTAGCCCATGAGACTGACGCCGACGCGCCCCGGGCTACCGCCGAGCAAACCCTAAGCCTCAGGATCGGAAGGTCGATTCGCCGCCCGAGGATTGGCCATCGGCGCGGCGCATCGGCCCTGATATACCCACGCGCGCCGGCCCGCGACCACAGAGCTTCCTTCGCCCGCCATCCCCCTTCCGCCGGAACCAGGCAGCCGTTTGCCCCGCCGCGCAGTGGGGTCAGCCCCGCCCCCGAGGACGCCGCGCCATCTCCGGACAGACGATACTCCGCGGGCGAAACCGGACGGGCGGGGCCGTTGCCACAGCACCGGCCATGCGAAGAGCGATCCGGGCGGGCCGCCTGAGAGAAGGCGCGGAGAGCGGAGGGCGAACGAAACGCGAGCGGAAGCATGGCGGGCGGGCGCCTGCTGCACCGTCGCGGAGCTTCGACCAGGTAGCGTAGGGCTTGCCAAAGCGGCTGAATGAGCGGGCTGCTGAGGCCATCGGCGGGCCTGAGTCGTGCAACGGGGCCCTGTCTGCTTGGCCTGGTGGTGGTAACCGCGCGCCGTCAAGGCTCCCGTTGGGTATGCGCACTCGCAGTTCGGCAACGCACGATGAAATCCATCGTCCAACGCCCTGATAACCTCGCTCAAGTTGCTGAGCAATAATTCGACTCCGGTCCGCTCCACCATGATGCAAGCGCGGGGCCACGGAGTATCACGCGAAGGACGTAGAGGTGGGCAGTGGGTGACTCACACAGAGTCCTTCGAGAAGGAGAAGCGGACACAAAGGCCGAAATCAGTTGTATCAAAAGTGTCAGAGTTCTGCTTGACCCAGGATAATGTTCCGCCTTCAGATTCACCATGGTCGTAAGAAACCCAAGCACCACAAGAAAGAAGGCATACTGCCTTAGCATCTCATGGTGCTGGTTTATGATGCTGAGCAAGAGCCACAATCTACGAATGCTTTTAAAGAATCACTCATGTCACTGCTTATCTTAGGCGTCATAGAAGAGCCACAGAATTATGGGGGTGGTGATTACAAGCCTGTTGATGCTGTTGGCTTGGTTTGCATGATATTTGCTATTATCAAGCACCCCAATGGATCATGGCACAATAGTTAAAAGACCGACTCACGCATGGCCAAGTACAGGAACCCGACGGGAGTTTGCTTGATGATGTACGGCCTGGACGTTCCATAATGCCATGACCTATAATCCCAAGAGGGGCAGGAGGTGTGCATTCATGGCTGAGCAGTGTTGGGAATCTTTGAGGCGCAGTGGCCTGAAATTGAGGCTGAGGTTCAGTACCTTCCTCATGTCCGCCCATTGCCAAATAAGTTTCCACCTCACCAATGACGTGCGCTTCCTGATCGCGTCAGATTCTGTAAAACACCATATTGGCGTTGGACTCCAAGTCGAAGGCCATTAAGTCTTATACTCCCACTTTATAGTGCCAGGACTCCCATCGATGAAGAAACCAAAAGGCAAGGAATCCGATAAGAGAGGATATGAACTAATAGATGAAGATAGACCGAGAAGCTTAGTAACAAAACCTCAGGAATTTGCCCCCGGAGAAGCTTCACGTAAAACTGTTGTGAGGATCAGTCAAGAACAAATAAATACTGAGTCTGTGCACCACGCACGAGGGATGAAACAAGCAGGCATGGATACTGAGACACTATTCGGACCTGAATAGGTATTCGTCGACCAAAAACTACAAGTGAAGAACCTGAGGAGTAAGCCAAAAGAGGGAAGGCTGCGGGACCACATGCGCTTGCACAATACAGATGCTAGGTTGAGCTATGAACACACGATGTTGCCGCCACAGAAAACCGTATAGCCGACATTTTAATCATTCAGACTATTCCTATTCTATTCAGCACTACTGAGGTTAATTCAATTTTATGATTGGTGCTGCAACGCGTTACGTTTCCTCTGGATTAGACACAGCCTCACAAGAGCCTAATATGGTGCGTAAAATCTCCAAAGCAAAAGTAAGTTAGATTGCTTCTTATTTGTACTATCAATTGTCCAAGTCAAATTGGCCAGGAACCATGGATTATGGAAGCAGATTATAATTTACTTATATTTCTTATATGAGCAGATTGTGATGTTTGTTGGATTGAGAAAATTAGTCTTCGTGCCAGAACAAACTGATAATAATGGACAAATGCAAGTAGATCGAGCAGCTGTCTAGCCTCAGCAGTGATACGGATCCCTTCTAGTGGGTAAATATTCTTCTGCCTTGTTTTGCTCATCATATCCTTTGCACTTTCACGAGGGTATTCCGCATATCTACCAGCTGTAAAGACCACTTGAGTTAGTAATGGAGTCAATCGGTAACCTATCCTTCTTTGCAGACTCAGACACCTGCATAGCCTCTTCTTCAGTATGGAGATCCGACTTGCCGACCAATTCATCTTGAAATGTAGGTAGGTTTTATGAAGTAGTGTTTGTGTTCTTATTGGCTGTATTTGTTGTCCCTATATCCGGCCTGAGTGAGTTAATTTTAAGGTCGGTTCTATCTGACCTTGGGTTGAGTTCGGGCTAGCGTTATCCTTATGGGTTCTCAATGCTCCTTATGATGGCAGTCCTTAGGTATTCTCGCCAGATATACCTGCGTCGGTATTCAATAAATCCCATGGTAACACTCACAGATGCACACAAAGACACTATCTTAATTTCCTGTGGATAACAACATATAGTTAAGTATAATGGACTGAATAACCCGAGACGACTCCAACTTGGTGTACATACGAAGTATGCATTCCATCCATGTAATAGCTATCCAGGAGACAAGCTAGAATGTTCTCCTGATCAATGAACATGCAAATAATGTGCAAATTATCCATTAGATTAGAGCAAACCCGGAGAAACCCAACGCATATAACCATGGAGTTAAACAGCACAACTCATAACGCATATCGCTTCAAACTGAACATAGTAACTATACACTTTATAAATCTGATTAAATCCTAGAGTAGCCGATACGACGCGGCGCCATTTACGCGCACTTAACACCGACCCCAACATGATAGCGGTAGTGAGAAACAGCCACGGGGACATACATCGGGAGGCATCATCAGAACCTTCGCGCAAATGTAAAATCCTGCAGCTGAAAGCACGGAGAAACTGCTGATCTTCATAATCAACAAGCACAGTTCAACTAGGAAACACGCATGCGTAAAAGACACTTAACGAAACAACAAACACAGTTACGAGAGACTATTCTCTGCATGCCAGTGTCCATCTGTCTAAAATGTAACTCATGAAGATGAGCGCGAGTGACATGTTGTGCGCTAAAACCAAGGCATGACCGTCTATGCTAATCCCCAAGATTATGAGCAACATACTAGGAACACGTGCGCGAAGCAACCGGTCCATCAAGTGCAGCGCACCTGGGTGCGGCCTCTTGCTTCTCCATTTAGGCCTTGGTTGCTTCTTGTGTCTTGGCCATGGCTGCTGCTTTGGCTGCTCTCGTTGATGGGTAGAAGAGACGATTCGCGGGTATGCGGCGCAGAGAATACAGGTCGTGGCTGTTCTGCACCAACAGATTCAGATATCGCCGTCGACCCATCGATCTGTCGCCCTGATCAATCGAATCAAAGAGAACAAGTTATTAGCAGGTGGCGGCGGTGGAGTCAGATGGATTAGATGAAGGCGAAACAGAACTCGTGCCTTTGGGCTATATATGGCCCGACAGGCCACAGCCCAGGGCCTTCTTCTTGGTTCTTGCACGGTACCTGACAAACAGCAAGGAGGTTGATTATTTTCTGATTGGATTGCTCCCCTATCATCTACTCTATATATATGGTGATAACTGTACAAACTCTGATGCTGATAAAATGTGCCCTTCTCAGCTGATTTGCCCCCCCTTTCCCCTTTTTTTTCCTGAAAAAAAGAGAGGAGTTTTGATGCTTTTATTGAGAGAAACATAGTAAGGTTTTTTTTTGGTACCACTAGGTAATTGCAGAGGACACCACCTTACAAGGAGATAACAGATAGAACATTTTAACTATCACCCCTAAACCAAAAGATAACAGCCCAAATATAAAGTGGAAATTAGCTAAGGTGGCAAGCTAGAAGATAAACTAGTCCAGAAGACAACCGAACCACTTGGCCCTTTTAGATGGTTAAATCAGATATCATATTTACATGGTCTGAAAATAAGCAAGTTATTTATATATTCTCAAATGTTTTAATTTTATTTTTCTACCCTGTCACATGGGACATTTCTTGCATTGGCTTTCACCCTTTAGGTTGGTTTTACTTCATCTTCACATGTTCCAGGAAGGGGAACTGTGCAGGCATTGCAAGAGGCAACAAATTTATATCATATCTATCAAGCACTCCATCAACTAATTATCCCTTATCCATGAATAAATTTGCTTTCCTCCAAGTAATCATGCTTATGAAGCGGAGACAACACATGACTTTGTACTGTTGCAAGGAATTCAGAACTAGTATTTGCTCAACAACATATACAGAATTACAGATGAAGCTTCTGGTTGCAGAGAGGTAGTGAAAACCAGGAGATGACAGAAAGATACATATTGTTGTACCACTAACTAGCTAGCAAAATGACACGCCAGCCCAGTAATGTCATTCAGTTAGGACCAAAAAAAACTGGAATATTACATGCCACTAGCTAGTTTAGAATTCCAATCCTACTTAACTGGCAAGTATAACACCACTAATTTACTTGATCATTAGTCTCTTATCGTCCACTAGAAATGTGGACGCAAAATTGCATATCAGATAAAAGCATTGCTTCAGCCTTCAGAGTATCAAAATGAATAAGATTAGGCCATATGGGCTGATTCATAGAAATCATAACGATAATATTAGTTTCAGATAGAACACTTGGCCAAATTTAGTTCAGCTGACAAGGAAAAATCTTCAGTCTCCACTGTTTTCGCTGCCTTTCCATTTCTGACAAGATAGCTCTCTTGAAGATACAACCAGCAAGAGTGATACTGCTTTATACAATTAGGAAAGTACACTCTTACAGACCATGCACTAATTTAGAGTTCCAAATTTTCAATCCTACTCACTAGTCCCTTACAGTCCACTTGAAATCTGGATGATAAATTGCATATCAAATGAAGCATATTGTTTCATATGAAAATGAAATCAGTTTAGGCGAACCCATTCTGCTTCATATATAGCAAAATGATATTTGTTTCAGAACCAACTCGATTTGCAGTAGAATGGGTACACACATATCAGGTACTAATTAGAAATATTATACCTAGATACCACTGCTGATTTAGAAATCCAATCCTATTAATTACTAATTAACTAGGGTCTCTTACAGTAGTCCACTAGCTAGCTAGAAACATGCATGATATAAAGCTTATCAGATTAAAGCTAGCACTAATTGCTTCAAATATCAAAATGAAATTAGGGCACATATGCTAGCTAGCTGCTTGATAGTAAAACCCTCAGCTTCAGATAACCCATTCGATTTCATGGTCCCAAAAGTTGTAGTACATGGACTTGTGCTTGATCATCCGGACCCCACCTTGATCATTACCATCTTTACCACAAGGGCGAACCATCTGTAGGCCAGTTAAGACAGCCAATTTCCCCTGAATCGGGTCAGAGTCCATTGTGTCATCGTCATCGTAATCGGAGAAACCAGTGCAGTCATCTGCCATATGACGGAAAATCTTGACGACGCAAAACCTGCCACTGCCCAGGTTGATGAGGTCAATGTTATAGGGCAACCAGGATTCAGGTATGTCGAGGTCCACCCAAGTGTGCTGCTGCTGCACCGTGGGTGGCTTTGCTGCATCGGAGAGGAGATCACAAGCGCACAAGCTGTAGGGGTGGTCGACGGACAGTCCGAACCAGAGCTTGAGCTCTGGCACATACTCAGCTTTGCCATCGAATGGCATTGTCCAGCAGCCCAGGCGACGCCACTGACGGCCCACTGTGTCAAAGGCATAAGTAGCATCTGGCTCCATAGAAGAAACATAGATAGTTGAGCTATATATCAACCACCGTGTAGGAAGTAATGTCGGCATGCATGTAGTTGGCGAAGGGCGGCGGCTGTAGAGAACTCCAATAGGGAGTCCTCCCACGGAAATCCTTACAAGAAGAAGTGTAGTTGAGCACTTCAAAGCAGTAATCCTTGGTTTCAGGGTCAGCACTCTGGGACATCACGTAGAGGCTGTCTTCATCCCACATGTCGCCACTAATGTTCTTGTTGGTGTTGTTGTTTTTGATGGAGAGGGAAATGGCTGCACAACCCTTGTCAGAAATGAGGTTGGGAAAGGCAAAGACGGTGGAGGAGTCGGCGTCAAAGACGATGGTATGTCCACTGTGGTCGGCAATGAGGATCCTGTTCTCATTGCCGAGGATGGAGGCGAACTCGAGATTCCTATGTCGACGCTGGCCATCCAGGGGGTTGGTTCGAAGTTGAACAGCTTCCCCAACATCTCCAAGGTGTGGAGGCCTGGATGCTTCTTGCCATGGTGCTCCTTAACGTACGCGTTGAATGATTCTTGGGACTTTACTGTTGCCTCTTCAGCTGCTCTTGTTGATGGGTAGAAGAGATGATTTGCAGGTATGCGGCGCAGAGAATACAGTCCACTGCGGGCGTTCTCCACCACAAGGTTCAGAAATCGTCGTTGTCCCATCAAATCTATCGTCCCTTCCAAACACCTAACTGATTAAACTGCTCTTGAATTGGATCGATCGATCTTTATAATCTAGTCGGCCTGATTCTCTCTATAGGCACGTATATGAGCCGATCGAATTCCTAGCCTGCCAGAGAGCAATGCGAAGAACTCAGTAGGCGGCAGCACTGCACAGTTGGAGGTAGCAGTAAAAGGAAGAATGGCGGCGGCGGAGGAGGCATGGATCGGGGAGATGATCGATCGGACGAGAAGAAGGCGAACATCGTGGATGGAGATGGACTGGACAGTAAGCTTTTATGGGCCGTTGGCCGTACTTACTGGGCCGGTCCAACAAGCCCAGCCATTGCGCTTCATCGATCTTGGAGAGCCCACAATGAACAAGCAGCAGGTCAAGATTTTTTTCCATCTCCTGCAAATTCAGAGTTTCAGACTATTGTTCCCTCTGTATTTGCTTTACTGGTTGAAGGTTTACCCCCATGATCCTCACATCACATATTGTCGGCCAGGCTTTTTATAACATATCCTATCAAGACAAAACTGCTGCATATAAACTAGAAACTGCAGAAAGATATAGTAAATGTATAGTAGTAGAACTGAATGTTGCATGACGATATGACTTATCTAAAACGTTTTTTTTTCCCTAATTTACAGCGATCTTATCAGGAATCTATCATGATATCTCAGTATTATTTCTCAAACGAAAAAAAAAATCTCAAATCTTACAAAGGACAAATTCATCTAGGTGGGAAATTTGCAAGTTGCAATATAAAGAGTTTAGTCTTTGTCATGTGTACAACTTGTCATAGCTGCGATTGGGTTGTTGGCATGTGGACCGTCTGATTAGTATTATTATATCTTGGAAAGTTGTTGGCTGATCAGTTAAAAATGAGCTCTTGGATGTTGGATCTATCCTCAGTGACGGTGGCAATTTATTTTACTCAACTCACAAGTGGAGTTTAAATAACTTTTGTTCAGACTTATCAACATGTGTTTCATATTTTATATTGTTTAGCGATAACTTCGCTCTCTGTGGCTGTGGCAAATACAAGGATATCCCTTATTCTCCAAAAAAAAAAAGTTTCTTATTTTGGCCTTCCAATGAAACTGCAACTTTTTTGTATTTTGTCGCCTACCTGTTACTATCTTGTAGGACAGTGCACTTGTGTTATCTTGTTTGCCCGCAGAAGGAGAAGTCACTCGATTTTTCTTTTATTTTTCTGATAGAGACTTATGTTCATTAGCTGATAAAGTGTACCTATGTAGCACTGTTAATATGAAAATTTTCATCAACAAGTTGGTAACAAAAACTCTAGGAATTCTTGAGCGCCTGGTGAATGCCAAGAATTACATACTTCATGCTGCAGAAACCTTGCTAATGGTGTCACAACATTTCACCCAAACAGAGCTTTATGACAGGACAAGGATGAATAGCTGAAGAAAGCTTGAAAGGCTCAAAGCCAACTTTTATATTGCAGCTCAACTTCTCATAAAATTACTCTCAACATACTCCATCTAAATTGTGCATAGCTTGCCTCATCATGAACTCTCCAAATACAATTGCACACATTGCCTCAACATGAACTCTCCAGATACAAAAATATAGTTACTAAAAAGAACACAGGCAAGACAAATAAATTCATTTCAGCTAAAACCTAATGAATTTGAGAAGCAGAAACTAAATGCTTGAGACATCCAAATCTACTCTTGTGACAGCTGCTATGCATCTCCATGCCAGGCCACGACAATGTCCTTCAGAGCTGGCCGGATGCCCTCCTCCTGTACCTGCCGGTACTCCAATGAATCGCCACTTGTTTGTTTCATCTCGATGATATGATAGGAAGTGGTAACCTCAAATATCTCTATGTCAAACTGAAGAACACCATTCCTTCCCTCTTTCCTCCCTTGCATCTTCACTACACCATTGTCTTTCTTCCTTACCCTGAGATTCAGTGCCTTTGCAACATCTTCCAGCTTTGTGATGATGGTCAAGGCAGATTTATCTGAAGTGAACCTTGCCTCATTTCTCCGTTCCTTTTCGAGGAACATGCCTGAGAGATCAAACCCCTTGGAGAAAGAGATAATTTCAAAGGCATTTAGGTTTGCCACTGACATGAGCTTCACATCTTCATGAGCATTTTTCTTGCGTCTCACACCAAGCGCCGGAGCAACATTTCGGGTGGTGTTTTCATTCAAAGTTCTTTCCTTCAAAATACGATTCTCCTCAGGACCTTTCCGGAACCAAGTAGACTCCTTTATCTTCTGAATTGAAATCCTTGTGTTTGGGTTGGGGTCCATGATCTTGTACAACAACTTCTGGAGTTTGCGTGAAAACCAACTGGGGCACCTAAATTCACCGTGTTGTATCTTCCGGTACATCTCCATCAAGTTTGGGCCTTGGAAAGGGAGATAACCAGCAACAAGAACAAACAAGATAACACCACAAGACCAAATATCGGACTTTGCACCATCATAGCCTATCTTGCTAATCACCTCTGGAGCAACATATGCAGGTGTTCCACAAGTGGTATGGAGAAGGCCATCTTGCCTCCTCGACTCTGAAAGTGCACTTAATCCAAAGTCTGAGACTTTTAGGTTCTCATTCTCATCCAAAAGAAGGTTCTCAGGCTTCAAGTCCCGGTGATACACACCTCGGCTATGGCAGTAATCCACTGCATTAATGAGCTGCTGGAAGTACTTATGTGCAACACCCTCTGTAAGCTTGCCATGCTTTGCAACCTTTTCAAATAGCTCGCCACCTTTCACATACTCCATGACAAAGTAGATCTTGTTCCGTGTTGCCATGACCTCATGAAGCTGAACAATGTTCTTATGAGCCACCAACCTCATGGTTGTGATCTCACGTCTGATTTGCTCCGAAAGCCCAATCTTCAGCACTTGCTGTTTGTCCATCATCTTTATGGCCACACTCTGGTTTGACTCCAGATTCCTTGCGTAGTGCACCTTGCCAAATGTTCCTTTCCCCAACAATCTCCCCACCTCAAACCTCTCCATTAGAACCTTCCCTCTACTTTCCATGCCCACAAAGATATATACCTTAGAGCTATCTTTTGGTTGCCCAATCAGATGAACTGCAATGCTTTAGCCATCCTCCCCAAGGTCATGATCTCGGATGGAGAACAACATTCTTATAGCTTCGTCTTGTTGGAGTTTGAACGGTGTGGGATTGGTGCAGAAAAGATGATCACTCGCATCAATAGTTGAGCAGATTAGTAACACTGGCGAACCAACAGTCTGCTTAATCTCACAGGACAAATTTCTTCTCTGCAAGCACATCTTTCAGCATTCCTTGATGTTTTCACTGCTTGTTTTTTATGGAGTTCCCTGCTCAAACAAAACCAAACATTAGATACCGTAATTGAATGTTCTAGGATATGCACTCCGCTGCTAACAGGGTATGTATAATAATCTGAAAGTCTGTACAAACTTACGACCAAATAAAAATAACCACAAATAATTTCAAAGGCTTACTCCTATAGTACTCAATTCCGTTTTTGTACCTACTAGTAACATATAAAAAGCATTCCCTACTGGAATCAACCATGACTCAGATGAGTTTAACGTGTTGTGTAATCACTCATTATTTTAAGGAACTTTCAGCTTTGTTGGCTGCAAGTTGTATTATCCCCATCTTTTACAGCTTCAACTAAGTATAAGAAATCTGGTTTCTGGGAAGCTGAATCAGAAACTAAAAGTAGGAATTCTGAATGAATAGAATATAAATTAGAAATGAGAAGATACAGGAAAATTGCAACCGATGTGTCCCGTTCTGGATGTTGATCAGGTTCAGAAAGGGGAGGGGGAAAATCAATTATCGATGCAGAGACCAAAACAAATAAGTAGGGTAGTATTCATGGTCATTATTTTTGCTAATATGAAATTTGCCGGACATTGCTGGGTCTTTTGCCCCTAAAAAAACTATTCAGATTTCTAACATATTAGAAATAGGAGAAGCAAATCAATAAGCAAGAGGGACAGCCGGCACATGCATGGCAGAGTTAGGATTTTCATGGCATCAAAGGAAAAGGTGACACATTTCTGCATCTAATGGAATGGGCTCCTTCATGAAGTTATTTATCTTCTCAAAAGATTAGGCGAGATGCGGCCGTAGAGGAGGGGATATAAAAAAACTGGTCCTTTCCAAACCTCAACTCGCAAACATGGCATTTCAAGAGTATATTCGATTAAACGGCAGGACTTGCATCCGCACGGCACAAATTCAACTAAAAACTAGAAATTTCCGCATCTACTCGAATCAACACAGCCAGGAGCCAGCCATAGATTTATTATATTTATGTGCCCTAGCGTGGAACAAAAGAGAATACGGGAAACAGCAAATTAACAAGCAAGAATCTGTAGAAACACTAGAAGACGATATGGACAGAGGAACTGCATACCTTCCGATGAGGAGGAGATTCAGGTAACAAACTCCAAACTTGTTTGGATAAAGAAAAAGGTGAACTTTTTCGATTTGTTCCCCCACTTCTTCCTCAGCACCTACTTGGGTAGAGAGAGAGAGAGAGTTTTTCAGTGGTAGTATCTGCAGTGGATGCGAGTGCAGCGAGAAGACGGGGTTCTCTTTTATACAGGGGGAGGAAACCGAGCAAGAAGAGGAGAGGAGGCAGCCGCCAGGGAGAGAAGAAACAGTGGTGCCTTGCATTATTAGCGGAGAATGATTTGACGTTAATGACCCTGATTTGGTTGGGCCGCGTTTCCTGGGCACCGCATCACACAAAGAGCATATCCATCCGACTCATCCCTGACTAGTCGCCCTTCACCACAGCAATCATTCATTTGGCTTGGTTTGGGGCTTAATGATAATTTAATTAATTATTCCACAATTGATGATGGTACAGCTCATCATTGTGTTCTTGAAACAGGTACAGCACATAATGTATCACTAATCACCTTGCCTAATCCTATTTATAGATCTGAAGGCTGTGATGCTGTCTTACAGAAAATGAGCACTTGTTTCCTTCTTTAATCTGATTCCGTTAACTGCAGCTTTATTTTCTGTGGAAACGATGTTAATTGAGGTAGTATTTGTTAAGAGTACTTTTCCATGTGATGGTGTGTTTTGGTTTGGAGTAACTCAAATACATGGCATTGGCTCATCTCTCACGATCTGATCCTTTGCTGACTCATCAATGGGCTGGCTGTTCTTCAGGTATTGGACCACCGGAAATGGTTGGTGGCTTGCAGCCATTTATCCGTGTGCTACTAGCTGGATCTTTGGTGAGCGGTATTCAATTATCACCGTATATACTTATTTCCTCCATTCAAAAATAAATTTATTTTTTACATAAATATGAATATAGTCAAATTCATGTATAGAACTGAACTTATTTAATTTTAGCATGGATGTAGACATGTAGTATTTGTTTCGGTCAGGCATCATCGGTTTTTATTGACATCGGCCTGTCTATATTTTACCAATGAATAATCAGCTTGTCCATAAGTTTTTCTGAATATGTTGTTATGCATATTAACCTTAGATTTAAAAATAATTACTTAAGTTACTAGAAGAAAAAAATACTTACAAATTAACCGAGAAGAAAACCGATCAATACAAACTTGGCAGCTGTACGGATAATGTACGGATAGCCGATGACGGCTCAATTGGTTTGCCTCAATCAAGCCTTTCATGACAGTGAAAAAAATCTGTGCCACTTCCAAGAAATGTCTTTGTCCAAAATTAATTATCTGCACACGTTTTGTGGAGTTCATGCGTTGTGTTGCCTGCGTGTGACAAAAGGAATTACATTTGGAATTTGCTGCTCGAAAACGGAAAGGGAAGCTGGTGAATGTACACCTTACGTTGCAATGGCAACAGCGTCGTGGTGCCACATACAACACGAATCGTTACATGTCCTATTCCTTCCAACAAAATCAACGAAAATACCAATTACTTATCATATTCATCCAATTAAATCAAGCAACCCATTTTTTATAAACACAGTACAAACACAGACACTCACAACGAGCGTATATTCACCTCTACAAACGTAGACACGTACACCCTATCCCTATGAGCACATCCGAAAGACTGGGCCGACATATTTTAAAATTAACGAAGTCATCGCGGGCGCCTCGCTGTCGACGAGTACGTCGCCTAGCACTGAAAGAATAATTAGCCATAAATATGAGCACCCACACTACTAGGAAAACCATTTTCCTAGGCGGCCAAAAAATAATTTTTTCAGGCGGGGGAAAGGACCACTTGTAAGCAAAGTCCTACGAAAATAGATGATTTTCACAGACTTTAGATCCACCTGCCTACAAAAATATTTTCAGCGAACAAAAAAAAATCCGCCGCCACCACCCCTGCTCGCTGGCGCCGATGCCGGCCTCCCCATCTAGCCCCTCCCCTTCTGTCCAATGGCTCTCCTCCTCCGTCCGCCGCTGCTGCCTCGAGGAGAGCGCCGCCACTGCTGGCTAGCTCGCCTCTTTCGTCCAGATCTAGGAGGGGAGGGGTCGGCGCAGTCTGCGGTGGCCGCCGCCGTCGCCTCCACGACCGGCAGGATCTAGGAGGAAGGGGCGGATTGGAGCGCGACTGCCGCCTCCCCTCCTCATCGCCAAGCCACTGCTGGCCCTCCTCGTCGTTGCCGTCGCTAGGCCAGGAGAGGGAGGAGTTGAGCCGCCGCCTCACCTCCTCGTCACGGCCGACGCGCTCCACTCCTCGTCATCCTCCTCGAGACCGGCGGGCAGCGGATCCGCGTGCCCGGGGCGAGCCGGCGGTGGATCCAGGCGGAGTCGTTGTCGTCGTCGCAGCTGGCGGTGGGACCCAGTCGTTGTCGCGGCCAGCGGCAAACCTCCTTGGAGCCGCTGACGCTCCTCAGGCGATGTGTGATGAGAGAAAGAGAGAAGTGGGAGGAAAATGAGTGGTGGAGAGGATAAGGATATATG
Organism: Oryza longistaminata; assembly: GCA_009805545.1. Lineage (NCBI taxonomy): Eukaryota > Viridiplantae > Streptophyta > Magnoliopsida > Poales > Poaceae > Oryza > Oryza longistaminata. The sequence goes on along the minus strand of CM020180.1, from coordinate 10,948,143 downwards.
GTGGAGGAGAATATAAGGATGGGACTTAGATATTTTCTCTACAGGCGGACCACATAAGGTTCCACCAGTGAAAGTATTTTCGCAGGAGTACCACTTAAGGTATACTTTCGCAGGCGGACCTCTTAAGGGGTCCAGCTGAAAAAATTGATTTTCGCAGGCAGGGTTAAATCTAGATGCTCTTTAGCTATTTTCGCAAATGGTTATAAGAGGGTTTTTTTTTGTCCTCTTGAAAAATTAAAAAGCTAACGTCGGTAAAAATCGTTTTTCTAGTAGTGTCGTGTAAAGTCTATGACTTAAACCCGGGTGGGATAATTCCACCACAAGGAATATAACCAGTTAAGCTACACACTTCCCAAGTAACCCATTTTATTTGTAGATTGTTACTCTTGATTTTTTTAATAGATAACACCATTAATTATTGACTTAATGTGACGTTTGACCATTTATCTTTACTCGTAGCAACAATTATGTTGAAAAGGAACAAGCGCTAGTAACTTTTATTTTAAATTGCAGGAGAACTGCAATTTCATTAAATTATTGGCGAGGAATTAAAGGTTTCAAAGTTACAATGAAAAAATTCTTAGGGGTAAAAAATATCATAATAGTGATTACTAAATGTTTTTTTTTATCTAATACTCCTATCTAGCTTATTAAGTACGATCAAGCATTTTTTATTTTTTTTCTGCGTGGGTATGAAGGAGTATTCCATCAAGTAAGAGCAATCTTGATATAGTGGCATCTATTATTGATGTTGATTTTGTTCTCTGTTGCTTATGATGATTTATTTTGTCCCCCTGCTGAACTTGATCTCAGCCCCACATTGAATCTTGTCTAGAACCCCGGCTTGATTCGTCCGATGGTTTTATGTGGTACATTTATCGGAGCACATGCATGTGCACCAAATTCCTGGCTTCATTCATCGACCTCAAGAACTATCCACGGTCTTAGGAACCATTGCCTCAAGAAGTAATTTAGAGTGAATTCCGTCTTCATTCATTCATAAGATGGCATTTCCTCTATTATGATTATGGATCAACAGATCTATTCTCAGGAAAGCGTGGATTGATCGTTTTTATGATGCAGGTCGTCTGCAGTACTGCATGTGTATTACTGCTCACTGACATGGGGCCCACATGTCATATCAGTGAGCAGTAATGCACATGCAATACTGCAGGGGATCTCAATTGCGTTTTTATGTACTTTGATGCGCCTTTTAGTCTGTCAATTAATTCACTTCATAATTGATGCCGCCACTACTTAATAAACGATTTTCATGTACAGGGTCATTTTTAGATTGCAGACGGACCGTAACTAGTCCCGTCTGCAAAAAAATCGTCCTCCTATTTTTACGTGCGAATCATTGAGAGGACCACCCGCGAAAATCGATTTTCACAGGCGAGCCTCTTAAGGATTCCCATGCAAAAATAAGCCTATTTTTGCAGGCGAACCTCTTAATAGGGCGCACACGAAAATTGATTTTCGCGCGCGGGCGTCTTAAGACCATCACACGTAAAAATACCATCCCTCATTTTTCCCTCTCAACACTTCAAAAATTACATCCTTATATCCTCCCTCCAACTTTCTCACCTCCTTATCCTTATCCTCTAAGCCAGGCACGCTCTCTCTCCTCTCCTCTCACACACTCACGTGTGGCGGCAGGTGGGCGGCTCGGCAGCGGGCAACGGCGAGAGGAGCAGGGCACCGACTGCCGCCGCTGACGAGGTGGCTGGGAGCGGCGCCGTTGGTCCCACGAATCCGCCCACTCCGCCGACGAGGAGGAGGTGCGGAGCGGAGGCGGACGGCGGCCCGTCCCCGCGCTCTCCCCGCGACGGCCCTCTCCGGCCCTCCCCGCGCGTGGATCCGGCGGCGGCGCCCCTCTCCCGCCCTTCACCGCCCGGATCTGGCGGTGGCACCTCTCTCCCACCCTTCCGCCGCCCGGATTCGGCGACGGCGACGACTACAATGATGACGAGCTGCGGCGGCAACTAGGGTTTTGATATTTTTCAGATTTTTATTTTTCGCATCCGCACAGAGAAATCCTTATTTTTGCAGACACTTCCGGGCAGACAAGCGCCACCTCCGCACGTAAAAACTGTTTTTGTCCACAGAGAAAAAATTTTTTCGTAGGAGTGCGTTTCTCTCACCCCCACTGTTTCTAGCACTTGATGATTAATACATTATCCAAATTATTTCTTATTTTTATTAATACATGATCCATATTATTTCTTTTTTTTCTCATAAAGCAATATCATTTTTATTTTGCTTTTGAATGACCAATCTATATTGTCTCCTTCCTTTTTGTTTTTTCTTTTATGAAGCCAACTCACCTTAATTTTACTTTTTAAATATTATCACCTTATTTTTTAAAAATGATTGATCAAAGATGCAAATTATTTAAGGGTATGTCATCTAGCTATCTTAAAATTTGTTTATACTATTATCATACAAAACTCGCGCAACACCACGTGCAGGGTTTTATCTAGTTGGACATAACTTGCACACTGAGAAAGATCATGCAAACTTATATGTGAAGAGAAATAACGCTATTACCATCTTTTTTTAAAAAAAATACTGACACATTGAGTCTTTGAAAATCCAACATAATGGCATGACAATGGAAAATGAACAAAACTAACGTTTGGGGTGTTGACGTTTTTTTAGGTCAACACAAGATCACCTAACGATTTACGGTGTATTCAACAGAGTCGTCAAAATTGAATGATCAAAACCGGCTAGTGAAACCGATTTCAAGATCAATTCACTTTCGCGGAATCAAGCGACTAATTTACAAGCAAATTAGCAAAGAAGATAAATATTGTACTTACGTGACGACGAACGACTAGTTTCCGAGCAAACTAGCAAAGGATAACCTTCTCGCTTTCGTGGAGAAGCACGACCGTTTTTCAGCGCAAAACGGTAAAGATTAACCAAATGACCTGGCCATAAAAAAAATAGAAAAGAACAGGAACGGTAGATTTGATAAATTGTTCGGGGTCCCAAACTGACCTAATACGCTAATGTTTATAAGAATTCCTCAGCCCGGCCACAATACTTGTTGGTACATGGAAACCCCAACTAATTAGCTAACAGAATCTGACTCTATCCAAAAGATTAACAGCTCGGCATGCAATCTCATGCCAATCTTCCATTGGACCCTTTTGTCTCTGTGGCGTGGGTCCCATTCAGCAGCAGCAGCAGCTCGGCAAATTAATCACCAATCAAGCATTGATCCCATCGCCAAATCTCTCCTAAACTGCATGCGTTCAACACGAGCAAAAGTCCATTCTGCTGCACCAGCTGATCCACAGTATATGCCAGACTAAATCAGGAGTATACCCACCACCCTAGCAGCCTAGCTATAATTTGCACACACAAGCTTAGTTGATTTTCTTAAACAAATCTCTAGACAATTACACCAATTATTCTACATAATTTGGCCTTTCTAAAATGACCTAACCATAAGCCAAATTACGCTATTAACATGGGGTATCAAAATTCAAACATAGCTAAGAAGAGAAACGAACATTGCTTAGTGATAAACGATTTTCCTAAGAAAAAAACAATAAGAGGAGGTAATTAATTTTTTTATTTGTGCAAAATTCAGTTATAACCATTAATTAATTATAAGGCTTTTTTTTCAAGCTTGTTTATCAGGTCAGTGCAATATATTATTTGCTCTACAGCTCTAAATATATGTTTTCTCAAAGAAAAGTTCTTTTACTTAAATTATTTAGACTATTTGTTTTAAGCTTTTCTTGCAATTTTGTTTCATAAAATATTTAATTTATCCGTATAATAAGTACATATCAGCATAAATAATTTACCAATAATTTTTTTCCACCATCCTAAAATATAGCAAATACGGGATTAGACACAATGTACTTATTATATCTAATTCATTACTAGTTGGTATATTTTGGTACGGATAGAGCAAATAAAAATAGCTGAAATTTATCATCTCTGAGCATATATATGTAGGTGTTGTAGTATAAATAATAAATTTATTTTACCCGTCGGTTTTTGGATGAAGCAAATAACATAGTCCCTCCGTATACCAAATATAAGAAACTAGGATTTGTATTTGTTTCACATGGTTGAATACATTAATGTCGAAGCTTTAAGAAACGGGAAGAGACTAGTAATTGAGAATATACTAGAGCATGCACTGAACAAATGGATGGCTGCAGTTGGATAGGGTCATCGCAATAATGAAAATAGTGACAAAAATTCCTCTAATCATATAGATCGATGGATGATGCTGGATCACTGCCACGTCTGCACGGCACGCACACATGCATGTGTACACCTCCGCACCACACAACTCTGACTTTTCGTCTCTCTTCTCTTCCTTAATTTCTTTCTAGAGTATACGTATGTCTAGATCATGCATGTACATATATACTCCACGTAGTAGAAGATCCCTGTACTGTACACGCTGTCACGCTGACGCTGATGAGTCAGATCGCCATGTATACACGTGCTCATATGAGTATTAGGCGTGGACCCACCCACTAAGGCATGGTGTGGCGTATGCCCCCACACCAGCTTCCTGTAGGGGTTTTGTAGCTCCGACGAGGAGAAGTTGAATTGGTGTTAGATTATACATGTTCAGATTCGTCGTTAGATTATGTCATATTTTCTTATAGATTATATATTTTTTTTAAGGATGAAGGGGATATATTCTAACCCGTCTCAGTTGTTACAACTTACAAATATTCTCTTAACAAGTGTCTGGGGGATTATCATGTCTCTCGTGATATTAAGTGGGTAATAGACAAGGATACAATTTGTTGGATTGACCTTATTAATGATCTTGATGGGGAGGTAAAACATAGTTATCTTCAGGAGATAACTGTAACCTATTGGGACAAAAATGTTGAGAGGTATGCAGAGATAGCTTCGGATAGTTCATTACTTGATGCATTTGATATGTACTGGGAGATGAGGAAGCTCCCTTTGCTTGTTAATGTGAGTGATGACCCACGAAATAGGACCGAGCCTTGTATGGATCAAGGCAGCATTGATGGGTCGGCTAGTACTGTTGCAGGAGATGGACAAGCTTCTTGTACTGACATTGTATTAGCCACTCAAGAGAGCCAAGTCATTGCATCTAAACGTAGCAAACCTAGCAAACCTACGAAGCCTAAGGAAAAGGTTGATGATTGGGGTGAGAGTGATGAGGTTGAGTATGTTGGTGTAGATGATGAGAAAGAGAAATACAACGGCTTGGTTTCAGATGATGAGGCAGTTGATGCAGACTATGACCCTGGTTCTGACGAAGATCAAGACGATTTAGCCGTTGACGATGAGGAGGGTTGTGAGTCAGTGGCTCATGTAACTGATGTAGACAATCCTAAGATAGCCGTTGGTGTAACTTTTGAAGATGGCAATTGCTTTAAAAGGTGCATTAGACAATATGCAGTACTAAAAGAGGTTGAACTTGCAGTGCCATATAGCGAATCAAGGAGGTATAGGGCATACTGTAAGGCTAAGCGGTGCAAGTGGAGGATACATGCTTCTAGACTACCGGATGGGAGAACTTGGCAAGTAAGTAGGCCCACATAATTGTTGTTCACTAATTTGTCTAGTCATTGTGTTTTCTGCCATTTATAACTTTTTTGCTATTTCATTTCAGATAAAGAAGCTTCCTTACGCACATAATTGTGCTAGCACAGCTGGTTTGGAGAACAATTGCATGGCCACCAATTCATGGGTGAGAGATCGTGTGATCAACAAGTTGAGACAAGAACCAACCCTTGGTGCTACTGCTTTAAAGAAGTTCTTGGAAGAGAAGTACAAGATCAAGATTTCTTACTACGTTGTTTGGGACGGTAGGCAGATGGCACTTGATGAAATCCTTGGCAAATGGGAAGATAGCTTCGATGCAGCTTACAACTTCAAAGCAGAGTTGGAGAGGACAAGTCCCGGATCAATTGTGGAGGTTGATCATGTGACAGTGGATGGGAAGAATCATTTCAGCAAGATGTTTGTAGCACTGAAACCATGTGTTGATGGGTTTCTTAACGGTTGCAGGCCATATTTAGGTATTGACTCAACTGTACTGACTGGCAAGTGGAGAGGGCAATTGGCATCAGCAATTGGGATTGATGGCCATAACTGGATGTTTCCTGTAGCATATGGAGTCTTTGAGTCAGAAAGTACAGATAATTGGGCTTGGTTCATGGATAAGCTTCACTCGGCAATTGGGTCCCCAGAGGGGTTGGTTCTGTCCACAGATGCTGGTAAAGGCATTGACACAGCAGTCACCAGAGTCTTCACCAATGGAGTAGAGCATAGGGAATGCATGAGACACTTGGTGAAGAACTTTCAGAAGAGGTTCAGTGGTGAGGTCTTTGAGAGGAATCTGTGGCCTGCATCAAGGGCCTATAGGCAGGACATATTCGAGAGTCACTATAATGAGATGAAAGAGGCATGTCCAAAAGCTATAGAATGGATTGATAACTTCCATAAGCACATTTGGACTAGAAGTCAGTTCTCTACTCTCAGTAAATGTGACTATGTCACAAACAATATAGCAGAGACCTTCAATAGTTGGATCAGGCATGAGAAATCACTGTCTGTAGTTGATTTGATGGATAAGATTAGGCAAATGATCATGGAGAGAATGTCTGTTAGGAAAAGGCTTGCTGTCAAGTTGACTGGTAGGGATTTGAAGACATGGAGGCACACTGTTGACTTGAACACTCGAGAATGCAGTTGTAGGCAATGGCAGGTAACAGGTATACCTTGCACACATGCCATTTTTCTAGTCATTTCACGGAGGGGGCTAGAATTGGAACAGTTTGTGGATGACTGCTACTCTGTTGCAACATTCAAGAAGGCATATGCAGGACATGTGGTTCCAATGACAGACAAGTCTCAATGGGCCAAGATTAATGTAGGATTCAAGTTATATCCACCTCTGTTGAAGAGGTCAGCAGGCAGACCTAGAAGCAGAAGGATTAAAGGAGTGGAAGAAGGAGGTTCAGGAAAAAGAAAGTATAGATGCAAGAGGTGTGGTCAGTTTGGCCATATCAAGAAGACTTGCAATGAACCAGTTGCTGATCCATCTGCCCCTCCACCAGCCCCACCAAAGCCCAAGAGAAAAAGAGTGAAGAAAGTTGTGCTTTCTGTGCAAGATCCTGTTATACAAGTCCCAACAGCTACTGTGTATGTTCTCAACAGCAAAATTTCTTTTTTATGCCATACATTTGCTATATTTACTCTACATATTTATGTTGATTTTCATTTTTTTGCAGGTCCACACCTTCAAGATCACAAGCATCTGGGGTAACTCAAACAAGCCCAATAACAAGGAGCAGGGCTAGAGCTCTCAATTTGGATGTTGATGCTCCAAGCAACAAGGCAGCTGGTGCCATCTGAAGACTGAAGTTCAATGACATGAAATTTGCTTTTGTATAAATGTAGGATGCTATGTTCACTGATGTTAGCTTTTAATGGCATGGACTCCTTTATGTGCTAAGTGCACTGCTTTTGTTATGGAGCCAATGGGCAGTACTACTCATATTTGCTAGGCAAAATGTGCCTAAATACTTTCATGTATGGCTTTTGTATAGACCAAGCTTAATGGCAGTGGCAGTACCATGTGTGGCACTGGATGTATGGCACTAGTTGATGTGGAATGGCAGTGAGTATTTCTGGAATGGCTTCTAAATTATTGCTGTCTAAAATTTTGTTTACTGTCCAACATGCTCGTAAATGTTTGCTGTATGGATGTATGCCAGTTTGCTGTCTGAAATTTTGCCAAACTGTCAATTTGCTGTCTGGGCAAATTTTTTGCCAATGTTTCAGACAGCAAACATTTACTGCTCAGATGCCAACATGCTGTCTAATTTTTTGTCTGGCCAAATTTTGCCAACATGCTGTCCAAATTTTTCTCTGGCCAAATTTTGTCAACATGCTGTCCAAATTGCTCAGATGCCATATACTACTGCAAATGTTGTGCACTATTACTCAATGCCTTATCAAAGCAACATCACAGAGTACTGCAAAAATTCCAATTGCTCAGATGCCATATCAAACCAAATTTGAATGGCTGCATTTCATCTGAAAACCATACTACATTCATTAATTCCACAGGGCATTCATAAGTTCAACATTACATTGCTTCCAAATACTAAATTGCCTATTACAGTCCATATTACTTGCTAATGACAACTACCAAAATCAACAGTAAAATGCATTTGGTCCTGCCATGTAGGTTTATCCAAAAACTTAGAAAGAAAGTGCGAAATAAAGCTCGAGTTGAGGGTTCCATTGTTGAGGCCTACCTAGTTGAGGAAACATCTAATTTTCTTTCACTCTATTTCAATCCTAAAGTTCAGTCTGCTAGAAACAAGATGCCTCGATATGATGATGGCAGCTCACAATTTGATAGTACATGCAACCTAGAAATATTTCAGTACCCTGGCCGGTGTATTAGCCCACGGGGCTGCCGTGCACTCACAATAGAAGAGTACAAGGCTGCTACCTTATACATATTGACAAACACACCAGATATGGATGATTTCTTCAAGTACGTTTCAAATATACTATGAGTCATTCATATATTTTTATGCCATAATTCTAAATAAATTTGTTAATGTAGTAAATATGATAAGGAACAATGGAAGAGCCGAATTTCACCAACACCAAATCAGTTGCGAGACTTGCGATTAAATGGATGGAAATCTGGTCGTGGCATTAGAAATGGGCCTAATTTCTTTGATTGGTTCAGAACTGAAGTATGACTCTAACCACTTGAGACATTGTCTTTCCTTCAATGTGCAATCAACTAAAACTAACACTAATATATGTCATTTGCAGTGCATGAAGTCATCTAGTATACACAATGCTTTGCGTCAAATGTCATATGGTTTTCGAAGTACAGTTTCCACTTATGGAGTTTATGATATCAATGGATATAGGTTTCGTTCAGAGAAGTATGAGAGCAAGAAATCAGGGTTAACAACAACCAACAGTGGGGTGTGTGTGTCTTGTGTTGGCGAAAATAATGATGTGCTAGAGTACTATGGTATTATTAAAGACATACTCAAGATTTGTTGGGAAGGCAGCATGAACCTTGAATTGGTTTTGTTTGACTGTTATTGGTTTGACCCAACATCTACCGGTGTCCGGCGTACTGACAATTTGGGTTTAGTTGAAATTAAGCACACGTCTAGGCTTTCAACTTTTGAACCATTTGTGATGGCTAGTCAAGTTACACAAGTATATTATTTGCCTTACCCATGCACTACAAGACGTGATCTATCAGAATGGTGGGTTGTACATCATGTCAATCCACGGGGTTATGTCCAGAAAGCTGAGAACACAAATAATGATTCCAACCCAAATGATGATCAAACCCAAGATGTATCATTCTATCAAGAAGATGGATTGGAAGGCACTTTTATTATTGACCTTGGGGCTGACTTAGGAAATATGACTCCACCTATTATGGATGAGATAACCAATGCAAAAGACTTAGAATTCCTAGAAAAGCAAATGCAGGCTGAAGATAATTACGATGAAGATGACAATGAAGATGAAGAAGAGGAAGAAGAAGAAGAAGAAGAAGAAGAAGAAGAAGAAGAAGAAGAAAATGATGAAGAAGATGAAGGGCCACAGCCCCCAGCTTATGATCCAAATGATTTTTAGTTTAAGCTATTGAGATTGAAATATCTATTGTATTTTGTGTCTGTTAATTTATTTATGCAGCTGCCAACTTTCATATGACTTTTTAACCTTTAAGTACCTAAGGTCATTTTGTACTTTATAAAGGTTTTATATTAAGCACTGATGGATTATTATTTGTTTGAATGATTCCATGCTATGAAAATATATGCTATTATTCTTCTTTTTTTATGGACCGATGGTGCTCTTCTAAAACTAATAAATGGATATAACATTGCAGGAAATGAACGGCATTCATCGGAAGCGGCTTGCAAGACTGCAACAAGGCAGGAACATCTCCACAAGGAGCAATGCTAGTGCTACTAATGCAAAAAACAGAGTCCCGGAAATGATCAATGGAGGTGGCAGTAGTAACTCCGGTGCTAACTCCTCCCAGAGACTTTGTGCTGGTAATAGTAGCAATACTGATAATGCCTCCCAAGAAATCATTCCAGTTTCTTGCCAGCGATCGAAATAACACCAAAACGAAGGAAATCTATGGAGACAAAAAGCATAGTACGTAGCCCATTGGTTGCAAAACGTCTCGTGCAAGGGCTAGCTGACCGCTACTGATCTGCTGTACCACGGTGGCGTGCACCTGCAGCCACATCGCGCTTTCCAATTAAGTTCCAACTTCCATTCTAGCTTCCATCTTTAGCTAGATTCAGGTTGTAATTAATCTGTCATCCTAGCTCCAACTCTTTCTTACATGTGTCAACTATGCCGTCATAATAACTCATAAAGGCATCATATCAGCCTCCAATAAACCGCATGCATGCTAATGCGCCGGCCTTGCTATAGCCAGCATCGTGGCATGTTATTTTTACAAAATATAAAGTACAGATGCACACGCTTAAATACACAGGTGCGTATACTCACCACTGTAAACACTAAAACACACGTACACCTAATTCCTATTAGTATAGAAAATTGAACCGGTATACTTCGAGATTGACAAAGTTAATTATCATAGATGTCTCGCTGTCGATGGTTACGTCTCCTACTACTAAAAGATAACAATTAGATGTAAATACGAGCACATGTGTTAAGGTTAGGACTAAAACTGGCTTAGCATATTCCACCACAAAAAATTTCATAAGTTGAGCTACACTTCGCCATTTATATAACTACACAAAAGACTGCAGGAGTGCAAAGAGATACATATCCACTTATGCACATTACACGCACATAAAAGTGTATATAATAGATGCATGGTAGATATGACCGAACTAATTAATTTCATATTAAAAATCTACCGTCCTATATATAATTGTGGGCACTAATTTTAAACTGGTACTTTTATGGTTTTTGCACCACCCAGCAAAGATCAGTTCTCTATTAGTGTAGATTAAACTGAACCATAATAGTTTTGTTGGTTTCTTTAACCATGACATTCTAGCTACCACATATGTAGTTCTTCCCTACTCCCTAGTTACTCATATATAATTTGTTTATACGTGCTTTATAAATATAAAACGGCTATGCATCAATAAGAGATATTTGTATTGTTAAAGTCCATGGCAATAAAATAGTCATCCGATGTTGCCATGTTGGATTTTGGATGACGTGGCAAGAATTAAAGAACAGAGAGAGTATACTCATAAATTAAGTAACAGGTAAAACAACATTGGTAACGATAGAGATGGTGTCAAAGGTAGCAACATAACGATATTTCAGCGAATGAAAGGGTGAGAAGGGCAAACGCATTTATTGTTTCACCACTGACTAACTTGTTTGTTTGTTAGATAACTATAAGTTCCATAATTCTGGTTATTTTGGCAACGATACTATATTAAAAATATATATTTAACTATAATATTTATTATAATATATAATAAGTAAATATATTTTAACTTTGTAAGATAAATCTAGTCCATTTGAACTAAATTTATTTAAAGCTATTGATAGTCAATGTTATAATTAAGTTTGATCTCAACCTTATCTAAATCGTTAAGAATTTTGGAACCGGAGGAGGTATAGATTAAATATGATAGACATGATATATGTTGTCTTGATCACAATTATAAATTTCCTAATTAACTGCTTATAGAGACGTCCTTATAATTAGCACCCTCAATAATTAAATTATACAAACAAAATAATTCTCAATACTTGAGAAGATACCGATAGGCATCACAATTTTTAAATTTTAATTTGTGTTACCTCAATTCTCTCAGGTTTCATAATTCACATTTTAGAGCATGTCAAGCTCAAATAGGTAGAACTGGAACTATTAATATAACTTTTAAAATATTTAGTTTGAAGACACTAGATAACGATGTATATATTACTCTTTAAAAATAATTTAATAAAATTAAATATACACTCTTCTTTTTATAAATGGTAAATAAAAAATATTGTAAAGAATATGATTTATAAACCATTTTATTTTTTAAAACCTTAACAATAAGGGAACCAGACGAAGGGAGGGAGTACGTACATAGATATAACAATTTGCATTAAATTTAAAATATGAAATCGAAGCTCAAATGATCTGAAAGGAAAAAAAAAAGGAAAAGATAAAGTGCCAAGCTCATCTACGACAGCTGAGCACACAGTTTGATCTCCAAGATACTCTTCATACAATAGTTAATAGCATACTTGCCTCTAACAATTAGTCCACAAATTAAATTGTGAATTTACTAGTTGTAACATGTGCATTAATTCAAATAGATCAAAGTGTTGGGAATGGTCTCACATTGGTTGTTTGTGAAGAGTTAAATGAACTTAAAAGTTGGAGAGTCCCTCACTACTTGAGATAGCTTTTAGGGTGCTCTAAGGCTTTCTCCTGGATGGACCAACATCTCTAGGTTTTAGGCCAACATAATGTTCAAACAAATGATTTAAATTAGATAAAATTCCCTACATACCCTTGAAAATATCCGTAAGACCTTATGTAACCTTAATTGCTTCATCCTCTACATGTTCATGAGTTTTCATTTTGATCCTCTTTATCTCTATTCCATTTGTTGACCATGAGTAGACTATAATTTTTTTTAGAAAAATGACTATATTGCTCCATTGTCTTACTTATGTGCTACCTACTTCACAAATCTCAATATGGAAAAATAAAATAAAATCGAATGGTACAAAATTATCTGACCAAAAATTTTAAAAATAAAATTTAATTTTTTTGAACAAATTTATTATTGTTTTACTTCTATGTCCCCAAATATAACAACTTCTACTACTCAAAATTTGCGACATGTAGGATGAGTTATTTTTTTCTGTCTCGGTGAAAAAACTAATATGCCTTCAATACCGTGAGGGAAAGGTGAAAAGAACATGTGAGCCAGAAGTCAATGCGCCGTTGCAAAAGGGCAGCGGTTTCGGAAGATCGATCAATGAGGGCGAGTGGTCGGGCATGGATCCAGTGATGGCAGAGATTATAGGATGCATATCCTGTGGCGACGAGCAGCGACAGCAAGGATCTAGTGATGACCGGCGCAAGAAGCATGCACCGACGGTGGCTGGAGTGATTGTTGGGCAATATCTCACCATAACATGGTGGAGGCAGAAGGAGGTAGATCTCACCAACATTCAACTATTCTTCTCCTTACCTCAAGGTGCTCACCAATGACATTTCACAGCCGCTTATCATTCGAAGGTCACCGAACTCGACGATGTCAACAGTGTTAGGGATGATTATGAGAATGATGCTGCCAACATCCAGCACAACTCACTCGCATTGTGCCCTTGTCGTTCAGCCATGTGAAGCCCTCCCACGTCCCAAGCTAATACAAGTAAAATACATAGATTAATGGTATGTTTTGAACTATATGCAAATTGTAATGGCACTGGCCCGAATATATGAAGTCTAATGGCATATAGAAAAGAAATTTTAGCTGTCTAATAAAATCATTACAAAGTCATCAAATTTTTTTTAAAAAAATATATCATCAACTATATTATCATTATCATATATTTCTTACACGATAGAATTACTCACATTTCAATATACACAGGTAAATGAGAAAATATTAAGATTTCTACCTTTTCCAATATACATTAGATTTCTATATAGTAGGATATTGCCATACTTTAATTAAATATTAGTTGCTGCAGTTGCTGCAAATAAAACAAAACAAAACTTAAATTATTGTTAATTTTGTCATGCAGACGCACAGGCTAGCTACTGGGAGCACCAAATGGCGTGCCAATTTTCTAGTAAGAATCTAAAGTAGTGAAAATATTAATCTTTCTCATCACCGGATTATGCCACGTCATTAGAATAATAAGAATCATCGGATGCAACTGAGATTCAACAGCTGCCGTTAGATCTTAGCTAGAACGGTCTCAGTAAAAAAATATTGGTGAAGGGTTTACAAGAGTCACAACCGGAAGGCTCGCGAATACGCAGCGTCCACGCGTCGGAACTCGAAAGGAGAGTGAAAAAAATGATCGATTAAAAACAAAAGGATCACAGCCAGAACTCCCAATTGGCTCCACCATCGTCTGATCGTCTCCTCGCCTCCTTCCGGGTTTTCCCGGCGCTGCGCCGTCACTTCCGCTTTGATTGAATTAACAAAGAACAAAATTTAGAGAGTACAAGAAGTCAGGCCATTTTGTTTCAGAGGAAACATATCATCATTAACATTTTGTCAGTAGTTTTAAGAAACTATTTCTTCAGATAAACCATCATACGGAAACATCCGTACGTATTAGTAATTTTAAATTAAGTTCTCGATGCAGGTTTCGTTTAATAATTAGATGAAGAGCAAATCAATTTAGTTGTGTACGTACCCCAAGTTTAAGGGGAGTTTTGTTCATAAGTCTGGCAGGAACAACGGTGTTGGCCTTGTCAAGCAGAGGCAATATGGAGTTTGCGGCATCCTGAGGACGTCCAGCGTAGGAGCTCAGCCCGGGATCCACCTACAACAACACACAAATTAATTAGTCAGTCAGTAGTAGGATTAATAGCTCAATTAAGTAGGTAGTAACGAATCATAAGTAGATTAGATTAATGTGTTTACCTTAGCGAAGAGCTCGATGTCGTCGCCGACCTTGAGGAGGTCCAGCTTGTTGTCGAACCTGAAGACGTGCACCCGTGTGCCGGTGCTGCCGGCGTCCAATATCACGGCGTATCTCCCCGGCCCCGCCGCCTGCCCTTCCACGACGCCGCCTTTCCGGCCGAGCACCGCCGTGTCGTCAGCAACGGCCGGCGGCGACAAAGCCAGCAGGAGAAGCATGGCCACGACAAGGTGATCAGCCGCCATTGCTAGCTAGACAAGGTGAGGCGCAGGTGCTCATCAACAGAATGCAAGGAGCAGGTTTTAAAGGGAGAGGGGGAATTAATGGATTACTAACGTGGAGTTTACTCTGCATAATTCAGTCCCTAATCACAGTGTCCACCCATTAGCACAGTACAATACTCAATCCGTATTAATTGTATTTACTGTAATAAACAGCTTTTAGACGGGGCCGTGTTGCAAAGGTTTCACTGTGGATTCACGTGTGTAATCCTAGTGCGCTAGCTTTATTGATTTTGATTGATCAGAAGAACTGATTCTTGGTGCCCAGCGTGAAACACGATGATTCTATCTGTCTCCAACTCTCCTTACATAACATGTTTAAATCATAAATATTTTTTTGGAAAGAAAATCAGTTGATTGTAAAATATAGGATTCCATTTCCGTCACCGTCAGATTAGACCCCTAACATATTAGCTTCCTCTCACACGGTTGGGTCCGTCCGTCCATGACATCAAGGGGGCCCTTTCGATGCAGGCGCTGCACTTGTGGGATCGGCTTGAGGCAATTCAGCTACAGCCCGATTCCCGGGACAGCTTTGTGTGGAAGCTTTCGGCCGACGGAAACTACTCCTCCTCAGCTTACTCCATGTTTTTCATGGGGAAAACAAAGGCGGCATGGGTGGAGCTAGTCTGGGGGGCTAAGGTCCCTCCTCGCTGTAAAATGTTCATGTACCTGGCGGCTCGGGCAGCTGCTTGACCTCCGACAACTTGGACAAACGCAGGTGGCCTTCCTGCCCTCTCTGTTCGTCTGGGCCAGAAACCGGGAACCACCTATTTGTCGATTGCCCTTTCTCCAAACAGGTTTGGGCGCAACTGCGACTCCGCCTCCGCCTTCAGCCGCAAACACCAAATATCCCCGGTATGGTTTCCTGGTGGCTGCATGAACACGAGCTTCATAGCAAACAAGGGAAGAAGGTGTTTGACGCTAGACTCTCCCTCTTCTATTGGCTGATTTGGAAAGAAAGAAATGGGAGGGTCTTCGAAGGCGTTTCCAACTTCCAAGACAGCAACCGAGGTGGCAGAAGCCATGACAGAGGAGTGGTGGACTTGGAGAGATGCTGGTTTAGGTGCTAGGATCGAGTCTGTATAGTCCTCCTGTGGTATTAGACTTGGCAGTGGCATGTGTACAGCTACGTTGTGGGTCTTCTTCCCTATGGTGCTTAGCTCGGTCTCCGCTCTGGGCTTGGCGATGGCCCGACTCTCTGCTCCCTAGGGGAGCGTTAGCCTTCTCCGTCAACAACCGTTATTGTTGTAACTGATAATCTTTTCTCTCATTTTAATAAAATATGTTGATTATTTTCCAAATTATAGCAACATAGATTAAAAGAAGAGTCTATCCACATTAGTATTCTTGAATTGTTACGAATTGTAGCTAACAAAACAGTCCATATCAGTTACAATGTGCTAATTATTAATTTTCAAGTTTGGAACTAAATTAATACGGTATAAAATTGAGGGTCCAGAACACATTCAACTTCGTATTATTAATTTTAAATTTCCAATTTATGTGAAAACTACAACTAAAAACATCCATGGTATTTTCAATGGCATGTTTTATTTAATATAAATTCTTATTAAGATCTTCAATCATGATAATATGCCCATCTAATTATTAATGGCAAAATCCTTCTAGCATACAGGATCATATATATGAGGAGACAAAGATAAATGCATGTTATATCAGCATGAGTTTGTCTATGATGCATGTTCATCCATTTTAGCTTTTATGAGTGCTCCAAGAATATTAGGTCTTTTGACCACTCCAACTAAAAGGAAGCCATAGGCAGGACACCGGCACTCCAATGTGATAGATGTAGACATATAGTGATGACTATATTATTCTGCAAAGGTTTTCACTCTTTCATCAAATTGGATGGATATGAAGAATTAAGAAAAGGAAAAAGTACGAATTACCCCCCTGAACTATCGTGGTCAATCGAATTACCGCCATAAACTCAAATACCAGATATTTTACACCCTCAATTATTCATACCGGACAAATAACTCTCTCATTTAATCTGGAGTGGTTTTGTTCATGGCAAAATTTGCTATAGGCCATCCAAAAAAACGTGTAATTAACTGATGGACACCGCAAGAATGCATATATATTGTAGGACACCCTAAAAAACTGATAATTAGCTGCGGGACACTTACAACATTATTTATTATTTTCGATGGAATTGTAGAGAGAAACAGTAATTAAAGACAACCTTGCCTCTGACCGAACTTATTTCAATCCGACTGGTTCCTGTTCAAACCAGCCACGAGGCTTTTCGCCGTAAATCGATGGGTTTCGCAAACCCGACGAGTACTGGCGGAACTCAGTTGCCAAATGGAGGGTACACGTTCTCTCAACCGTCGGTTAATCAACTATAATCAAGTTGTCCTTTGGTGACAAATATTTCCTAGTGCCATAGACCAACTAGCATCTGACTCGATTATAACAGCAGGTGCATGCATCGTCGCAGTGCAGGATCGAGGAGGAAGAAGCAGCCAAAGGGCAGTTGGCGCAGGTGGAGAAGACGAGCGCGCGAGAGATTTCGGCCGAGTTTAGTTCCAAAGTTTTTTTTCAAACTTCCAACTTTTCAGTCATATCAAAATTTTTCTACACACAAACTTCCAACTTTTCCGTCACATCATTCCAATTTCAACCAAACTTTTAATTTTGGCGTGAACTAAACACACCCTTTCTCTGCATTCGCTTGATCCCGTGCGCCAGGCACAGCCCTATTCGCGTCCGTGCGCGGCGCGCACATGCCGTGGCATGCCAATTGCCATGCTGCTCGCGTCGTATATGGTGAGAGACCGTCGTGTGGGATGAGACGAGTGTTGTCGTTAACGGTGGCATGCGCGCGCGGCGACGACGATATGCCTCTGGCTGCTTGGGCCGCGGCGTGCGCGAGCGCATGCGGCGACGACGGCACCGACGACGCGGCATGTGTCATTTACGTGCTCGGCCGCTCTCCTTTAATTTGTCGGGTGATCGGCCGGTGCCGCGATCGTGTCACTGACTCACCTGCACCGCCCACTGGGGGACACAAAGGGATCGTGTCATGAAGAGCAGGGGTAGAATCGTGCTCTCACACATTAGTTTCTCTCTCCAATTTTCCCGAAAATAATAAAATAATATCAAGAGTGTCCAACAGTTATTATCAGTTTTTTACGGCCTACAGCAGATACGTCTTGCGGTGTCCATCAGCTAATTACACGTTTTTCGGATGCCTTGTAGCAAATTTTGCCGTTGTTCATACGTGGTATACATGTGGCAATCCAATTAGCACTTTTTTATTAAACAATTCGGTGGGGCCCACTTGTCATAGGCAAGCTCGACCTTATCTCTTTCCCCTCTGGCCTCAATCATGAGCTTCGTTGACGACACGAGGGCGAACCAAGCATCAGCCACCGTCCCTCTTCCTCTTTTCCCCAGCGAGGCAAGGCATGGCTGACATCTTGGAGGAGAGAGCTATGCCCGCGGAGGCGAGGTGCTCACCAGCCGTGGCTGCCCCTGGTGGAGGATGGACGACGGAGCTTGGGGAGCAGGAAAGCATCCACCTCGCATACTCCGGCTCTGCATAGCTCACGCAAAGATGAAGCTCGAGCGGAGGCAACGGTGAGGAGGCTACAGCAGCGATGATGAACGACGACAAGGCAGTGACCGGTGAACCAAGACGCACTTGTGACTCGACCTCCTCTGGTCGACGACTTCTACTTGCCGATTGACATGCTTGTGGAGGAGAGAACCACGCCACGCGAAGAAGGGATTGGTGTGGAGACCAAGCTGCGGCATCGGTGGGGAGACGCTACAGGGAGGTAGCAGGCCGACAGGCTGGTCACCGGCTGCATGCCACGCACAACGTGGGCACTTGTGGCGTACCAGCTGCATCTTACAATAGCGGACGTGGGCACGCGGCCCCGGTGCTAACATGCACAACATCTCCACCACCACCTCCCCAGGACACCGCCAACGCCGTTCCAGTTCCTCCATCCGTAGCACGAGCAGGGATAAGCAGATGTGGCCCTGGGCTTCTCTGTCCTACCACGCTCCGTTGTCGGCGCCGTGGGGGACCAGTCTCCGCCGCCGCCATGGACTTCTTCGACTGCCTCCACCATCGACGCCTCCTTGGCCCCGTCGCTCTCGCCTTTCCTCTGGATCTGAGGCCGCCGCCGCTGTCATCCTGGGATTCTTTGGCCGACCGTGCAACGCCGCCTCCCTGGGCTTCTCCGGCTGATCACGCTCCACCACTAGCGCCCCGGGGGTCTAGTCTGTTGTTGTCACACCACCGCCGCTGCCTCCACCTCCTCTGTGCTCGGTTCAAGGTAGAGAGAGAGAGAGAGAGATTGAGGGGGGAAGGAGGCAGAAGAGAAGGGGAGAGGAGTGCTGGAGCACTGACAAGTTGGCCCTGTATTTTTTAAATATTCTTTTAGCCACTTTAGAAATGTCATATCAGCCAGCCTAGCCCAAAATAGTGTTCGGGTGTAATTTGTCCGGCTTGAAGAGTTGAGGATTTAAATTGTCTGTTTTTTGAATTTTTTTTGTGGGTTGGGTAATTCGATTGACAACTATAGTGTTTTTTTTAGGAGGGGGGATTCGGACTTTTTCCTAAAGGAAACTATTTGCCTAAATTAGTTATGCCATCATCATCAGTTGCATCTTGTGTGATAAACACTTATATACTAGTCCCCTCTCTATTGTGTCGTGGGAAAACAGAGCGCTTTAACAACCATTAGCTACTCCTCCTAATGAATTAGCGAATAATGGTAAATTTTGGAATAGTTATTATGACATTATTGAAGTTGTCAACTATTATGTATGTGTTAGGAAAATGTCCATTCTATACAACACTAAACTTTTATATAAATATGTGCAAAACAACAGAGAACCTCTAAACCTTTGTCTAGATAAAGAGTGTTTTCAGTGAAATGGCGACCAAGTGGCAATATAGGGAGTGAGGGTCCTCCGCAGTACTACTCCTCGGACCCATATGTTAGTGAGAAGTACTGCACATCGAGGATTTGAATTGATGTAAGCCAGCGCTAAAACATTTCTTGAATTTTTTAAATTACTTCAAATATTCTTAAAATATTATCACTATCTTTTGGACTATCTATAACCTAAATAAATTTGGCAACTGTGAAACAATATGTAGCAGTTTAGGACTTTGGTAAAAGTTGAAGGTTGTAACGTCAACAGTTTCTCCTCTATATGATAAATTTTATTGTTCATTATTACTGCTTTTTAACACCCATGGTTCACAACACACTTCACACCGAATTCATTTTTCCTTAGTAGTTGGTTGTCAACACATTCTTGAGGGAGACGATATAACCTCAAAAAATTATATGCTACTAGCAACTTGAGAAAAAAAAAAACAAGGTCCATTTTACAACTTTGAATTGTCACGCAAGTTTGGTTTTCAATCCAAAACTATTGAAATCATTCACTTTTTTATGGTGGTGCAAAATTTGAATGGTTTTGGTACCTAAACACTTGAAGAGTTTTGAATATGTAAATTCTGGAAAGATTCTCACTTACTTGAGAGTATTTACTAGTAAATAATTTTGGTATTTATAATTGACGCGGGGTGTTTATAAGTACTAAAACCATTTTGAGTCCTCATCTCAGCTCTCCCATGGGTTCACATGTGCTTCTAGGACAAGTTGATAACAAATATAATATTAATGAGAATGGCAATCCCATTCATTTGGAGGATGTCACATTTCGAGGTCTAGTTCTTGGTTGTTGTAATGTCTTGTCTATTAATTATGTTTTTTCGGAAAGTTTATTAATTATGTTGTACTAAGATTGTGACTTCTTGTTTTATTTATAGACAATAAGCTGAAGAATGAGTTTGCTATGAGGGAAATTGCCTCTACTGCAATCTCCACAGCAGCCAAGCGCACGGTCATCTCTACGGAAGAGGGGAAGAGAGAATGTGGTCCCAAGGCAGCAACACCTAATGATGCTTGTGGATTCCTGGAAAGGTAAGATGATGATAGAAAAAGGTTTGCTAGATGGACACTAAAACGTAGGATATTTATTTTGGAAAAAGGACAGAATATACCATTAAACTTGTTACCTCTTTTATTTGCTATATTTTTCTTTTTTTTCACATGTATGTTATATAATTCTCTCTGACTTAAACAATTCTTGCTTTAGAAGCAAATACAAAAGAAGATAAGGAGTAGACAATTAATAATGTTGATCAAATGTTTTTCTTGATTAGAAGGAACCAATGGGAAAAGAAATGCAAAGGCAAGGATAGGATAAAGCAGTTAAGAAACTAATTAGCACAATAAATGCCTATTATTAAGTAGTTTTTGTGCAAGTCATGCTAGTTGAAGAAGGACTTTCTGGTATTGATATGTTTGTTGATGTTTGTTTTTCTGGTATTGACATGTTTGTTGATGTTTGTTTTGTAGTGGAATGGAGTACAATTTGCCTCATAGCCCCTTCTCATCTCCCACCAAGGCTTCCAATGTTGCAACAACAGCTCACACTAGTAACATCAGCAGCAGTAGTAGCCCTCATAAGGTGGCCTCATCTCTATTCCCCCCAACATGCACCCTTGAGCTGCCCCCTACAACTCATGCTTCCTTCAAGCGCCAAGGTAAAATCCCAAACCAAATCTCTTCCCTAAATCACTGTAATTCCATGTTACATTTGCAATTACTGCAGTTATATAAGATAGACTATTTTGTTGTATGTCTTCAGATTCTCCCCTTGCTGAGGAGTAGTTGGTCTATGATACTACACATAGTAAAGGAGAGGGGGCTTCATCTTTGCTGAGTAAGTATCAGTAATTCCAACCTTTTTGGAGTGAAACAGGAATCAACTAGTCAATATTATGTACTATATATAATCTGCCTCCTGTCAAGTCTTGATGATCGTGTTATTGGTTTCTTGGTGTTGTGTGCAGGGAAAGCATTAACAGATCATACATAACGAGAAGAATGCCGACAAAGAAAGGAAATAAATTTAGCTAGTTTTAGCTATAGTTCTTGGGTATATGGTATTACTATAGTACCAGTCTTTTAGCTCGGTATCAAGAACAAAGTATCAACTTGTATGCTCTTTTAAAAGTATGAGACAATATAATAAAAATATATCGTAGCTCATGTAGTAACAAATACTAGCAGTGTGAAGTGGCCCTGCTACATATACAAACATTGAAGAGAGCAGTATATCAGCATCTGCTACTAACCAACTGCTTCTATTTAGATAAAAATGCTTCACGAATTGCTTGATACCTGGGTCGTAGCTTGTCCAGAGGTGGCAGATGTTCCTTCACGAGTGGCAAGCCCAGAAAACCCTCCATCCATGCAGACAGCCAAGGGAACCTGTCGCTGGTGATCAGCCTGACACCGGTGATATCCTCATATGTCGGAATCACATACGACAGGGAGCCCAGAGACAAGTCGACGAACCCGATCCTCTCTCCACCAAAGAATTTCTTCTCATCGAGCACCTTTTCCAGAACCAGCAGCTGCTCCATGGCAGCTTCGTATGCGTCCTCCTGCTCCTTGCCTTGTGTGGTGAACCACTTCCAAATTGGAGGTGACAGCTGCAATTGTGGATTAATGATTACTTAAAAGTTTAGGCTTGAGAAAATAAACAAAAAAAATCGCTGACCTTGTCCAGCCCAAATTTGGACCAGAAACGTGCCATGGCACGTTCATAGGGATCTTCAGGCAAGATACGGTGGCCGGAGTCCTTCCAAACGTCATCGATGAACTCGATTATGACGTCTGATTCTGCAATCGGTTTGCCTTGATAGATCAGCACATGGACCTTCTTATGCACGGAGTTGCACTCCAGAAGCAGGTTGTCCTTATTCCTTAGATCTTCTTCGATGTCATACTCCACGCGTTTGATCCTTAGTGCCCATATCACTTTGACAATGTAGGGGCTCGACCATATGCCCAACAGCTTCACCTTCTCAGCTCCCTCTTCTAATTCTTGGTGATCCATGGTGAAGATTGCAGAGCAATGCTGTGGAGTGAGGGTTTCAGTTTGATTAATCTGCTACATAGTGCTAATAGTTTTCTTGTGAAGGGATTAGTTTCAAAGTGTAGCTAACTAGCTATGAGTCAGCTTTGGTGGCTTGATTTTGAAGTACTCTGTCTGCACTCTGCAGTGGCTTCTTGCTTTGACTTTTAAGTAATATGTCTGCATCCTGTTAAGTTCCACTCTATCCAAACCTGAATAAGGCAATAGGTGTAAATTCCATCATTTTTATTACAGTATCGAGATATTTCTTTAAAGATGTACAATTAATAAACTTCAATTGGATGCGTTGAACACTTCATAATCTATCTGCTCATAATTCGTAACAGTAACTGCCACTTAAAAGGAGCAAAGAGCAAACAAAGGAGTCAGACATGAGCACAACTATCTTGCGCATTACGATTCAGATTAAGAGCAAAAAAGTTAAAAGAAATAACAAGTTCAGGATATCAGTTCCAGGAGATTATATATATCAAAACCATACTAATTTTCTAAGGTTTATCTAAAGGAAGAAAAATAAAATGGAGTCACTGGGAATCAGTGATGCATCTCATTTGCATTTTGCAATTTGTAACTTTTCCTCTTTCAATCTTGATAACATTTGGTCGACCTCCTTCAGCCAACCTGGCAAAAAATAAACGTCAATTTACCTACAGTTGCAAATGTGGGTTGCAGCATATCTGCTTGATATAGATTCTCAATAGCTACTCAGGGAAAAGACAAAGATTCAGAAATCATGAAATCTATATGTTTGATGGCAAAACTCCATCTTTCAGAAAGTACTGCCAATTGAAACTTCTAACAATCCATCAAGTGGTCAAAAATACACTTCACTAAATCAACTTTAGTTCTTATGAAGGGGGCACTCTAGGGCTTAAAGTGGTTAAGTGGGTGTGCCCTATAACAGAATTCATCAAATTAACACTTGTAATTTATAGTCTGCCACCGGATTATTGTCATACATGTAAAAAAAAGAAGCTAAGAACAAGTAATATGAAGAAGATTTCCTGAAGACCAGACAGTAAGAAGAAAGCGAAATGTCCAAATGTTTTGTTTAGTGAGCTATTCTCCTCGTATAAATATCACAATTTCAGCTATATAGTTCAAAACTTGAGACTGGCAACCTCTTCAGCTATCTCCTAAAGTTCCAATCCTAAACCCTTCCTGTACATACCACAGATATTTCAGCTATCATTTATCATCTCAACAAATTGGATTTATGGAGCAAAAAGCTTCAATCAAATGCTAAATTCCCATGTGCATAAGGTAAAAATGTGTAGTTACACTGCACCGACTCAACTCCAGAGGACAAGTGATTAGTACTCAAGTATTTTGAATTTCTGATACATGTAGAATGAAGTGCAGAATAACTGCAAATATGTTTGTTTGGTTTTTTCTATTACCTCGAGGTGGAAGATGTGTGTCAGCCGGCGGCCGCGCCGCGTCGGAGCTCCGTGCCGACAGCACCGCCGGTCCACGCCGAGGATGTTTGGATGTGGGCTTTCTTTACATGGGCTTTGTGATGGGCCTGGCCCATCACCGTCAGCTTCTCCATCCGTGCGGCCTGTCTTCCCTTCCCTTCTCCACACGAATCGGACTTCGGGGGCTCTTCCGCCGCCCCCGCCGCCGCCGCCCCGCCCTCGCCGCCGGCGGCCCGGACGATGTTGGGCCACCTCCGGCGATCCTTCCACCGAGTACTCATCCCCAACCTCGCCGTCTACTCGTAAGAGCGATTCCTTTTCCCTGTTCCTGTGCTAACTCCTTCTCTCTTTTTATCCGCCCCTCTTTTCTTTCTCCAAATCTACTAGTTGCCGACTACTGCTTGCCTGCTTGTGTTCTTGCTCCATTTTACCAACCCAGATAATGTCATGATGCAGCCTTGTTTTGACTGTAGGCACGCCCCAAGTCGGCTCAACATTCTATTATTTGTTTTTACTGGGCACTAGTTGACTAGTGAAAAAATAGGGTTTTTATTGTCTTTCCTGCTAATTCTCCAAGCAGTGTGAACACTTTAGTAACTAACCCTAGCCTTTGGAGGTCTTCAAGATTCTCACATCGACAGATTAATTAACAAGCACTTTGCTAACGGTAGTTTAGAGTGTTCTGAGAGATTAGCTAACATGTTAAGTTGTTATTGATCCAACATGCATT
The DNA here is from genome assembly GCA_009805545.1 of Oryza longistaminata. Classification (NCBI taxonomy): domain Eukaryota; kingdom Viridiplantae; phylum Streptophyta; class Magnoliopsida; order Poales; family Poaceae; genus Oryza; species Oryza longistaminata. Next base: position 10,923,064 of record CM020180.1, on the reverse strand, counting down.
CTTAAACTGGAGAATAAATCAGGAGTTTTTAGCCTTTCTGTCACTGTAATTTTTGAAGGATTGCTTCTTGCGCCTTTGAGCCATTGGTAATTCTATTACTAATCTCACTGCTCTCTACATTGTGCAGGATCAGAGTTCACAAATTGAGGTACTATCTCCTTTGTCCTTTCCTTCAGACAACATTTTACACCCTTTTACAAAGTCATCCTTCCATTTATGCACCTGTTTTAGTTCATAGCAGGCTGGTGTAGAACCATACTACCAGAAATTTCTCTGCACATACAAGTAATAGAGTTTCCAATGATCGAGGGATCAATCAAGGGAGTTGAAACCAAGTCCTTGTGAAGGTATGTACACAAAGCTTAAAACTGTATACTTATCTTGTGGTCTTTCATCCGCAAGTTTTTGAACTTTATGGGTATTTCTTAGTTGCTTAGTGTGCCAAATTGGTCAGTTACATATTCCTGTCATCCTTATGGAGTTTTGGGATAAATTTTCTATTTCTTCACAGTTAATCTACATCCCTGTTACCATGGAAGCACTTCCTTTTTTGTTTCCGGTTACTCCCCTAAGGCTTAAATTCAACACCGTTTCATTTTTCTAATCCAACAGTTTCACTAAGATTTCTGTCGTAGATGGTTTTTTTTTGTCTTTTTATGACTCTTGCTTTCATGCTAAGTTGTTTTTAGACAGAGGCATAACTGCTGGATGTTTCTTCACAGTCTAGAGTTTAAAAGATCGATGATTGATTATTGAAGAAATTGGTCTTTGATTGCAGGATGATGTTGCAATCATCGAACGCATACAAAACAGTACAAAGGAATTGAACAAGGCCAGTTGGGAAAAATCTATCATCGGCGGAGAAAAGGAAATTTCTTGTCAACACTGTACGTAGCAGCTAGTTTTCCTATTGTCTGGTTTACTTTTGACATCAAATCTCCAATAATTAGTTTGTAATTGCTTCCTGGTAACATGCAATCTCATTATTTTTATGAGTACTAAATATTTATATAACTTCAAATTGTAGCTGCTTGACCTGGAAGATTCAAAAGAAGGTGTTTACAGCACTCTATGCGTTGGGTTGCCTTTGAGCAGAGATTTTCCTGTGGCCTATAAGCAAGCACTTGTAGCTCTTGAAAAGGAGGAACAGTGGCATAGAATCGTCCAGGTTTGGAATTATGATTTGCTTGATTTAATTTAATTTGTGATTATTTATTCGTTTGAACCCCATTAATAAATGCTAACTCATGGTTAGGTGATAAAATGGATGTGAGTAAAGGACAAGGAAGACTATCAAACATATGAACAATTAGTGTGTGCGCTTGAGAAGGAAAAGAGCGGATGAAGCTTGCAGAATCTGGGAGTTAAGATAGCCCATGATCTACAATCAGTTCCATGGCGGTTTTGCCGCTTATGTTGGGTATTTACTAAGAATAATAGGCTAGATACGCTTGTCAAGGTATGGATCTAAGCTTGTCCATCAGGTACTGTTTTTCTTATATTTTAAGCTAATGAACCTCAGTAGAAGTTGATGGGTCTTGAGTGATCAATGATGCGCCTTAGTCTCTTACAGATTCTATATTATGATAAAACCCACTATGTGTATTTCATTTCCCTGTTTTGCTTAGATTTCAGCTCTTCAAGAATCTTGAAGCATGTGGTCGTAAACCTCCTAGCAAAGATATTGTACGGAAAGTTGAAGACGCATATGAAATGCTTGGTCTAGTAGAGGAGAAAAAGGAATTGCTTGAGAAATACAAGGAATTGTTTGATAAGCCATCGAGTAATGATAGAAAGAAAGGGCGGCAGTTCAAAAAGGCTGAGAAGAACACGAAAACCGGCTAGACATGTAGTGACGCCTGCACCTCTAAAACCTACAGCATCGAGCTTCCAGGATGGCATAAGCTTAGAGCTTCACACAATGCAGGTTGGAAACATCTGAATATCTGCCAGTCTCTTGCCCTTGAGCTTCACAGTGCAAGTATGTATCCCCCTAAAAAAAAAAATATAGAGTACTATGTACGGTAGTACAGTTGTTGGAATATAAAGCTGTGATCATTGTTTCCTAGAACTGTCGCTTCAAGCATTGTTGTCATTCCTTTTGCCTCCGTCCAGATTTGTTTCTGACAGTGTATCCATCATACTCAGATAAGAGCCTGATGTGGTGCAGCAAGCAATGGTATTTGCTATGCCCTCTGAATGTTAATACATCATGTGTTTTTTAACTGATGCTTCTAACAAAGCACTGCTCGTGTTCAATCCTTGGCACATTTGTTATTCCGTCTTCCTCTGTCCAGATGTGTTACTGAGCGAGCATCCAGAATTACATGAGAAGGCGTGCCGTCTGAACATGTTCTCTTGTTAATTGATGCAACCATTTGGCACATCGATTAATAGGCCAACCCAAAAAAAAATTACTAGCTTGCAGAGGCAGCCGATTGATCTGTCAATCTGTATGACAGGATTAATTGAGATGGAATCGCATTCGTTGTGCTCTCCTATTTCCTTTTTGTGTACAAGTTGTGCAATCTAGGATGTATATAATCCGATTCAGGAGGAGTGCGGCTAATATAATCCGATACGATTTCGTATTCACGATCCAAGAGTTTGTATATAATCGGATCGAGGTGTGTCACTACTAGGAAAAGCATTATCGCAAGGGGAAGAAGAGGAAGAAGGTGGTGAGGAGGCTGGGGAGGGAGGAGGTGGAGAGGCTGCTGTCGTTGAAGCTGGCCGTGCCGACCCTCAGCGAGGAGGTTGTGAAGCCTACGCCTGACGACGACGAGGATGATGTGCGGGAGAAGGAGGTGCTGCTCCGAGCCAACCGGTTGCTGAGGGAGAGCGCCATCAGCATGCGCAAGGACCAGGAGCTTATCCGCTCCCTCTTCGAGGCCAAGGGCTACGTCGACGTAGAGGACGAGGTCTCCGACGACGACATGGAGATGCAGCCGGTGTAAACATCACCAATCCGCTAGCTTCTCTCGGAGCCCTCATGTCCTTGTCCACAGAAAATATATGAATATATTTCTAGTACTGGAGGGAGTATTATTTATGACTTTCTTCACTTTGATGATGCATGCTATCTTCCTCTGTTTTTCCCATCCATGACAAAGTGCTGGTGATCAAAATCTTGAGGTAGAACACATACCGGAAAAGATGGAACTTCCATTTGTTGGCCAATTTAAGCTGCTTTGTGTAAATCGATGAGGATCCGGGCTTCAAAATTTAGGAAATTTCGGTTCTATTGTCCTCCATCCGATACAAAATTATTTTGGCCAAAAGTTTTGGACTTTTTTTTTAACTAGCAAAATACTGGTGCTTTGCTACGGATGAATTATTTATTAGGCTAAGTATTGATTAGAAATTTTAATGATAATTAGGCTGGATAAAAACCACTATTGCATGTTCTTATAATATGGATGGATGCTCATCAAACGGCGGTGAGGACGGTGGTAGGATGTGTTTAAGGATGGGACTCATCCATAGATGGTGGGTGTTGACAACAAAAAAAAACCAGAACAGCAGGAACGCGACCGACAACGTGGCCCTGATAAAGAGAGAAACAACAATGGCGAGCTCTAGTGGTGAACACGACCGGATGAGTGTGTCAAAATGTGTTCCCAGATGAGGGTGTTCTGTTTTCTTTGAACGCGCAGGAAGAATGAATGATGGAGAAAAACGATTAACAATTTAACATTGCTCATCGTCTTCCTTAGTCGAAACAAGAAACAAAATAGGAGGGACGATGGGCGCCGATACTCTAGTGACCAAACGGTAGTGAGGAAGGTGGCCGGACGTCTCCCACGATGTGACTCATCCATTGATGGTGACGACTGGCAACAAAGAAAACCAAAACAACAGAAACGTAACCGACAATACATGGTCCCGACAGAGAGAAAAAAGACAACGGCGAGCTTTGGTAATGAACATAGTCAAGTGAGCGCGTCAAAATATGTTCCTCAATGAGGGGGTTCCGTTTTCCTTGAACGCCCAGAAGAGAGGGAGAAGAGGGGCGCTGGGAGGAGGGGGCAATGGGGAGGAGGGGCACCAGGGAGGAGAGGGGCCGCAGGGGGAGGGGGATCGCAAGGGAGAGATGGTGGCCGTCAGGACTCAGGAGGGAGGCGGAAGCGGAGGTGCGCAGGAGGGAGGGTGGGAGGGAGGCGGAAGTGAAGATGAGCGGAAGCGAGAGAGGGAGGTGGAAGCGGAGAGGGGTGCGGCCGTGCGGGATGGGGAGGTGGGACAAAAGGTCCGGAAGCCTTACGTGTTTTTTAATTAGATCTCTACTATTATATTATAAAAATTAAAGATGTTTTTGCTAATATTTTGGTACGTCGTCTGTGTTTGAGTCGGTTTTTAAGTTTGTTCGCTTTTAGAAATATAGATCCGTGTTTGAATTGAATTTTAAGCTCATTCGCTTTTAAAAATGCATATTCATATTGGAGAAATACAAAAAAGTCGTATAAGAAATCTCTTTTTTTAAAAAAAACTCGCATGCTAACTTAAGATGAAATACGAACTACTAATTGTACAGAAACCCTTTTTACTCCCGGTTTGTAACCCCCCATAGTCCCGGTTTTCCAACCGGAACTATTAATCCGGGACTAAAAATCGCTATATTTTTAGTCCCGATTCAAATACCAAGGACTAAATATCGATCTTTAGTTGGACTAAAGATGGAGGCATTTTTAACCCCGGTCGGTGTTACCAACCGGGACTAAAGATGTAGCCAGGTCCGGTTGGTAGTTTCCTTTTTTCTTTTATTGTTTTTTACTTTAAATGTTGATTTCACCACATCCCCAAAATCATGGAACAAAAGATCATCTCCAAATCCCAAATCGATCATCTACAAATCCACCATCTCCAAATACATCACAGACATTCAAAAAAAATACATCAAAAATTCTAAAAAAAATCACAAATACATCATATATTCACATCACTCACAAATCAAATACATCACAAATTCTCAAAAGCAAATTCTTCATAAATCCTTAAAAAAAACAAATCCACTGTCGACTTTGTTCCACCGTCATCGCCTGGCCGCCGCCCTCCGCCAGGCCGCAGCCCAGCCCAGGAGATCTTGTTTGCACCGGTTTTGACAGTTTACGGACCGGTTATATCTGGTTTTTTTGGTTCAAGGACAAAAATCGGACCCCGATCATAATGAAATTTGGTCGCCGGTTCCTTCGGCCGACCCGGCAAAAAGGGGAAAAAAAAAGATTCGGTGTAAAGTTAAGGTGCTTCAAATGAACTTATTAAGGGGCCTCAAATGAACTTATTCCCAACAATGGTGAGGGTGTGGGATTGCAGAAGTTGAAGCCATCCGGGTGCGGTCTAGTAGGCTGGGCTTGTCCGAGTCAGATTACCAGCCCAGAGGTGGTGATCGAGTCGAGTCAAACCAACCAAAAGAGAGAAGAAGAAGCAAACCCCCAAAATCCCTAGCAATGGAGATGGAGTTAGACGGGGAGAGTACATGCGAGAAGAAGCGGCTGATTCCAAGCTTCGAGTGGGGTACGGTGTCAGCGACGAAGAAGATGAAGACGGAGGATTTGGAGGTATTGCTGGCCTATCCATCGCTCGGCGAAGGGAAGTAGAAGAAGAAGATGATAAAGAGGTTGGGGAAGGAGGAGGTGGAGAGGCTGCTTTCGTAATTCGTACACGGTGACCGTGCCGACCGTCAGCAAGAAGGTGTTGGGCAGCGACGTGGTGCCTGCACGGCACAAGGAGATCCTGCTCCAAGCCGTCGACTCCATCAAGAACTCTGTTGTCACCATACGCCAGAGGCAGGATGTCATCCGCGCCCAGTTCGAGGCCAAGGGCTACGTCCACGTCCTGGCCGAGGCCGACGACGACTCTGACACCGACCAGGAGATGCATCCGGTGTAATTAAACAAACTTCAGTTTACCTCTAATTCGCTAGCTTATTAGACTCTCTTGATGCTGCTTACATAATGTCTCGTCGATCTGCATGTACATTTGACTGGATTACTGAATTTAACTTGTTAAGTGGAATTGAAAAAGTTACTAGGCCTGGTTTAGGTAGCAATTGAAAGGTGACGAGCTAAAGCAGCGGCGACTACTATCATCTTTGCTTTCATGATGCTCCTCTCTTCTTTCCTTTCTTTTTTCCCCATCCATGACAAAGTGCGGCCATCTCAAATCCTGGAATAAAACATATCCTGGAAATCATGGAAACAATGCTTTTAAGTTGTTGTGTTGGGCCCTGCAGGGCAACAAGAACCATATGGATATGTTGGTAGACTAGTTGATTTTGTACCCAGGAAGGCTCTTGAAGCTGCAAATTTCTGCTTTTGAAACCCTGCAGAAAGATGATGATCAGACACTATTTGCAAAGCCGCAATGTGGGAACCTTTAACACCTTTTGCACTGTGGCAAAGAGTGAGGTCCTAGCTGCCTAACTAGGAACATTCCATATCTGCATAATTGAAGCTTGGTGATTTTCCTTCCTAGCCAAAAGTGATTCCCTCTTAGCCTGTCGAGTTCGTGGGCATCGCATCGCATCGATCTCCCTCTGGATCTGGGACGTGTTTGTTTCGACTGCCTCCAGATCATATCTCTGGTTTGTTCGTACAGAGAATATATTTTGCCTGATTCTTACACCAACTTGGCACTAGTTTCCCTTTGGTAGTTTAAGCTGAATGTTTTTGCAAATTTGACGCTGCTCAAGTGTGAAAGAGGCCCCTGGTTGCTGTAAACAGGTCAATTTTTAACTGCTATATATCGCCATGAAAGAGGCTTGTCATGTCCCAAGGTAGTGCAGCAATAGGTACTAGCAAATTACCACTAAATCGATAAAGTAGATTAGCACATGATTAATTTAAAATCAACTGTTTATCTGCTTCAGACCTAAAAAATAGGTTTTTTTTATTTTCTTAAATATATATAGTTTTCATAAAAAAAGCACAGTTTAATGATTTGGAAAGCTTGTACATGAAAACTGAGAAAGTAGCTCTTTCTATAAGCTGAAAAAAGTGTGCCCTGAGTCGATATTGGTTTCAGTCCTTCAATATGCAGTTTAAAACAGATTAATTAAGATCTATCACTGCAGTGCATTTTTTAAGCGCAAGGAATATGTCATGGCCATGATCAAAACAAATGCTAGTCTCTTTGATCTCTCTATTGGTACCAAAGCGCAACGAGATCCAGAAGAGCAGGAGTAAAGGAGAGGTTTATTAGCTGATCTGGTCCAAATGAGACTGTCCTAGTAGCGACATGATCGCGCATTTCTTGTGCGTCCCAAGGGCCAACATTAATTCTGATTGTTCATTTTGCACCCGACAATAATCTAGTACTACCAGCATGGAGTAGTACTTAATTAGTTGTAGCAGCAAAAAAGTTCACTATATTACTAACTTTAATTCCAGAATAAGTTAACTAGTACGAAATGTTAGTTAACCTAATACGAGATTTTAGATTCGTAGTAATAGAATATATTCTAGGACGAAAGGACTACTCATTCACGCGTTCACGAGTTGACGGAGGTAGTATTTAGTGAAGAGCAGAGAGCACATGTAGATTGTTTTTGAGGTTGGAGTTGTAATTTGTTTGAATTAACATGCTGATATACATTTGTGATCGTGTGAGTAATCCAACACAGTCCAAGCCAACCCAGCCAGAGGGAGTATTGAAGTATTTTGCATGTGAACACGTACGTGTGTGTAGCGCAGATCCACGGACAGTATATTTGTTGGATTATCTATGTAGTACTGTAGCATGTGCCATAGAAAAACGCCTTTGTTATTTAAATTGTGATGAAATCTTGGCACGAATCACGTCAAGTGGTTTGATCGACAATTGGCAAAGTAGCTAGTAGGTTAATGGCAACAGGTTGCTCGATTTGCGCAAGGCCATACTGCTAGCTGCTACCGACCGACTGACTGAGAGCTGACTCAAATTAACCTTGAACCAAGCAAAGTAAATCATCAACCAGTGGTTAATTTAGTTTAGTTTATTACTATAGATTGCTGACGAATCTATCTGGAATAGTTGTTTGGTCGATGATGAGAAGAAGAAAGCATGTGCATATGAGCATCAGCATGTTGATGCGGTGGGCGTGCTAACGCATGGCAGCGAGTAAAATGACAGTGAAATACTCCCTCCGTATTTTAATATATGACGCCATTAACTTTTTAACAAACGTTTAACATTTCGTCTTATTTAAAAAATTTATGTAATTATCATTTATTTTATTATAACTTGATTTATCATCAAATGTTCTTTAAGCATAACATAAGTATTTTTGTATTTACATAAAAAATTAAATAAGACGAATGGTAAAATGTTGATTAAAGTCAACAACGTCATACATTGGGAGTATACAGTGGGTAGTGTGAGTGAAGAGTACTACTACTACCTTGTGGTACTTCACCAGGAGGAGTAGCAGTAGTAGGAAAACCGATAAATCCTTCCTTGGGTTGATGGATGGGCAACGAGTAGCTGGCACATGGAGGGAGGAGGGCGGGGCCTACGTTCGTACGGTGGGGACTGCAGTTTCACGAGACGAGTCCCGATCCCGACTCCATTTTCCTTCCCAGCTGCTGATCCATCTGTTAATCTCTCAATCTGTTGGTAGATATAACCGATCGAGGTACTATGTTGGTTTAGTATTTAAGATGTGTTGCTTTCAAATGGTGTGTACTGTGTATACTAATAGCTTGCTTAGCTTAGCTTAAGTAGACAAGCCACTTTAAAGGAACAATGAAGATCATCGAGACAGCGAAGGATTTCATTGGAGAGAGAGAGACATACAACGTCCAAAGCAAAGCAAAAAGGAGAAACAAACAAAAGCAAAAAAAAAGAAACTAGAGAGAGAGAGAGTTTTGTGGAATGAACCCAACCAACCAATACTACGCCGCTCCTCCTCTTCACTCTCCAAGCAAGCAGAGCACAAGAAAGAAAGCAGAGTGGTGTACAAGCACAAGAACGCGCTTTCGTCTTCCCGAGGAAGGGAGACAAGCGTCTTCGTCTTGTTTCTCTGCCTGCCTAGCTTAGCTTAATGTGGAACTAGTATTAATTAATTCCTTCCACTAATCACCCATCAGCGCCAACCGGCGGCCGCGGCCGCCGTGCTCACAGTAGTGCCCGCTCCGACGACGACGACAACCTGCCACTGCTCACTGCTCTGGAAGGTGGTGAAGCAGGTGTCGCTCGGCTTCACAATGAAGGGCCACCACCACCACCATTCCTTGCCGCCGTCGCCGCCGCCCAAGCGCCGCTGTACCGCCCTGGCCGCGGCCGTCCCGGCGCTCGTCGTCTGCTCCATCCTCCTGCCCCTCGTCTTCCTCCTCGGTCTCCACCGCCCCGGTACGCGCGTCTGCTTCCTCGCCTCGGATCTGTTCTGTACCTTACCTACATGCTGCTCACCTGCTTGTCTTTTTTTTCTTAACTGTCAGCAGGGCATGGATCGGAGGAGCGCGCCGCGGTTGTCATCAGCACTGTACGATTTCATCAACACATTTTTCCCCCCTCCTCCTGAATTTCATACATGCTGCATTTCAAAATTACTTATTTCTTTTTTTTAATTCGGTGTTCTGATTTGTGCGTCATTTTAAATAAGGAATTGGGGTTTAGCAAGCACAAGCATCTGGATGGGAGAATGAAGCACAAGCTACTCAAGGTAATGCTGCTTGCTGATTCTGCCCATTGGCTGACTCATAACTCTTAGTCGCCCAGCTTTACTGAAAGCATAAGAGCGCATACGGAGTTTGAAAAAAAAAAACTTGCTGGGGATTACAGTGAACTGGGAAGAATTTTCCAATTTGACATTCTGTCCTGCCAATTGGAAGATTTGTGTGACTCTGGAGTAAGAACTGACCTTCTGAATATAAATTCCCAAATTTTCAGGCGGGTTTTATGGGTAGGTTTCTGTAGTATAAGAAAAGATGGCATCGGTTCATGCACTCTGCGTGTGTGTGCAGTGTGCTTGCTGACGCTTTACTGCCTTCTGCTTTGCTTAGCAGGGGTACTCACTCTACACTGTAAGCCAGGGCTTTGTTGCTATTCTCGTATTGCCACCCCAAAATTGTTCTTTGCCAATGTCACTGACAAATGGACTTGGACTGTTGCTGCTGTGAGCAACATTTCTGCTGAACTGCACATCTTTCCATTTTAACTGGTCTTATTTCTTTTATGTTTTTCTTTTGGGCCTTGCATTGTTGCTTTGCTTTCCTGCTAACTGCTGTTGTCACACCTAATTTTCAATTAACATGTTGTTGTGAAAAATAAATCTACTAATTTACCCTGCGGTACTTGCGTGTAAATGTATATATCCTGTGACTCATGTAACTAAAAACTGCTCTACAGCACTGCAGCAGACTCCCAAATGGGGCTTAGGTCGAATACTATCACAGTGTGCCTCTACAGCTATAGTATATTTGTTATTCGTGCCTGGTATCGTGCAACTGGGCTTTGGGAGTGGCACTGAGGGAGGCTTGGGTACGCCATGTTAGGGGTGTAACATATGCATTAGCAGTTTTGTACTAAATGTATTGTGTTCCAAATTAATATCAAGTAGATGAATCAGCTCGTATGTGATATGGTTTACACTGCTGCCTAAACTTATTTTGAATGTGCACTCCTATTGAAATGAATCACCCATGCCATTTTGATATTTGCTTGGTTACAATAATCTTTAAGAGCTTGCTCCACGGACCTCTCAAATGATTCCTATTATTTTGGCTAATCTCCTTTTCGTGAAACCAGGATGTTTCTAGAAAGAAAATTCCTGGATCTGATGGGATTTTGGGTGAGAAATCTGGTAGTAGATCAAAGTCCAAGAGTGTTTCTACCAAATCAAAAGAAAAGCTCAAGGGTGTTTTCTCTTTAGTTCAGCTGAAAAATGAGACCAGAAAAAACAAAGGTAAGAAATGTCAGATCAGATTTTGCAGTGTGTTACTGCATTTACTTTGTAAAACAAGAACTGTAAGATACCACCAGCATCCATTTTATAGTATCCAATGTTATTTCAGAACTTCATACACAAAGAAGACACCAGTTAAAGGACTTATCCTGGAGATCAAAGGTAAGAAATAGTTTCTATGTTTATTTGCAATCTTGAGGATTTTAATATATGTGCATTTCATTGGTTTGGAGTAACCAACGGATTATTCTTTTCTGTGAGCACAGTTAGTTATATTGTTTGTACTTCTTGCTATGATAAGTTGATTAGTAAGACGGATAGTGAATGTAAAATATTTGAGTAGGAACATTTTTTTTTTATTTCCAGTGTGGCATCAGTAATAATGTATACATTTGTGTTGATTAAAAGTGCAATAATTTTGTACTATACAGTTGACTTGTCCTTTTGGCCATATTTCACACCTTAAAAATTGCTTCTTAGATGTTTCACTGTTGCCAGTACTTTCAATCAGTTAAGAATGCACATACTTGACATAGTTTGCAGCGCAGTATAGAACTGAATTTTCCTCTGAAACTTAGTTGGTTGCCCCTTTTTTTCGCTGTTACTAAGTTTATTCTATGGCTCAGAACCACTGAATAATTTTGTATTACTCTGCAAATCTTGTACACACATGTTTGGTGCTTCTGTTTGTTAATGCTTTCGCAAATCACAACTGCATTATGGACATAATGATACATTAGAAAAGGCTTTTTCAAATTTCAGATTTTTTTCCCTTGGTATAAATGAATTTGAAGACAATAGTAGCACAATAACCTGATAAGTGTTTGTGTAGGATGGATGTCCTTTCCTTTTTCTGCCACAAGGCTCTGAATCTGTTCTGTGACAGGATACTACTATTGATAAGAAAGAGAACCAAGGCCAAGAAGTCGAGCATGAGGAGAACCCCAAATCCTGTGAACTTCAATATGGTAGCTACTGTCTCTGGTCTGTTGAGTATAAGGAAGTGATGAAAGATTTTATTGTGAAGAGGCTTAAGGATCAACTTTTTATGGCAAGAGCTCACTATCCTAGTATTGCAAAGCTGAAGAACCAGGAAACATTTACACGTGAACTGAAACAAAACATCCAAGAGCATGAACGCATGCTCAGTGACACCATTGCAGATGCTGATCTTCCACCATTGTGAGTCCGATCTTAGTAATCAAATCTATATCTTCTGCTTTGTTTTTTTTAAAAAAAAAAAAACTTATACAATTAAACTTCATAACAAAATATATTGAGAAATAGCAATGTCAGGACTGCTTCTTTTGTTATAATATTTGACCTTATTTACATTGTTTTTATACTTTTTCAGTTTTGCAAAGAAGCTAGAGAAAATGGAGCGCACAATTGAAAGAGCCAAGTCTTGTGAAGTCGGCTGCACAAGTGTTGAACGGAAACTTAGGCAGCTACTTGATATAACTGAAGATGAAGCTTATTTCCATACAAGGCAGAGTGCATTTCTCTATCATCTTGGGTACAAACTATGCCAAAAACTCACCATTGCTTGAACATGAGATTGACAGTAGAATATTTCAAATCAACGTCTATTGATACGGTCCAGTCAAACAAGCTGAAACTTGAAACCCCACTTCCATCACTATGTGATATTCTCCAAGAATGTGCTTGCAGTTTCGACTACAATTAATTCAACAGTTATGAACTCCAAGGTATTTCCAAATGATTTAAAAACCTTATGACCAATGAGTAATCCATCTCAGTTCTAACTTCGTCCTTCTGACACATTTCAGGATTCTGGTAGCATTGTTTTCCATTTGTTCACCGATTCACAAAATTTTTATGCGATGAAGCATTGGTTTGACAGAAATATGTATTTGGAAGCAACTGTACATGTAACTGACATTGAGGATCACCAAAGCTCTCTAAGGATGTTGATTTCATGATATGAAACTGTTATGACCTGCTGAGGAATTCCGTATCACGTTTCGTAATCATTCTCAATCTTTCCAGAAGCAAATGAAAACTGAGTACATTTCTACCTTTGGCCATTCACATTTCCTCCTGCCTGACCTTCTTCCTAGCTTGAATAGAGTTGTAGTTCTGGATGATGATTTGATTGTCCAGAAAGACTTGTCATCTCTGTGGAACCTCAATATGGGAGGTAAAGTGTGGGAGCTATTCAGTTCTGTGAAGTTAAATTAGGACAATTGAAGGCTTACACCGAGGAACGTAATTTGACACCAATTCATGTGTGTGGTTATCTGGTCTGAATGTTGTTGAACTGAAAAAATGAGGGATCTCCACATTACCAGTCGGTATGATCAATGCTTCAAAAGTTAGTACTCCTATCCCTAAGATCTTACATTCAATTGTATCTTTATCATAGAAAATATCTGAATTCCTTTCTAGTAGCCCTAGTTATCCTTCCACAATTTCATTTTAATTGTGTCCAACAAGAGCAGTATTCTCATGCACTGCCTTTGTCTTTGTAGTTGCAGAAGGACAGTGTGACATCATTTCCACTTAAAGTACTTCCCATAAGCTTACTTGTCTTTCAAGATTTGATATATCCTTTGGAAGATTCATGGGTCCAATCAGGTCTTGGACATGATTATGGAGTTAGTCAAACCGATATAAAAAGGTCTGTTACTCTACACTACAATGGTGTCATGAAACCTTGGCTTGATTTGGGCATACATGATTATAAGGGCTACTGGAGGAAATATATGACCAACGGGGAAAGGTTTATGACAGAATGCAATATACATTAATAACAGTAAACATGAGATTCACCACATTCTACATTTCTGGGATTTTGGAAGCAACAGAACTTTCGGAACAAAGGGGTAGAGTGAGATGAAATCTGATGCAGCATTATAATGAATTGAGTATATAAGGGTGCATGGTGGCACTACATTAATTCCAAAATGGAGATGAGGATGAAATGTTTTTGTGCCAGATTTTAAGCAATACTTCATAAGTAGCTAAAGAGGTAGCAGGCCACCAGCATGATACCTTTGAAGTAGATCCCTGGTTAACAATGTGGTATGTTGATTCTTTCGCCTTTTACACGATTTGGATGGATCTTCTTCACATTTACCACTTTGGGATTGCAAAAGTGCAGTTCCCTGGTGGCATTTTTTTCGTTATAAATTCTTTCATGTGTATCTTTGCTGTCGTTGTATAAGAGCTATACTGTATAACTTGGGTGTTGACTGGCATTGCATGTACAGATGTAGAATGCCTCAAGCCCAGAAAGCTGGGTGTTCTTCTTTCTTCTTCAAGGCTGAGAGTGTACCATGTCACACCAATGTCTAAGTTTCTGAGATCTTTGCATTTCGAACCTCGGAAGGATCTGTTATCATCAGTTTGATAAAAGATACGTAAAGCTAAAGCAGCTTCAATGTCCAAACATTGCAAAACCAGAATAGCGTGATTGCACACTGCAGGCTCATTTACCATTACATTTTGTCTTCAGCACTCAGGACGTCCTGTAAAGGTCACTCATTCACATATATTTATCAACTTGATCTGTTGGGCCATCGTTGATTTTAGCAAACTATAACATTAGTAAGGTTTTATTCAGTTTATCATGAAAGAATTTTGGTTTTTTTTCGCCGGGAAGGCCGAAGGAGGCCATCCAAATGCATTAAGGAGTAAAAATTACAAGAAAAACATCACAATGCACCAAGGTGCATGACCACACACCACGCGCTACCACCCAAGCACAAACCACTGAGGGTGAAGCCTAGCACCAAACGACCCCCGCTAAGCGTGGCCGAACGTGCTAGGCCTACGGCAACACCACAGAGACAAGACTCGAAAACGATGCCACCACGGTGGTCACGACATCCAGGATGCGCCATCGCCCATCTAAAAAAGATGTGGTTTTCACCTAGAGAAGCTCATCAAGAAAGGAAGAGGGTACCCTCGACAACGCCCCAAGGAGGTTACGACACCCGAAGACGTAGCGCTGCCGCCCGCGTGCACCACCGGACTAGGCTTTCACCTGGGACCCTAAAACCTTGACTGCAGATCACCGTCCACCAACTCAGAACCACTACACAGACAAATGGCAGCACGTAGCTTTCGCCATACCGCACCAACGCCCCTCCGTCGGCCGACTTCATCGAACCACACCGCACTGACGCCCCTCCGTCAGCCGACATCAACCACCGCCCCTGAGAGTTGGCCCAGGACCCCTCCGTTCCACCACCCACCGGCCTCCTCGCCAACTTTGGACGAAAGGAGAACCCGGGACTGGAAGGCATTGCTTTGGCAGCCTAGGCTTCCCCCGCTGACAAGCTGCCGCCTCAATCTAACCCAGAAACTCCCCACAGAGAAGGGGAGGAGCTCCAGGAAGGGCGAGGGTGCCGACTGGCAACGGAGAAGACGACCCACCGCCGCCAGCTCCCTTTACACTGCCATCTGGGCTTGCGCCGACGCCAATGAAGCTACTGCTGCTCCGGCTCCGGCACAACCCACCGGCGCCCCTGTCACCCGGTCAAAATAATGTGCCCTATCAATTTTTTGGCAATTTGAATAGAACTTTGGCTAGTTTTTTGGTTTGCTACACATAGGTTGCCAAAAAAATTGGCTTGGCACTACCAAAATTTTTCTAGGTTTTGGCATTTTCCATATTAATTTTGGTATTGTAGCAACCAAAAAACTGAACAAAAAGACCAGGGCACACAATACAAGATTTGTCCCGTCCTCCCGCCATATAGCAGGCGAGGTGAAATATACTCCCTCCGTGCCAAAATATAATCATTTTAGCTATGAATCTTGATAAATGTGTGTCCAAATTCATAGCCAAAAGTTACTATATTTTGGGACAGAGGTAGTATGTAGTAGTATAATACAGATACATCGATGGATGAGGAGATTGTCAATAGCTAATGACACTCGATGGTTCAGATCGTTAATAATTAATGACAGTTTGCAGCATCATACTACTAACTACTAAGGAGTACATCAGTTTCAACTAGAGGTCGTCGGAGTCAACGTAGCCCTTGGTCCGCAGCTGGTGGAGAGCGTTGGCCTGCATCTGGCGGATGAGTTGAGAGCCTGCACGACGTTGGTCGATCTCCTTCAGCTCCGGGCAATCGTCACGGATCACCGGAAGAGGAACCGGCCTCCTCGGCACCATCGACAGCAGGTGCTGCACCCATTCCATCGCCATCCTCTTCTTCACAGCCTCCGACCGTAGTGTAAAAGACCGGACCGGACCGGCGGTTGAACCGGAGAAAACCGGAACCAACCACCACAGCGGCTCGGTTCTCTCCTGGGACCGTTCATGCGTTTGACCCGGAATGAACCGGGTGAACCGGCCGGTTTTACTTGTAAACCGGCGAACCGGGCCTATTGTGAACCGGCGAATCACTCCAAGTCTAGCCAAGAACAGGCCTTCTGGGCCTTTAGAAAGGCCTGATAGTAAGGCCCAAGTCATAGTTTATTATTTAAACATGAAAATACGGAGTGGAATGGGGGGATCGATCCATGGTCTTCAGGTTTAGCGCTCGCCTCCATGACCAACTGGGCTATAATGCACCTATGACAAAGGGAAATACGCATATAATTTATATGCTCCGGTTCTATAGTTGAACCGACCGGTTCAACGGTTCGACCGGCTGACCCGTGAACCGAGAGGTCGACCGGTTCGGTGTCCGGTCCGAGTTTTTCTACTATGCCTCCGACAGCGTGGAGCACCTCTTCAGCTCATTTGTCATCGCCACCCATCAATCTTCTTCTCTTCCCTTTAATTCCTCTCGATCGAGCACGCAGATATCGATCGATTTGATTAATTTCCTTACGATTTTCAGGATCGATTTCCTCGTTGCGGCGGCTCGATCTAGGGTATCTTGCACCGGGCCACCGGCCTTCCGGGTCGAGTCCGACTACGCCGTTGCAATACAAGTTCGAGGCAGAGTCTAATTGCATCGACCGATTTCAGGTTCGGAGAATTAAACACCGCCCGATATCCGTACACTCCAGCCGTTCCAGCGAGGTTGGGAAATTCGATTCTGAATCCCTGATATTTTTCAAGGGACGTCGGAGAAAGAAATAAACTCTGAACCCCCCTTGGCCTTGGGTGAGCTCAAACTCCTCCAGTACAGCGTCAGCGTCGCGGCGAGCTTCTCTACAACCACTACACCCCAAGTGGATGCACCAGCCTGCAAGGGTCCTACTAATGCCTTTACCTCTGCTTCTTTGACAGTCCAAGAGAAATGCAACTTGAAAAATCCAAACTTGCGCAGGAAAATATAATGAACAAACACTGTCTAGCTGTAACTGGTCTGATCTGAACTGGCATGCAGCAAATTAATTTGCAATGCATCTCTTGCCACAAAGCACCAGCAACACTGAAAATCACTCGATCAGGGAGGGTAAAAAGGACAACTCTTGGCCAAAACTATCAAACTATAGGAACACCAGCAAGCAGTTGTCATTGCGTTTTCTGAAACGAACAAACCGAGCTCCATCAGCAACACAAGAGTATGGAACTGATTCCAGTATTTCAGGGGTTCGGAGAATTCAACTCCAAACCCCCACCTCCCGATTCCAGTATTTGAGGGATTCTCCAGCATGGTGGTATGTGTACATGTGCTGTTAATTTAGGTGGTAACGAGAAATTCGATCATATGATTTCCGGATTACATCATTATATACTGGTGTGAATATATATCATCGTTTCTCTGTATATTTTCACATACGTAGGAGGATTTGTAGCAGCACCAGCAAGAAATCAAACGATCAAACAAGACTCAAGCAATCTAGTATGTTAAATGATGGAAATCATGCTCCAACGACAATTGGAATTTCCAGTAATCTAATCTAATCTAATATAGTGAAACAAGACTCATGCAATCTAGTAAACAGGCTGCTGCAACTAGTTACGATCACATGATAGTAGGAGAGAACAAAGTAAGGTAAAAAAAATATATTTAAGCATTCATTAATTTGAAATAAAATAGCCTTGCTTAGATAGTTAGGTTGATACTATATACTAGTTGAAATTGGGGAAATTAATCGGCGACCAATTAAGGCGTGGACGTAGCCCTTGGTCCGGAGGTCCTCGCGGGCGTTGGCCTGCATCTGGCGGATGACTTGGGAATTGGTGTTGACACGGTTAATGCCCCTGATGAGGAGTCGGTCCATCCTATTGCGCAACGAGTTGGGGTTGTCGTCAGAGTCTGCAGAGATCACCGGAAGAGGAATCGGCTCTATTGTCACGAACGATAGCAGATGCTTCACCTGTTCCTCCGGCACCACCCCTGTCGTCTCCTTCATCCTCTTAGCCTCCTTCTCCTCCGACGGCATCGCCTTGCAGCACCTCTTTAGCTCATGACTCCCCTTTGAGCAACCTGTCATCATCAACCGAAGACGATTCTTCGAGCTGGTTGGATAGGAATCGATTTGTGAATTGATGGACACGAGCTGAGCTAGCGATGCTGGTCCTGCATTTATATATGCATCACTTTACCTGGGCGAGGCAAAAACAAGTCTTATTCGAGTCCAATTGCATCACCCGGATGGATTGGCGTTCAGAAGCAGCTATCTTAGCTTTACTTAATCAGATCGGACGAGTTAGCTAGACGACGCCGATGCACGGATCGGAGGAGGACGTCGTGCTCGTGCGGGAGCCAATCGGATGACGTAAATACTCCGTATAATGCATGCGTAAATTAATCCTTCTTATATATGGGTTATGGCAAGTGTAAGTGTAATACTAGTACGTATTTTTGGTCGTCGTCGTCGTAATAAAATCTGTTTACAGGTGCTACTAATTAGTAGTAATAAAATCTGTTTCCGCACCACCGAAGAAGCAAATCATCGTAATGTCATGCTCATCTACATTATATTAATACAGTTAGGAGATATGGTGATACTTGAATTGAGGTAGCTAAGCATGGAGGGCGGAGGGCCTAGGCTGTTGAGACATGCATGTCGTCGTCGTCGTCGGCAGCGGCGGCGACCGCGACGGCGGCGTATTTGGTGACCCAGCGGTCGACGTAGCCCTTGGTGTGGAGCTCCTCGCGGGCCCTGGCCTGGTCCTGGAGGATGATTTGGGTGTTAGAGTTGAGGAGCAGCACGGTGTTGGCGAGTATGTCCTCGAACTGGTTGATCTCCGGGTCATCGCACCGCGGCTTTCTGTCGCGAGGAGGAAACGTCCTCGGCACGAACGACAGCAACCGCTGCACCTCTTCCCTCGTCATCCTCTCCTTCACCTTCACCATCTTCTTCATCTTCTTGGCCGCCGCCGCCGCCTCCTCCTCCTCCGCGTTGGGGTTGGGGCACCTGCACCTCTTGATCACCTGATGAACCCTCGTCTCCTCCTCATTGGGGCATCACCACATCATCTCCCTCTCCAGCCATCGCTCCTCACGTACAGCTTCTTTAATTTCGTCTCGATCGATCGATCGATTTTTATATGGATGGATGCGGCGGCCGGGACGGCACTTTTATCTCGTTAGTAGCTACTACTATGGTTCCGAATCAGAAACATATTACGATCAAATTCCCCGCGAAAAAAAAAATATTAGGATCAAATTAATCGCCCCCCACCCCCTAGTGCCAGTGGGAGAGGATTATTCCTACCATATACTCCCATCGTTTCAAAATGTTTGACATCGTTGACTTTTCAGTACGTATTTGACCATTTGTCTAGGATTTAACGGCATTGTGTTTTTAGTGGTAGACGACGTACCAGTCGACAGCGAGGCGCGTGTGGTGACATTGTCAATCTTCAGGATTTGCCGACCCAGTCGTTGAAGATGCTCATAGGGATAGGGTTTGCGTGCGTGTGTTCATAGGGGTGAGTGTGCGTGTGCTATAAGTGCCTGCATTGTATTGTATAATTCTTAAAAAAAAAGGAAAACATAGCACACGGTATATATATGGACGGAAACGACTACGCGTGGGTCGCCCGACGGGGAGGGGGGAAATCGGACGCTGACGTGAGCATGACGCATACGTGCAAAACCACTTTAAGCTACTTTTTCTCTTAAATTATTTATCCAAATCATGATCCGATTACACACCATTAAATTCGTTGCAATTAAATCTTCAAAACAAGACCACACATGGATATATTCTGATGAAAAAAATTAGCTTATTATTGAATTATTTTTAAATGTTGAACGATGTTTCATCGTATATATCGGAATTGTTTCACTAAGTAAATCAAAAATATTTCAATCGTTTAAATTGGGTGTTGTTTCACCTTGTATAAAAACAATGTTTTAAATAGTGAAAGAAATGTTTCAGTTCACTGTAACATTTATCCATACATAATGAACACATTTAAGTACACTAGGTGAAACATTTTTGCTGGAAAAAAAATGAAACGAGTTCCCTAAATAGAGGGTTTCCAAAATATGTGGATGATTTGTTGTAAAAGAATGTTACAATTCACTGCAACATTAGATCTATATATAGTGAAACATTGTGAGTACACTAGATGAAACATTTTTTGTGGAACAACAAATGAAACAAATTCCCTTAATATAGGGTTTTTAAAATATGTGGGTGGTTTGTTGTAACGGAATATGTGGTGGAGAAAAGTGGCAGGTGGAGGCAGAGACACGTGGGTGGGGCTAAGAGGCGCGCGCGTCGTGGGGGAAGGGAGCGCTTGATTTTTGCTCCCTCTCCCCGAGTGACCGACGGGGAGGATTTTCGTATATGGACTGTACAAATATTAGCATGCGGATGCAAATCTCTCTTTGCATGTAAAGTGTCGTGTACTGTATAATTCTAAAAAAGAAAGAAAACACAGCGCACGGTATATATATGGACTATACAAATATTAGCATGCGGATGCAAATCTCACTCTGCATGTAAAGTGTCATACCAACCATGCAGGTAACTAAGCAAACGGATTGATCCATTTTTCCAAACGTACGTGTGTCTTCCCACTTTCCTAGCTTGCGAGACGTCGTGATCCTATCTTAGCTTTACTTAATCAGATCGGACGAGTTAGCTAGACGACGCCGATGCACGGATCGGAGGAGGACGTCGTGCGGGAGTCAATCGGATGACGTAAGTATAATGCATGCGCAAATTAAGCCTTCCTATATATGGGTTATGGCAAGTGTAAGTGTAATACTAGTACGTATTTTTGGTCGTCGTCGTCGTAATAAAATCTGTTTCCACACCACCGAAGAAGCAAATCATCGTAATGTCATGCTCATCTACATTATATTAATACAGTTAGGAGATATGGTGATACTTGAATTGAGGTAGCTAAGCATGGAGGGCGGAGGGCCTAGGCTGTTGAGACCTGCATGTCGTCGTCGTCGTCGGCAGCGGCGGCGACTGCGGCGAATTTGTTGACCCAGCGGTCGACGTAGCCCTTGGTCCGGAGCTCCTCGCGGGCCCTGGCCTGGTCCTGGAGGATGATTTGGGTGTTAGAGTTGAGGAGCAGCACGGTGTGGGCGAGTATGTCCTCCAACTGGTTGATCTCGGGGTCATCGCACCGCGGCTTTCTGTCGCGAGGAGGGAACGTCCTCGGCACGAACGACAGCAACCGCTCCACCTCTTCCCTCGTCATCCTCTCCTTCACCTTCACCATCACCGTCCTCTTCATCTTCTTGGCCGCCGTCGCCTTCCGCGCCTCCTCCTCCGCGTTGGAGCACCTCTTCAGCCCCAGCCTCGCCCCCTCCTGTATCAGATCACTAAATCCTCCAGCCATATCGCTCGCTCGAGACCTCGATCTCTCGATCTCAATTTGATTTGGGGATCGATATGATGCGGAGGGGTGGTTCTAGCTAGGGATCACCGGCGGCTAAGGCTTCTCTCTCTATTTTATCTCGTGAGTACGCGTTCCGACTTCCGAATCAGAAACATATTAGAACAGAGGTTCATAATTATGTTGGGCCGCACAAGGGCCGAGAAAAGATAACATTGGTAGCCCATATCAATTAGTATTACTCTCTATTAACTTTTTTTTTTATTTTGGTCGGATCAAATTAATCGCCACGTACGGCCCCCACTTGAATCATCGCCCCTATTTCTCTCGAGATACACCTCCTATTTTGTGCCTAATATCAGGGCCACATGCCAGTGGGGAAGGGTTATTTATTTCCTACCATATAAATAATCTCGGTAAGTTAATATGTACTGTATGGACTACTATATATTAGAAAACTCAAATCATCTCTCTTAACAAGATATCCCCTTATTTAAACTTAAGATGATATCTCCTCGAGAAACAAAAATCCACTTCCATATATTAGCATGTATGCTTGCAAATGAAGAGATCTCTGTGTGTATAGTGTAAAGTGTTATGTCACGTATCCAACCATGCAGGTAATTAAGCAAAAGGATTGATTAATTTATCCAAATGTACAGGCGTCCTCGTTCCCTAGCTAGCGGCGGGGAGATCTCGCATCCCCGGCCGGCCCCGTAGAGAGTATGTTAATTTCCTACTATGTACGTGTGCCCCTTGTTAATTTACGTACATGAAACACACGAGAAATTCGCTCTTAATGTCCGGATTGTACTACAATATATACGGGATCCTAATCTCACTGGTGTAAATTAAGAAAGCCTTTTAATTATTTGGAGCCACATATATCAAATCCCTCGTTTACGCATGCATGGGATACATGCTATATATATTTCCTAAGTTAATTCCTTGATTGCATATACGAGAAGGTGCCCGCGCATCTGCGCGGGCTACCTTTCTAGTTGTAACTAAATTTCCAATCGCAAGTTTCTTTTGTTAAGAAACGTGGAATGGAAGCCAAATAGTATCAAGTTTTCCAAGAAAACTAACTCTTCCAACCAAAGTTACCTGCAGCATGGAGCTTGAAGCAAAGCTTAATGACCGAGATTTGTTCCGGTCCAACCAAAAGTATATCGAGGCACAGGTACCTTACGGTACGAAATCGTTTACGATCGTTGGATCTAACAATGTGCAATGTTAGATCCAACTATCGTAAACGATTTGGTACCGTAACCTATTCAGCTAGATCCAATGATAAAAACGATTTGGTATCGTAAGGTATCGATACATCGAGATACTTTTTATTGGACCGGAACAAATCTCTTACTTCTTACTGACCACAGGGCTGTTGAAATAGACAAACCATCTTCTGCCCTGAGACAAAAATGGAGCTCCCCATCTTTAGTGGGATTAGGACATGAGAATCGGAGATTTTCTGATTCGCAGCAGAGTGTCATCAAGAAATATAGATATAGTTTGCAGGATTAATTTGCATCCATCTGTTGCCAAGGTTTGGGCTTTGCAAATGTAATCCATGTATTTATGAAGTACGGGAGGTTCACTTTCAGTTTCTGTTATCCCCATATATAATCCTCATGCTTTAGATCTTTGTACTAAGAAATATACTATGCTTCTTTCTCATTTTTGTCAGTGATCAAGCCAAGATACGTATACAGTGGTAAGTCAAGATGAGACAAACAAAGCAATGGGTATAGAATGCTAGGTTGTTATTGTCCGACCACTTATTTCCTGAAGATGAAATACGTGTTCATGCAAACATTGCATATTAATGAAAAACGGTTGTCAGCTATTATGGCAATGCAAAAGGTGATTCTGAATAATTCTGATCCTCCATATACATTTTGTTAATACACACACAAAACAAAAATGTCTCCAAAAATCAATATTCAGCAAACTTTAGAAACACATGCAGTCCTTAAAATTGGCCGACACATATCTGGTGCACTAAACGAATATACATCAGCCATTCAGCCCGGAACTGCCATTGATACAAAGAATCTGAAGCACACAAAAATTGAGCCCCAAAATCTCATCTTTACACCCAGGTCCTGCTCTCCTCTTGATATGCTTCCAAACTTCATTATCCTCGCTGTCAGAAGAAAAATCCAAGAAATACAGTGGAGATGAACGGGTCCAAATTTAGGATACAAACAGAGATTATTTTTTTTTTTTGTCACAAACCATATATACAAAACCAATGACTAGAGTGGATCCTTATTCTCCTGTCAATGCAGTTACAACAGAGCACACGACATTGTAAACCAAGCAGTTAAGAAGAATTAATAATCAGTCAAAACAACACACTTAAATTTTTTTGAACAGATGTCATGCTCAGCTGAACTGTTTGTTCATCCATAAATTAGCTTCTTCCTTGTGTTGAATCGGGAAACTGCATCCAATATTCATTTCATTGAATTGTTCTTATATACAAAATAAGGGGAAAAAAACGCTGAATCTCTGGTATAGGTATGAGATTCAGACGAAGGTCCTCCTAATTTCCCTAATGAAAAGCTTCCAATCTTCGTCATCGTCGTCGGTGTCGGAAGGATGATCCCAGTGTCCCATCACCTCCTCCCGTGCTTCGTCGTTGAGCCTGAACACCTCCGCCCTCTCGCCGAAGTAGTCGTAGTCCACCTCCACGAATCCTTTCCGAGCGTACTCGCCGCGAACCCAAGCCTGGAACTTGGCGAACTTGGCCTCCTCCTCGTAGCAGTTGCGGACGCACGCGTAAAGAAGCATCGTGGACTCGTCCTTCTCCTCCTCCGGCGAGGGCACCAGCGAAGGGTTGGCGCGCTTCAGCTCCCGGAACTCGGTGGGGACGGGCTCGTTCGACTGGGCGAGGATCCAGTCCACCTCCTCCTTCGGCAGGAGCCACATCTTCTTCGCCGGAGGATGCTCCTCCTCTAGTCCTCCGTCGACGGCGGAAGACCCCTCCTCCGCCTTCCTCTTCTTGGTAGGGGAGACGGATACCTCGACGCTGGCCATCTAGCGTAGGATGGGATTTCGCGGCAACAAACTCGAAATCACGAGAGAGGGAGCGATTTGTAGAGAACTACAATCACACACAACATTGGGAGACAGGGTGGATGAAAGAATTATTATATAGATTACTCGTCGCGTGGTTAGGATCGGAGTCGAAGTAGC
The DNA here is from genome assembly GCA_009805545.1 of Oryza longistaminata. NCBI lineage: Eukaryota > Viridiplantae > Streptophyta > Magnoliopsida > Poales > Poaceae > Oryza > Oryza longistaminata. The sequence continues at coordinate 10,898,294 of CM020180.1, read as the reverse complement.
GCGCAACGGTGTCGGAGTCGGAGTCGGAGTCGGAGTCCGAGTCGAAAGTGCGATGCGATTGCGAGCGCTGGCTAATCGGCTAGTAGTACAATACAGATTTGGGCCTGCTTAATTTGTTTTGCTTGCTCAGTCGTCGTAGTAGCCTAGTTGTTAAGTCCTGGATAGGATCCAGACATCAAGTAGTAACGGAGAAATTTTTTACTACTCTCCGTCTGTTTCATATTATTATTTACTACTCGTTTGATTTTTTTTTAAACTTTATTAAGTTTGATTAAATTTATAAAAAAAATTAGTAACATCTAAAAATATTGATTTGGTTTCATTAAATCTAACATTGAATATATTTTAATATATTTTGATAATATATTTGTTTTGTGTTAAAAATTATACTATACTAGCAAATTGCCCGTGCGTTATAACGGAACAATTGTAACTAGAATCACAATAAATATTTTTAGGATTTAATTTGTGATACGAGTCCTTTTAGAAAAACGTATTCTTGATATAAATCTGCCAACAAATAACATGTTGAAAACAACATATTTCGTGTTTACCATATTTAACATGAGGTAAGGTTTTGTAGTAATTTAAAAAGGCTAATTTCCTCTTGTTGGGTAATTGTACCTCATTAGCGGAGTTTAAGATTTTTATTCTCATATAGTTTTTTCTATGAATTAGATTGGAGTTATATTTGAGAGAGTCAAAGTGAACCTATTCCAAAAAAGATAACAAACATACCGAATGTGGCCCAATCGGCCCAATAAGCACAATCGCATGCTGCTAGGGCATTCATGGACTGCGTGCGCAGCCCAGCAGTGCTGCAGCCCGGGGATGAAGGCTATCCCGACACGGGATCGATCCGAGTTGTTCATTTTGATGGACAGTTCGGATCGGTTCTGAATCCATCAAAAACACCGGCGCCCAAAAACTCTAACCCCTAGTTTCAGTTTTTCCTCTCCCAATCCCCTTTCTTATGCTGATATGGCAACGGCAGCAGTGATTTCCGGTGAAGCGATTGCGATGAGGCACCCGTGTGCGGCGAGCTAAGGCCGTCACTCCCCTTCCATCCCTAGACCACGGGTCGCTCCCCTTTCCTGACCGGGCAGAGCAATGGTGACGAGGCGTCCGTGTGCGGCAAGCTAAGGCTGTCGATCCCCTCCCCTCCTTACACCGTGATTCGCTCCCCTTCTCCTCCGCTTTCCCCACCGGCGGCGCAGCTCCCCCTCCCCTCCCTCTCGCAAGCAATTGTTGCGGCCAGATCCGATCGCATCGATCGCTCTCTCGGGCGAGATGGCCGGCGGCGAGGTCACCGTTTCCGTCTCCCCTACCAAGAAGAGAAAAGGGGAGTCTTCCGCCCTGGACGGAGGAGAGGACGATGCCCTGGCTCATCCATCAAAGAAGAAGAAGATGTGGCTGCTGCCCAAGGAGGAGGTGGACTGGATCCTCGCCCAGTCGAACGAGCCCATCTGCGCCAGGTTCCGGGAGCTGAAGCGCGCCAACCCGTCGCTGGTGCCGTCGCCGGAGGAGGAGAAGGACGAGTACACCATGCTTCTCTACGAGTGCACCCGCGAATCCTACGAGGACGAGGCTAAGTACGCCAAGTTCCAGGCCTGGGTTCGGGCCGAGTACGCTCGCAAAGGATTTGTGGAGGTGGACTATGACTATTTCGCCAAGAGGGAGGAGGCCATTAGGCTGAACGAGGAAGCACGGGAGGAGATTTTGGGGCACTGGTCAGATCGTCATCATCCTTCCCACACCGACCTTGACGATGAAGATTGGAAGCTTGTAAGATCAATTCTAGAACGATTTGATCAACGGTCCGCAATTTCCCGATTCAACACAAGGAACTAAGCTTTTGTAGTGAACAAATCAATTTAGATATATACATTTTCTCCCCTGTGCTTTAATTTGAGCAGCCAAAGGTCTGTAACTCGATTCTTGGAGCCCCAAAAGGTTTTGGTTATGGAGTGGCCTAAGGATGAGATTTTTAGGGCTCAAACTTGGGGTGGTTCAGATTGCAGTTCGGGGCTGATGTAAATTGGTGCAGTGCAAATATGCATCTGGTCAATTTGTAAAGACTGCATGTTTTTCTGATGTCTTCTGAATATTGATTTCGGGAGAAATTTTTGTTGTTTGTCTACCGTTGCCGAAAATTTATCTCTTCTCTCCAAGAATTTATTTACTGCACTGCCAAAATGTATATGGAGATTCAGAATTCTTCAGAACCGCCTCTGCAAGGCCAAAACAGCTGAGAACCGTTTTTCATTAGTATGCAATGTTTGCTTTACGGACATGAATATAGTAGTATGGACTTGCAACATCCAGTCTATGCCGTTACTTTATGTCATCTTCATGAAAGACGATATGTTTGCAGTCACCAATAGCATGCGGTTTATGGTTATTCAGAACTTCAAAGTTCTTTTCTTTCCAACGCAGTCAGTTTTTCCCTCTTGTACGTGTTTCAGAGAATTTGTGGGTTGGAGCAAGGAGTAAGTTTGATACAAACCGTGAATTACACAAAACCCCAAATATTATGGTCTTAGTATTGAAAAAAAAATCAGATCAAATATTAGAGCACAAATAACAAAATAACCAAGCTCAACATGGATAGCATCCCAGATTCCCAGTCGATGAACATAATTAGCTGGTAAATGGTAGTGTTGACTGCAGAATATACCGCTGAAATTGACTACCTGCTTGTGCGAGTAGCGCCTGTCTGATTCTTTTACGCTCGTAGTCCCCTTGAGAGTATTCTCTAATTTAAGAATGTCATATAGCAGCTTAGAGGCATTTATATGATATTTAATGGATTTTAACACCGCACGGGGATGGGGAGGGAGAGAGAGAGGTTTGGGTTTTTTCTTATTAAAAAACTAACAAATCGATAGCCAAATGTTTTGTTCTTTTTTAAGATTTTCTATTATTTTATTTAATTTAATAGCACCGCGTAGCAGTTTAGAAGCATTTATAGGATATTTAGAGTCACAGAGCGAGAGCTACTAGACCTAATAGGTGGAGGTCTCTGTGTGATTTTTTAATGTAAAAATAATTTTGATTATAATTTCTCATGAACATAGCTCTTTGGTACGTACGTGACGGGAGGTCGGAATGTGTGCTTTTTTTAAAAAAAAATCTAACCTTCTAATATAAAAATAATAGATCACCGATTTAAATAAAAATCGATAGTTGGATTAGTGTGCCACTTGGCGACCTAGGAGCGTTTGTAAGGTACCACTTGGCGAACTAAAAGTATTTGTAGGATGTTTAATGAACTTTTATTATATAATTATTTTTTTGAAATATCTAAGATTTTCTTTAATTTAAGTATGTGATATAGTAGCTTAGAGGTGTTTATAAAATGTTTAATAGATTTTAACACCGCACAGGGGTGGGGAGGGAGGGAGAGAGGTTTGGGTTTTTTCTTATTAAAAAACTAACAAATCGATAGCCAAATGTTTTGTTCTTTTTTTAAGATTTCCTAGTATTTTATTTAATTTAATAGCACCACGTAGCAGTTTAGAGCCATTTGTAAGATATTTAGAGTCACAGAGCGAGAGCTGCTAGACCTAATAGGTGGAGGTCTCTTTGTGATTTTTTTAATGTAAAAATAATTTTGATTATAGTTTCTCATAGCTCTTTGGTACGTACGTGACGGGAGGTTCGGAATGTGTGCTTTTTTTTAAAAAAAAAAGTCTAACCTAAAAAAAAAAGTCTAACCTTCTAATATAAAAATAATGGATCACCGATTTAAATAAAATTCGATGGTTGGATTAGAGTGCCACTTGGTGACCTAGGAGTGTTTGTAAGGTACCACTTGGTGCTACTAGTATGAAATATGAATGCACACTCGTACATTCTATTTCCATCTCTATTAGAGACTCGCTATCGACGAGTTCATCATCTAACAGTGAAAATAATTAAACATAAATACGAGTATTCTATCAAGTCTACATATTGCACTCAGCATAAATACGAACACACATGCTAAATCTATGATTTAAATTTAGATGTACTGCTCCATCCATTTCATATTGATCATGATATAACTTTTTTCACGAAGACCAAGAAAGAGTTAACTACCATGCATTTTAATAAAAATATGTGGTGGGGAAGAATCAAGAAACATGCCGACTTTTAACTCCCCATATGCATAAGAAGCAAGCGTCTTAGGAGTAACTACCATGCATTTTATTTGATGTGAGTATGTCGTGGGTAGGGCTCTGCTTGCGGTGGCTCGCAACAAATTAGGCTTGGCTCGGCTCAGTTAGGGAAACAAGCTAAAACTTAAGCTTGGCTCGGCCCGTTTCTTGGCTTGAGCCAGCTCGAGCTGACTTGCAAGCCTTTCTGTTAAAACACCTCTTCATATATATTTTGTAATTATTAAAAAAAGTAAGAACAAATCATCAACATGTAAAATTTAAATAAGTTTATATATTCAATTCTTCAAAATCTTAATGATACATTTCAAGTTGACAAAAAATAACTCTATAAAAAGTAAAATAATCGATATAAACACATGACGGCATAGGCTCGCGAGCCAACTCGAGCTCGGCTCATTTCAGCAACGAGCTAAAAAGGAGTCTTGAGCTTGGCTCATTTGGCTTACGAGCATGAGCCAAGCCAACCAAGCTCGAGCCCAGCCCAAGCTGAGCTCACGAGCCCGAGCTTTTTTTGCCACTCCTAATGGTGGGAAAGAATTAAGAAGCATGCAGACTTTAACTCCCCATGTGCACAAGAAACAAGCGTTTAACTACCCCTAAATGACTCAATTTGCATGCATACATGCAGACTCAATTTGCATGCACAGATGTAATAATACTACAGATCAAACGGAAAGACAAGAATTACACCATGATCAATTTAGAATTTCTGATTTTTGGTTATATGAATATGATGAGTATTTGCGTTTATTTGTTCGCTGCACTAATTAAATCCGTGGGCAGTACAAACGTCGATCTTCTAGTTCTAGAACGACCGTACGTGCCGCCGGCGATAGATCAGTATCCCCATCAATTCCGCCGCTGACCTGGCGACCGGCGGCGTGGTCGACGCCGGTGATAAATTTTAAATTACACGTGGCGCCGGCGGCGGCCGAAACTTTTGCCTGCATTGCATCACCGTGGAACTAGAATGACGTCGGTGATGAATTTGAATCATCTGAATACTCGTTTATGCCAAGAATCGGTCGGTTTAATGAGTATGCGTGTTTTGAATCTTTCGTCGAAATTAATTAACTTTAGCTGGATTAACAAGCTACATAAATTCTTACTCGATTGATGACTAAACTGACCGGCTGGCCATGCAGTAGTACACCTGTTCTTGCGTGGAAAATCTGTAGATAATTAGTGCAAGGATGAGTTGTCAGGCTTGGTACTCGATCGCATTGGTCCATATATAAATCGTTCAAGTCTTCTGGAATTAATTGATCGAACCATTTGACATGGACAAAGTTTGTGGAGTAAGTTCTTTTGCACCCAACTTGATTTTCCTAAATTTTTGGTCACTATCATGCAGTACCTGTATATGTATGTGAACATGTGTGCACATGCAGAGAATCAAATGTACATGCCAAACTGTACCATGTGCTACAAAATGCAGTAGCTATTATGGGAGTTGCAAGCAACCCTGCAACTTAATTTTTGTGCATCAATGATTTTTGGACCGAAGGCTTGCATAGGGTCAGCTTAAAATTTAAACCTGGTATGCATAATCATTCAAGCAAGGATACGTAATCGAAACATGAAAGAACACGCGCGTATGACTTCGCCATCATGCTAATAGTACTTTACTATATATATTTCTGATATCTTATATGGACACTAATGAGAAGGATGATTTGGGCTCTAATCAGCAGTAACCAAAATTAAAATCTTTTACTCCAACTTACTATATATATTCAGCAAAGAACTATGTCATGATATGATACAGTGATTTATCATTTGCTAAGTGGAATTTAAGTGGAAAAATGGGATTTTTAATGCTTGGAATGCGCGTTCACATCATAGTCATGATCTCCATAGTTATTTCGGGTGACCATGATTAAAGTATAAAAAAAATAAGGTCAGGTTCCATCGCACAGCTCGCACATGCTTATCGAGGCCCTATAAGCCACATCATGGAATAACCTAACAGTATCTTTGCAAACGAAAAATAATTTATAAATAAAACTTTTATATACGGGTTCTCGCAAGCGAAAAGCAAAGGCTGGAAAAAAACTTCGATGAAAAACCCTAAAATCAACTCCAAATTTAAGATTGAAAATTTAAATTTTAACTAATAAGTATAAAGGTCCCTTAAAAATTGCACCCACATATATTTTTTTTTATTTTGCTTCGTTTATTTTTGTACCCCTACCATAACCGACCAGAGCCGTGTAGTCCATAGAGAGATGCTATATACTCATGCGGTAGAAAGCAAGAAGCACGATCAAAGTTTCCATGATGTATGCAGTATGCACTAGTATGCGTATGCGTACGTGCTTATATTAATTTACATGAGTTGAACCTGCTGATGTTTTACCTGGCCAATCTGCTTCTTCTTTTGTTTGACCTTCACTTGCGATTTTTCAAACTTTTACGGCGCAAGGCAGTGCAGTGGTCGTCAGGTCGTCTACCAAAAACTGTTAAATAGCACAATTCTACCTTTTCAAACTTTCACCTGCTGATCGATGCGATTAAATAATTCATACTAATCGATATGCACTGATAGGCTGATAGCCATTCGTGCGTGTCCATTAATTCAGGCGAAATTAGACCAGGTATATAGTATTATCTCTGCCTGCGACCTGTTTACTACAGAGATCATCAGATTATTTGGCGCTAGCTTCGAGCGAATTAAATTCCTGCATTTCAGACCTACGGAGCCTATATATAATTGAAGGAATATGCTGTGTTTAGTTCACACAAAAATTAGAAGTTTTGTTGAAATTAGAATAATGTGACGAAAAAGTTGGAAGTTTATGTGTGTAGGAAAGTTTTGATGTGATGAAAAAGCTGAAAGTTTGAAAAATTATTTTGAAACTAAATACGGCGTAAATTTGGCAAAAGTTTGGTCAAGCTAGCTTGTACATTTGTTAAGTCGCATTTGTGGTTTGGTCAGTACGGATAATTTATTGCAGTTTTCAGGTTCAAAAAAAAATAATTGCAGTTTGGTCACGGTTTATATATATGTACTACTCATTTTTTATATATGACGCCGTTGAGTTCTTAGATACATACGTTCGATCGTTCATCATATTTTTTTAGCAAACAACAAAAATATAATTCAGCCTTAGAAAACCTTTATTGACAAATTACTTGAGTTCAAATAAAATAAATAATAATTATATATATTTTTACTAGGACGAATGGTGAACCTATCTTAAAAAGGATCAATGACATCATATATATTTTAAAAAAAAGAAATTACTTGCATACTATCTCTGTTTTCTAATAGATGACGCAGTTAACTTTTGGACACACATTTGATCATTTGTCTTACTAAAAAAATTATACAATTACATAAGATATAAATTATTCTTAAAGTACTTTTAGTGGTTAAATAACTCAGAACAAAATAAATGATAATTATGTAATGTTTTTAACTAAGATGAATAATTAAAGATGTGTTGATAAGTCAATGATAGTATCTATTGAAAAATAGAGATAGTATCTCAAATACATATATACTCATCAGTTGTGCATTTGAACAGAAAAATGGCATCTTAATTTGAGCTGTGACAGTGATATGCATGGTACTATATATCGACAGAAAACGCCGACTTCCCTGAATAATACTCCGACGGGCACTGCAAATTCGCCCCAAAACGGCAAAAGACAGGTCAATGTAATCTTGCTGCGCCACCATTAGTTGTTGCCTGTTCTGACTTGCTATATACGGAGTAGTTATCAAATCGTATATGCATATTGGCTGGAAATTAACGTAATGCCAACCAGATATGACAAGATCGACGACGAGTCCTACTGGTTAATCGTTGGATCAGGCCTAACACTCGTGTACACTGCGTCAATTGTGTCATGCACACTGCTTCTTAATTTGTTTGGAATTCAGTAAAGCACAAGCTTCTGACAGTTTGTGGTTGCGGTGATGAGATACGGAATTTAATTTAGTAATTTTAGTCTCGCTATTCTCGTGGATAATTTTGTATGGAATGTGGTTATGCACACGCTAACTTGCTGTCAGTGCGCGAGAAAATCAATTTACAATGCAAGTAATGTGCACCTACACACACCCCCTATGTTATCATATATATTTGCTTTAAGATTTAGGCTGAGTTTAGTTCCAAATTTTTTCTTTAAACTTTCAACTTTTCCATTACATCAAAACTTTTCTACATACACAAACTTTTAACTTTTTCGTCACATCGTTCCAATTTTAACCAAACTTCTAATTTTGGCGTGAACTAAACACACCCTTATGCGCATAGCACAGTTCATTACAACACGAATTTCCACAAAACATCCAATGGCTCGCATGTCTGTACACATACACTTGCATTATAAAAATCCTATTCCATGGTCAGTTGTAGCTACATTGTGATGTGAAGTTCAGTTCATTGATTTTGGGGAAGTCCTACACAGTGGTTGTACGGTCGCTTGCACTGTACTCCCTCCGTCAAAAAGAAAAAAAAAACAATCTTCGGTTTAAACCTGAAAACGTGGTTCAAATCTAGAATTGAGGTTTTTTTTTTTTGACGGAGGGAGTATACCTTAAAATAGAAGAAGATGTTTCCCGGAGTAGAAAACTACGAAGGCTGCAGTAGTGATCTTTAAATCCCCTTCCCAATGTGCTCCAATATTCCCCTATCCAACAATGCAATGGTCAACCAATTGAAATGGATCCTTCGGTTTTAACCTAAAGAATTGTGAAATGAATGAGTGGTGTGGTGGTATGGTCAGCGCAACGGTGCAGTCGTAATCCACATTGCTAGCTGAATTCATGGTGATCATTCAGTTCTTCCACAATTCCACTACTCTTCTAGCTCGCATTGGTCAGTAGCCAGCTAGCACACACTTTAATTAATTTGCAGGCGTGCTGCATGTGTGTTGCTAGCTCTGAATTAGCTAGTACATTCCTCCCGTTGAAGACGGCGCATTGCGGCTCCATCAAGGGAAGATCAGGATCTATTGACCATGGAGAGGAGATTTCTACTCTCTACTGTAGCAGCACCCCTTGTTGATTATCTCGGCATCGTAGACATGTTTGGTTTGAGAACAAGATGAAATAGGCTGCAACTATATATACCCTCTTCGTTCCAAAATATAACAATTTAGGACTGGATAAGACACATCCTAGTATAACGAATCTGGACATATATACATTTGTCTAGATTCGTTGTACTAGAATGTGCCTCGTTCAGTCCAATATTGCTATAATTTGGAACGGAGAGAGTACATCTCTATTTTTAAGGCTACGATGATCTCAGCTAGCTGCGTGTTCTTGGAGGGATGAGGAGAGATGGGACTACATGGACCATGTGTAGATACATTTTTGAAGAAAATGTGTGGATGTATAGAGTGTTTTGAATGGCGACATTATTTACAAATAAAAAGGTATAGATAAAAATTCAGAGAATTTCAGCAAATTTAATAGCCAGCATGTGCCATCGAGCGATATCCTTTTTATGTTTTTTTTTTTTTACTTATTAGCATCAATTGCGTGCATATATATTCTTTGTGATTAATAATGAGCTCCAAGCGAAGGATATGATCCATATATGTCGGCCATATATCACACAATCCATATAAAGGATTTTTAAGAGATATGACATATTTTAGTGCTTATATTTAAGAACAGATGGAGTATATACTGTTGCATGTTAATTAATTCAGTCAGAATATCCTAGCTTTGTGGAGTACGGAGCAACGGCTAACACTCGTGCTGGAGCTTCAGTACAGCAATTAAGGGATCGCGCGTTAAGATTTTCCAATGTTTGTCTACATATAAAATTAATTATTTACACTTATTAACGCAGTGTGTGGCAAAGAATTTCCACATGAAATTCATGAGGTTTTAATTTCTTGGAAAGGACGATATGGAAGCAAAAATAGGCAAGAGTGCTGTACTGTTTTTTCCTATTTCTTTTATTTCCCTCATTGACTTTGGGAAGAATTCATTGAACACCTCTGAAATTTTGAACAAGCTAAGGCCGGCACCAATGCAATAGCTACACTCCAATAACTGGCTCTCTTTGCTGAGGGATAAAAAAACTGAACTAATAAAATTCTACAATATAATGTGGCTGTGTTGACTGTTGATGCCTTGATGTTATCAAGGCTCATTGCCTTTAATTTTTCCTGGAATGCCTATTTTCATCGTGTTTATTAGGAGTATATTATAATTAAAAAAAGTGATCGGATATGAATTTTGAAGATTGTATATATCGATGTTGACAACATTTTTTTCGTGATTGGAGAGAGTAGTGTTTTATGTTAGATATAGCCTATGTTGATTGCCTTGGCACAGCTATATCTATGACTTAAAATGTACAGCATTGAGACTTTGACAGCTTATTTTGATATAAATATATAAAATTGTGATATATATAGTACATCATTATCATATACTTGGGCCACTTGTAGTTGTATGTTCCTACTTGGATATCATCACCTTAATTACATGGCAATAAAGTGATTTGATACGATCCTATATATACTCTCTCTCTAAACAAAAACCAATCCTGATCCAGATTCATCCCCAGGTCATTGGACAGAGGGAGTAGGTGTTAATAGGTCACTCTCTTATGACTAAATTACCTTAGCCTGTACAGCTAGCGTCCATTTTGTTTTCCCAGAATACAAACTGAACCATTTGTATCCTTGCCATTGCCGTCCACTTGATGTATGACATCGTTCAAATGTTACTTATTAGCTGTAACTTTCGTAGTTTTCAGCCATCTTGACGGAGATACATATATTGAGTAAATAAATTTTACGGTCCTTCATATATATACTTCTCTAATGTAAAATTTTGGCAAATTTTTTACATAAAAATCTGATACCTTAGGTTTGAAATATTGAATGTTAGCAATTTTTTCGAGGTATATATATCCTCAAATACCGTCAAATATATCAAGTAGCCACACAAATCTTCGGCGATGTGATTGCAAAGAAAGGAAAACCTCATGGTGAAGCAAGAGATCAATCAAATCCAAATCAAAGCATCATTATGGAGTATTAAGTCGCATGATCCATTAGACAAAGATGTATTCGATTATATATACCTTGAATGCATGGTTCAAAAACCTTCTCAACATATTTACAGATGGCTATCAATATATGACGACGTGGTACATTCCTGTTCCTCTTAAAATTTTATTTGAATATTTGATGGAGATATTTATATATCCACACCAAAAGGAGGGTAAGGTAGTTCAATGATTTAGAAATCAATAGAGATACAAGTGACCATTTTACATGTCGGTGCAAGAGCTTGATATCGTTAATTATTTGTACTCAACCGACACAAATATTACCCTAGCGTCCATATGAATTTTTTTTTAAGAAAAGGGTTATTTTATTAATTTACCAGAGTGGTTACAATCTTATTGGACAAGTCCATGAATACTATGTCTAGTCCTAGCTAATTGATCTAATTTGATCATGAGCCACTCTATTACGTCCTCTTTCGCCTCTACGAGCAGAGCACACCAACTCGATTGGTTAATTACGTCCTTATGTTTTTAATAGGATTTTACTTATGTTTACAAATTTTTAGCATGTGTTGAAGGAGAGCACAATTCTGTATGGTGACATATATGTGCATCTTTTATGTAATCAAAAAATATAGAATATTCAACGATTACATAGTTTTTTTTCGTTAGCGTACGATCTGTCTCTTATAGCGGGTTGTGAACTTGTGATGCATTGTCACCTTAGTAACAACTCCCTACCTTTCAGTTTACAAGACGTTTTGACTTTAGTCAAAATCAAATTGCTTTAAATTTAACTAAGTTTATGGATAAATATAGTAATATTTATAATACCAAATTAGTTTTATTAAATAAATTGTTGAATATATTTTCATAATAAATCTGTCTTGGGTTGAAAATGTTTTTTTCTAGAAACTTAGTCAAACTTGAAGAAGTTTGACTTTAGCTAAAGTCAAAACATCATGATCCCCACTAAAAAAAAGGTGATATGTATTCTTCTGCGCATGTTAATTGCCGTACTATTTTAACTAGAAACATTGTATGAAATATGTAATTTGTATATTTGCAAATGACATTGTAAGTTGTAACTTATCCTTTCATAACGTTATTATTATATTAAATTTTTTATATTTGATAGTAAATTGTGTGGTAAAAAGACACTTTAAAGATGACAGTATCAAATAGTGTAGTCTTAAACCATGGGACAAACAAACAAGGTATTACAACATCATTGGCGACTGAATTGCACGATCTTTGAAGAACACACCAAGGTCATGAGATGAAAGCAACTGTATTCTCTTCTTCTTTTCTTTAGCAAAGAATTGTATTTCTCTAGAAGCATTTTTTTTCTCTTTATTATAATGACATAAATAAATGAAACCGTGATTGGAAAAAAGAATTCATATTTATCCCCAGTTTAAACCGATTTAAAACCTTTCCCTAACTAATTCGAGCAATCTTTGCAACAAATCTCAAACGGAAATCCGCGCGATTTACGAGGAAAATTTACGATTTTACAGGAGGCACAAGAGGCTGTTCTTTGTAACGACCTTCTCTATAAATTCGCGAGCTCGGGGGAGGTGTTCGACAGTGTACTCTCCCATCCTCTCCACCTCAATCCCTCCCGCCGCCATGGCCGCCGCCGCCATTGTTGTCTTGCTCGTCTGCTCGCTGCCGTCTCTGCTCGTCGGCGCCGCTGCTGCGGGCGGCGGAGAGAAGCAGTCGTACGTCGTGTATCTTGGAGAGCACGCCCATGGCGAGCGGCTGGGCGCCGCCGCCGCCGCCGACGTCGACGTCGAGGCGCTCGCGCGGCAGGCGGAGGATTCGCACTGCGAGCTCCTCGCCGGCGTCCTCGGAGAGTAAGCCGCCGCCGCCGGCCGCCGATCGGATTAACAACGTCGATGAGATTGTTTCTTGGGTTTTTGAGTTTTGACCGCGAGATTTCGGGAAATGCAGCAAGGAGAAGGCGCGGGAGGCCATCTTCTACTCGTACACGCGCCACATCAACGGCTTCGCCGCCAACCTCGACGCCGCCGCCGCCGCCGCGATCGCCGGTGAGTTTACTCCACCTTCGCCGCCATCCACGACCGCTTGCTCACTAGTGATAGAGAGACTAATTCTTCTTCTCGTGAACGACGACGGCGACGGCGAGCAGAGAAGCCGGGAGTCTTGTCCGTGTTCCCGAACAGAGGCCACAAGCTGCACACGACGCGTTCGTGGCAATTCCTCGGCCTCGCCGGCGCCGGCGGCGCCCCCACCGGCGCCGCCTGGAAGAAGGCCAGGTTCGGCGAGGACACCATCATCGGCAACCTCGACACCGGTAAGTAATACTAATACCCCCTCCACCTCCATATCTCTCTCTTCCTCGTCAATGGCGGCGTCGCGGCGATGTCGGTGGCGGCGCCGCCGCCGTAGTCGTTGCTGTGACCGGACACGATAAGATTCTCTCTGCTAGTAGCTGGCTGTGTAACAAGAATCAATTAACTCGATAATTAGGCGCGAAATCTTTTCATGCGAGATAATTGCTCGGTTGACTTGATCAATCTGGGTGCAGTTTTTAATTTTATTTAGCGGCATTACGGCATTTGGAGGGTACTACTTGTGATCCATTCAAAAAACTTTTATCTCCTTTTCTAGATGTGACATGGAAGGTATCAAGATGATAATTGACCTGGTTTGCGATGGATTACATTTTTGTTTGTAACCTTGTAAAATAGTATTATTTTCTCTAAAAGGTGAAGTGATGACTAAATAGATACAGTTAGGTGCAAATTCCGACAAAAATGCCCTTTCATATCATGAATTTCGAGGCAATGGTAGATTATTACTGAGTGGTTAAAATTCCTAGTCTGTTTAAGAAATTAGTGTGTTTGTACCTCTGGTTTCTGGATATGTGACTCTTTTCAATAGAAAACAATCTATAGTAGGATTTTCATTATTATTTGAAACTGTCAAAATTGGAGAATTAGATGGCCGGAACCATTATGGTAATAGTCACATGATTGCAAACAAAATTCAGATATACTCAAATTTTACCCAAAATCTACGTACCTAGAATTTTATGTACTGATAATAATATATTCCAGCTAGGGGACAAATAAAAACTGGTGCTATGCTGTCAGATCATTCCATAAGACCCCTGTCCGAGATACTTCGACAATGATTAACATCTTAACTAAACTATGCATGGTTGAGCACCTAAACTCTTTTTTATGAAAATTTATTTTCTGTCTTCTAACCCAAGATGCACATGCTGTGATGCTCCACATGATTAAGAAAGAAGATGAAAGCACATGATCCATTCATAATTTCATTCATTCATCCATCACACCATCTGATTAAGAAACAAGGAAGGTACAGTGTTTTTGACTTGCAACAATTAACAAATCAACCAATCTAGCTGGAAGTTAAAACAGGATAGGCAGCACTATTCAATGATTTGGATTTTCTTGGCCACTGTGATTGATAGTGGCAGCCTGTCTGTGCAACCACACTACAATTTTATTCCTTCCTTTGCCATTTTGTCCTCCATGCTCCTTGCTGGTAAACACAACAGCAGAAATTCAGATGCAGACAATGGCTTGGTAGTTGCCTGTTTAAGCAGGGAATTGATCATGACACTGATGTCAGTGATCACTGTCCCTTACTGTTCTTTTTTCCATGTCTGATTGTAGCTTGATCAGTACTGTTTCGTGGAATTTGGCATGAATTGTTTTGTCTCTCTGTGTGGCTGTGTTGGATGTGAAGGTGTGTGGCCAGAATCAGAGAGCTTCAGGGATGATGGATTGGGGCCTATTCCATCATGGTGGAGAGGAGAATGCCAGAAAGGCCAAGATGATGCATTCTCTTGCAACAGGTAATTAACAGACTGAACTTGAATTAATCCAATATATTCTTGCATTGGATTGTTATCCTGAACCTGAACTTGTACTTTGTCTAAGTTGCATTCCATGTCACAAGCATGCATATTCAGATGGGGCAATTACTTCTCTTGGAGAAAGATTTTGCAGTGTTGTTCAGATCTAGAATAGGGGAGCATGAGCATCTCCGCACTTTTCTTTCTGAAAGTTGAGATACTTTTTTCTCCTTTGTAGTGTGAAGCACTACCAATTTTAGAGTTGAGACCACCACAATATGCATGCCTGTGAGACCACCACCAGCTGATGCCCCTCTGATCAACCTGCAATGATAGATAGACATTCAGGCATGGTGTGCAATGTGTTAGTCCCACCGAACAGTGACATGACACCAAGTGATGGTGTGTCTCAACCGCAGTTTTAGGATAAAAATTCAGTCAGGAAAATAAAAACAAGAACTTGGAGAAGCTTCATCTGAATATCTGAATACTCTGGTCTGATTTAGTAATCTCTGAAAAAACACTGAGATCATTATATTTCAAATGATACGGCTTTGTAAGGAAGCCGAACAAACAGGATTACTTAATGTTATTAACCTTTTAGTGTTGGTCTTAATAAAAGTTCATTCCTTGGCAATGACAAAAAGGGAAGTACTGTACTGATTGATGTGAAGATAACCAGAATGTTATGGGTATTCTGAGAGAGACAAAACATTCAGTATCATCCATACATGGTACGGAAGATACTTTTC
Source organism: Oryza longistaminata (assembly GCA_009805545.1). Classification (NCBI taxonomy): domain Eukaryota; kingdom Viridiplantae; phylum Streptophyta; class Magnoliopsida; order Poales; family Poaceae; genus Oryza; species Oryza longistaminata. The sequence goes on along the minus strand of CM020180.1, from coordinate 10,882,537 downwards.
AAGCAACCGAATAAAGAAAGGCACTTTAGATTTATATAATGCCCGCATCTAGGGGGAAAGAGAAGAAAGTGACATTTTTGAAAATATGTGGAACGTATAGTGTATAAAAAACATAGTATTAAAGATTTTTCTCTTTTATCATAACATTATAAACATTCTTTTCAAAGAAACAAACAATATGTTGCTGCTTGTAGAATTTTCTTTAATCTAGACCTAGTTTATAGAGATGCAAAAGTTACACTACAGGAAAGACATCTGAATTATCTCGGTGAAGACCGGAGATTCAGTCCCTTTTTTCTTCTTTTTTTTCCCTTCAGAATAATTGTCATTTTCGTTTACTGTGTGTTTTGCAACTTTGGGAAGAAATGGCACAATATATGGCATTTTATCAATGCATGCCTGATTCCTGATCTGTAAGTTTTAACTCGTTTTTAACAGAAGAGTCTATGCATGCTGCAAACAATACAGACAGACCCTCAGGGAGGCTTTCTCTGGAAATAAACTCCTACGCTTGAATCTCTCCTTTTTAACCAGTGAATATTTCCAATATTAGTGAGGTTATGAAGTGTAATGAGACAGTGAACCTCTGGAAACATACATGAACAATAAAAATGAGTGAGGGGGGAGAAACCAGGCAGGAAGCTGAAACAAGTTGAACTTCCAATTATAAATGCAGTAAATTGGAGAACAAACACTGAAAGAAACCCTTCGGCTAAACAGCATAAAACGGAGAATGAGTGTAGGGGAAAAAAGAAACAAAGAATAGAAAGGGGAGGCAGGAAGCGGAAACAAGGAACACTGCCAAGTATGTGGTTAAGGGTGAAGGAGAGTCGGAAGAAGTGACCACGGAAGAACCGGTGGCGAAACAGTAGCAGGCCACAAAGAAAAAGTGAGGTGGAGGAAAGAAACAGAAATTAAAGAGATAAAAGGAAGTGCAGGAAGCTAGCCGGGGCGCGCGTCTGCAAGCAAGGGCGACGGGCGGGATGGGCAACCCGCAACCGACCGTCCGCGGCCAATCAGTCTCCGACTCGACATGTTCACCGAGCTGATGGCCACCACCTCGACCTTGTCGCCCAACCGCCCAGCGCCACTGCCGGTTACAATAACATGTGTAGAATCACCATCTGACGAGTCTTGTATGACTCGTACGCACAGAGACGACTTCGCACGGAGAACCTCACGTTAACGGCTTCGACGACTCCCTTAATTGGCCAAACGTGGCTACCTCGAAGAGCCTGTCGCCCCGAGGCCGACCGGCAGTCGTTGGAGCGCGCGTTGCTCCTCGAGCTCCGCGAGCACAGAGCTAGTGACCGTAGTACGTTCCTGACCTACAGCACTCCTACACGTTTAACAACTCGCGGCACATGCGATGATCTCGATCAAGTCCCGTCACACCCTTTGTCTGCTAGACACCTGATATAGCGTAAGATTTTCACCATAATGCAACTTGTACAGGCGATGTCCTCAACTACCTCACCCGGTGCGCACGCAGATCGCGGCGGCGGACGCCCGGATCGTAACTTATCACTCGACCTCGGGCTCGCGCCATGTCAGGTGACTCGGGCCACGACGGTACGGCGGCCGGCAAGCTGCAGCGTAGTGCGGGCTGGACTCCGATGGCCACTCGGGAACGCGCCCCGCACGACCCTCATGGCTCCGTGGCAACGGCGACAGTCCATGGATGGATCGCACGCCTATATTCCTCTCGCGAGGCCGCTCAATTAGGTTACATACCACCAAAGCGAAGTTGGACTCATCCCGAATGCACGCTGACTCCCTCTTGGTCCGCTAATACAAACTGGTGACAAGCAAACCAAACACACCAACCAGCGAGTATCGGCAAAGTCGCATCAGGCACCCCGCGCCCATGCTCGGTCCCTATGAACCATGCTCCGCCCCGAAGACCGCTCTCGTGCGCAAGTCGCCCCGGCTTCATCCATAGTAGCCACCGCTCCTGTTCAGTTGAGGCGCAATCACATGAGGTCGCCAATCAAAAACAAGCTGCATATAGACCAGCCCACACAATGTCAAACAGTTCTTACAAAAAGATTGATATATAAGAGCGATGACCGCACCCTGAAATCAAAAGTACCAAACCCATCTCTCTACACCAGATCACCTACCCAATGCAACACCGCAACAGCTGAGTACTAGAGAGAATGCGTTCCCTGACCCGTTTAAAAAGTGAGAGAGGTGACACTCTACATCCGCGTTCGTACAAATAAGGGAATATAGTAACCTTGACGCTGAAGTGAAGGATAGTCACACTAGTACGTAACGGAATGCGTGCCGGATATAAAGGAGAGCTATATCCAAGAATATCGCAGGCGGAAACAGCGACATAAGGAGGTGGAGAGGGGGGAGAAAAAGGGGTAAGAAACCGATATACCTAGGATGTGTCTTATCCAGTCCTAGGTTATCTATATTTTGGAACGACGGGAGGGGTGACACGGTATAAATGATATGACAGGCATCAACCTCTTCATCTTGTTCTCAAACCAAAACATGTCTGACGGATGCCCCGGCCCGAATAAGATTAATCAACAAATTAGGAAGAGATCATATAAGATGAGTTGACATGCTACTGCGGCAGAGAGTCAGACCCAATCCCAATCCCATTCTGCCCAATGTCAAAATAAAAGCCAGAGTTGCAACCTGATCTCCCCTATGGAAATGGCCGGGAGCGTACAGCAATCGTCCGTCTGTTCAACGGGAGGTGAGGAATGATAACATAAAGCTAAAATTCAGAGCTAGCAACACACATGGGCAGCAACGCCTGCAAATTAATTAAAGTGTGCAACCTAGCTGACTATCTGACCAATGCGAGCTACTCCCTCCGGGCTCAGCTACTAACCATCACACTTCACGCTATTATAGAGTTAAGGTGTGAAGCCCATCATAAAACTCTAATTATATTATTGATTATTAGAAGATTTATTTTAAAATATTTTGTCTATATATACGGATAGAAGAAAAATAAGATGAAATAATTAGTAGTAAGCTCGACTAAAATAATGGTATAGATTACGTATGGTGTAAAAAAAGTACTATATATAGCTATAAAGATAACTAGTATATTGTAGACTAAACAAATTATGGTTAAGGATTAAGTGATTATTGACATGAAAAGTTTACAAACGTATCAAATTCATGAAAGAATAATATGTGTTACATATTTGCATTTTCTCTCT